>JASPKZ010000038.1:592500-1815000 GCA_030220185.1 Diploptera punctata | reverse complement strand
TACTGTATCATATGCACTTTAGTATTCACATAAACAGACGCAACTTTCGCCAACATGCAAATAAACTATGACTAACTTAATAATTTGTCATGTAAACAAACGAGTAATCAGCATTCATTAGGCTATATGGACATAAAAAATTCATAATATGTCAGTACTTATTTTGTTAAGTAACATAAAAAATCATATTAAAAATGTATTTTAATAGTTTTGTAATACGATTTGCATTTCATGTTGACAATTGGCAGTAAATAGAAACGACTTTCTTTTGTTTCACTGTTAAAAGTAATAATGTAAATGACTGAACTGTAAATTCGTAACTGTAACTTTATACATGATTAATTTTAGTTGGCATATATTTAAGATATACTTACTTACTTACTTACGCACTGGCACTATCGAACCCGTAGGTTCATGGCCGCGCGGACATAAGCTCTCCATACATCCCTATCCTGAGCCAATGCTTTCCAATCATTCCCTGTATAATCTATTTCCCTCATATCATTGTTAATGTTATTCTCCCACCTCATTCTTGGTCTACCAACCGGGCGTTTTGCCTCTGGCTTTCCTACAAGAAGCTTCCATGCAAGTATTTCATTCCCCATACGTGCAACATGTCCTGCCCATCGCAGTCTACGAGACTTAACTGTTCTTATTATATCTGGCTTCCTATAAAGACCATGTAGTTCATTGTTATGTAGTCTTCTCCATTCACCTGTCTGTTCATCTCTCTTTGGTCCAAAAATTTTCCTAAGAACTTTATTCTCAAATACTCGTAATCTCCTTTCCTCCCTTAAAGTAAGAGTCCATGTTTCGCACCCATATAATATAACTGGTAGAATAATAGTTTTATATATTTTCAGTTTAACGTTTTTTGAAAGGAGTTGGGACATCAAGAGTCTCTGCAATGCATAATAGCACGCATTTCCAGAATTGAGCCTATGTTTAATTTCTTTGTGCATCTCATTCCTATTTGTGATTACTGTTCCTAGGTATTTGAATTCAGCCACTTCCTCAAAATTTCCCTCATTTGTCATTAGCTGTCCATTTCCATTATATAATGAATTTCTACGTGTGACCATATATTTAGTTTTATTGATATTTACTTCCAGTCCTAATTTCTTAGTGTTACTCAATAGTGTGTGCGTGTTGTCCTTTAGTATCTCCTCGCTATCGGCCAACAATACTACATCATCAGCATAAACTAACAGCTTATTAATACCATTGAGTTGTAAGCCTTCCTCATTCTCTAAAGATTTAATGGCATGCTCTAGTACAAAATTAAATAGTAGAGGAGATAGTGCATCTCCTTGCTTCAACCCATTCTGGATTTCAAAAGTGTCCGAAAACTGTTTGCCTACACGCACCTTACTCTTTATGCCATTTAGACACATTCATATAAGTCTAACTAACTTTTTAGGAATTCCGAACTCCAGCAGGATACTATATAACTTCTCCCTCTTAATTGAATCATATGCTTTTTTGAAGTCTACATATAGTTGATGTACAGTACCATTATATTCCCATTTATTTTCTAAAATCTGTCTTATACTAAAAATCTGATCTGTTGTAGACCTGTTTCTTCTAAATGCACATTGATGATCTCCTAGAATGTCATCAATATAGGGAGTAAGTCTGCTTACTAATATATTTGTTAGAATTTTGTACGAAGTTGAAAGTAATGAGATGCCCCTGTAATTGTTGCAATCAGTTTTATCTCCTTTCTTATAAATTGGTACGATAATTGATTCCTTCCATTCATCTGGAAGAGCTTCTTTTTCCCAAATCATACTAAGCAACCAGCGTATCTTGTCCATCAATTTTTCTCCCCCTGATTTTATCAGTTCTGCTGGGATCTCATCTGAACCTGATGCTTTATACATCTTCAATTTTTCAATCGCCATTTCAACCTCTAATGCACTTGGCTCTGCGACTAGCATTTCTGCTGTCTGTAACTTATCCTCCTCAATGTCCTGTTCTGTATGTACATTTAATAGCTGATTAAAGTAACTTTTCCATCTATTTAATATACTCCTTGAATCTGCAATCATATCCCCATTTTCATTCCGAATTATGTTTGTTCTAGCCTGAAACCCTTCCTTCTCTATACTAATTCCCTGATATAATTCTCTAATGTTCCTATTTTTTGCATTCATTTCAAGATCATTAATCTTCTCTCTCAAATATTCCCTCTTTTTACTCTTTAGTAGCTTGGTGGTTTCCCGTCTAATACTACCCAATTGCTCTAAATTTACCTCATTTGGCTCGTGTAACCATTTCATTTTTGCTAGCTTTCTTTTCTTTACAATGTCGGCACATTCCTCATCAAACCATTTCTTGTTTTTCCTCTTTTTTAAACAACCAATGCTTTCTGATGCTGACAATTTAATAGTATCTCTTATAGCCTCCCATTCTTTATTTATATCAGTTTCTTCTTCGTTTGCCACATTGTCATCTGAAGATTCCAGTACTTCAAATCTATTAGCAATTTTGATTTGGTATTCTTGCCGCATTTCATCATTTTTCAAGTTTTTTAATTCAAATTTTACAGAATCATCTTTAGCGTTTGTTCCTCTCATAAGCGATAGCCGTTGTCTGATTTTCACTCTGACCAGATGATGATCCGAATTGCAGTCTGTCCCTCTAACTGATCTAACATCGATGATGCTACTGTGCCAGCGTTTATCCACTAATATGTGATCTATCTGGTTCCGATTTTCTCCATCTGGGAAGGTCCAGGTGTATTTATGAATATCCTTATGCTGAAATGTTGTGCTCTTTACAATGAGATTCTTTGATGTGGCAAATGTGACTAATCTAACCCCGTTGTCGTTACTATCTTCATGGAGACTGAATTTGCCTATTGTTGGTTTGAATATATCTTCCCGCCCCACTTTTGCATTAAAAACTCCTATGATTATTTTCATGTGATATCGTGAAAGGCTATCAAATAAGCATTCTAATTCTTCATAGAACTCATCCTTGATCTTGTCATCTTTATCTTCTGTGGGGGCATGTACATTTACAATTATAAAATCATGTCGTTTACCCTTTAGAATTATGTATGATATCCTATCACTAACAAACTTAATATCTCGGATAGCGGATAGGATCCTCCTTCTGACTAAAAAACCCGTTCCAAATGCAGGTCTTTCTGCACCCCCGTAGTATAATGCAAAGCTTCCTGATTCCTGACTACCTTCTCCTGGCCACCTAACTTCCTGTAAAGCGACTATATCCAAGGGCGATTTATCTAATTCCCGCGTTAATATCTCTAGTGCCCCGCTATTGTATAAAGTCCTAACATTCCATGTTCCTAGGAACATGTCCCTGTGTTTGAGCCTTTGGCATGGGTTCCCTGAAGTAGTCCCCGCCCGGAGAACCGAATGGGGGACTATTTGACCTCCGGAAAATTTTACCCCAGTTGAACCCATGTCCGCATTTCTTGACAGTTGTATTTTTACGGTGAAAGATCGTCATTCTTTCGACCAAGGTACTTTTTTCGTCTGGCTTATCAACTTCGACCAGTCCGGCATGGGTAACCCTATCGGCAGCAATGCTACCGCCGGCATAGCTCTCAGGATCATTTAAGCACGCAAACCACTCCACCACGACAAGGTAAAGATACCATGGAGGGAATACAGATATATTTTCCCTCCATGGTATCTTTACCTTGTCGTGGTGGAGTGGCTTGTGTGCTTAAATGATCCTGAGAGCTATGCCGGCGGTAGCATTGCTGCCGATAGGGTTACCCATGCCGGACTGGTCGAAGGTGATAAGCCAGACGAAATAAGTACCTTGGTCGAAAGAGTGACGATCTTTCACCGTAAAAATACAACCGTCAAGAAATGCGGACATGGGTTCTACTGGGGTAAAATTTTCCGGAGGTCAAATAGTCCCCCATTCGGTTCTCCGGGCGGGGACTACTTCAGGGAACCCATGCCAAAGGCTCAAACACAGGGACATGTTCCTAGGAACATGGAATGTTAGGACTTTATACAATAGCGGGGCACTAGAGATATTAACGCGGGAATTGGATAAATCGCCCTTGGATATAGTCGCTTTACAGGAAGTTAGGTGGCCAGGAGAAGGTAGTCAGGAATCAGGAAGCTTTGCATTATACTATGGGGGTGCAGAAAGACCTGCATTTGGAACGGGTTTTTTAGTCAGAAGGAGGATCCTATCCGCTATCCGAGATATTAAGTTTGTTAGTGATAGGATATCATACATAATTCTAAAGGGTAAACGACATGATTTTATAATTGTAAATGTACATGCCCCCACAGAAGATAAAGATGACAAGATCAAGGATGAGTTCTATGAAGAATTAGAATGCTTATTTGATAGCCTTTCACGATATCATATGAAAATTGTCTTAGGAGATTTTAATGCAAAAGTGGGGCGGGAAGATATATTCAAACCAACAATAGGCAAATTCAGTCTTCATGAAGATAGTAACGACAACGGGGTTAGATTAGTCACATTTGCCACATCAAAGAATCTCATTGTTAAGAGCACAACATTTCAGCATAAGGATATTCATAAATACACCTGGACGTCCCCAGATGGAGAAACTCGGAACCAGATAGATCATGTATTAGTGGATAAACGCTGGCACAGTAGCATCATTGATGTTAGATCAGTTAGAGGGACAGACTGCAATTCAGATCATCATCTGGTCAGGGTGAAAATCAGACAACGGCTATCGCTTATGAGAGGAACAAACGCTAAAGATGATTCTGTAAAATATGAATTAAAAAACTTGAAAAATGATGAAATGCGGCAAGAATACCAAATCAAAATTGCTAATAGATTTGAAGTACTGGAATCTTCAGATGACAATGTGGCAAACGAAGAAGAAACTGATATAAATAAAGAATGGGAGGCTATAAGAGATACTATTAAATTGTCAGCATCAGAAAGCATTGGTTGTTTAAAAAAGAGGCAAAACAAGAAATGGTTTGATGAGGAATGTGCCGACATTGTAAAGAAAAGAAAGCTAGCAAAAATGAAATGGTTACACGAGCCAAATGAGGTAAATTTAGAGCAATTGGGTAGTGTTAGACGGGAAACCACCAAGTTACTAAAGAGTAAAAAGAGGGAATATTTGAGAGAGAAGATTAATGATCTTGAAATGAATGCAAAAAATAGGAACATTAGAGAATTATATCAGGGAATTAGTATAGAGAAGAAAGGGTTTCAGGCTAGAACAAACATAATTCGGAATGAAAATGGGGATATGATTGCAGATTCCAAGAGTATATTAAATAGATGGAAAAGTTATTTTAATCAGCTATTAAATGTACATACAGAACAGGACATTGAGGAGGATAAGTTACAGACAGCAGAAATGCTAGTCGCAGAGCCAAGTGCATTAGAGGTTGAAATGGCAATTGAAAAATTGAAGATGTATAAAGCATCAGGTTCAGATGAGATCCCAGCAGAACTGATAAAATCAGGGGGAGAAAAATTGATGGACAAGATACGCTGGTTGCTTAGTATGATTTGGGAAAAAGAAGCTCTTCCAGATGAATGGAAGGAATCAATTATCGTACCAATTTATAAGAAAGGAGATAAAACTGATTGCAACAACTATAGGGGCATCTCATTACTTTCAACTTCGTACAAAATTCTAACAAATATATTAGTAAGCAGACTTACTCCCTATATTGATGACATTCTAGGAGATCATCAATGTGCATTTAGAAGAAACAGGTCTACAACAGATCAGATTTTTAGTATAAGACAGATTTTAGAAAAGAAATGGGAATATAATGGTACTGTACATCAACTATATGTAGACTTCAAAAAAGCATATGATTCAATTAAGAGGGAGAAGTTATATAGTATCCTGCTGGAGTTCGGAATTCCTAAAAAGTTAGTTAGACTTATACGAATGTGTCTAAATGGCTCAACGAGTAGGGTGCGTGTAGGCAAACAGTTTTCAGACACTTTTGAAATCCAGAATGGGTTGAAGCAAGGAGATGCACTATCTCCTCTACTATTTAATTTTGTACTAGAGCATGCCATTAAATCTTTAGAGAATGAGGAAGGCTTACAACTGAATGGTATTAATAAGCTGTTAGTTTATGCTGATGATGTAGTACTACTGGCCGATAGCGAGGAGATACTAAAGGCCAACACGCACACACTATTGAGTAACACTAAGAAATTAGGACTGGAAGTAAATATCAGTAAAACTAAATATATGGTCACACGTAGAAATACATTATATAATGGAAATGGACAGCTAATGACAAATGAGGGAAATTTTGAGGAATTGGCTGAATTCAAATACCTAGGAACAATAATCACAAATAGGAATGAGATGCACAAAGAAATTAAACATAGGCTCAATTCTGGAAATGCATGCTATTATGCATTGCAGAGACTTTTGATGTCCCAACTCCTTTCAAAAAACGTTAAGCTGAAAATATATAAAACTATTATTCTACCAGTTATATTATATGGGTGCGAAACATGGACTCTTACTTTAAGGGAGGAAAGGAGATTACGAGTATTTGAGAATAAAGTTCTTAGGAAAATTTTTGGACCAAAGAGAGATGAACAGACAGGTGAATGGAGAAGACTACATAACAATGAACTACATGGTCTTTATAGGAAGCCAGATATAATAAGAACAGTTAAGTCCCGTAGACTGCGATGGGCAGGACATGTTGCGCGTATGGGGAATGAAAGACGTGCATGGAAACTTCTTGTAGGAAAGCCAGAAGGAAAACGCCCAGTTGGTAGACCAAGAATGAGGTGGGAGAACAACATTAACTATGATTTGAGGGAAGTAGATTATACAGGGAATGATTGGAAAGCATTAGCTCAGGATAGGGATGTATGGAGAGCTTATGTCCGTGCGGCCATGAACCTACGGGTTCGATAGTGCCAGTGAGTAAGTAAGTAAGTAAGTAAGACGAATATTAATTAAAATAAATATTATAAAAATCGTATAAAACTTTCACAGTTTTATTTATGAAATAAAATTAGGTATATTGTCCTTTTTTTAATTCTGGTCTCATTACGTTTCGGTCATAAACATCTCAATTAATCTGTAAAATGTTTAATCTTCAATCTTTGTACTGTATTGTAAATAACTGTTATACTACCGGTACACTGTGATAACATTACATTACCGAGCAAGTAGGCTCAAACGGTACCGCCCGAAACGTATTCGTGAGGACCCGGATTCAAAATCTCGGAGGCGACCAATCTGACTAAGGTTATATCACGATTTCCCTCAGTCGTAAGGCAAATTCTGGGTTGAAATTTCATTATTGGAATGTTTATTTCATCACATTAACCATTTCAAGCTATCGGTTAAAAATGAAGTAGACATCATATGGTCTTAGATGTTAAACCGTGCAATTAAAATTGTATATAAACAAAATTATATTGTGATTATGATTAAAGGCTAGTTTTTTGTCGTTATTAAACTCTAGAGATCGAAGTTAAAGTAGCCCCGCGCCCTCTAAATCCAGAGCTTCTGAAAATTCGCGAGATCTACGTATATTTTTGAGTAGGTCCACCGCTGTGGTCACGCAGTGGACCCGGGTTCAATCCCCGGTCGGGACAGTTTTTCTGGGTGAGGTTTTTATCGGGGTTTTTCCTCAGTGTAAGACAAATGTCAGGAAAACTTTAAGGACCAAACGGTTCCCGAAATCATATGGCCATCGCAATCATCATCATTCATATTCATCTTAGATTAAGCTTAGGATTAGGGACTCTGCTGGCGCACCACTATCATCATCATTACCCATCATATCATCGGGACAACGTAACCCCACCTTCCAGGCGCCCCAACCTCAGAAGTGGGTTACAAGTACGCCATGCCAGGAGAGAGCACCAGGGATGTCGAAAGACAACCTGGGGCATTTACAAAAAAAAATTGAGTAGTTCCGCGCCGTAGACGAGTAATTAAAGCAGGATGCCTTGGCTCAGAGCTACGGGACTTGCGCTTAGTTCGAGTCACTATGGAGCAATACAATTTCTTATGGAATTTCTGCCAGCGTAGAACCGGTGAACACCCAGCATTACGAAGAATTTGGGTAGCTACAATAAGTAGAGGTTCCAGGTTAAGATAACCAGCTATGACGGCTGGGGGTTCCGACATGCTGACTATGTGTCACCTCTATATGGCTGGATGATTGTATCGTCTTCCTCTGTGATTAACACATTTTGATGTGAGACGAGTAAACATAATGAAATTGGATATAATAAATTAAATAAAATTAATCAATTGATTTGGTATTTACTTGATGAAAATCCATAATTGATTTAATAAATAAAATTATCAAATTTGTATATGATTTTAATAAATATTTATTTTATTTAACATTAGTAACAGCTACTTCAATACACTGTATTTTCTTCAGACAAATGTCAAATAAAATAAATATTTATTAAAATTATATAGATGATAGATGATCGGTTGATTAATGTCTTTGACATCGTCCGATTCCCAATAGTCAATTTTGTCGGTCCATCCAATCTCCTGGTATAAATATAGTCCCTGACTCCAGGAAGATTTAAGTCTTCCTCTGCCTAGATGTTTCTTCTTCATGTATAAATATATTCCCTGACTCCAGGAAGATTTAGGTTTTCCTCTGCCTCGTCTTCCCTCAAGTTTCCATTCCAAAACACATTTTGGTAGCCGATCCTCTTCCATTCGGTGGACATGTTCATATTATCTTAATTTCTGAGTTTTAATATAATCTAAAATAGTGTCTCCAATCTTCATTCGGTGGACATGTTCATATCATCTTAATTTCTGAGTTTTAATATAATCTAAAATAGTGTCTCCAATCTTCATTTTCTCCCTTATAACCGAGTTTCTACTTTTATTTTTCTTCTTGAGATTCTTGCTGCCCTTCGAATAAAATCCATTTCTGTTGCCAAAAAACACTTATTTGTTTTTGTTGTTAATGACCAAATTCTGCTCCATAAGTAATGATGCTTTTAACAATTGTATTATATATATATATATATATATATATATATATATATATATGGTAGTTTTATTTATTAAATAAAATGATGTACGTACATTACATGGATCGTTATTATATTGGCTAGGCCTGTCACGCGGAAGAGAGTTATATTTTTTACTGAGCTTGATCACACATAATCCAAGAAAATGTAATTATTAACAGAAATAAAAAGTGAAAAATTGTTAATTAGAGATTTGCAGAAAAAATGTAGTGTAGGTGTAGATTCGCCACTGGATGAGCAGACATCGTGCTAAACTCTAGCCTTGAGTGCACTGTCATTCATAGTTCGGGAATCCCCAAGGATACAGTGCGTGGGGAACATGCACGCGGTTTGGAACGTGGACTTGGACCTAGTGTTAAAATCTGACCACAATACATTCATTTCAAAATATATAATTGCATTGCTAATTAAAATTATGAGAAAACTGCTACATCTATTCTCATCAGATTTCTAACTAGAAAGTAGGCAGAATTGTATGTAATGATGTCATTAGCGTCACGATTCTTGGCTGAATGTGAAAGAGTCGTTAAATTTTACTTAGATATCATTTATTTCAGGCTTCATGCTCTATGTCCCATAAATTCACGATGTCAAAACTACAACTTTATCTCACTTGAAATGTTTACGCCTTGAAAAAAATCAACTTATCTGGGTTTAATTTATTCCACGGCAGCACGCTCATAAGCTCTCCATATATCTTTATCCTGAGCCAATGTTTTATAATCATCTCCCGAATAATTTATTACCCTTAAATCATATTTCAACTCATTCTTGGCCAACCTACTGAGCGTTTTTCCTCTAGTTTTTCTGTAAGGAGTTTCCTCCAGAAAATTTACCTCAATAGAACCCATGTCTGCGTTTCTTGACGATTGTATTTTTATGGTAAAGCAACTAGAGTATACAAGTGTGAAATCAACGGGAAATTAAAGAATAATATACTAAAAGGTTTACGTATAACAACCTTTTTTTCTGCTTCTACTAAAATTGAAAACTATAATACCCATATTTGGTGTTCGGTAAATCTTATATCACTATCATTTTATTATGAATATGGCAGAATGTGCTCCAAAAGTTGTCATTAGACATTTCTGAAACTCTAACTATTAATAAACACTATTCAAATCTAATTTAGAAAAATATAACAGACTAAATAGTGTAATTAGGAGAGATTTTGGAAAACAAATGAGGAAAGAAATCCAATTGAGATTTCATAATGCCATAGCCAAACCTGCTCTATTATACGGAAGTGAATGCTGGACACTTCGAGCAAAAGATAAATCCCGCATTAATAGTTCACAAATGAGATTCCTCCGATCACTAACTGGAGTAACTTTAAGGGATAGAATGAAGAGTGATGAGATAAGGATGCAGTGGAATAGTAGGGAAATGGCTAAACATATACAAAATTATCAGATTAAATGGTTCCAACACGTCCAGAGAATGTCAAATTCCGGTTTACCAAAGATGATTTACCACCTCAACCCTAAAGGCAAAAGAGACATCGGAAGACCCTTCAACCGATTGAAAGATCAGTTTTTGTAGTCGCAGAACGGGCATCATCACCCAATACTGTATACGGAAGAATATTCAAATCTTTTATATTCGGAAACTCTAAACTACAATTGACACCTTTTTTATAGATTTTTAAAAAAGTACTGCTGCAGAAACTCTGAAAAGTTATAAAATTTAATGCGGTCAAAAAAAGAAAAAAGTAACAGATAAGTGAACTACATCATTTAGAAGGGCTGGTGCTTCATAAAAACAGCTGTAGGAAAAGCGTTTTAATGTTGGTATATGTTAAATTCCCCCACTGACCTAGAACAAACACATTTTCTTGGCTGTGTTTTATTTTAGAAGTTATGAAAAATAGGCATCATATTGTAGGAAAGCATGTCCTTTTGTTGGGAATATATGATACATTTCTTTAAATTGGCTACCATGCACGAAGAGTTAAAAAAGGACACAATTGTATTGCTTTATTTTGCCCAATATATACGTCATTAAAGACACTCGTGGTCCAAACTGTCCCTTGATGAATGTTAACAAACAAGATAATAATTAACACCATGGCCTGAATCAGTACCAGACCAACAGAAAAAAAAGAGCTTCTCGATATTAAGCTGATGAACAGGACTAAATAGTACATACTACAATTAAAAAAAAAACTAAACTCTGGCGCGACAGGCTACCAGTCGGCTGCTGGCCTTACATCCACGTATGTTAATTACAGAAGTAGACGAACGTCCAGCCAGTGTAGAGGTGACATACGGCCAGCATGTCGGTATCCCAGGCGTTATAGCTGGTTTCCTCAACCTGGAGCCGCTACTTAATGTAGTTAACCAAGTTCCTCGCGATGATGGATGGGCACAGGTCCCATACTGGCCGAAATTCCATGAGAAAATTTCATCCCCCATGGAGACCAGAATCAGCGCAAGTCCCGTAGCTCTGTGCCAAGTCATCTTAACTACTCGGTTACGGCTCGGGACAACATGTACATGTACATACATATGGACTAAATAATCTCAAAATATGGAGTAATATATGGACTTAATTGTTTTTATAGAAATGGTGTAAACGGTTTCCGACAGATATTATTAAAAAATATTATTTGGTGATAGTGCTTCTTTTGGAAAACCTCTTACAATCGTAATTTTTCAGATGATCTGGTGGCATTTTAACTGTTTCATATACGGAATGAACAAAATTATAAACCACATTGAGGATGAAGTCTCGTAGACTGCGATGGGCAGGACATGTGGCACGAATGGGGAGTGAAAGACGTGCATGGAAGCTTCTTGTAGGAAAACCAGAGGGAAAACGCCCAGTTGGTAGACCAAGAATGAGGTGGGAGAATAACATTACTATGATTTGAGGGAAGTAGATTATACAGGGAATGATTGAAAAACATTAGCGCGGGATATTTCCGCGCTGCCATGAACCTATGGGTTCGATAGTGCCAGTGAGTTAGTTATTGAGGGTGCCTGAAGCTAAATCATAGAGTTGTTTGGCTCTCATAATAGCCTGGACCACACCTGCTTTGGTCAGGTACGAGTATAAAAAATTCTAGCAACACGTGGATACCATTACAAAGTGTGTAAAGTTAAGACCTGCCACGACCCAAACACAACATGCATATGTGAAATTTGTGAACTGTCTTGTGATCGTTACCATGTCACAGCATGTAAAAAGAAAGACCCAAATCATTAATTGAGACCTGAACAGATTTATAACAACTGTGAAAGCAAAGTGAACTAGTTAGCTCTACGCACAACTTGTGCGCATTTTTGTTTAATAAGAAATTTATTACAAAGAGGTTGACTGGATATGGCTCAATAATAAAAAAATATGCATATTCAACATTAGGGTTTTGAAATAGCTGTTACTAGTAAAATATATTTTAAATTATTATCGATCAAGAATAACTTTGAAACCATAAAATAAGGAACATTAAAAAAATATACATTTATGTAAAGATATATAATATTTTCTGAAATATGTAAAAAATATGCACTATTCCTTGAAATATGGACAAATACGGAAAAACAAATGCGTCGTATAGTCCGTTTCTTCTAAGGTAGGAAAGATCCCACCACTATTTTCAAACTTTACAACCTCCCCTTCTAAAGCGGGTGTTTTTTAGAAAGTTTCACAACTAATTACATTATAGATTCGGATCTTATAAGTTTAAGGTTATAATATTCATGTACATACATACATAAATATTATATATTATAACTGTATAAGGAGAACAATAAATAGATGAACATGTAATTTATTAGGACCTTTGATAATCAATAATATAGGGCCATTCAAAAAGAAGGGACAGACTTCAAACATTTATTTCTTCCAAACTACAAAAAGTAAAAACAATTCTAACGTTCCTGAAAGAGAAAAGTTCAAACTTCATTGTTTTATGCATTCAATGTGAGCACCATATGTTGTACGACAAATATCAAAACAGTGGCTCATTTCTTGCCATACAGGAATCAGCTGGTCTGTAGTTATCGAATTCGCAGCTTCAGCAATTCGATGTCGCAGATTTTCAAGGATGTCGACCATAGGGAGGATAAAAACACGGTCTTGTATGTAATCCCACAGATAAAAATCACACAGGATTAGATCTGGTGACCTGGGAGGCCATCGACGATGAAGTTGATCTTCTGCTCTTCCTTTTCCAATCCAACAGCACCAATGCGACCATGGTCGCAACTTCAAGCAACAGCGCCAATGCGGCCGTGATCGGAACTTCAAACTTTTCTCTTTCTACGAACGTTGAAATTGTGTTTCTATTTTGTTGTAGTTTGGAAGAAATAATTGTTTTAAGTCTGTTCCTTCTTTCTGAATTAATAATGTAGGCTGAGTAATAAATGTAGAACCTTATCTTAAACGATATTCGAAGCGCTTGTGTGAGGATCATCTTCCTCGTCAGGATGATTACGTTCAACGTCCGTAGATTCATCTTCAAGATTAATGATGAACCGATCGGATGTATCTTCTATTAAATTAACACGTTGTCAGAGTAACACTCTTCTATTCCTTTACGTGACGACAGGCCTGAAACCAATTCTCAGCAGTAATGGATGAAACGGCATCTTGAAACACAATTTTAAGGTGTTGCATTGTGAATTTTGTGTTATTATTTATAACAAAACCTTTCACTTCTGCCCACATGAATTCAGTAGGGTTGAACTCACAGTGATAAGGAGGTAAGCATACAACTGCGTGTTTGTGTTTTAGCCATATTGTTTATTATGTAGGTTTTAAATTTTGGTTTGTGTGATTGCATTATTTTATAGAGAGACTTTTTACCATTCTGTCATTAAAATTAATATTATATTTTCTTAGCCACTATTTCATTTCTTCTTTTTCGTGTTTGAATTTGACGCTCGACATAATTCTTTAGAATTACAACTGGCATTATCCACAACTATTGTCGAAATTTGAGTTATATTCCGGAAAGTTGTTCCTGAAACCATTTTTAAAATCGTTCACAGTCCATTTATTCTTGGTATTCTTTAGTTGATTTTGAATTAAATACCATGAAACCATTTGCCAAAAATCCTGTTTCGCCTCCAGCATGAAGAATTATTAACCTAAAACTTTGGCTTAACTTTACGCAGCTGGCCTGGGTTTGATCCCTGGTCGGGATAAATGATAGTAATATAATGTACTGTTAAAAACTATAAAATAGTTGCCTTGTAGGCCCGTCTTCTCAACTTAGGTTGTTTTATAACTCTGTAGGTCTTTCGGGACTAGTCCCATCATCAGCAGAGTGCATTAGGTCTGTACTTGTTGACTCTTGTTGAAGCACTGACTTGGTTGAGTATTCTGTACAGAGGATTGTGTGGACTGGGCGTGTTTTCATTAAGAATTAGGTTTGTTCTCCATTTCTCTTAGGATAAATATACTGGAGGAAATCGAAATCCGGCTGCTGGTCTCATATCCACATGTGTCAATCACAGAAGTAGATGATCATCCAGTTACTTAAGTGCGATGACAAGAAATTATCTTAAGAGAAGACATTACCGAGTGTCTTGATCTTCATTAGATCACAGCCCAAATACTGGAAGTGTGAAACCTGTTCCAACATTTTATCTTCTATTACTATTTTTATTCTTACTGGGTACCTTCCATGAAATGCCATTACTTCAGTTTTTTTTTATTTTGAAATTATCATATTATATTTATTACTTGGTCTTTGACGGAATTACAAAAGAATAAAATTAGAACAGTTGAATTCGATTATTTTAGAAGAAGCCTCCAAAAAACAGGACAGGATAAAATAAGAAATGAATTATTTTGGAGAGAAATGAAGGTCACCACATCTGTTGTTAAGAGGATTGAAAATCAAATGCTTAAATGGTATGGCCATGTACAAAGAATGGAAAATGAAAGATGGCCAAAAAATATATACCAATGGACACCACCTGGAAGAAATAAACGTGGCAGACCAAGATGGAAATGGAAAACCTGCGTCAGAACAATAATAGAGGATAGGAATTTGGAAGAGGGAGTTTGGAATGATAGAGATAAATGGAAACTGAAGACGGCAAACCTATAAATGGGGGAAAGCCGAAGAAGAAGAAGAGAGAAGATATTTATTACATATATTATTTGATAGACTACTTTTTGTAACCGTAGCGTAGTGGTTAAGGCACTGCGCTACAAGCCGGAAGGTCGAGGGTTCAATTCCCGGTGGAGTCAGCATTTTTAAACTGACTCAGCCTCTAATGGAAATGAGTACCAGATTCTTGTTCTGGGAGTAAAGGCGGCCGTCACGCAGGGCTGACATCCCGGCAGACATAAAGTGTCGATTGTCTAGAAAAAGTGGGATCCTTAACCTCCCACTACCCCAAGGGCCTCCCGAGGCCTGTAGTGGGATTACTTTACTACTTTTTGTAGCCTGTCCTCTCTGTCAAAAATTAATACTAGGCCTATATCATCAGCAAAACATAATGCATTCAATGATTTATTTCGTCCAATTTTTAATCCCTTCTAAACTACTTGTTTCCATTCATCTAGAATCTCGTTTAAATATATATTGAAAAGCATTGGGGAAAGACTACACCCCTGTTTTAAGCCACACTTAGTTGTAATTTCTTCTGTTAATTTTCCATTTATTTCAATTATTATTTTTGTATCTTCATATAGACTATGAATAGTTTTTATTAAGTTATCGAGTATCCTCTTTTTTGCATCATCTTACATAATAAAGTACGGTTTAACTTTGTCGAAGGCTTTTTCTAGGTCTATAAAAGCCATGTGGGTCTCTACGTCAAACTCCTCATGTTTTCTATAATCTGCTTCATTGGAAACCCACCACAAAAAAATACCTCACATGATTAAGTCGGATACAGTTTAAAAATAATAATAATAGGTCTATATGTTTGGATGTTACAAACTCAAGTGAAAAAAAAAAAAATGAAAGGAATAAACAAGGAGATGACGGATAGCGTATAATGAAAGGGAAGCAACCTTATGACGTTACGGTGACGTAAAACAAGGTCGTTCAAACTTACGTTATGTCACCTCTGTAATTGGACTTTCTTGTAGTTTGCTTAAATATTAGAAATCTGGCGAGAAATCAATCCAATGACTTCATACTAACAAATCACCATCTTATATTTTTTTAGAAAAACTGTTGATTTTTGGGTAACTAAAATAAATTAAACTAAACCAAAATTAAATTTAATTAAAATTAAAATGTTAACTAAATCATGTTAAAATTTTAAAAAATTATAAGTGAGATTAATTTGTATCACAATTAACTTACTGGCTCTATCAATTACCGAGATTGAAGGTCGCGCGGAATTAAGCTCTCTATAAATCCTTATCCTGAGCTAATATTTCCCAATCATTTCCTGTACATCAATACTACCAGTACTTTTAAAATTCATAATAAACCAGCGTTCAGGTTATTGTGTCATCATCATCCATGCAAGTATTAGGCCGTGTGGCCTGTTACGGTCTTAAAGAGGAATTTTGCATCCAGCGCTTTTTTGAACGTCCCAGCGATCTTTTGCCTTGGGGCAGTGAAGAAGCATGGCTTTTGGAATTCTGTGAGATGGCACTCGTTGAAGATGGAGTTTCCAATTGTTCTGGTAGTTTTGTATATGGTGAAGAATGGATTCTACATCCAACTCTTCCATAATTTCCTCATTTCTTTTATGGTCCCACTTTGTATAGCCTGCCGTACGGCGCATAAATCGCATATCATTTGGTGTTATTCGGCTTTCATCTCTTCTTCGTATTTCCATGCTTCACTACCATATCTTAATACTGGTCTTGCGAGAACCTTATAAAGCCGTAATCTTGTGTTCTTCTGTACTAAAGATGGTTTCATTATACTGTTAAATATCCCCGTTGTTTTTGCGAAATTTGTGATTTTCTTTGGTATATCAGCTTCATCTTGAAATGTTAAATTATAACCCAAATAATTAAATTAATTTACTCGTTCTAAAATTTCATCATCCAAAACAAGTCTCAAACCAAGCCTCAGGTTATTGTGTAAAAATTTAAAGTCATATAATTCGTACCTGATATTTCAGTTGTCCTCAACTAAATCAAATTTTAGTAAACAAAATTCGTCAATCATTACACTGAAATATCAGACATGAATTTTAAGAATGTAATTTTTTACAATTACAAATACGTAAATTGACAGACACCAAATAAGTTTCAACATACTGACCGAATGGAGACATCTCGTCTATCAATATCTACATTATATTCCAAGAGGTGAACGTTCCGTTGGATGCCCCATGTCCAAATGGAGGGTTCAGGTCCCGGTTGGGTCAGGATTTTTAAATTAACCATTACCTACTGGCGGCACCATGGTCCTGTGGTTAACTCAGCCTCTAACTGAAATGAGTACCGGATGATTTTTTTCTGGGGATAAAGGCGGTTGACGTCAAATGCCGATTTTCTCTAAAAGTGGGAGCTTAACGTCCTACTACTCAAGGGCCTCCTAAAGCCTGTAGTGGGATCACATTGCCTCTTATATCCATCCACCATAGTAAATCTGCCCGAAGGCAGGTCCTTCACTGGAATCATAGCATTTTCATGCTAAGCTTGCAGCTTTACTAGGGAATTGTAGGTGTTGTAACTTCCCGTTGCTTTCCACACCGGTGAAGGATGATGATAATAATGATAAGGATGATGATGGCCATATGATTTCGGGGACCGTTTGGGCCTTAACGTTTTCCTGACATTTGTCTTACAGGTGAGGAAAAACCCCAATAAAAACCTCACCCAGAAAAACTGCCCCGACCGGGGATCGAACCCGGGCCCGCTGCGTGACAAGACAGCACGCTACCTCGAGACCACAGCGAGCGGTGGACTAAAAAAAAATCAAACCAAAATTCAGAGCATTTTAACATGTGGCTCTGAAGTCTGGCAAATTCCTACCAGGGAAATGAAAATAATTTTAAGTACAGAAATGGATGTTTTAAGATCTCCTGGAAAGTCTAGAATGGATAGAATACGAAATAAAGAAATAAGGGAAATTATAGGTGTAAAAGAGGAGCCAACATTATAGACATTATAGAAAAGAAAGGGTTGTAAGGGGTAGTGACGTGTGTATAACCTCTCCTACCCAATTCTCATCCTCACCTTCTCGTGGTACAACCTGTTTTCACAAACGAGGCTCTGAGGACCGAGTCACGGCGGTATAACCGTTCCATCAGGTACTGAGTAAATGCGGTATCCTAATGTCTGTCCAGAGACTAAAAGGTAGCAGCCCTACCACTGGACTACTTAGCGTCGGGCCAGTAACCTGTCCTAAGGAACTTCAAAACTACTTTCAAGTCTCAACACGAAAAAAGCCAGAAGGAATTGAAATATGACGACCCACAGCAAAGGAATATGGTTAAAAGAAAACGGCACAATGATATTGTAAGATATGCAACCTGGAATGTCCGAAGCATCCATGAAAAAGAAGAGGAGCTAGACAGTATATTTAAAAATAGAAACATTGATATTGTAGTAACTACAGAGACTAAGAAGAAACTTAAAGGAACGAAAGAAACACAAAATTATGTACAAATATATAGCGGTGTCGACAGGAAAACCCATGGACAAGCTGGAGTAATGATTTGGATTAATAAAACCATAAGAAATAAAATTCAACACTACAATTACTGGAATGAAAGAATATTAGAGCTTCGACTGAAAATAAATAGAGGTAATTTGACAGTTCTTGGTGTATATGCACCAGAGGAAGGCCGTGAAGAAGACAATGAAGAATTTTATAAAATATTGCAAGAAATTTATAGCAAAATTAATAGAAATGATTACATTCTCATAATAGGAGATTTAAATGCCAGAGTGGGCAATGCTCAAGTCAACAATAATATTGGAACATTTGGCGAACCAACCAGCAATAGGAATGGGACAAGATTAACATATTTTGCTATCTACAATGAACTG
Organism: Diploptera punctata; assembly: GCA_030220185.1. Lineage (NCBI taxonomy): Eukaryota > Metazoa > Arthropoda > Insecta > Blattodea > Blaberidae > Diploptera > Diploptera punctata. The sequence continues at coordinate 1,796,073 of JASPKZ010000038.1, read as the reverse complement.
AAAATAACGAATACCTTTTACAATCATAGAAACATACATAAGTATACATGGCATCGTCAGGACTCAAAATCAATCATTGATTATTTCATTGCAAATAATAAGATTTTTAAATTGTTTCTCGATGTCAGAGCCTACAGAGGATATGATATTGGTTCAGATCACTACCTAGTAGAAGCAAGAATAAGATTTCCACCAAGATGGTTAAAAAAGAAGAAACAACAACAGAGCATAGAACAAAAGTACAAGGTAAAATTATTTTATGATGACAGCATTAAATGGTTATATTCGAGAAGAATTCAGCAATATATGGCTACAACTCCAGAAAGTAATGATGTCGAAGAAGAATGGAAAAACATTAAAATGATAATTCAAAATGCAGCTAATGAAACTTTAGGAAAAGTAAATATACAACAAAGAAGAAATAGAACTCTAAAATCTGGGATGATCAAATAAAACAATTGATTGAAGAAAAAATGCAGCTTATAAAAAATATTTGAACACAAATAAAGTAGAAAATGAAATAGAATTCAAACGCTGTAGAGCTATTGTTAAGAGGGAAATAAGAAAGAGACATAGGAAAACATGGTTAAATTTTGTTACACATTTAGAATCAGATTTGCATAAGCTCCAACCTAATGCCTTCAAAATATTAAAACATTTGAATAAAGATATTAAAGAATCTACCAAAATTAATTGCGGAGTAACAAAAGAAGATTTTTTCAATTATTATAAAGTCTTTGGACTGACAATAGCTCATGAAGATACAATTTTCCGAAATAATAATGAGACAGATTCCATAATATCATTGGAAGAATTGAACAATAGTTTAAAGAAATTAAAAAATGGGAAGGCAACTGGCACAGATGGCTTGAATTCTGAATTGTACAAATATGCAGGCAAACAGTTCCATGAAAGACTGTTGTTCTTCTTTAATAATGTATTCAAAAATGCAGATATACCACAAGAATGGAAGACAAGCATTGTTATACCCCTGTTCAAGAAAGGAGACAAGAGAAAAATGGACAACTATAGGGGAATCAGTTTGTTAAACACATGCTACAAAATTTATGCAGACATTTTAAATGGAAAATTGAAAAGTTTCAGTGAAAAATTCCTTATGGAATGTCAAAATGGATTTAGGAAAGGACGATCTTGTATTGATTCAGCATTTTCTGTTAAACTATTGCTTGAAAAAAGAAGAGAATTCAACTTAGAAACACATTTTGCTTTCATAGATTTTGAAAAAGCATTCGACACAGTCAAGAGATCAAAACTCTTAAATATATTGGAAGACAGAAATATACCAAATTTACTTCGGCAGAACATACAAAATATTTACAAAGACAACACCATAAAGATTAAATTAAATAACAGATTTTCTGAAGAAGGAATTATAAATCGTGGTGTGAGACAAGGCTGCCCCCTATCCCCAACACTCTTTGCAATTTATATCAATGAAGTAATATGTTGCTGGAACAAAACATATAAATTTGGAATAAGAATATCAGAAAATAGAAAATTAAACACCCTATTGTTTGCAGATGACCAAATAATAATAGCAAATTCCGAAGATAATCTACAGAAAGGTCTGTATGAACTTAACAAAATTACAGAAGAATATGGATTAAAGATATCTACAGAAACAACAAAAATTATGGCATTTCAAGGTGTAGATCCTGTCAGAAGTAAAATTGTACTGGACAATAAAATTTTGGAGCAGGTGAATAATTTTACATATCTAGGATGCAATATCTCATATGAAGAAGAAAAGGATGTAAATGCAAAAATATCTAAATTTTTAAGAATTTTAGGGTTAATAAATTCTATCTTCAAGCCACAGTTAGTCCAAAAGCATTCAAGACTGAAAGTGTATAAAACACTGGCTCTTCCAACTCTTTTGTATGGTAGCGAAGTATGGACGTTGAAACAGAAGGATATACAGAGACTTAGATCTGCTGAAATGAGATATCTTCGGAGGACTGCAGGATACACACTACTAGATCACAAAAAAAATGAAGACATCTTAGAAGAATTACACATGGAATCTTTAGAAAACAAAATTTCTGATTATAAGTCAAGATGGATACAACATGTTCATCGAATGGAAGATCACAGAATACCCAAACTAATGTTAAGATATCAACCTGCAGGAAGAAGAAGACCAGGACGTCCACTCAAAAGACTTCTGGATGGTGTTTCTCTTGAGGCCGAAACAGTTCAACAAATGGCCTAAATTCGTGAATGTACTATGATGATGATAGAAAAGAAAAGATTACAGTGGTATGGCCATGTTAAAAGAATGCCAGAGCAAAGATTGCTTAAAATGGTTATGGAATGGATCCCAATAGAAAGGAGGAAGACCGAAAAAAACTTGGATAGAAGGGGTACAAGCAGCTGTGAATATCAGAGGATTGGGAAGGTCAATGGATGGACAGAGAGGAATGGATACTAGTAAAATACATGGGGCGTTTGGTTTCCGGAAGACAGTAATATAATGTACGGTTAAACTATAAAATAGTTACCTTGTAGGTTCGTCTCCTCAACTTAAGTTGTTTTAAAACTCTATAGGCCTTTCGGGACTAGTCCCATCATCAACAGAATGCATTAGGTCCGTTCTTGTTGACCCTTGTTGAAGCACTGACTTGATTGAGAAGACGGACCTACAAGGTAACTATTTTATAGTTTAACCGTACATTATATTACTGTGAACTAATACCTCAACGGAAACTTACCATGAATTTTACTAGTATCGATTCCGGAAGACGGCGGCAGCCGTCATGATACCGGATGATGATGATGAGGTTAATTAAAATAATCAGATAGTAATGTAAAATATATTCTAAATTAACTGAGCTCTAAAATGGTTGGCGAAGACATGTGGCCATCTTTATTCTTTCTATTACAAGCTGCTTGTTTATTTGTTAAGCAAATATTTTGTATACACATGGAATTCCCAACATATTATCCAACCCCCTCCTCCTTTTACCCCTCCTACTCCTCCACATCCTCCCGTTTCTTCTTCTGTCGCAGTGGTCTAGCGGTACAGTGATCTTTATAGAGAAATCTGTCATCAAATATCTTTGCTGAAATAGTGCCCGGCTCAAATTAAGATGCCGCTGAAGTAAGCTTGAATGAAGCATCATTGATTCAATGAATTTCTCTTTATGAACTATTACTATCATTCTCTATTATAGAGAAGAGAGATAATCGACCAAATAAATTAACACTTTTCTTTCCTGGTTCTTCATCGTCTTTTAATTATCATTTTATCTTTTAAGATCTGAGATTCGCGGATTTAAACACTGCCTGGTCCAAAATAGTTTACTAGACCTAAAAATCCTAAATATTTATTATTTCCAAACAAATAAAAGTGTAATTCTCAACTCGTAGATTTACAAATTAAAAAAATCATTAACTCTCTGATATTTCACTCCTGAATTATACGTAAGAATCTGAGACATCGAAGAGCGCTCTTGTGTAAATTACTACTTATCTTCGGAATAACCAACAAACTCGTTGGCACTATCGAAACCCGTAGGTTCATGGCCGCGCGGATATAAACTTACCACACGTCCCTATCCTGAGATAATGTTTTACAATCATCCCCTGTATAATCTACTTCCCTCAAATCAGAGTTAATGTTACTCTTCCACACCATTATTGATCTATCAACTGAGTGTTTTCCCTCTGATTTTCCTACAAGAAGCTTCCATGCCTCTATTTCATTCTCCATTCTTGCCTCATGTCCTACCCATCGCAGTATACGAGATTTAACTGTTTTTATTATATCTGGTTTCATATAAAGATACCTTCGGAATATGGTATGAAATTATAAGAAAATATGTTCTGTTACATACAGCACAATTATTGGCTAACCAGGTCTTCATCCATAGTTCTACTACCATTACGCCCTTTGTATTACGAAGAGCTGCATTCGTCAATTAACTTTACCCCGTACACAGAAAAAAAAGTATATACACCTTTATTTTACACCCTGACTTCGGAATGCTGAGGTCATGTGGTTCGACAAAAAATAAACACGCTTTTTTCTGTTTAAGATAAAATTTGATGACGAATGCCGAATCTCAGTAACAGATAAAAACAATGAGAGCCATGGAATATAGTGCAACAAGTAAAATAACCCAGATACTTATACAACTGGCATACGAATCATTTTTTACTAGTGCCTTTTTATCAGTTTTGACCAATTTTTTTATCAAAAATTGTATTGTTATAGTTGTATGTTAATGGCATATATTTTACTGGCTGAGTGGATATAAAGGTCACATTGGTTCAACACTACCAGACCTTATAAATTGTACATTTCTAATACTACCTTTGATGCTATTATTACCTTTACCACTACATTGCTCTCATATTTTGGAAAAAAAGTGTTATTTAGTAATTTGCAGAACAAATAAATAATAAGTTATTAAATATTGATATCCCTACTGCTGTTATATTGCGCCCATATTTCGGAAAAAAAAGTTATCTAGTAATTTGCAGAACTCGAATTTTGTCCCAGATCTAGTTGAGAAATTAATAAAATTCCATTAATGATCATTACTGTATGTCAACGTAGATAAAAGTGACTTGCGGAAAAAATAGAAAGTGCAACGTTGAGATCTCGTATGAAAGTACTAACATAAAAAAAAAAGCTGGAGAAAGTCAATTGAAGGAATCCAGTTTACTGAGAAACTGGAATAAACTTATAATTAAACACTTTTTATTCTCAAGGTCATTCTGTGAATTCGTGATACCTGAAACAATTCTCTCACATATATTTTGCTACATAAAACGAACAATTTCACCAACTATTCATTATTATGTAAATCTTTATTTTTTTAATTTCGTTATATATTAGGGCCTATACGATGACCAGGCAGCTCATAATACAAAACATGGCTTTGAAATTATTGTTTTTTTTAATAAATATTTTTGTTTTATATTCAGTGCCACGTGGTTTATCATTTTGACATTCTGATATACTCTCCTTGATACTGGCATATTGTAACCCACTTCTGAGGTTGGGTTACGCTGCCCCGAGATATGATGATGATGATGATGATGATGGAAAAGATGCGCAAGAAGACGGTCTTAATTGTAAACTTAATCTAAGGTGAATATGAATGGTGATGTCTAGGGACCGTTTGGGCCTTAAACTTTCCTAATATTTGTCTTACAGGTGAGGAAATAACCTTTAACCCAGTAAACTTGTCCCAACCTAGTCTTGAACTCCGGCCCGCTGCGTTATAAGGCAGCACACTACTTCGAGACCACAACGGTGGATATAAATATTTATATAAAGTCCACCGCTGTGGTGTTAAGTTAGTGTACTGCCTTCTCACGCAGAGGGTCCGGGTTCTATTCCCGGTCGGGACAAGCTTCCTCACTAAGTTGTTTTTTTTTCGGTGTTTTTCCTCACCTGTTAAGACAAATGTCAGGAAGTTTTGAGGCCCAAACGGTCTCCGAACATCAACTGGCCATCATCGTTATCATCCATTGTGTGGAAAGCAACGGGAAGCTACCACATCTATAATTCCCTAGTAAAGCTGCAAAGCATAGCATGAAAATGTTATGATTGCAGTGAAGGACCTGTCCTAGGGCAGAACGCTATATATATAACCTATGCACGTACGGAATATATGTAGTACATCTCAAGACAATACAGAGCATTAAGGTTGTTTACACTTAATATCCTGAATTTCGTATTAAAATATGAAGATGTGTTGGATTAAGTGGGATGGGTTCATGTCTTAATTGTAAATTGAATTAAACCCAGCCTTCAAGAACTTTCAACCGTATTTTTAAACTTTAGCTTTAAATAATTACAATTTTATAGATTCTGTAAAAGTTAAATTTTGGAAAATGTATTGATTACACTGGTCAACATGATTTTTGTCTCATGAGTACCAATAGCTGTACTTAATGCAGTTTTTTAATCGTGTTTTCTCTATCACCCACAGTTTTTTTTATTTCAATTTCAATTAATGGATTTAAATAATTATTTTTTTAATAAATCTAGATTTCTTCCCGGAAAGTCTTGGCGCAGTGAGCGATGAGCACGGGGAACCCTGTCGTCAGGAGATTTCAGCTATGAAAAAGAGATATAAAGGCAAATGGAATCCTAATATGCTGGCCGATTATTCTTGGACCATCATCAAGAGGGATGCTCCTCAGGCGAAATATAGCAGAAAAACGTCATTTCTTACTTTCTAGGTAAGTCCGAATGTTCGAATATTGTGTAGTTACGAATGTAGAAAATATCAAAGTGTTTGAAATTATAAATGCCTGTTCTCTCGGAAACCTTGCGTGATAGAGAAAACCCGGTATCATATTTGAATTCAGGAGAAAAAATACTATCAGAATCACATATTTTTATTTCTGAGACAAAAAAAAAGTTTATTTTTTGTTGCTCAGTGTTATTTTTTAAAAGTTAGGTTTTATTCGGTTCATAATTTTGAGATCCGAATTGATTCCAGCCAATTTCATATTTCTAATGCATTTTTATACTGGATTATGAGTATAAAAATATAAATAATTTTATAATGTGATAACTTAGATATCTTTTGTCTGAGAAGTTAGATGGGCCTCTACACTAACTCAAATTGCGTGTCTACATCCCCTCTATAACTAGGCAAAGTATTTGGTTTTCATTCATTTACACTCAGTACATTAGTTTAAAGTATAAAGCTTTTCATTCCAATTTCTCTAAAAAAATGTTAAACTAAAAACTAATAACTAAAAAAGTTAATGTTCCAGTTATACTACATGGGTGTGAAACATGGTTTCTAAAGAAAATATTACTGGTATTTTTGGAACAAAGAGACGAACACATATTCCTAATGCGTGTAGGGAACTACATAACAATGGTCTACATGATCTTTATGGGAAACCTGATATAATAAGGACAGTTAAGTCTGATAGAGTGCGATGAACAGGGCATTTGGCATGAGTGGGGTATGAGAGGGTAGGTTAAAAAATTCTTGTAGGAAAGCCGGAGGAAAGAGCCCTGTAGATTGGCCTAGATTGAGACAGGACAATACTATTATGATTTGAGAGAGGTAAATTATACAGGGAATATTTGGAAAACATTAGCTCAGGATACAGATGTTCAGAGGACTTAGGTCCACACGGTCCTGAAGCTTCGGGTTTGATAGTGGCACTATGAGTTTAGTTAAAAAGGTAAAGTGATCCCACTATACGCCTCAGGAGACACTTGGGGTAGCAGGAGGTTAGGTCTCCCATTTTTTCTAGGCAATCGGCAGTTGATGTCAGCCGGGTTGTCAGGCCTGCGTGACGGCCGCCTTTACCCCCAGAACAAGCATCTGGTACTCATTTTCATTAGAGACTGAGTCGATCCCAGGGCCATAGTGCCGCCAGAAGGTTTGGGTCAGTTTAAAAATCCTGACCCACCGGGACTCGAACTCTCGGCCTTCTTGCTTGAAGCGTATTGCCTTAACCACTATGCTACGGCGTGCCCCAATGAGTTTAATTAGTTACATAGATTGTTGGTTAGTTAGTTAGTTAGGTGGTTGGTTAGTTCTTTTAATCAAAAGTTTTAAAATTCATTACGAAACACAGTTTAGGTCACTGCGTAAAAGGTTAAAGTAATAAAACACATACAGTATCATACTTGAAGTTTCAATTATCCTCAATTAAAAAGCTGAATTTGGATATTGTTCCTAGAGACTTACTAGGTGTTTTTAAGAAATCTTACTTAGTTGAGGAAATGTAGCATTTGGAAAACTGAAGATAGAACATGTTCCGAAAACCTTCCAAGGTGTTTTAAAGAAATCTTGCTTAGTTGATTATGATTGAGATCTTAGTTACGAGTTTTATTGTTTTAAACATTTATCTATATTCATATAAAGATCCCGGTGGCCTAGTGATTTGTGATACAAGGTTCGCGGATTTAAACTTAACTCGGCTGAAGTCTATTTTTTTAGGGCGTAAAAAATCATGATTGTGACTTCATTCGAAATGGAATTAAAGTTTTTCGTGTCATAAGTTTAAGAGATATGAAAGATCTTCAAATGTGAAATAAGAACCTCTGGGAAAATTTAATGCAGCTCATATACATATTTTATCTTGTAGAGATTACTCCCCCAAAAATTCTGACTCGCCTTTTTGTTACATTCTGTGGGATTATATATACTGTTATACTGACTATTTAACTCATGCTCTAAATGGGAGTCAATGACCAATCACATTTCAGTGATTTTTTTTATTTACAACCAATCACAGTCGTTTTTCACCTCGATTTTATCAGTTTAATTTTATCACTGTAAAGTCAAACTCCTTTTTAACATTCTGAATAGGTCATAGCAGTATTTTGCAGTGACAGCAAGTGGCTACCAGATTGCGTATATAGGCCTAGTGCATGAATGTAACCTTATCGTGGTTGCGGGAGATAATATAAGAACATTTGTAGCAATTGATTATACTACAAAAAAATCACTGTTTGCACTTTCTTAAACATATTTTTTCCCAGGTAATAACGTTCCAGAAACATATAATTGACATATTTACATCATAGGACATCAGAAATTAAATAATATACAGTTTGATGTGTTTCATTTTTTCTCCACTAGGGTGTATTCTTATAATATTGCGATCCTTTGGCAATAAATAATATGATCTGGTTGCAGTGATAAACAAGTGAAACATAACGTTTCTCATTTGTTTTCAAACATCGCCGTTTATATTAAATATAGACTGAAGAAGTATTTTAGTAAGATCTTCATTATGCCCCTCGTTGTGGCGACAATTTTGAAGAAGTAATTCTTTTCCCATATTGTGGCGATGTTTTGAAGCAGCTCTCTCTCTTCATGCCCGATGTTGTAGTAACATTTTGAAGGATTAGTGTCCCAAAAAGAATTACTGGTTCAGGTTGGGTTTGATTTTCGGTAGAGCTGGATTCTCTTCTCAAGGTCGAAGTTGGTACACAAGATAGGAAAACACTTTAAAAATCACTAATAACTGATTCTTGTAGAAATAGTTGTAAATTTATTTACTGTTTAATTTCCCAGCAGATCAAGTAAATATAGGTGGTATTATTCTTCACCGTCAATTAAAATTAAATTATTATAAAAATTATGTGATATTTAAATATCACATTTTATCAGGAGAGCTGTTATTGCTTCTATCCTTGATGAAAGTTATATGCTGGCTGACCAGTGTAATTATTTTCTAATTTTTAAAGAACATTATTGCATCACATGATTTTATATTTAAATTCTATTGGTTAATGGTCCATTAAATACCAGGTTTAAATTTGATTTGTTAAATCAAAAAGTTAATTGTTTTAACATCCAATCAGAATTTAGTATACTTTTATTTAAAAATATCAATCAATTTAAATATCTTGGATATTATCTCTCTCTCTATCTGGGATGAAAAGGATATCCCTGAAAAAAGTTACTAGTTATAATAAAAGTTTAGGAATTATTAATCAAGTTATGAAACCATCCCTTGTACAAAAAAACACCAGATTACGTTTATATAACACTTTGGCTAGACCAGTGTTGACCTATGGTAGTGAAGCATGGACACTAAGAAAACAACATGAAAGCAGAATAACGGCTTGTGAAATGAGATTCATGCGCAGAACAGCAGGTTACACCAAATGGGATCGGAAAAGGAACACCGATATCTTAAAAGAATTGAAGACTACGCCAATTTTGGAATATATTAAACAGTATCAACTAAATTGGAAACACCATCTTGAAAGAATGAGTTCAAATCGGATCCCCAAAGCTGTTTATAATTATATACCAAGAGGACGAAGATCTCTGGGCCGTCCTATAAAACGCTGGAGGGAAAATTTTCTATAGGATCGTAACAGGCCTTGGCCTAATACTTGGAAGGAAGAAGAAGAAGAAGAAGAAGAAGTTAAGCAGGTGTTCTTATTACAGTTATAACAGAAAGCTTTATATTTCAGACAACAATGACTTAAAACACAATTTTAAAAGCATTATTTAGAAAGACTGTTATATAATACAATTTCTTTAATTGTTACTGAGACATTTTTATTTAACAATGAACAACACTTAATTATTTAGATGTTTTTCTTTATTTAAGTTATATTTAAATATTAAAAGAAATTTAAAATATAAAATTATTAACTTAAAATTTCATATTTATTATGATATTAAAATCCTGCTATAAGACCTATCTTCTTCTGCTTCTTCTTCTTCTTCTTCTTGTAAGCCCATGTTTCCCTTAACAGAGATTTAGGCGCTCTCCCCCTACAGGGAAGAATTTGAACCATACTAATTTAGTTACACTTGTTTTCCTATAGATGTCATTTGAGTGGTCCGTGGCCAGCGTTCCGCCTAATATTGACATCTAGGAAACCAAGGTAGTACTAGGACGGGAAAATTCGGAAAGTTTAGCTTAGAGCCTTTTCATTCAGGCTTAAGGATCTTTTATGAGCCTGAAAATCTTCTGACTCGGGACCCAGGGCTTAAAGTCCCTCCCGGGATATATAAATATTTTAAAATAACTATGTTTAAATTATGATTTGTGAGTAAACAGCTTAATTTTATTCGTTAAATAGTCCTAACAAACGCCACTCTTCATTTCCAAATTCTCTGCATGAATTCATTCCTCACTTCGTGTGTCGTGAATTTATCGATAATTTGGAAATCACCCGTTGCATTACTTATGGTTAAAGATCGTAATTTAAATCATAGCTAATTTAAATATTTGACTGATTATGGTCAATTATTTAAGTTTAGCATTTAAAAGAGTAAATAAATGAACATGCAAGTCAGTAAACTCAATGAGGAAAAAAAAGTATTATGTATTTGTAGAGTATTTTCTGTATAGTACCTTAATTTAAAAATTGTTTCAATTGTCTAATACAAACCGCACGTTAGATAAGTATTTAGTTAATTCCTATAAAACATAAGTGTTTTTTATTAATTAACTCAGTTTAACCTCTCACCTTATACGTGCCACGCGCCACCCAGGGCTTATAGTGACACGACCTATTAGTAGAGAGATTTTAAACTATGGATCACATACTTTTTTTGAGCACACAAGGACATGGAAAGCCTCCCCGAATGAGCGATTAGCTCATTGTCAGGGCCTCTTCCAAGGCAATACAGCAAAACATCCTGTCTTGTAAGCCCTTATTTCCCTCAACGAGATTTAGGCGCTCTCCCCCTACAGGGAAGAAATTGAACCATACTAATTTAGTTACACTTTTTCGTATAGATGTCATTGGAGTGGCCCGAAACCAAGGTAGTACTCCATCCATAGTAATTCTGCCCGAAGGCAGGTCCTTCACTGCAACCATAGCATTTTCATGCTATGCTTGCAGCTTTACTAGGGAACTGTAGGTGGTAGCTTCCCGTTGCTTTCCACACCGGTGAAGGATGATGATGAGATGATAAGGATGATCATGATGACCATATGATTTCGGGGACAGTTTGAGCCTTAAAGTTTTCCTGACATTTGTCTTACAGGTGAGGAAAAACCCCGATAAAAACCTCACCCAGACCGGGGATCGAACCCGGGCCTGCTGCGTGACAAGGCAGCACGCTACCTCGAGACCACAGCGGTGGACTAAGGTAGTACTAGGATGGGAAAATTCGGTAAATTTTGCTTAGAGGCCTTTTTATTCACGCTTAAGGATCTTTTACAAGCTGAAAATCTTCAGACTCGAGACCCACGGCTTAAAGTCCCTCCCGGAGGACTTGCTCCTTGGGTTTTTCCATCCTAAAAAATCCATCGACCCCGGCCGGGTTCGAACTCGCGACCCTCGGAACCAGAGGCAAGGAGCATAACCACTAGCACACCGCGGCCGATTTACAGTAAAACATACATTTCTAAAAAAATGAAACAATTAAAGATCATTTTGCCAAAGATATGTACAGGCATAGATGCCGACTATAAGTGGGTAAGGGGTTCCGTTATCATTATTATTATTATTATTATTATTATTATTATTATTATTATTATTATTATTATTATTATTATTATTATTATGTCCACCGTTATGATCTCGGGGTAGTGTCGCTGCCTCGTACGCAGCGGGTCCAGGTTCGATCCCCGATCGGAACAAGTAATGGGTGATGGCTTTTCAAGGTTTTTCCTCACCTGTAAGACACATTTCAAGAAAACTTTAAAATCCAAACGGTCCCCGAACATCATCTGGCCATCGTAATCATCATTATTATGTTCGCCATGTTTAGTATGAATGTGTGTGTGTGTGAATGGTGTGTTTCGTCGTAATGTTGTGTTGTTTTGGAGGAGGCCTTGACATTGAGCTGACCACTCATTCGAGGAGTCCCTCCTTGTCCTTGTGTGATCTATAGTTTAAAATCCCTCTCCCGACAGATCGCGCAACTGTAAGTCCACGGCGGTGTATGGCATGTAAAAGTTGGCCTACCTATGAGATCAGAAGTTAAAGTGAATTAATGGAAAATTATTATTGTTCTTATTATTATTATTATTATTATTATTATTATTATTGTCGATTTAACCAAAGCATATGATAGTATTCTCCAGAAAATGTTATGGGAAACTTTAGACGATTCCAACATTATCAAAAAATTAGTAGAAGCTATAAAAGCATTATACAAAGGATCTATTTGGAAAATAAAAGTTGGAAATCATATAACAAAGGGATTTACTATTACAAAAGGTTTAAAGCAAGGTTGCAGTTTATCTCCAACTCTATTTAAAATTTATCTCGAAAGAGTACTAAGAGACTGGAGGAAAAAATGTCAAAAAATGGGCATACCTATCCAAAATACACAGGTATATTCATTAAATTTTGCAGATGATCAGATATTAATAGCACAAGACCACGATGACATAGAATATATGGCTAAAAAACTAAAAGAAGAATATGAAAAATGGGGACTTTATATAAACATTGAGATAACTAAATATCTGTGTATAGGAGAAGAAATGGAAAATATATATTTCAACAATGGAGAAGAAACTAAAACCTAGTATTGAATGCACTTATTAGGAACAAAATTAGACCATTCAGGCGATAACACAGTGGAAATTAAAAATAGAATCGCACAAATAAAACAAGCAATAAATGCTTTAAACTCTGTTTGGTGGAGCAAAAATATTATAAAAAATATAAAATTACATATATATCAAACCAAAATTCAGAGCAGTTTAACATATGGTGCTGAAGTCTGGCAAATTCCTAGCAGGGAAATGAAAAGAATTTTAAGTACAGAAATGGATGTTTTAAGAAGATCAGCTGGAAAATCTAGAATGGATAGAATACGAAATAAAGAAATAAGGGAAATTATGGGTGTACAAGAGGAGCCGGACATCATAGAAGTCATAGAAAAGAAAAGATTGCAGTGGTATGGTCATGTCAAACGAATGGCAGAGCAAAGATTGTCAAAAATTGTTATGGAATGGATTCCAATGGAAAGGAGGAAGAGAGGAAGTCCGAAGAAAACTTGGATAGAAGGGGCACAAGCAGCTATGATTATCAGAGGAATGGAGGAAGATCAATGGATGGATAGAGAGGAATGGCGTTTGGTTTCCGGAAGACGGCGGCAGCTGCCATGATACCGGATGATGATGATAATGATGATGATGATGATTATTATTATTATTATTTTATATTATATTATATTATTGTTCCACAGGGAGTAAATAAAATCAACCAACTAGTATAGGCCTATAACATTTTATGACAATTTTCTTGAACTTGGAAAGATGCAGCTGCTCTCATTCAATCCATTATCTACAATTTCATTATATTTTCTTAATGCGAATTTGAAATAAGAAACACCGCTACCATTTAATTTCAAATAACGTTACTACAAAATTATCTACAATGAAATGAATTCTCTGTCTAAATAAGAAAACATAATTAATATAATATGTAATTACAATTAATAGAAAATTCAATGTACATTATAGTAGGCTTACTAGCGTAAAATAAATATTTCTTCTTGTTGTCAGAGCTTTCAAAGAATATTTTACAGTATATTTTCTTCTTTCGTTAGCAGGTTGAGATTGTGAATTCTCAAATACATAAATAGGGTTATGTTTCTGCTGTTCCATTTTTCTATGTATGATAATAAGTTATATGTTCTCAGATTAATGCAGAGGTCAGCAAATATTTTATTTGATAAGACACGTTTTGTTGACTTATCTATGGACATAAATTGAAAGCGATGTACTCTATGAGAGTAGATCCGATGAACTGATTCAAAACAATTAGCTTCTGTTGATGAAGATGTGAATGTATTATGAGACTATTGATAAGCTATTTGTTTACAATGTTTCAATAAGTTTGTTTCCTTTAAGTAAGGTCGCAACAATACATGCAACCCCCTCTACCAGATCTTCAGTGAAACACCAGTTTTGAATCCTGCCGATGATGGGACAAGTCCCGAAAGCGCTACAGTTAAATGATAATTAAGTTGAGGAGACGGACCTTTCAGGTGAATATTCTATAATTTTATATTAACTTTAAGTAAGGACTGAAAACGTTAATTTAAAAGCCACTCTCTCTAAGATATTTAACTTCTTTATCTGAATTGGCATTGAAAGGGCCGACATATTTGAATCATATTCTTTTTATTTCAGGTATTAGATATTACCTTTTATTCAACGACGATTTTAACAGCTCATTTTTTAGCGTCGTAATTCAATTCTGGATTTAAAATTGCTAACAATATTTTACCCAGAGGCCTCTTATTTCAGGTTCGAGGGTATTTTACGTTCTGCAAATCTGGGACAACGTATTCGCCTATTTTTTATCTCCGAAAAAAAAAGCATACGCAGGAGTTTTATGATTTCAAAAAACGTTAAACTCAAAAATATATAAAACTATTATTCTACCAGTTATATTATATGGATGCAAAACATGGACTCTTACTTTAAGGGAGGAAAGGAGATTACGAGTATTTGAGAATAAAGTTCTTAGGAACATTTTTTGGACCAAAGAGAGAAGAAGAGACGGCGAATGGAGATACTACATAACAGTGAACTACGTGGTCTTTATAGGAAGCCAGATATAATAAGAAGAGTTAAGTCTCGTAGACTGCGATGGGCAGGACATGTGGCACGAATGGGGAATGAATGACATGCGTGGAAGCTTCTTGTAGGAAAACCAGTTGGTAGACCAAGAATGAGGTGGGAGAATAACATTAACTATGATTTGCGGGGAGTAGATTATACAGGGATTATTGAAAAACATTAGCTCAAGATAGGGATATATGGAGAACTAATGTCCGCGCGGCCATGAACATACGGGTTGGATAGGGTCAGTGAGTTAGTTAGTTTTAGGAGTATATGTTTAAATATCCATCAATTCCGCCCAAACCTTGGTTCTGGAGGAGAGCATAACCGTTAAGGTCAAATATGATATTGATTTACGTCTCCATAATATCAAATATAGAAAACGAATTATCTCTCTTCTTGTTTACAGTAGGCCTACATTCTATTTTAAATTTAGGGAGACTGCTTCCCGATAACATCTTTCTATCAGACAGGGCCTTGATCCCCTCCCCCCCCCATAGTTGCAGAATAACAAGTTTATACGCCCTCATTTCGTTCCAGAGGTGGAATCTGAGTATCTATATTACTCAGTTTTAAGTAAGATTCATTTGTTTTTCTTCTGTCGATATCTTGTATCTTCTTTCTCCTTCCACAAATTACAATCTATGAGACGTAAATCTTCTGTAAGTCATAATTAATAATGATAATACAGTATTTAGTTTCTAGTTTAATGTGTTGTCTATGGTTCGACACCCGGATATACCTCAACTATCTTCGGTCACTGGATTTTTCCAGCATTCAGTTGTTTTACGGTAGGGATTCCCGAGTACAGTCTATGCTGTAATGAAAACAACACTAATTGCCTCTGAGTAGCACTGGAGAAGATTTCACCCGTAACGGATGACATCTAGGTCACTCAAACCATTTTTATGAATGCCAAAACATGATTTCTAAAATCTGACAACTCTAACATAATAAGTTAGGAAATTCCAATTAGTTTAGAAAGTAGATCTGAAGTCATTTGCAATTATTACGTTTTTTAATGAAAATCTCAAGTGAATGAACGTCAAAATTAAGCGAATTAACATCTCTTCAGTCGTTATACGTGCTAGGATATCATGCCACAATACTGAGTGTGCTTATATATAAAAAAAATCTTCAAATTAATTAATTTATTTATCATCATCATCATCATGAACAAATTCGTTTTAGGCCATGTGGCCTGTACGGTAAACCTAGCGAAGATGGTCTTGATCTTTCCACCGATGTTTTGGTCACGGCGGTATAACCGTTCCATCAAATATGGAGGAAATTCCATATTTTGAACGCCTGACTAGAGGCTATAAGGTAGCAGCCCTACCACTAGTCTTGCTCTGTGGCTGGTAACCAACCCAGGGGACTTCCTACTACTCGAAGAAACTTAATTAATTTATTTATTTATTTAAAATGTCAATATCAAATCATGATTAACTATTGCAGACCTACAGATTCCCTAGCGTTGACTAGAATTGCACAAGTAGGCCCTAAATTAAAAAAGCGAACGTACAGATATTAGATAGCTATAATATTTTAGACTCTGTAGTATACCATTAGCATTTTGACCGCCATCTCAGAGGTCCTGGTGCAATTCCCAGCTACACCATAAATATTGTTTCAGTATATATCTTGAAAAGATATCTCTTAGCATCCCCTAAGGACAACTGAGTTACTACTTGAACTTGATATGAGAAGTAGCAAAATCCAGTTACGAAAATTAAAACTAAGGTTGGAATATCACGTCAAACTAATCACATGATTCCCTGTACTATTATCTGCTAGCCAGTGGCAGCAACCACTTTATGTCTTGTATTTTGGAGCTGACAAATATTTTTTTTTAAATTGTATTTGTATACAAATTTAAATAAACTTTTTATTCTGCCAAGTCCCGTATCGCAAGTGATTGGACACTCGGCCTGCATCTCTGGATCCCGAGTTCTGGTGTCTGCCACTCCATGTGGGATTCTGATGGACGAATCGGAGCCAAGGCAGGTTTTTCTTCAGGTTTGTCCAATTTTACCCTGTCACGAATTTCCTTAGGTATAACTTTAATTGCCTCTATTTCCCAACAATGAGGGAAGTATTTATTACAAAGTGTCATACATATTATTGGGATTCTGGATGGACTTCCTTTACTATGTTGGCAGAGATAGCTTCTATGACTGGTGGTTCCTTACCAACTCGTCTTAAGTATTCGTAAAACTCTAAATCATTTTCAAAATTAGGCGGAGTAAGTACACTATTCGCTATTTCTTGTTTCTTATTGTTTCAAATTATCTTCGGCATCAACTGGGAATAAATATTATAACCCTATAATGAATAAATTAATTTACTTAAACATGTAATAGTTGATATTGATTACGTATTATAAAGATAAGTAACCTGGTTCAGTGGTAGGCAATTCCTTAAGGCCTTAAGGTAAAATAAAGCAATAATAATAATCCATCCATAGTAATTCTGCCAGAGAGCTGGTCTTTCACTGCAGTCATACCATTTTCATGCTATGCTTTGCAGCTTCCCGTTGCTTTCCACACTGGCGAAGGATGATGATGTTGATGATGATAATGACAAGGACGATGATGATGATCGGATGATTTTCGGGGACCGTTGGGCCCTAAGCTTCCTGACATTTGTCTTACAGGTGAGGAAAAACCCCGAAAAAACCTCACCCAGGAGCCTGTCCCTACCGGGAATCGAACCCGGGCCCGCTGCGTGACAAGGCAGCACGCTACTTCGAGGCCACAGCGGTGGACTTAATAACAACAATAATAATAATAATAATAATAATAGTAATAATAATTAATAATAGAAGAGACCAGCCTTCCTGCTAAATATTGGAGTGCAAGAGAGCGAATGATTTCATTATCAAGTGCTCGACATTAGATACCAACCAACCATATTATTATTATTATTATTATTATTATTATTATTATTATTATTATTAATTATTATCATCATTGTTGTCATTGTTATTGTTGTTATTGTTGTTATTGTAATTGTTGTTATTGTTGTTAGTGTTATTATTATTATTATTGTTATTCTTGTTATTATTATTGTTATTATTGCTATTACTATTGCTATTATTACTATTACTATTATTACTGTTACTATTGTTGTTATTGTTATTATTATTATTATTATTATTATTATTATTATTATTATTATTTATTATAAGATTAGAAAATAATAATATCCAGGTTAATATAGATCTGTAGATCCATTTGGCAAAACCAAGTGTTCCTAGTGTTCTTATGTCTTTCATTGTATTTTCAATTCTTTCAAATGCCTAAATAATTTTTCCAGAATTCGTTAAATCTATAAATGTGAAGAAAATAACGGTAAAATATAACAAAAACATTCGTTCGTCGGAAAACTATCTTTAAAAACCCGCTGTAAATAGTTTCACAATTGGAAGATCCTGGTTCAAATATTGAATCAAAATCCCCAATTGCAATCTTGGTTTTCCTCATCATTTCCCGGAAATTATATGACAGATCTCAATGTATTCATGTCATTTCCAGTTAAAACTACAAACTATTATAGCTACGATTAGTTACAGATAACGTAATCTTGATAGAATGCATAATCAAAACATATTATAGACTAAATTACTCCTTATTGTTTGTATATATTTACGTTTGAAACTACACTTGAAACAGTTCCAACTAGCTATTGTATTGATCCTTGTAGACTCACTAACATTGAATATATATGACACCAATCAAAAGTTATTCTCGTGTCTTCAACAAACAGAATATGCCGAGTATTTCTTTGTTACCCAGCGAGTTTCCTCAGACGGTAAAGTTTAATACATTCGGAGATCCCGCAGTCAAATTACATAAGTAATTATTCAGTACGTTTTTACCAAACAGTGATAACGTATGGGTGATATTATATTATGTTATATTATATTATATGTAATAATAGTTGCCAGGCGACCATATTGTTATTGTATCAAATGAAATAATAGTATATTGCGATGCGAGGTTGGAAAGTGGTTTTTACAGAAGCGAGGAAATGTTTAAAAATCGAGCGATAGCGAGGTTTTTAATTTCCGAGATTCTGTAAAAAAAACTTCACAAACGTGCGTTGTACATTATTTTTTTGCGCGATGGTGTTTTCAAAATAATAAACAATAGTACAATAATATCTTTGTTGGAGAAATATTTGCGTTCATGACTAACGTGGGCAATGTTTATTAGTTGGAAATACAGCAGAACGTGACACGAATCAGTCATAAAATGGAGGCAAGTACGTATTTATTTATATTGTTTCAAATAAAGTTCAGTTCATTTAAAATGAAATGATTTGTTTCGTGTACCTTTTGGATATATTTTTGTATATACATTGTACGTAGTATACATAAAGGGCAGTGGTTTTATTTCCCGCACGAAGTTTGTAACAAGTAATATTACAGTATAGTTATTTAGGTTGACAACCCCGAAATGTAGGAAGTTGAACTTTCAATCATGGTCGCCATTGCTGTAAGTACGACAAAACGCACTATCGCGTAAAAACTACCATTGTAAAATACTTGAAATCCCATCGATGAACAATACACGAAGTCACTGGAATAATATAAAAGTTAACCCCATTACAGAAAACAAAAAATTTAAAATAAAAGATTCCCACAACCGAATATTCCAGATACGATTTTATTTAAGAAGTCAAAAGTCTACAAATAAAAAGAAATAAGTTTGTTCTCTTCTATTAAAACATGTACTGTTACTTATTGTAATGTAAATTACACTGGTCAACATGACTTTTGTCTCATGAGTACCAATGATTGTACTTAATGCAGTTTTTTTATCGTGTTTTCAAATATGTATTCGGAATGTCTCCATCACCCACGGTTTTTATTTATTTCAATTTCAATTAATGATTTTAAATAAGTAGTTGTTTTCGGAGGGGTCTAACGTTTTTTCGTTCATTTGGTCCGTGGGTAAATAAAACCAAATGCGCTAACTCATGACATTTCAGCTATGGAAAAGAGATATCAAAGCAAATGGAATCCTAATATGCTGGCCGATTATTGTTGGACCATCAAGAGGGATGCTCCACAGGCGAAATATAGCAGAAAATCGTCATTTCTTACTTTCTAGGTGAGTCCGAATGTTCGAATATTGTGTAGTTACGAATGTAGAAAATATTAAAGTGTTTGAAATTATAAATTCCTGTCTCTCGGAGACCTTGCGTGATGGAGAAAAACCGATATCATATTTGAATTCAGGAGAAAAAATACTATCGGAATCACATATTTTTCTTTCTGAGACAAGAAAAAAGTTTGTTTTTTGTTGCTCAGTGCTATTAGGCTATTATTTGTATATAACTTACGATGCGCTTTGATCTCGACAAACTGCTTTATGGACCGGTAGATATGAAATATAATAATTAAACATCTGATAGGTATAAATTGATTTGTTCATTTATTTAATCCTATTGCATTCGTATAATCCATATAACTAACTAACTCACTGGCACTATCGAACCCGCGAATTCATGGCCGTGCGGACATTAGTTCTCCACATATCCCTATCCTGAGCCAATGTTTTCCAATCATCCCCTGTATAATCTACTTCCCTCAAATCATAGTTAATATTATTCTCCCACCTCATTCTTGGTCTACCAACTGGGCGTTTTCCCTCTGGTTTTCCTATAAGAAGCTTCCATGCACGTCTTTCATTCCCCATATGTGCCACACGTCCTGCCCATCGCAGTCTACGAGACTTAACTTGTTCTCATTATATCTGGCTTCCTATAAAGACCATGTAATTCACTGTTATGCAGTCTTCTTCATTCACCTGTCTGTTCATCTCTCTTTGGTCCAAAAATTTGTTCTAAGAGCTTTATTCTCAAATACTCGTAATCCCCTTTCCTCCCTTAAAGTAAGAGTCCATGTTTCGCAACCATATAATATAACTGGTAGAATATTAGTTTTGTATATTTTCAGTTTAACGTTTTTTGAAAGGAGTTGGGAAGTCAAGAGTCTCTGTAATGCGTAATAACATGCATTTCCAGAATTGAGTCTATGTTTAATTTCCTTGTGCATCTCATTCCTGTTTGTGATTATTGTTCCTAGGTATTTGAATTCAGCCACTTCCTCAGAATTTCCCTCATTTGTCATTAGCTGTCCATTTCCATTATATAATGTATTTTTATGTGTGACCATATATTTAGTGTAATCCATATTCATTACTTAATTATTTAATTGAAAATCTAGTAGGGAGTGAAAAGAGGATTTTTTTATCTTTCTATTGTGTTTCGATGCCTTGATTTAGCGGTTTAAGGCATGATGTCATGCGCAGAGCTACGGTTTGGAGTCCCCAGGGAGGAAATACTTTTTAATGGGATTCCGGCCATTATGTAACTGGTGCCCATCCAACACCGTAAATAATTTGGGTAGCTATGATAAGTAGCAGCTTCAGTTTGGTATTATAACGTCATGCTGACCACGCATCATTCCTATACTGGCTAGATGATCGTTCACCTCTCTAACCCAATTGGACGTGATGACAGCAGCCGGCTGGTAGACTAAGGTCCTTTTAGGCTTGTCGCGCTATAAAGTAATATATATTTTGTTGTAACTATTTTTATTTCATATTATGAGTAATTTCAATAATTTGCGGTCTTATAGAATTAAACATTATAGTACTATGTACTCCAACACAAAAACAGCACAACTTTCCTTATCATATGAATAAATCATTGCAATGTATTTAGTGATTTCACAAATAAACAAGTAAGGGTAATCAATATACATATAAATCATAATCATGAAGATAAAATAATTTCACTTACAAAAATATATTTATAGTCTAACATTAATGATGCAATTTGCATTTAATTTTGTCATTTCGTAGTGACTGAAGCAGCTTAATTTATTTAATTGTTACATTCCAATTTTATATACATAGGAGTGGATTCATTGTGAGAATATGTTAAGTGTGTCTTTTTCAATTGTCTAAATGGCTCAACGAGTAGGGTGCGTGTAGGCAAACAGTTTTCAGACACTTTTGAAATCCAGAATGGGTTAAAGCAAGGAGATGCACTATCTCCCCTACTATTTAATTTTGTACTAGAGCATGCCATTAAATCTTTGGAGAATGAGGAAGGCTTACAACTCAATGGTATTAATAAGCTGTTAGTTTATGCTGATGATGTAGTACTACTGGCCGATAGCGAGGAGATACTAAAGGCCAACACGCACACACTATTGAGTAACACTAAGAAATTAGGACTGGAAGTAAATATCAGTAAAACTAAATATATGGTCACACGTAGAAATACATTATATAATGGAAATGGACAGCTAATGACAAATGAGGGAAATTTGAGGAATTGGCTGAATTCAAATACCTAGGAACAATAATCACAAATAGGAATGAGATGCACAAAGAAATTAAACATAGGCTCAATTCTGGAAATGCATGCTATTATGCATTGCAGAGACTTTTGATGTCCCAACACCTTTCAAAAAACGTTAAGCTGAAAATATATAAAACTATTGTTCTACCAGTTATACTATATGGGTGCGAAACATGGACTCTTACTTTAAGGGAGGAAAGGAGATTACGAGTATTTGAGAATAAAGTTCTTAGGAAAATTTTTGGACCAAAGAGAGATGAACAGACAGGTGAATGGAGAAGACTACATAACAATGAACTACATGGTCTTTATAGGAAGCCAGATATAATAAGAACAGTTAAGTCCGTAGACTGCGATGGGCAGGACATGTTGCGCGTATGGGGAATGAAAGACGTGCATGGAAACTTCTTGTAGGAAAGCCAGAAGGAAAACGCCCAGTTGGTAGACCAAAAATGAGGTGGGAGAACAACATTAACTATGATTTGAGGGAAGTAGATTATACAGGGAATGATTGGAAAGCATTAGCTCAGGATAGGGATGTATGGAGAGCTTATGTCCGTGCGGCCATGAATCTACGGGTTCGATAGTGCCAGTGAGTAAGTAAGTAAGAGTAAGTGTCTTTTTCAATGGTTGTTGAATAGTTAACATTCATTTAATAAATATAATTAAATTCCACATAACTTAAGATAAAACGTTTTACATTCCAAGAATTGAAAATGTGTTTCGGATCTGTTTTGAAATTCTGGCCGAAGTACAACTCCTCCGTAAGACATCTTCAATCCTTGATATATAGAATAACTTTTAAAATCAGGATATTTTAATGGTGCAGTCTAACAATGGAGTGCATTTAATAAGTTCATGCATTACATGAATTAATAGGATATTAATGAATGAACGAACGTATGAATAAATAATCATTACTAGTTTTACAGCCCGGAAAATATACCTTAGCTTTCTTCTTAACCTATTTCCTTTCCATTCTGATATCAGAAAAAAAAAATGTATATATATATATATATATATATATATTGTGTCACCAATACTGGACTACATCTCCAGATATCAGCTAAACTGGAAGGAACATGTCTCAAGAATGGCTAGATCCAGGATCCCCAAGGCAATAATGAACTACTGTCCAAATGGGAAACGGTCATTTGGTCGACCTATGAAAATATGGCACGAAATCTGCTTTCTCAGGCCGTAACAGTTCTTATAGGACTAATACCTGGCAGGATGATATATATATATATATATATATATATATATATATATATATATTTGTTATAAATTATTTTGTTGGTTCTTATTGACAATTTTTCCATTCAAAATATATATTTTTTTTAATTTGCTCTTTTCCATTCTTTCTCTACAGTCCAATTACCTTGATCTTATAATCCTAATGAAAGAAGTATCGCTGACATTACTTTAAACATTAATTGAAGTTTTTCAATGAGTATTTTTCTCCAAGTATAATTTATTTATGCCCCGCGCCATAACCGAGCGGTGGTATGGTGCCTTGATGCAAAGCTAAGTGACTTGCAATGGTTCGAGTCCTTATGGGGAAGAAATGTATTCATTAAATTTCTGTCAGTATGGGACCAGTATCGAGACAGAATCGTGAGGGATTTGGGTAGCTACAATAATTAGCAGCTCCAGGTTGAGAAAATCAGCTATAAAACGGAGAACTCGACATGCTGACCCACATGTCACCCCTACATTGGCGGGATGATCGTCGACTTCTGTCATTAACACATGTGGATGTGAGGCCAGCAGCCGGGTAGTAGGCCATACTTCCCTTGCCTGTCCCGCCATGTAGCTAGATAATTTGTATATATTTTTAAGCCTCTGTATTCTCCCAATAATATGTATAGGGGAAAAAATTACAATATTCTCACATTTTAAGGTTTGTGAAACAATGTTCGCAGTGTTTGACGAACACAATCAAAAGCTCTGCTCGCATTGATTTAGCCCCCACAGTGATTGTAATAATTTTATTGTTTATACCCTCTGTTTTTCTTTGTTAAAGCCGCATATAAAGATCGTTCAAAATAATTATATCCTACAAGTCTATCTATCGCTTCATCATTCAAGATCAAATCTGTCAATAAATATTGGCATACTGTAATTTTTATGTATAAGGTAGTATAATTTTTTTCTTAAGCTCACGACTTTACAATATACAATTAAGAAAAAAATATATAATTTATAATTCATTAGTATTTAGGGAGTGTGTTTTGCCTCTGAAAATGTTAATGTTATCAGTGTTATCATAACATAAACTAGGTTTAAAAGATGTAAGTTAACTATTGCATTAAATAGTCAAATATATTCAAGTTCAATAATTGAAAAGCTAATTATTTCACGCTGATGCTTTCATTTTAATTATATACTTCTTGAAATATTATATACTGAAATGCTTTTAATTAGTTATATTATTTAATTTTATCATTTTTCTTACTTGAAGATGCTTTAACATCTGTATCATATAGCGTACGTATATTAATTTTATTTCCCTGTATTACATTTATATTTAATGATATTATGAAATGGTGAATATGAATAACTGAGTCCTAGTAATGAAATTCAAAGTCAGCATTTGGCTTGACGATTGATGAAAACCAGATAAAACCTCAGGTTTATCGCCATCGAAATTTGAACTTTGGGACCTCCCGAAATGCTACGGCAAGAGTCAACTTGCTGGGTATAATATACCGTAATATTGTAATAAAATTTTATTAGGAATTTCCAGGTGGCAGGAGAAAACAGGTGATAGTGCTACCATCTATAAACAGAGTCGAGAAAAATAATAATCTCTTTGGCCAAAGAACTTCATCTTCCAGTAGGAAGCATGATTAGGCATGTTAAAATCATGGCTTCCACGATCGCGAAATTAAATATTTAAGTATGAGAATTTTGAAAGAAGAATGGCGGATTAAAACAAAACACTATTTTATTAAATTCAAACAAAAATAATAAACAAACAAATAGCATAATTATTGCTATATTGAAATTAGGAAACAAAGAATATTCCAGAAAACTTGTGATCTTACCAGTGTAGCCAATATAAATATTCTGTAACTAAATGTAACACTTACAAATTTTATTTATCTGCAATAATTACACATGTTTTTATTGTAGAATTAGATTTATGTATTACTACTTTCTTCAATTTATATGAATATAATTAGTTTCTGGGTGGCAAATATATTTTTAATGCTGCAGAAGCTCTTTTGAATCTTGTGTTGTTGGTATTGTGATTTCTGTTCATGTTGGGTAAAAGCTGAGCCGGCAAAGCGCGAGTACGATCTAGGTGTATACCATCACTCTTCGAGACGTTTCTGTATATTCTAAATTGTAGAATTTCTGGTGTGTAACATGGATAAGGTAAATTTTCTAAATGGAGGTGTCAGTTATTATATTGTGTACTGCACTAGTTAATTAATAAACCTTAAATTTTTAATTATTATGTAATTTGTATTTAGGTTAGGCAACAAAGCATGGAGTACTACCTTTAACAAACTTTTGTCCCTCCCATGTATTAAGAAATATATTTTTATTATACATTTAATTAAGAAATCCTTATGTAAATTTACAGGTAACTGCACTAAAAGATAAAGGAAATGCAGCTCTTCAGGCTAACAAGTTTGATGAAGCCATCAAATATTACACTGAAGCCATTGGACTAGACAATACTAATCATGTACTTTATAGTAATAGGTCTGCAGCTTATGCAAAAGCAGGGAAGTATGTCCAGGCCCTGGAAGATGCCGAAAAAACTGTACAATTGAAACCTGACTGGGGGAAAGGTATGGTCCATAGCATATTCCTTTTTTTTCATTAATAGCATTGTCAGCTAAAGTCTAGTATTTGTCGATCACGATTTTCGGAAAAACTGCACTTAAACTTACTTGATATATTTACAAAGTTCTATAGAACAACAGTGCGCATGCGCCAGAGTTTATAGAGTCAGCGATAACCCACCATCAAACCACATATCAATTATCATCCTTGCCACATATCGATTATTATCAATATCGTACTAAAGTTCATACAGCTTATGCTAGATGGCAGCACATCACTATGAAATTTAAATGACAAATCTTTGCAATAAATCCCCAAATCTATGTTAAAGAAATATATTAACAACATTAAAACTACCAAACATTTATTTAAAATGGGTGTACACTTATCACTTCCTAATGCCGTTCAAGCCAGCGATAGAAAAATCATAAACTAAGAAATATATACACTGTGGAGAATATAGCAGTTAGCATCACAATATTGTCTAACAGTGTCATAATATTGTGATTTGTATATTTAAATAAATGCTTGAAAATTGTCTAATGTTATAAAAATTGTTTGAAAAAGTTTAAAATATTAAAAAAAGTCAGTAAATACAGAAGAAGAGCTATATTTTACAACAATAAACGGAAAAAGTCGGTTATATGTCTCAGACGAATTCTTCTAAGTTCCACAGAATCGCAGTGCGCATGCGGGAGTTGCTGTAATGGTTAATATAGCCTCCGGTAGATGGCTCTGCAGTCGGCGTTACCAACTTTGGGAATAAATTTCCAAATGCAAAAAAAAAAATGGATGTTAACTAACTTGCCATTTCCTAACTAAAGAAAACAATTTACATGCATATTATTTATTCCCAAATGCTTAAAAAAATGGACGTAAACCAACTTCCCATTTCCTAACGTAACAAAACAATTTACATGCGTACTATTTAATGAACTATAAACTAATTTTACATACATTAACACTAAATATGGTTTGAAATTATTTTCAAATGGTGGCAACGTTGGAACAATATGGGAAAGTAGCAAGGGCTGTGCTTTCCTTCAGGTCCGAAAAATTTTTCAATTTTATATCTTATTCCACTGATGCACTAAACACTTTCAAAACATTTTGCAACACATTTTTAAACATCTTCCAATGTTGCAACAATTTTTTTTTCATATTTATATATTTGCGTAAAACACGGTCGTGCTACATTGGTTACTTCCTACTCTTTGTTATTTTCCCTCCACTTCCTATGTTGTTCCAGCATTGCCACCATCAACAACCCGAACTTGTTTTTTAAATGTGATTCCACGTTCCCTGGATTTCACCTACATTAGAGTAATTGATTTGTGTTACAGTAATTGATTTAGGTTTGGTTAGCTTTTAGGTTCCTTGCTTTTTAAAAGTGATTTGATACGTAAAATAAATTATACATTTTTAGACAAGTTCTGGGATTATTGTGTCAATGTTGGTCATAGTGACTTCTCATACAGATACCGCCAACTACTGGAGATTGCATTTATCTACCTGGGATAATTCGAGCACTACTGCATGCGCACTGCGATTCTATAGAACTTAGAAACATTTTCGGATATGCTTTCCTTTAGGTCGGTAGAAAATTTTTCTAAGTTCTATAGAATCGCAGTGCGCATGCGCTAGTGCTCCAATTATCCCAGGTAGATAAATGCAACCTCCAGCAGTTGGCGGTATCTGTATGAGAAGTCAGTATGACCAACATTGACACAATAATCCCAGAACTTGTCTAAAAATGTATAATTTATTTTACGTATCAAATCACTTTTAAAAAGCAAGGAACCTAAAAGCTAACCAAACCTAAATCAATTACTGTAACACAAATCAATTACTCTAACGTAGGTGAAATCCAGGGAACGTGGAATCACATTTAAAAAGCAAGTTCGGGTTGTTGATGGTGGCAACGCTGAAACAACATAGGAAGTGGAGGGAAAATAACAAAGAGTAGGAAGTAAGCAATGTAGCACGACCGTGTTTTACGCAAATATATAAATACGAAAAAAAAACTCGTTGCAACATTGGAAGATGTTTAAAATGTGTTAAAAAGTGTTGCAAAATGTTTTGAAAGTGTTTAAGAGTGTTTAGTGCATCAGTGGAATAAGATATAAAATTGAAAAATTTTTCGGACCTGAAGGAAAGCACAGCCAAATTTTCTACCGACCTAAAGGAAAGCATATCCGTAGCAAGTAAGTAATGTATCCATGATCATGTTTTACGTAAATATAAAATATTGTAAAGAAAGCTTGAAGATCGTTGCAAAATGTTTAAAACAGTACAAAACATGTTTACAAGTGTTTAGTGCATCAGTGGCATAAGAATGTACGTGTAGAATTGTGATGGGCATATAACCTACCTTACCCCAATAAACTTGATAAATCAAGGGTAATTTGAAGTGCAGTTCAGCCTAATTTTCCATACAACATTCAGGGATTCTACACTGATATATTTTCAAAGTCCTATAGAACTACAGTGCGCATACACCAGAGTTTATAGAGCCAGCGATCACCCACCATCGAACCACATATCGATTATCATCCTTGCCACATATCGATTATTATTGACATCGTACTAAAGTTTATACACCTTACGCTAGATGACAGCATGTTGCTGTGAAATTTAAATGACGAGTCTTTGCAATACATCCCCAAATCTATGTTAAAGAAATTTATTAATATTACCAAACGTTTATTAAAAATGGGTATACACTTAATTATCACTTCCTAACGATAACCTAAACCAGCGATAGAAAAATCATAGACTAAGTAATATACTCTGTGGAGAAAATAGCAGTCAGCATGACTGTCTAACAGTCATGATGTTGTGATTTGCATATTTAAATAAATACTTAAATAATACTTAAATAAATAAATACTTAAAAATTAAAAACTTAATGACAAAATAAATAAATTTAATCTAATGTGTGGCACTATTAAAAGAACCCTTAAAAACACAAAAATGAAATTTTATGAAGTAATGGCTGTTCCTGTATTGATGTATGGATTAGAATGTTGGACGATCACTAAAAGACAAGAACAAAGATTGGAAGCAGCTGAGATGAGATTTTTAAGAAATATAGCAGGATATACTCTGCTGGATAAGAAAAGGAATGAAGATATAAGAAAGGAACCAAATATTTTCAAACTTACAGACCGAATAATTAAATATAGGAGCGACTGGAAGGAACATTTTGATAGAAATCCAGAAGGAAGATTTCCAAAATTGTTACTAAATTATAAACCACATGGAAGGAGAAATGTTGGATGCCCGCACAGAAGATGATCAGAATAATTTTATCAATTCTAGCTTTCATGAAACCAGAACGAGCCAACAGGCTTAATCCCTGGTTGATGATGATGACTAAAAATTGTTGAATAATTTTATAAAAATTGTTTGAAAAAGTTTACTATATTAATAAGTATTAGTAAATACAGAAGAAGAGCTATAATTCACAACAATAAACTGAAAAATCAAGGGTAAGTCATTCTGTTGAATAGCCCAACATTATTATGCTACTGTTGCATTACACACTTTTACCACTTGTAATTATGTTTTGGGAAAAACTATAGTTTGATTTCTACTGTAAATTTGGTAAATCCTACAGAATGACAGCATGCATGTACATACGTTTGTAGAATTGATGATAGATGGAACCACATCTATCATTATCATCATTATTGGTTCTACAGCATGTTGCAGGACTTCAGCACCCCTACAATGCACCTCCATTTGTCCCTCTTCTCCGCCTTCCTTCTCCATCCTCGTATACCCAGTGACCTCAGGTTCTGTTCAACACTGTTCAGCCATCTAGTATTAGGACATCCAACTCTTCGGTTTCCAATTATAGTTGTCAATGTGACTTTATGACATGTGTCTGATTCCTCTTTCCTGTAGAGATCTCCCAGCCATCTTTATTGTTTTAACGATATCAACATCACCATATAGTTTATATAATTCATCATTATATGTAATTTTCTAGTTTCCACTCTCACATATTGTGCCAAATATTTTCCTTAATATTTTTCTTTCAAATATTCTAATTTTGTTTTCTTGAGTTTTTGTTAAGGCCCAACTTCCACAGCCATAGATGGCAACAGGTCTCAATAAAGTTTTATATATTTTTATTTTTGTTTGGTGACTTAGATATCGGGAACTGAGTTGTTTTTTTAAGTCCAAAATATCCCCTGCTGGCTAACATTGGTCTATGATTGATTTCTTTATCAATCATATTTTCATTTATCATAGAACCTAGATATTTAAATCCCTTCACTTTCTCAAACTTATAATTTCCAATTGCAAAAGAGGCATCATTGCTTGGACTGCTTGTTATTTTCACATATTTTGTTTTACTTTCATTCACATTTAGGCCTATATTTTGCGCTGCACTTTCCAATTTTAAAAAGGTTTCTTTAATTACATTGGGTGTTCCAATTATGTCTATATCATCAGCATATTCTAATATTTGTGCTGATTTATAAAATATTGTTCCTCTAGTATCAATGTTTGCATCCCATATTGCCTTCTCCACGGCTGTGTTAAATAATGTACACTTCCCCAAAAAAAGTATGGGTTGACTCTTGCTCGTGCACATGTCTATGTCTCATAGCGCAATTCACAAGAGAACATTGTCTCCCTCTGTTTTGAAAAACACGATGCAGCTGTGAGACCAAGAGTGCAACGGCTGCTAATCCTGCCATCGTGTCCCCATAGCACATACGGTTGAATCTTGGTCTAATACGTTATCAAAGGGAGTGCCTCGCATTTGATCCTAGGTAGCACCTATGTTTTTTTTTAATATTAATGTGAGTTTATTTTAATTTAATAAAAATTTAATTTAATAAAAAAGAGTGGAATAACTTTTACCCAACTCCTGTGGGTGGGATGAACCTGGCCTTAATAAAACAAACCATGTATGGAAGTTAAAGTTCTACATCCTCGCATAAAAAAAAAAAAGAGACCAGTGAACTTAATATCTTGTCCACACGCCATCAACTACTACTACAACTCAAAGTTGATTCGGCATGGATCTGACGAGGTCGCGGAAGAATTCTTGACGAGGATTGTCCGCCTCTTCCCGGGCGAGATTTTTCCAGATATCGATAACTTGATCCCACAACTCGTCTTTATTTCGAGGGGGTTGGCGGGCATACTTCTTGATCCTCCCGTTTCAATTTAGCCCATGCAATTTCGATGGCATTCAAATCAGGCGACTTTGGAGGCCAATGAATTATTTTGATCTCTGGGCTCGTCAGAAACCATCTTTGAATTCTTCCGACATAGTGCACATGATGGTTGGTTGTCCTGCTGAAACAGTAATGTTCCATTGGGAAAACATTCTTGGACAGAAGGAAGGAATACTTTTCCAGAATATATTCATACATTGAACTGGCCATCAATGCATTCTATTACACCAGCCCCATTGTAAGACATCCACCCCACAACAATACGCTAAAGCGCCCCGACCTTGCAGGTCGATGCACAAAGCATTCATCATGTCGGAAGCCACCCTCACGATAGACATGGTGAGGACCATGGTTGTTTCATCGGAGAAAATTACATTTCTCCAATCGAAATCCATTTGACTGGTTGTGAAGGCAAGACAGTTGATGGCATATTCTTTCCTCAAACATTCCTTTTGCGCAGCCCTCCGGTTCCTGATACCATGACTTCTCAATCGGTTGATTATAGTTTGATCACAACCGGGGAGTTCAGATGTTGATCGTAATTCATTAGCAGTCTGAGAGGGGTCCTGTCAAACTGCCTCGAATAAGGCAGCATCCTCTTCCGCTGAAGAATTCCGTGGACGCCCAGGAATAGGGCAATTTGTGACCTCCCCTAAAGTTTGAAATCGATGAGCCCACTTAATGGCCGTGCTCTATGGCACACCCCCATATCCAGCGTCAACTAGAGCTATAACTTGCCATCTCAGATCATGCCTGTTCGCCATGCTTATGAAGAATGAGGTACAGCATGAGTTATGTGTAGACAATGACTATTTAATATGAAATAAAAAGGCACCTCTAACTGCATAATAGTGAATATCACAATCCTAAATTGAATTTATAAATAACAGGATAATACAATATGGTCATTGTGCCCAAATATTCTAAACTAATCAAATTAAGTTCAATTACATATTATAAACAAACCACAAAGTATGATATTTCACATAGAAAAATTTTAGGTTAGCAAAGGGAACATCAGATTAGCTCTGCGGTTCTGCATCGGACTACAGAATTGGACATTGAAGGTTCGAATCCAGCTGAGGAGTTAATTTTTTATTTATATCAGGTTGCATTTTATTTATGGTTGTTGATATTTCCTAAACTATATATATAAACTAACTCATTGGCACTATCGAACTCGTAGGTTCATGGCCATGCAGACATAAGCTCTCCGTACATCCTGTCCTGAGCTAATGTTTTCCAATCATCCCCTGTATATTCTACTTCCCTCAAAGGATAGTTAATGTTATTCTCCCACCTTATTCTTGGTCTACCAACTGGGTGTTTTCCCTCTGGTTTTCCTACAAGAAGCTTCTATGCACGTCCTTCATTCCCCATTTGTGCCAAATGTCCTGCCCATCACAGTATATATATATATATATATATATAATGCTTTGCAACAAAATATTATTTCATCTTGGTTTTGAGTGACTTTTGGACCAGTTATCATATCAACCCACAAGAGAACAGAATTAAGTCAGTCTTGATGCTGTAGGGTGTGTATCATGGCTTGAGCTGTAAGCGCATGTACAGTGTCATCAATCTTGGACTTCAATTATTCCACCGACCCATTCTTTTTTTGGGGAAGTGCATCACCATGTCTTAATCCTTTATTTGTAATAAAGGGTGCTGTTTGTCCATTTTGTAATTTTGCTTTACATTTGACATTCATTAGGGTCATATCTATGAAGTCCTACAAAAAGTTGTTGCTAGATGGAACCATGTACCCATAAAATTGAAATGACCAACATATGTAATAAATTCCCAAATGTTTATTAGAAATGGATGTACACTAACTTCTCTCTTCCTAATCTTCTTCTTAAACTTAATTTGTAGGATTTTCATCCTGTTTATTTCCAAATCACTCCTCGGAGGAAGACGTACTGGATGTGCATTCACTGTCTATCCATCTCTTGGCTGGTCTTCCTCTTGTTCTTCTCCCGTCCATTGGTCTATCTTCTTTAGCTCT
The DNA here is from genome assembly GCA_030220185.1 of Diploptera punctata. Classification (NCBI taxonomy): domain Eukaryota; kingdom Metazoa; phylum Arthropoda; class Insecta; order Blattodea; family Blaberidae; genus Diploptera; species Diploptera punctata. The sequence goes on along the minus strand of JASPKZ010000038.1, from coordinate 1,762,665 downwards.
TTTTGCAAGCTGGTTTTCTTCCATTCTTTCTATATGACCCTTCCAATATTTTCGTCTATCTATAATAAATTTGGTTATGTCTTGAATATGGCATTTGTCCCTAATTTCTGTGTTGTGTATTTTATCAAATAATGTTTTCTCCTGAATAGTTCTTAAGATTTTAATTTCACATGTGCTTATTATTTGTTTAGTTTTTGTTGTATCAGCCCTAGTTTCTGCTCCATATATGATAACTGGTCGAACTATCGTTTTGTATATGCGGGTTTTGCTTTCTATTGACATATGTTTGTTGCGCCAAATTAAATCTTTCATAGATCCTGATATTTGTGCTGCTTTATCAGCTTGTTTCTTTACTTCTTTTATTAAATTTTTTAGTGTTTGTTATTAATACACCTAAAAGTAAAGTATTCCCACTACAGGCCTCAGGAGGCCCCTTGGGGTAGTGGGAGGTTAAGGCTCCCACTATTTCTAGACTATCGGCACTTGATGTCAGCCCTGCGTGACGGCCACCTTTACCCCAGAACAAGCATCTGGTACTAATTTCCGTTAGAGGCTGAGTCGGCCCCAGGGCCATAGTGCCGCCAGAAGGTTTGGGTCAGTTTAAAAATCCTGACCCCTCCGGGACTTGAACCCTCGACCTTCCGGCTTGTAGTGCAGAGCCTTAACCACTATGCTACGGCGTGCCCCATTACCTAAATAATTAAATTCTGACTCTTGTTCTATAATTTTTCTTTCCACTTCTAATTTGCATCTTACTGGTTCTTTTGATATTGTTTTTTTTGTCTTATTCGTGTTAATTTCCATATTGTATTTTTTGGCATTTATATTAAATTGATGTAATTAAGAAAATAAATTACTTGCACATTATTTACTGAAGTGTATGCTACCTAACACCAATCTAACAAAATTAAGTTAATGTATTGAAATATGGTGTGGAATTAATTGTGATTGTGTGTAATGCTGATTTTACCAGAAGTTACATTAAGCATTCGCGCATGTGCACTGCGGTTATGTAGAACTTTGAATAAATCATTGTGTATGTAAATAAATATTTAATAATTGTAAAATATATATATATATTACACATCCAAGTTAACTGTTCACGGGTGGAGGGGAAGAGTTTTAGCGCTACTGTCGCCAAACTGCTGAATCTGTGGAAGGGCGGTAGGGGAAGCAGTACAGTCACTCTACAGTTTTGATGGAAGAGATAATACAATATTAAATAAATTTGATCTTACCTGAATTAATCTAAAGGAACTATTCCAAACATATCGTCTTCTTCACTGCTTTCACTGTGGTTAACACACTTATCACCATGCTGACTGTCATTGTCACTGCCACTGTCACTACAGTTATTATCATCGCTACTCTCTAAACCACCTAATTCAATTATAATTTTTTCAATTTCCTCCTCCATCAAGCCATCATTTTTCCAATATTCTTTCTGCAATTTAAGAACATGGTCACACGTACTTTTCCACTCGTCTGGTGTAACAGAATCGAGGGCCTCATGAGTAAGTTTTTCAATGTCTGTTGCTAATTGTGTAACATTCTTCCTCTTTATTCTAGCCTTTACGGTATTCCAAATATATTCTATTGGGTTGAGGTCACATTGATAAGGAGGTAATCTAACAACTTCATGCCCGTATTGTTTGTCAATTTCATAGGAAGGGGGAGATTTATGGATCTTTACCAGTTCCAGGAGTTCAGATTTTCGAGCGGATGGAAGAAAATAAATCTTACTTTTTTCAAGCCAGTTTCAGATATCTTGTATTCGGGAGGCTGAAGTTGGGGGTTTGTTGTACAGAACACTGTGGTATGGAGCATTGTCCATTACTATTATACTATCTGGTGGTAAATTAGGTTACTTTTTTCAAGCCAGTTTCTGATATCTTGTATTCGGGAGGCTGAAGTTGGGGGTTTGTTGTACAGAACACTGTGGTATGGAGCATTGTCCATTACTATTATACTATCTGGTGGTAAATTAGGTATCAGTCGTTCTTCTACCCATTTCTTAAAATTTTCGAAATTCATTTCATTGTGATAGTCGCCGGTTTTCTGTTTGGCTTTGAATACTAATTTAGCACCAGGTATGAAACCATTTCTGCCTCCAGCATGCACGATAATGTAACGTTGCCCAGCGCAGTCATTTTTTTTTACTCCAAATTCTTTCTCACTTTGCCAACATTTATTTACTGTATAATAAGGATGTATCCATGTCTCATCTAGATATGTGACTGGTTTCTTGTTGTCTCCTAACTTATCGTTATTTTTCATTCTTCGTAAATAACGAGCTCGGCTGGCTACAATATCATTTCTTTCTGTCAATATATATCTGTTGCTTTTACACTTTTTAAATTTATATCCCAGTTTCTTCATGATTTTTCTAAGTGTTTCTTTCTCCCCCTTAAAATTTAGTTCTGTCTTTACTTCTGCCAGAATACTACTGAGAATTGGGACTTTCCTCTTAACAGTATACATTGATGTAATTATGTTTTTAAGGGCACACTCTTGGAAATTGTCCAAAGTCTTTCTATGAGCCGACTGTTTTCTTTTCTTGCCAGGAGTTACAATTTTACTTTCAGTACCTTCGGCAATTTGACCTTCTTTTCTAATTTTTGACACAGTACGAACTGATGCACCTAATGCCATTGAAGATCTCAACGTTGGATTATTAATTGGGGCGCTTAAGACACCATTTACTTTTTCTTTGTCGAAATGTTGAATAACCCTATGCATTAATTTGCTACCTTCACTGTGTATTGTAGCATTCGACATGCTGCTCACAAATAAATAAAATAAGCAAATAAAATAGATATATGAAAAAATATAAAGTAACTAAAAATGATAAAATTAAAATATAAAGTAACTAAAAATGATAAAATTAAAATAGCAAATATTGAATAACTTGCACGTTGAAAATAACAGAACAGACTGTACATCCGATGACGTACTGAAATTGCCCAACTTCAAATGTGGGAGGAGAATTCCTAAACACGTGTGCAAGATCTTAACATTGTTGTCAAATTGGTCATTTAACCACGGAACTCTCAAGTGGTCGGATCATTTAAAATCGCAGTATTTGTCGTCTCTCCAATATCAGCCTCATATTAAATCACAAGTGGCAACATGTAACGAGAAGGGCAAGGGAGGGACAGCTCATTCCTAGACGTAATCCCAAAAGTAACAGGGTTGCCAAGTTAGTCATTTTGCCGCTGACCGTGCAGAATGACGGATCGTTAAAATACATAGTATTTGTCAGCTCTCTACCTGCCAATCAAACAACATAATACAGAAGGCAAGAAGTGGCAACATACTAAAAAATAGAAAGAGAAAGGTATAATGTTAGTTAACATATTTTCCGGCTGCACAAAACACTTGGATGTGTAATATATCGCACCCCAGCAAGAATTACGTCACAACTCAAAAACCTTATTTTCCAGTACAGCAAAAAGGAAGTTCACTTATATTGTGAAATCAGAGTTCAAATAGTTCAGGAATAGCAATACGTGCAACATGTACCTTTATTGGTTAGGAATTGAGTTACTGACTTATTTTATGCAATTTAAACACCTTCATTATTTTTTCTAGGTTAAAGTAAATTAACAAGTTGTGTCACTCTTCTTGAATAGAACATGCAATTTTTTTTAGTTGTGTCTTTGTGTAAACAATAATGTTTGCAAAACAACAAAACGAGGATATTAATGACTTTGTACTTTCATATTATTGAATACATTTTATATATTAATGACTTTGTACTTTCACATTAAATTATTGTAATCAAATGGTAAAGAGAAAAAATTATGGCTGAACCGGGAATCGGACCCCGAATCTTCAGCTTTCTGTACTGATGCTCTATCCATTGAGCTAATTCAGGCTCAATGGATAGAGCGTCAGCACGGAAAGCTGAAGGTTCGGGGTTCGATTCACGGTTCAGGCATAAATTTTTCTCTTTACCATTTGATTACAATATTTCAGTTGTGTACTTTAATATACTTATTTCAATCATAGTAACAGCTTTAGCTTCTTAATATTAATTTAATCCATAGTAATTCTGCCTGAAGGCAGGTCCTTCACTGCAATCATAGCATTTTCATGCTATGCTTGCAGCTTTACTAGGGAATTGTGTAGGTGTGGTAGCTTCCCGTTGCTTTCCACACCGGTGAAGGATGATGATGATGATAATGATAGGGATGATGGCCATATGATTTCGGGGACCGTTTGGGCCTTAAAGTTTTCCTGACATTTGTCTTACAGGTGAGGAAAAACCCTGATAAAAACCTCACCCAGAAAAACTGCCCCGACCGGGGATCGAACCCGGGCCCGCTGCGTGACAAGGCAGCATGCTACCTCGAGACCACAGCGGTGGACTATTAATTTAATAAACTTTCACATTATTGAATACATTTTATTGATAGAAAAGTACAAAAGTGTTTTTCATAGGTAATGCCACGAGTGATTTCCAATTTATCTAGAGAATTTGGAAATCAAGAGTGGCATTTGTTAGGACTATTTAACAAATTAAGATGTTTACTCATAAATCATTATTTAACTATAGTTATTTTAAAATATTTATATATTTAATGTAAATGGCGATGTTTGAAAACAAATGAGAAATGATTGGTATGCTTCATTTGCTTCTTTTGTTCATCACTGCAACCAGATCATGTTATTTATTGCCACAGGATCACAATGTTGTAAGAATGCACCCTAGTGGAGAAATTTATAACCAACATTATAGGTATTAATTTGATGTCCTATGATGTAAATATGTCAATTATATTTTTCTGCAACGTCATTTCCTGGAAAATAATTCGTTTAAGAAAGTGCAAACAGTGGTTTCTTTTTTTTTTTTGTTGTTGTATAATCAATTGTTACAAATGTTTTTATACTATTTCTCGCATGCGCTTTCTGTTGACATTCATGCACTATATATACAATCTGGTAGGCGTATTTGTTAGAGAGTCAGTCACTGTGAAATATTGCTATGACCTCTTCAGAATGTTAAAAAGGAGGTGCTTTCTTTATTATGATAAACTTTAGTTGGTAAATTCTAGGCAAAACACGATTGTGATTGGTTGTAAATAAAAAAATCATTGAAATGTGATTTGTCATTGACTCCCATTTGGGGCATGAGTTAAATAGTCACATTAAAGACAGTTAATTTAGGTAGTTCACGTAGGTAGAACTTAAAAACAAACAATCTAAGATAATTCATTAAACTACTGTACTGAACAAAACATGGTGTATCAGTTCAAAATGGAATCATACCAAGGTCTATAAAACTTAACGAATATAGTTGCCTTTGATAAGAACAAGAATATTAGACTTCTTCTTTTGGGTGATAGGAATTTTACTACTGTGGTGGATAATGTTCTCTGCTTCTATTGGCTTCTTTATCTTTTTTTCTCGGTTTTCAGTTTTATCACAAACATTGACATTACATTTTCAGTCATGCAATCTTCTTCCTTTGTAGTGTTTTGGTGTGTAGCTAATAGCACATTTTTTTCTGTTCTTGACCCGTACTGACAATGAAACAGTAATATAGGAAACGTGTCATGGCTACATCTTTTATCCATTTTCTTTAATCTGCATGAAATGAATAATCAAATTTTGATCTTCAGTAATCAGGTCAATAGTGACACAATTCAAAATAAATCAGCACACAAAATACCTATATCTGAAAAACAAGAATAGTGACATAACTCGAAAAGAGACAAGCAGAAATATATAAATTCATTGCCTTAAATCTTGAAGACAGTCACAAATCGAAAAGTGTCACTATTTCAGCAAAAAAAAAAATACAATGTCTGGCATAACCTCACGGTAGCAAATCTAATATGACACTCTTCTTGGTTTGTGTGAATCAAAATTACTGCTGACTATAACAACATTTCTACTCTCTAGTGGCCATTTGTGGAATTTCTGAAGTATCACTATTGCAGACTTGTAGAGACAAAATGTATTGTTTTGAAGTGTGGATTAACTTAAATTCGTCAATTTTTGAGGTGACATTATTGCCAGGGTGCGATATGTATAGTTGTTCATTCTTCATTATGTATATCCAGCTGTAATTGATGACATGAATTCATTGCATACTTATGCCTATTTCTCTTTAGAAGAATCCATATTGTGTATAAGTTGCAATGGGGCTGCAATAATTTACATGCAACTTATATTTTTTTAGTTCCTTGTTTACGTAATATGTCAATAACAAGGTTAACCCTTCTCACCCATCAAGGTGAGTGTCCATGAGTTTGTAAGAATTAGATAAATCAATAGAGAGAAATGAAAGTAGGAAAAGATCTCGTAGACCTCGAATGTTCTAATACCATCAAGAGTCGAATAAACAAGAATTAGCCAAGAGAGGCTATATAGGAAAGATAAAAGTAAGTAGCAAAACACATGTAAGTGGAAACAATGTTTTGCTCAGCTTGGGCACCTTGTGGTCGTCATCCACATATATCCTAGATGAGGAAGTTTATTTTTTTTTTTTGCTGAGAAGAGATGATTTCCCCAAGGAACCTGAGCCACCCAGTGCCTGGGGGGTATATGCTGGGGTAACTTTAAATATGAAGGTAAACAAATAAGGGGGTAGGGAAAGTTAATCATCTTAATATTGGGGCTAACCACAGATTCATGCCAATCGCTATTGAGAGAATTTCAACAAATAAATTTATCAACTGAATAAATATGGAGATCTGGTCCTCCAGGTTGGGGGTTGGGCGAAGGGTGTAGAGCTAACAACCCTACCCCATAAAAAAACTACCATGTTGAGAAGCCCAAAAGTAATAGCCGGCCTGATCTAAGGAAACAACTTAGCAATAAGAAAAGGACTATGAGACGGAAACAAGATAGAAGGAGAAAAGTTGGGAGACCTAGGTTACGATAGATGGATGACATATAGGCGGACCTATGGAAGATTGGCATAATAAATTGGAGAAATAAGGCCATTGACCGAAGAGAATGGATGGTTGTTATGACGTTATGAGGGAGGCTAAGGTCAAACTAAAAGGACCGTCACGCCAATGATGATGAGTGACAGATTTACAGGAATATAGTATGGAAAATCAAGTGGAAATTATTCTATAGTTGAGCCACGTTTCTTACTATTTTAAACATTTTGCAACAATTCTTTAAACATTTCTTAAGCTTTTTTAAATATTTATATAATGAATGAAATTCTACAATATCACAGTGCGTATGCGCGAGGTGGCTCTGAAATCGGTATTACCAACATTAACAATTAATTCCAAACCATATTCCAAGAAATTAACTAATTTAGAGATTATGATGGGACAAGTTAGTGTACAATTTATTTTTTTCTAACATTATCTTTTAGAATTCATAATTTTTCCCATATAATTTCAGGTTCTTTCAAAGTTCACCTATTCAGTGTTACCATATTTGTTGTTATTCTATTATCATGAATTGTGTTTATAAGACCAAACTACTGGAGTAGAAATTAATACACATATTCTGTAGTGTTCTGTCCGAGAGCAAGTCTTTCACTGCAATCATAGTATATTCATGCTATGCTTTGCAGCTTTACTAGGGAATTATAGGTGTGGCAGCTTCCTGTTGCTATCCACACCAGTGAAATGATGATGATGGCTAGATGATTTTCGGGGACCATTGGGCCCTAGGCTTCCTGATATTTGTCTTACAGGTGAGGAAAAACCTCACCCAGGGGCCTGACCTGACCGGGAATCGAACCTGGGCCTACTGCTTGACAAGACAGCATGCTACCTCGAGACCACAACGGTGGAATATGTATATTATTTTCTAGAGGTTAAACAGTATTGTTCTTATTGTTTGATTTGTAACTTTATCTTTCCTTGTTTTCCCAACTACCTTGCATAAATATTCCATTCAGTTCCATAAAGTAGTTATGTGCTGAGTTATAAACTGCCAATTTTGTTTCATAGGAAACCCCTAAACAATCTCTACTATTAATAAATAAGGTCAGTCTGATTCATCTTCCCTTACAAAATGTGTTTTTTGGACATGTTTCAAAACACCTGGGTATCATCTTCAGTTTGTCCAGAGTTTAGACAAGCAGATGATGATATACAGGCATATTGAAACTTTTTTTTTTAATATAATAAATTTGGGAATTTTTACATTATGAGGTTTCATTAATAAGAATCAAATTAATCGTGAATTCTTCTTACCTCATACGTCTATGTTTTTTTAAACACAGCACCGCAGTATAGGAGAACCATCTTCTCCATCATCAGCTGGTTTCACGACTGTTAGTTTTTACTTCTGCTGGTAATTATCCAAACAGCCATCTGGTGTACTTTTGAAGGAGTAATTTTCTATACTGCCATCTGGTGTATTTTTGAAGAACTTTGTAATAAAGCTTGGTTCTTCCGGAATCTTGAAGTTCATGGTTCTAGTATGGTTTTTTTTAATATATATCTTTTTCCAAACTGTTAATTCCAAAGGTTTAGATAGATGTTTCAAAAGTTTTGCTTCTTTTTCAATTCTACAATTCTCTAATAAACTATGTGCTCCTGTAGCTAATTTTTCAATTTCTCCATTTTTTGTTTGTAAAGTGTTCTTTTTTACGAGTTTCTAAGTTCCTTTTTGTTTTTCCTACATATATACTTTATTGCAATCTTTGCAATTAATTTGATAAATTTCAGATTTTTTGTTGTCTAGGGTGTTAACTTTATTATTAGGAGCCTGGGTAATCTGTTAACTAATAATAAAGTTAACACCCCAGACAACAAAAAATCTGGAATTTATCAAATTAATTGCAAGGATTGCAATAAAGTATATATGTAGGAAAAACAAAAAGGAACTTTAGAAACTTGTAAAAAAGAACACTTTAGAAACATAAAAAATGGAGAAATTGATAAATCAGCTACAGCAGCACGTAGTTTATTAGAGAATCATAGAATTGAAAAAGAAGCAAAACTTTTGAAACATCTATCTAAGCCTTTGGAATTAACAGTTTGGGAAAAGATATATATTTAAAAAAACATACTAGAACCATGAACTTCGAGATTTTGGACGAACCAAGCTTGATTACAAATTTTTTCAAAAATACACCGGATGGCAGTTTAGAAAATTACTCCTTCAAAAGTACACCAGATGGCAATTTGGATAATTACCAACAAAAAAAATTGACAGTCGTGAAACCGCTGATGATGGAGAAGATGGTTCTCCGATACTGCGGTGCTGTGTTTAAAAATAACATAGATGAGGTAAGAAGAATTCACGATTCATTTGATTCCTATTAACATTGAAACATGTCAAAAGTAACACAATGTTTTATGAGGTAAAATGAATCAGACTGAAATTATTTGTTAAGAACCTCAAATTGTTGCTTCCTATTGTAATTTATTAATCTTTACTATTACAAAATAATTTATTGGCATGAAATATTTTTAGGGTTACTCAAGGAAGGGCAGTGCTTTAGCATATCTTGGTAGAATCGACGAATCAGTAAAAGCATATGAAGACGGTTTGAGGCATGAACCCGACAATGCACAACTGAGGGAAGGTTTGCAAGGTGTTAAAGCACAGCAGTTTGGTAATAAAGGAATGGCAAATCCTTTCATGACTCCAGATCTCTTTGTTAAATTGAGGACTGATCCTCGCACTAGAGCATATCTCGATGATCCAGAATATGTAAAGCTGATTCAAGATCTGCAGACCAACCCACAGAGCCTAGGGTAAGAAAGCATCTTATGATCAAGTTATTTGAAACTTATAAATTTTGTGAATTGGGACCCATTGATATTATAGGTTTTAATTAAGAATTAAATGAATCGTGGTTTCTTCTTACCTCATACTTCTATGTTTTTTTAAACACCTTGCAACTGAGTCGTGAAAACAGCTGACGATGACGACAATGGGTCGCCGATACTGCGGTGCTGTGTTTAAAGAAAACATAGAAGTATGAGGTAAGAAGAAACCACGATTCATTTAACTCTTATTAATTGAACCTCATAATGTTAAAAATTCCCAAATTTAATATATAAATAGGTTTTAATTATTGCTAAAATGTCAGATTTTTATTGTGATATTTGCCATGTGTTTTCAGCAGTTATTAATTTATTTCTAGAGAAATGTAATGATTATTATGATAAAATGGGTCTTGATATAGTAATAGATTTCCAAGAATTAAATTAATCGTGAATTCTTCTTACCTCATACTTCTATGTTTTTTAAACACAGCACTGCAGTATCAGCGACCATTGTCACCATCCTCAGCTGTTTTCACGACTGTCAATTTTTTCTTTTGCCGGATGGTGACAATGGTCGCTGATACTGCAGTGCTGTGTTTAAAAAAACATAGAAGTATGAGGTAAGAAGAATTCACAATTCATTTAATTCTTATTAATAAAACCTCATAATACCAAGAGGACGAAGATCACTGGGCCGTCCTATGAAACGCTGGAGGGAAAATTTTCTATAGGATCGTAACAGGCCTTGGCCTAATACTTGGAAGGAAGAAGAAGAAGAATGTTAAAAATTCCCAAATTCATTATATAAATAAATTTCCAACTCAGTATTTGTTTTGACAATTGAGAAAAGTTAGAAAGAAATACCAATTAGACTGGGAAATCCTGGGATTTTAACCAGGGACCTCCAAAATGTATTTAAATGGTCCTGCCTTAGACACAAAAAAGTGTAATTTCATGGGATCTGTGTCTTTCAAATTGTTCATATCTTTTGGTTATAAACATATGAACTGTTACACAGTGCATAAGCTTGTTGAACTACTCAACTTTATAAACATGTACTGTATTTATTTCAATGAATGAATGAGTTATATTCTTACCTTACCTCATATTTCATGTTTTTTTAAACATGGGAACTGCAGTTTTCAAGAGGGCATCCTTCTCATTTTGAACCGATATTATGACATGATTAAAAAAGACATATTTTTTAAAAAAATATGAAATGTGAGGTAAGGTAAGAATATGACTCATTCATTGAATCAAGAACCTCATAATGTTATTTCCCATATTTAACTATGAATATATTTGTTGAAATAGTCACTAGAACTACAGTGGTCATATTACAGCTTTTCTATGTTACGGCTATTGTTTTGTTTAGTCTGCCACCATAGTGACACTATAATATTGGAGTGCTTTCAAATTTCACCACATCAGCGTATTAAATGGTCACTTCCATGAGAAGTACTCTCTCTGTTCATACTTCACCAAATATCAGAGCATCTGGACTCTTAAACTTGTTAGAAACACTATATGTATTTCTAGGTTAGACATGTAACTCTTGACAAACTATGATATTCTGTGATGTAATTGTCAAATAGATGGCTCTGTTCTCTCTACTTAATATGTATATGAAGTAGATTGATTATAATAGTGAGGCTAAAATGAAATGGTTACATGAGCCAAATGAGGTAAATTTAGCGCAATTGGGGAGTATTAGACGGAAAACCACCAGGTTACTAAAGAGTAAAAAGAGGGAATATATAAGAGAGAAGTTTTATGATCTTGAAATGAATGCAAAAAACAGGAACATTAGAGAATTATGTCAGGAAATTAGGATAGAGAAGAAGGGTTTCAGGCTAGAACAAACAATTTAGAATGAAAATGGGGATATGATTGCAGATTCCAGGAGTATATTAAGTAGATGGAAATGTTACTTTAATCATCTGTTAAATGTATATGCAAAACAGGATATTGAAGAGGATAATTTACAGACAGCAGAAATGCTAGTCACGGAACTAAGTGCATTAAAGGCTGAAATGGCAATAGGAAAATTGAAGATGTATAAAGCATCAGGTTCAGATGAGATCCCAGCAGAACTGATGAAATCACGGGGAGAAAAATTGATGGGCAAGATCTGCCAGTTTGATTTGGGAAAAAGAAGCTCTTCCAGATGAATTGAAAGAATCAATTATCATACCAATCTATAAGATAGGAGATAAAACTGATTGCAACAACTACAGGGGCATCTCATTACTTTCAACTTCATATAAAATTCTAACAAATATATTAGTAAACAGACGTACTCCCTATATTGATGACATCATCAATGTGGATTTAGAAGAAACAGGTATACAACAGATCAGATTTTTAGTATAAGACAGATTTTAGAAAATATATAGGAATATAATGGTACTGTACATCAACTATATGTAGACTTCAAAAAAAAAAACCTTACAGTTCATTTAAGAGGGAGAAGTTATATAGTATCCTGCTGAAGTTCGGAATTCTTAAAAAGTTAGATTTATATGATGTGTCTAAATGCCATAAAGAGTAGGGTGTGTATAGGCGAACAGTTTTCAGACTCTTTTAAAATACACAATGGGTTGACGCAAGGAGATGCACTATCTCCTCTATTTAATTTTTTTACTAGAGCGCCATCAAATCTATAGAGGATGAAGAAGGCCTACAACTCAATGGTATTAATAAGCTATTAGTTTATGCTGATGATGTAGTACTATTGAGCGATAGCGAGGAGATACTAAAGCCCAATACATAAACGCTATTGAGTAACACTAAGAAATTGGGACTGGAAGTTAATATAAATAAAACTAAATATATGATCACACATAGAAATACATTATATAATGGAAATTGACAGCTAAATGACAAATGAAGGAAATTTTAAGGAAGTGGCTGAATTCTCAACTTTTATAATATTCATGATGTGTTCCATTGAGGTATTATTCAAAATTAAAATATAAAATTATGGAATATTCACCTGAAAGGTCCATCTCCTCAACTTAATTAATTATTTACTGTAGCGCCGATAGTTGAGGAGACGGACCTTTCAGGTAAATATTCCATATTCAAAGTTAAAATTGGGAAGTCATAATGGCGGTTGAAAATGAATGACAAGATCATTTGAAAACTATAGTTACCGTGTTTGAAAAACATGAAATATGAGGTAAGATGTTAAAATGACTCATTAATTTATTAAATATTCCATAATTTTATATTTTAATTTTGGCTGAATTCAAGTACCTAGGACTATAATCACAAATAGGAATGAGATGCACAAAGAAATTATACATAGTCTCAATTCTGGAAATGCATGCTATTATACATTACAGGGTTCTTGACATCCGAACTCCTTTCAAAAAATGTTAAACTGAAAATATATAAAACTTATTCAATCAGTTATATTATATGGATGTGAAACATGGACTCTTATTTTAAGTGAGGAAAAGAGATTGAGTATTTGAGAGTAAAGTTCTTAGGAAAATTTTTGGACCAAAGAGAGATTAGCACAACATGTGAATGGAGAAGACTTACATAACAATGAACTACATGGTTTTTTTAGCAAGCCAGATATAATAAGAATAGTTAAGTCTCATAGATTGTGATAGGTAGGGCATGTGGTATAAATGGGGAGCGAAAGACATGCATGGAAGCTTCTTGTAGGAAAACCAGAGGGAAAACCCCCAGTTGGTAGACAAAGAACGAGGTGGGAGAATAATATTAACCATGATTTGAGAGAAGTAGATTATACTGGGAATGAAAAAAAAAATTAGCTGAGGAGAGGGATGTATTGAGAGCTTATGTCCATGCTGCCATGAACCTATGGGTTCGATGTGCCTGTGAGGTAGTTAGTTACAATTGTGAGGCTAGTGATATTTAAGGTATTTTGTGACCTGATTATCCTGACAATTAACTTATAATTGAGGGAAACTATGAAAATCTTCAAATAGGAAATTTAATCAGCTTGCTGCATCAAGCAACCCTTAGTCACAGCAATTGTATATACTTTATTTTAAATTTAAAGCGAAAAAACAAACACCATAGTTTTTTCAAACTTAAAATTGAACTAAAAAAAGGTAATCTCGGTTTAGGGTTTTTTTTTCTTTCCGTTCTAATGTTACGTTTACAAATGAAAGTTGTGAAGTAGTTCTTCTTCTTCCTTCCAAGTATTAGGCCAAGGCCTGTTACAATCCTATAGAAAATTTTCCCTCCAGCGTTTCATAGGATGGCCCAGTGATCTTCGTCCTCTTGGTATATAATTATAAACAGCTTTGGGGATCCGATTTGAACTCATTCTTTCAAGATGGTGTTTCCAATTTAGTTGGTACTGTTTAATATACTCCAGAATTGGCGTAGTCTTCAATTCTTTTAAGATATCGGTGTTCCTTTTCCGATCCCATCTGGTGTAACCCGCTGTTCTGCACATGAAGTAGTTAAAACTAGTTTTTAAGGATATTTTTACCATAATTTCATTATAATTTTTTTTTCTTTTTCCCTATAGGACTAAACTGAATGATACAAGAATATTAACTACACTGAGTGTATTGCTTGGTCTTAATATTGAGAATGCATATGATGATGAAATGGATACATCACCTCCTCCACCTAAAAAGGAGTCACCACCTCGCTCAGAACCAAAGAAAACTCCTTCTAAGGAACAGAAAATGGATGAAGATCTTCCTCCTGAAAAGCGAGAGGTATCTATAATGTAAAACCTAATTAATATAGAAAAAATGATAAAAATAACTTTTAATTTTATGTATGAATAATATAATCCATCCATAGTAATTCTGCCTGAGGGCAGGTCTATCACTGCAATCATAGCATTTTCATGCTATGAATATTCCAACGAGAATCCGGTAGTCATATTGTGGGTTGAAAACGAGAGAGATCCTTCTCTAGAAAACTAGTTCCCGTGTTTGAAGAAACATAAAATATGAGGTAAGATGTTAAAAACTGACTCATTCATTTACGAATTAATAGTACCATATATATATATATAAAATTAGTATTAGAAAAAATGTAATGTTGGTCTTCAGAAGCTGAAGTTAGACTAAGTGGACTCCAATAATAGTATTGGGATTGTCTATATTAATAAATATAATTCAGATAAGATTTAATTCCATTTATTATTGATAATTTATTATAGGCGCTGAAAGAAAAGGAACTAGGAAATCAAGCATATAAAAAGAGAAACTTCGAAGAAGCTTTGAAACACTACAATAAAGCAGTTGAATTGGACAAGGGTGATATAACATATTTAAATAATATTGCAGGTAAGATATAGAAATTTATATTGTGTTTTTAAATAACTTTTATTATTTTAATATAATAAATTTGATTGACCCCTCAGGGGTCCTCATCTAGGAGATATATGGATGGCGACCACAAGGTGCCCAAGCTGTGCAAAACATTTCTTCCACTTACTTGTGTTTCGCACTCTTTTAACTTTACTATCTAACCTCTCTTGGTTAACTCTTGTTTTTTTGACGCCGACGCTATTAGGGCATCCGAGGGCTGGGGAGTCTTTCCTTTCTTCCATTTCTTCTTTCCTTTATTTTCTTTTCTTCTCCAGAAAAGCCTGACCAGAGGCTATAAGATGGCAGCCCCATCACTGGTCTTACCTTCCTTTGGCCAGCAACCAATCGAAGGGACTATTATTATGCTTTCAAGTCTTATACGAGAATTTCCCTCAAACGCTGGAGGGAAAATTTTCTATAGGATCGTAACAGGCCTTGGCCTAATACTTGGAAGGAAGAAGAAGAAATTTGATTGAATACACATTTCATTGCAAGATCATTATTTGTACAGAAATTCCAGATATGGTTGATTCTAAATGCTGTCTATTAGAAATAGGTAATTTATTTAGATTTTAAGTGGATTTTTTCTATGAATGATAGTCTGCAGCTTTACAATATTCTAAAGAGCCAAGGCCAAGTGAATTATTGTTGTCACTGGCCAGGAGATAACTGTACAAGGAATCATGTGTTTTCTCTAGTTTCACAATCATGTTTTATAGTGCATTTGTTTAGTTAATAGATTCTACCCACCAGAAATTTTTAACTGTAATCATGTGATACTGCAATGGAAAGAGATTAGCCATCCGGTGCTTCAAAATTATGACAATGAAAAACACTGCACAATGAAAGAGTAAATTTCGCTACCTTTTATTGCACAAAAAGTTAATAACATTCCTTTAACAGTGTGATTAGAAATTATTTTTTCATTAGGCTATGTACAGTGAGCTGAATATTATAATGACTAATATTGTTATAATAACAGTATAATCTTCTTTTTCTTCCAACAAAGTATTAGGCCTATAGGCCTGTTATGATCTCACTGATGAATTTTGTATCCAGCATTTCCTTGGATGGCCCAGAGATCAATAACAGTATAATAATAATATTATATCAATATATTAGTTAACATAATAAATTTATATGTTAAATTTGGGAATTTTTAACATTAGTTTTTGTAGTCGCAGAACGGGCATCATCACCCAATACTGCATTCGGAAGAAGAAGATGAGGTTCAATTAATAATAATTAAATGAATCGTGATTTCTTCTTACCTCATACTTCTATGTTTTTTTAAACATAGAAGTATGAGTTTTTATTATTAATTTAACATTTCTCAATGAAAGATAAATTAAATTTGAAGAGAAAAATTTTCGCCTAGACCGGGACTCGAACCCGGGACCCTTGGCTTTCTCTTCAAATTTAATTTATCTTTCATTGAGAAATGTTAAATTAATAATAAAAACATCATTAGAGGCCTTACTGGCTTTTAAAGTAATGTTAAATTTCCAATAAATGTCTTCTTAACTAAGAAGCCGCCATTTGCAAAGATAGAAACAATGATCCATATTTGGTTCGTCTTCCGGGCTTATAGGCCGTGGTCTGGTTGTCTTCTTACTCGACGTTTCGTCTACTGCTGCGGTAGACATCATCAGGAGATATTGCGTGCTTTCTGTGAACTCCTCAACAGTCGGCTGCAGACTGGATGAATGGTTTCAAAAGCATTTGGCGATAGGGAATTACAACGTATATAAGAGAAAAATTTGCGTCTAGATCATAACTCGCCTCGGTAGCTCAGTTGGTAGAGCACTTGGCCCGGAAAGCCAAGGGTCCCGGGTTCGAGTCCCGGTCTAGGCGAAAATTTTTCTCTTCAAATTTAAAAAAAAAAAAATTTAATAGAAGTATGAGGTAAGAAGGAATCACGATTCATTTAATTAACATAATAAATGTTTATGTTTAAATTAATGTTGGGAAGTAAACATGAGGTTATATCATTAATAGTGAGTGGAGAACATATTTTTAATGACTCACCTCATACAATTTCAAATTTCTTTGATACCGGCTGTTTCAGACAATATCTTGTCCCGCTTCACTCATGACTTCCACTGATAAAATTGGTTGTTGATTTCTCTATGGATATCACCTCTTGTGCTGCCATATATAGTTATACATTTTGAAATTAAATTTTTATCTACTTTTATCGATATTCCGGTGGATAAAATTTTAATTTCAAAATTTATAATCCCAACCATAGATGACAGCACAAGAGGCGATGTCCATAGAGAAATCAACAACCAGAGAATTTCATCAGTGGTAGTCATGACTGAAGGGGGACAAGATATTGTCTGAAACTGCCGTTATCAAAGAAATTTGAAATTGTATGAGGTGAGTTGTTAAAAATATGTTCTCCACTAACTATTAATAATAAATGCTTCTTTATTTTAAATAACAGGAGTTAGATATACACGCCTCACCTCATATTTGCAGTATCTAAACATATGAGGTGAGTCATGCATATAATAACCACTGCTGTACAATACCTTAATCGAAATCCAAGAACTGAGCTGTGGATTCTTCTTTGTCCTCCATTAAATCATCCTCATCCGATTCGAATTCTAAATGAGTGAGAAATTGATTGTGATTCGATCTGTTAACTGATCTTGTTCCCATTAATACTTCTACCTTTTTTCCGCCTTTCCATAAGCATCACTCCATCTTTGTGCTGTGATTATATTTTTGTATGTGACAGAGCTCGTTGGACATGGGATGAGGGTTATTGAGCAACTTTATTGAAAGGGAGAAAAGTAGGAATTGTAATGTACCATGCATCACAAAAACATTGACTCGCCTGTAATGCACCACTTTACAATGAGTAGCTAATTCAGATTCGCTGAGAGTAGTGCTTATCAAACGAAAATAGTGTTATGAAGAACCAAGTCCATTATAGGGCATACACTATTACATTCAAGCAGTGTTGTACAGTTGGTGCTAGGCAACTCCTAGCTGTAAGTCTACATTCCACATTTTTCATTGCGTTAAAAAAAATATATTGATCAGATCTCACTTTGAAGTACACCACTGAATAGAGCATGAAATTATGAATCTGACTGTACAAAGACCATTTTTGTACGACTTATACAGCTAGAGTTATGAGCATCTGTTACATAAGTGCTGAGTTCAGCTAAACAACATATTTCTATTTGTTTTCATTTCATTCATAATCTGCTTTATTAATGCCTATGTATTACAAATCAGTCTTTGTTATGAATTTTTTGTGATCAGACGTATTGCACGAAATGAGAATTTCCCTCTTTAGTGTTTAAGTGATAGTTCTATGTGGTATTTGAAAAGGTTCATGTTTCTAGGAAACTGTATATTTTTATTTTATTTTATTTTATTTTTGTGATAAGAGTGTTTCACAGTGTAAATAATGTCTCTCTCGAAAGGAAAAATTATACACTCGCAGGAACATGCTATGATTTTTAATGTGTATACTTATTTTAAAGAATTGCGTGCTAAGACATAATTTTCTAAATGTCAAGAACTTACAGCTAGGGCATGTAATGTAAGTGTGAGTACGGTGTCGCATATTTTGAAACAGAGCAAACAGTCAAATATAGAAATTGGTGTACCTATATTCAAATTCCATGGTAAATATTGTAGGGGGGGGGGGAAAAACACATGTTTAGATGATTTTGAGGAAGACTTCTTTCGTCATACAATCTTTGAAATGTATGACAGGAGAATATATCCTACAATTAAGAAACTGGTTTATATTATGGCAGAGAAAATTCAATATGAGGGATCCACTACATCCATGGGACTGATATTGAAAAAACCTCCATTTTAAATATAAGAGAATGAATAATGATAGAAAATTCCTGTTAGAAAGAAGTGACATAGTTAGCTCAAGAATAAGAGATGTATGCCATCATGCATTATATTTTTTAGAGGAAATTTTGTCATCTCAAGTTCTCTCTATATTTTTAGTTAATTAAATAATTGACACAAAAAATAAATAAATAAATAAAAATATTTATATATATATTTAACTTTTACAGAATTAATCACTATAAGGTTTAATTTATGGTGAAGTCAAATGTTTCCTACATATCCTCATATAAATCTTCTAAGTAGATCGCGATTTCGAGACCATAACAGTCTCATCTTCAGTACTATATTGGCGACTGATGTTATGTCGATCAGAAGAAACTCTTCTTCTTCCCTCTGTTGGTGGACCGATGAACCTCTGGATCAGGTCGGAGAATTTGCGGGAATTTCAAAGTTCATAAGTTTTCCTTTCTTTTTCTGAATGTGGATTTTTTTCCCAAACCCTTCTGTTTATCTATTTGTTTAATTAGACTGGCTTTTGTATCAATTAAATGTTTTTTGGACCAAGCATGAGCAGCTACTGCTGACTTTTCCACTTCTCCATTTTTGACATTTCTAAGATGTTCTTTCACCCTTGTTTTCAAATTTCTTTTTTGTTTTTCCAATATAAATTTTGTCACAATCCCTACATTTGATCTGATAAATTCCTGATTTGTTTTCTTCTTCAATTCTTTCATTTTTTATTGGTTTTAATTATCCTGTTAAGGCTGTATTCGTTCTTCAGTGCCAATCTTATGTTAAACTTTTTTAAACTTATGGTGTTTCAAAGGATGGTAAGTGAATTTTTTGGATTTTATTTTTTCTGTTTCTTTTATAAGTGTGCTTTCATTAATTAATTTTTGTCTTTTAAATTTATTTATTTTCTTGTATACCATATTTTCTTCATAACCGTTATCTATTGCAACATTAATTATGTATTCTTTTTCTTTTTCATAATTTTCTTTGCTCATAGCTATATTTACAAATCTGTGTGTCAAACTATTGAATACTGCCTCTTTGAGAACAAAATGGTTTAATCCCGAAGGAAGTAGATATCTGTAATTTGTTATTATAACTATAACTGTAGGTCTACAAGTATCTCGCGACATCATCTGTCTCTTTCCCTCTTACATACCGATATCTGGCAACAGCACATTAAGAGTGAAGTAGGATACTTAACACATAAGTCTTCTAATAGCGTGTGCCCTTAAACCCTGAAAGTACTGCTACACTCACCCCTGCATTTCTCTAAGCTTCACATCCAATTAGCTCTGTCACATACAATACGCTATTTTGAAACAGCTAGGCTGGTAGGCCAAGGGGCTTCTAAGGCCTGTTGCACCATGGAGTTTCTATATAGGTAATGTTTCAATACTGTAGATTTAATAAAGATTAAAGTAAGATGGGTAAGTAGCTATTCTAAATGCTTTTAAGGATGTGGTTATAACTAGAGTCGAGGTTAGGCACTAAAAATTAAAAATAGGCAGGCAAAAAAGGCAATAAAAATCATTAATATAGGCGCAAAATGTTCAAAATTGGCTCTTACAAAAAATGGACAAAATAAATTTTTACAGCCTTACGTACAGAATATAAACAATGCAATCAATAGCATACAAAGATATCCGAGGTGATTTTGGAACTGTTTTGCCATTTTACAAAGAGCATTCGTATGTTTTGCAGAGTGTACGTGCTGCAAAACATGACACTTCTTTGTGCAATTCACTGCAATTTTACACAATTTGCAAAACAATATTGAACTGTCACTTGAGAATATTTCTGCACCAAATTCTTTCACGAAATTGGTCAGTTTGTCTTACTGTGTACTGCTTTCCATTCTTTAGGCATCACAAAACAGCTGTTCTAAAGGTAAAAAAAAACACTTTTTCTTTGAAGCACCTGTCTGTGAATGAGGACTACAGACTGAATTCAGTGTTATCAACATCAAAAATAATATTGCCAGTCAATTATAGGTTTTTATGCAGTGATATGTGTCATGAAATTTGTCCATTTCAATTAATTTCATTCAAATACTAAGTTAATTTTGAGAAAAAATGGCAAATAATCATTGTAAGCTGAAATAGGCATTTATAGGCAAAATTAACTTTGTGGAAAACAACTCTAGTGTCTTAGGTAGAATTTTTTATCACTCACCTCATATTGTTCTTAATTGACTATAAACTATGTTCCGAAACTAGTTTATTTGATTATTTGTTCTGTTGTGACAATACTGAGGATGGAACAAAAACTATGCTCCAAAACTAGTTTATAGTCAAATAAGAAGAACAATATGAGGTGAGTGATAAAAAAATTCTACCTAAATGAATATACCTCATAGTGTGAATTTCTAAAATAAGTAACTCTAGTGTCGCCGGTATGAACTTACATGAAGTCACTTTTACAATATCTATAATAAATAACTGTAGGCATTTTCCCTAACATCCGGTCTCTAGTTATAACCAGTATTATCAAATCCCTTACTAACATAGAGAAATGAGACTCACATTTTCTCTTTTTTGATTTAGCCTTTAACAAAATAGCAACATTAGAATGTGTGTCAGAAGTTGAGCAAATTCCTTGGATTTGGATTAAAAGTTACTACTAAACTTTACAACCTGTGACATGACTTCTTTAATTCCTTCATAATCTCCTATCAAATTTTATTCTTAGGGTTTCATTTTTCAAATTATATCCCACCAGATACAATGAATTTTATATTTTTTGTAACAATTGTATCATCAAGAATTAAATTAATGTTTTTATTACCTCATCTCATATCCTTTTTCTTCTAGACTGCAGTTTTGGAGCTTATCTCCATCATCAGTAGCCTCTCATCAACCGGTGTTATGTTGTTTCTTGGTGATTATATATAATTATATTTTTCTATGATATTTAAGTACATGCGTAGCATGAAGACATGGCAGCCAAATTGATTTTAACGAATATTCCATGCAACAACAAAGACTTGTTCCAGTGCATTCTTTCACAGGTTGGAGTGCTTAAATTGCATTAGGTTAGCTTTTAGGTTGGTCTTTCACAGGCTAGACTACTTAAATTACATTAGGTTAGCTGTTAGGTTCGTTAAATATCGTGTATATGTTGTCTGCATCCCATGATTCCATAGTGTAAACCACTTTGTGTTTTTTGCCATATGGTTTGTCATTGAAACTTAGAAAAATTTTTCACGTCACATGTTATAAAGTATTTCCAAAGTTACATTAATAAATTATATTAGGAAATAACATTATAAGGTTCTTCTTAATAATTAATTTGAGCCTTGACATCTTACCTCATAAATTGTGTTTTTTGAGAACACAATAATTTGAGGTAAGTTGTCAAGACTTAAATTATTAAAAGTTACATATATCCAGAGATGAAGACGAGAGTCTAGAATTCTTTCAACAACTTTTCTCATAATAGAACAAATAGAAATTGGCCTATAGTTGTTGGGATCATTCAAATCATTGTCCCTATAGATTAATATGGTTCTGGCTTATTTGAAAGCAGATGGAATAAACCCATCAACAATATCAATTCACCGACATATAACATATCCAAATGGCTTAACAATAAATTTAAAGGTATGGAAAAATTTGAAAATTTAGCGGTAGAAAATTCTTACCAATTAGTTGAGAAATTAGAAAATGTAGAAATAGAACCTTCAGAAAGATTGGTCTCATTTGATGTTACTTCATTATTCACAAACATACCGACTGACACAACTTTGAAAATTTTAGAAAATGGTTGAAAGAAAACAAATTAGATGATGATAGCGTTAAAGAATACATAAAACTAACAAAATTATGCTTAAATCAAATGTTCTTCTTCCTTTAGAGGAAAATACTTTAGACAAAAATCAGGACTCGCAATGGGAAATCCATTATCACCATTCTTAGCAGACATGTTTATGGGGAATTTTGAATGTCATGTAACTAAAGCACATCCTTTGATGTTTAAATTTTGGAGAAGATACGTAGATGATATCATAGCAATAGTAAAAGAGAAACAATTAGAAGATGCCATTAAACTGTTAAATATTCAAAATAAAACAATCAAATTTACAATGGAAATAGAAAATAATCGTGAAATACCATTTTTAGACCTTAAATTGATTAGGAAAGAAGAAAAAAAGAAAATAGAATTTGGAATCTACAGAAAAGAAACTCACATCGACAATTATATAAAAGCTACTGGATTTAACCATTTTTCACACAAACAGGCAGTATTTAATAGTTTAACACACAGACTTGTGAATGTCCCCATGAGCAAAGAAAATTACAATAAAGAGAAAGAACACATCATACAAATTGCTAAGGATAATGGTTTTCACAAGAAAATGATACACAAGAAAATAAATAAATTCAAAGAACAAAAAGTCATCAATGAAAGTACTCTTCAGACAGATAAAAATATAGGCAAAAAATTCAAGAAGTTCACATACCATCCTTTCGTATTTGACAAGTTTCAAAAAATTTTCAACAAATTCAACATTAAATTAGCACCGAAAAATGATTACAGCTTAGGTAATTTAATAAAAACCAACAAAAATGAAAAAATTGAAGACTGCAAAAAATCGGGAATTTATCAAATTAATTGTAAAGATTGTGAAAAGATATACATAGGAAAAACAAAAAGGAATCTAAATACAAGATTAAAAGAACACCTCAGAAATGTTAAAAATGGAGAAACCGAAAAATCTGCAATAGCTGCACATGCCTGGTCAGAAAAACATAGAATAGAAACCAAAACAAAATTACTTAAACAATTGGAAAAACCGAAGGAACTCACAATTTGGGAAAAAATTTACATATGCAAGAATGAAAATACAACTATGAATTTTGAAATACCCGGTTATAAAGAAAGAGGCCTGATTTGGAAATTCTTCGGTCGGCCACCAGATGGCGCGGAGGTCAGTCTGCAGGATAGAAGGCCGTTGGACGTCAGTTGTGAACATGACGCAGCATTGACAATGTCACGAATTACGTGAAGAAACCCTGGGTCTGCTATAAATTATGAAGTATGAGGTGAGTGAAATGATAAAAAATAAACAATAGGAATAAACCCTGTTTCAGATATTTTTGTATATATTAAAGCTAGAATTTTTTAAAGAGTTATGCAAATCAATTTGACAAACTGTTTTATTTCCTGATATAACTAACCAGAAACTTGAAATATTTCTTCCTCAAAGTCTTCTAAACTTAAATATTTTTAGAATAATATCTTTTTTTAATTCATTCCAATAAGAATTTTTATAATTATAAATCTCATTGTTGGAACTAGTATCAATATAATATCATTAATATATATTTGTCCAATGCCTCCAGGTTGTCTTTTATGACATCTGGTTTTTTCCTATGGCATTGGCAGAATTGTAATCCATTTCTTACTTTGGGGCACCTGGAAGGCATATTTACGTTACCCCATGATATGATGGGTGATAAATGATCATGAAATGCCAGAGAGTCCTTAACCTAAATTCCTGACCATGGGCAACCATAGGAAACCCTTTAAAGAAACATTCTTATGGCCTGACTGGGAATCGAACCTGGGACCTTATAAACTGTAGTCAGAAAATGCTGACCACTAGCCCATGAGGCTGATCTGATATATATATATATTAAAATTTATCGGAGAATATATTGTTTAAACAACTCACCTCATAGGATTCATGCTTCCATGATATCGCGATTTCAAACATAATCATGTTCATCGTCAGCCATAACTCCGACTGATGAAATTCTTCGGCCGTCAACTATTCTATTGTCGCCATATATATTTATACTAGAAGTCCCGGCCATGCGTTGCTGTGGCTAAGGTGTATGTTAAAAATATAAATTAAGTTGCTGTCTTTCAGCCAGATTACTTAAAACTAATACTTACACACGAAATTAATAATATTGAAAATAAACACTGAACACACTTAAATTATGAAATAATCAATATTTGTAAATCAATTGAAATTTGCGGTTGCAGCAAAAAGCACAGCCATCTGGATCTCTCTTTGTTAAATAATAAACCAATTACCTTACCAAATTACCTTACACCGCCATCTGTTAGAATCGTATGGAATGCACAGATAATTACACCGCTATCTCTTAGAATCGTATGGAACTCACAGATAAAATTATAACTCTTTGTTAAATAATAAACAAATAATTTGCAAAAAAAATAATGCAACTATAAATTTAGTTATAAACTACCCTAAGTCTCAAGTTGGATCAAACTGCACACAGTGTGCAAAATTTTATTAAAATCGGTTCAGTAGTTTAGGATTCCATCGCGGATAAACAACGTGACACAAAATTTTTATATATTAAGATATATATATAATCGTTTATTCTGCCTTGGCAGACCATTTTGCTTAGATATATTTTTGTATTGAGTATGGAGAGGAATGTAAGATGATTTTTTTTTTTGTGTTTGTGTGGTGTAAAGCATGCTGTATGTGGGATGATAATGATGAACAGAAGGGAGAAAGTGAAATCTGGTCCTGACACGTAACTTAGGTTTTATTTAACAATCATTAAATTATTTTTCTATGTTTTTATTTAAATTAACATTTTCCAATCCTGAATAGAATATAATTTAAGAAAGAAAAAATTAAATGAAATAAATTTTACACCTCACCTCATATATTGTATCTTTCCCAGGACTAGTTTCAAGAAAATTCTTCCCTATTTTCAACTGGCATCTGATTGTTGATTTGACAGTTGGTATTCCTGTATACCTATTGTTTCTCCTTCTATTGGTGGACCAATAACCTCCAAATTAAATCCTTTTCCTCAACAGTTTAAAATATTCGTTATTTTGTTTTTGTATTTTTTGTTGAGCTCTTCAGATTTCTCTAATTGTTTAATTAAACTTTGTCTTTACTTCAATTCTGTGCTTTTCTAACCAGATCTGTGCAGCTATTGCAGATTTTTATTTCTTCATTTTTACGTTCCTAAGGTGTCCTTCATTCTGATATTCAAGTTTCTTTTTGTTTTTCCTATGTATTTTTTTATAACCCCTTTATTTTATCTGATAAATTCCTGATTTTTTTTGTATTATTAATAATTTCCTAATTTTTGTTGGTTTTCTTTAGTTTACTAATTTGATGTTGAATTTGTAGAAACTTTTTTTATAACTTATTGTATAACTGAGTATGTATTTTTTAACATTCTTACCTCATATGTTTGTTTTGTTGGACGATCGTGTCAAAGCTTATTGCTCCATATTAAATTAATGTTGGGAAGTAAACATTATGAGGTATAATCATTAAAATTCATCCGAGAACATTTTGTTTAAACAACTAACCTCATAGGATTCATGCTTTCATGATACCGCGGTTTCAAACACAGTTGTGTTCATCCTCAGCCATAACTTGAACTCTCGGAGTTATGGCTGAGGATGAACACGACTGTGTTTGAAACCGCGGTATCATGGAAGCATGAATCCTATGAGGTGAGTTGTTCAAACAAAATGTTCTCCGATGAATTTTAATTACTTATTGCTCCATCTTCAGCTTGTCACATACTGGTGTTTTGTTTTCTTCAAGTTGTCGGCCCTGGATCTGTGTTCCAAAGAACTTCGTAATGAGGCTCCTTTCTCAGGGAATTTCAAAGATCATAATTTTTTCCTTGTTCTTCTATATATAGGTTTTTTTCCCATATTGTGAGTTCATTGATATTTTCTAACTGTTTTAATAATTTTGTATTTAGATCTATTTTGTGTTTTTAGATCTAAATACAAAATTATTAAAACAGTTAGAAAATACCAATGAACTCACAATATGGGAAAAAATCTATATACAGAAGAACAAGGAAAAAATTATGATCTTTGAAATTCCCGGAGAAAGGTGCCTCATTACCAAGTTCTTTGGAATATAGATCCAGGGCCGACAACTTGAAAAAAGAAAAAACCAGTATGTGGCAAGCTGAAGATGGAGCAATAAGCTTTGAAACGATCGTCCAACAAAACAAACATATGAGGTAAGAATGTTAAAAAATACATACTCAATTGTTAAATTAAACCTCATGATGTTACTTCCTAATGATTTTAAAATTTAAAACTTATTATGTGTCAAAGGACGATGTGTAAATTTCTTATATTTTCTATTTCCTTCTACAACAGTCAGATGGGGAAGAATTTCCTTTAAACTAGTTCTGGAAAAGATGCAATATATGAGGTGAGGGGTAAAATCTGTTTAATTTATTAATGTCATTATTACTAATCTTGTGAGATTTTGACAAATCTGTTGAAATTTCTGATTGCAGCTAACTTAGCTGTGAAGCCTTCACAACTCCTTGAGAATTTTTTCAGATATTGGCGACGGAAGAATGAAATATGTTGAATAGAGATGAAAGCAAATTGCATATTTATTTGTAATTATCAGCCTATAGACAAGATCCGATCAATCAGCAAGCATGGTTGGGTTATATATAAATTTTCTCATATTTTTAATTATTTGTTCCAGCTGTATACTTCGAACAGAAAGGATACCAGAAATGCATTCAACAATGTGAGAAAGCTATAGAAGTTGGAAGAGAAAATAGGGCTGATTTTAAATTGATTGCCAAAGCTTTTACTAGAATTGGTAATGCACACTTGAAACTCGGGGTAAGATATCATACATATTATGTTTCTTGATATTTTTATTTAAATTTCATTTTAAAATAATAAAAATAAAGTAAAGTGATCCCACTACAGGCCTCAGGAGGCCCTTGGGGCAGTATGAGGTTAAGACTCCCACTTTTTCTAGACAATCGGCACTTGGTGTCAGCCCTGCTTGACGGCCGCCTTTACCCCCAGAGCTAGCTTCTGGTACTCATTTCAGTTAGAGGTTGAGTCAACCCCAGGGCCATTGTGCCGCCAGAAGGTTTGGGTCAGTTTAAAAATCCTGACCCCACTGGGACTCAAACCTTCAACCTTCCGGTTTGTAGCACAGTGCCTTAACCATTATGCTACAGCATGCTCCCTATTTTAAAATAATAGATGTTTCAATTTTAAAATATAATAGGAAGTAACATTCATCATCATCATCATCACTCCAGGGATTAGGCAATTGCCCGTTCCGACTTCATAATGCATCAGCCCAACGTCTTCTAGGTCTTCCAACATCACGTCTTCCTCTTGCTTGATAATTTCTTGCTAATAATGGATATCTCTCCTTACTCATTCCGTCCATGTGATCAATCCATTTCTGTCTGTAATTCATGACTTTATCCAATAAAGGCTGTACTTTCAATTCTTCTCTTATATCCTCATTTCTTATTCTATCAAGTCTTGTACATCCTTTTACTTGTCTTAGGAACCTCATCTCCGCCGTCTGTATTCTATCCTTCTGTTTTTTCACTGGAGCCCAAGTTTCACATCCATACAATATTGTGGGAACTGCCATAACATTATACATTTTTATCTTGGTTTCTTTTCTAATTTTATTTTTGAATGTTCTCTGTATTGAAGTAACATTAAGATGTTTATTTAATGATCAAGATATTTGGTCTGTTTATTCTTAACTCTTATGGTTATTTTTGTTGAACATGTTTTAAGGCTTCTGAGCCCCATCTTCAACGATTACAGACTGATTTTTCTCAAGTTATCAAGTTGTCGAGCCGACAACTTGAGATAAATCAGTCTGTAGTCACTGATAATGGGGCTCAGAAGCCTTTAAATATATGTTCAACAAAAACAACCATAAGAGGTAAGATATTTCAATATTATTAAGAAATGTATGAAATCCTTTGATCATACTGCATCTATGACTTTTGGATTATATCAGTAGGTTGTTCTATATGGCCAAAGTTTCTTGGAACTAAATATTTAAGGGTGCAAGGAAAGGAAATGTTGTAGTCTTACTGCATTTTATGGTAGACGTTTGAAATATTGCTATGTTGGAAAAATTAAATCTTAGGATTGACCTTTCATTTAACATTCAAAGGTGGTTTTACATGTAAAAAATGTCAGCATAGTATACTCTTCCTGCCAATTACTGAAATTTTTATTAAGGTAGAATTTTTTATCACTCACCTCATATTGTTCTTCTTATTTGACTATAAACTAGTGTCGGAACATAGTTTATGTTCCATCCTCAGTATCGTCACGACCGTTCTGTCGTCTTTGAAGAGCTGTCCTTCGCTCCTTCCATTGGCTGACTAAAAAACCTTGAAACCAGGTCATACCTCATAGTGAGAACTCCTAAAATAAGTAATTACTGAAATTTTATCTGACATTGCAACCATTGCAAGTCGAAACTGCCTTCAAATTTCTCCCAGAGAAGCGTTGTGATGTACTAAGGCCATGTCCAAAAATTTATCTGCCATTTTAACCGCAAGGCACAGAAATTGAAACCAGAATCCAGCTATGACAACACACTTGCAAAGCAGATGGATTACCTGCATGAGTCTAGTGTGTAATGTAACGAGACGCAGTGTGCAGGCAGATTGTCAGAATTATCCATTTTACCAATTCAGGAGTTATATTACTTCCCTGTAGTTTGAGAACTTTGGCTCTGGATTTTAGTGTCTTGTAATTAAAAACAGCAAAAAATAAAATAAAATATTGATGAATTGTGTATTCAAGATTGGAGGAAAGAAAATAAAATGCTACTAAAAAGTAATAGTGAGTATAGAGCTTTCTGAAGATAGTGTGCACTGTTTCTGAAATTGAACGTTTAATTATTACACTTACTTATTGGCTTTAGGCACTTTGAGTTTAGCCATAACCTCTCCTTTGTAAGGAGGTTTCTAGACCCAGCATAATTTAGTTATGCTTATTTCTCTACATGATGGTATGTTGTCAGCATACTGACTCAAAGTGACATATAGTAAGCAACTGAGGTATTACTTGGATGATGGTCAGTAAACTTTGCTTAGAGGCCTCTTTTTTTCAGGCTTAAGGTTCATTTATGAGCTAGACAATCTTCAGTATTGAGACCCATGCTTGAAGTCCCTCCCAGCGGTCTTGTTGCTTGCATTTTTCCACTAAAAAATCCATTGAACCTGCAACCCTCAGGACTAGAGGCAAGAAACACACCGTATATTACAAACTATAAGACGCACTTTCTTCTTCGAAAAATTGCTTCCAAAATTCAGGTACGTCTTATACTCAAAGTGAATGTTCGTTTTAAAATTACTGCCAATCTTAAAAATGGTCATATATTCGATGCCACGGGAATTATCTCTATCTGGCAACATTGAATTCAACTGGCAGCAGCAGTGCACCGATGCAACGAACATGAGTTGCGGGAATTCACAAGCTTGCTAACACTGTCTCCCTCCCGCCCATCATCACAAACCCAGAACACTGTCTAGCCTGTGATGTGTCATTGATCATTGAGTCTACAGTGCCAGTGAACTTGAACAAATGGGTGAAACCCAACATGAATTCATGCTGAAGGAAGCTTTAAAACAACATACAATCAAACAAGTGTGTCATTGGATAAAACAGTCGTGGTCTAGTGTAAGAGAAGACATTATTGTTAAATCTTTCAACAAGTGCGGCGTAAATAACTCTCTCGATGGCAGTGAAGACCATCTTATATATGAAGAGGACAGTGATGACGACAAAGAAGGAAGTTAGTTCAGATGATGATTTTCAGATATTTTAAAGACCAGAATGGTTTTATAAACTAAGAACTTTTTTAAAAAAATTGCTTAAAAATTAAGATGCATCTTATAGTCCATAGTGTCTTATAGTCCGTAAAATACAGTAACCACCGCTGCTGACAAAATTGAACACTGATGTACATTTGCAGGTTGATAGGCCATGGTAGATGGTTGCTGTTATGGTCAGACATTTTGTCTCTGGCTGTAGGAGACATCTATAGTGTCTGGTTAGGTTCCTAGCTGGAGGCTTATTGGCAGAATACAATTCTGCTGCAGACCAACTCCATTTATATACTAATTGTTAGCATCAAGACCTGAATTCTGATTGGTGACTATCTACCTGGAAAATATTTAATCATTAAGTTTGGTCTGTACATACTTACCTCATATGGTTGTTTCTGTTAGTCATAAGTTTCAAGACATGTTCGCCCCTTCCTCAGCTTGTACAGACTGATTTTTCTCTAGTTGTCAGCCCTGGATCTTGACTCCTGCTCCCTCTTTCTATGGTCCAATTAACTTGCTAATTAGGTTCCTTTCCCTGGAAAAAAATTGGGAGAAAATTTACATACACAAAAATAGAAAGGAAATAAGGAAAAAAAATTTGATTTAGAAGTTCATCGGTCAGAGGGAGCAGAAATCAACCTACAGGATCACCAACCACTGTTTTGACAGTTAGAAAGAATTGACAATGATGCCTAAGGCATCGAAACCCAGCGTCTTCAAAAAAGCTACAAATATGGAGTGAGCAGTGCATATCTAATTCATATTATCGGCAGTGTGTTTTCCTGTATAAAAATAAAAAGATTTTTTTTTTCTTCAGGCCATAAAGCAGGTACTAATTACACTGTTATGGATTTTTTTAGGATGGAAAAATCCAAGGAGCAAGTACTCCAGGAGGGACTTTAAGCCGTGGGTCTTGAGTCTAGATTTTCAGGCTTGTAAAAGATCCTTAAGCCTGAATAAAAAAGCCTCTAAGCAAAATACCGACATCAACATCCTAGTAATACCTTAGTTACCTGTTTGATGTCTCATTGGGTCATGTGTTGACTGTGTGCCATCCATGACATCTATGAGCAAATAAGATAACTAAAAATTAACTCGGTCTAGTAACTCCTTATTAAGGAGAGGCTTTGGCTCCAAAATAGGCTATGTCATTATAGAAATTCTAAACACACTGTCGGAGTACATTTTATTTACAGTGCTAACTTGAATGTGTACTTGATTGGCATTAGTATATATCTTACAAATGTAATGTTATGTGTAATCCAGTGCATAAATTGAAAATATACCAAATCATTGAAAACAGACCAAATCAATGCTATCTGCTAAATGCAGAACCCGAAGCACAAAAAATGCAGTGACTTGGAATTCTATATACTTGTGTACATTTGAGAATATTTCTTCTTCTTTATCTTATTCTTCTTCTTTTCCTTCCTCATAGCTCTGCAGTCCAAAGTGAACCTTGGCTACCCTCCCAACACCCTCCATTGTAGTCCCCCGTTGTTCTCTATCCCTAGCCTCCATTTTCCAATTCTTAATATATCAATCTATTTTTAGAAAATGCATGTTACAAGCTGATCTATTGCAAATGGTATTAGTTATGTCTAGTTAAAAACTTTGTTTTCAGGATTTACATAGTGCAAAGACTGCTTTCGAAAAATCAATGTCAGAATTCCGTACTCCAGAAATTAAGGCATTACTTACCAGTCTAGACAAGAAAATAAAGGAAGAGGAAAGAAAAGCATATATTGATCCTGAAAAAGCTGAAGAGGAGAAAGAAAAAGGAAATGAATTATTTAAAAATGGTTAGTAATTTATTGTAATGCCTTTACAATTTAAAATTTAATTTGTTCTCTCTCTCATAGCTTATCATTCGTGTTTTGTTGTCATTAGGGATGACTAATTGAACTTCCCACTTATCAAAATCCTCATGGATGTGTATGATACTTGCATATTATTGTTTTATTTAACAATGCTTTTTAATAGCTAAGGTCATCCATGTCAGAATTCTGATGTGGTAATTTTGTTCAAAGGCCTTAATTTTTTTTTAGATTTGAGGTTCTTCTGATGGTAGAAACTTATATATTGGCTTTCTTTGGCAGAATTATTGAATTGTATACACGAGTATGAAATTTCTTATAAATTTATATATTAAATTTGGGAATTTTTAACATTATGAGGTTCAATTAATAATAATTAAATGAATCGTGATTTTTTCTTACCTCATACATCTATGTTTCTTTAAACACAGCACTGCAGTATCGGCGACCCTTTGTCGTCATCGTCAGCTGTTTTCACGACTGTTTTCAGTCGTGAAAACAGCTGACGATGACGACAAAGGGTCGCCGATACTGCAGTGCTGTGTTTAAAGAAACATAGATGTATGAGGTAAGAAAAAATCACGATTCATTTAATTATTATTTCTTATAAATGTCCAATTTTCGTGCACAATATTATTGTGGTAAGTTTATAGAAACATTCAGAAAAAATAAATGAATGAAAATCTATTGTGCGAGATGTATTTTCTAAAAATGGTAGGGCGACAGTTTCATCTGTGGTTCATTACATTTCCAAACTTGGTTTTCTAATAATTCCCATCATAATAAAGATATAAATCTATACACACCGTCTTCAGATACATCAACCCATTTGTGTATCCTACTAATTTTCTTTCAAAAAGAATAATTTATTTTGCTTTTCATTCTTAAAGGTTTGTTTCCTTAGTAGTTAGTCTTATGGATTCCTGATCATAGAAAATTTTGAAAATATTGTCAATATTGGCCGGTTAGTATTCAAATTGTTTGTATATTTGACATTTCATTTTTTAACTTTTTTTTTGTTAATATACGAAATTTGGGAATTTTAACATTATGGGGTAGGTTTCATTAATAAGAATCTAATGAATCATGAATTCTTCTTACCTCATAAATCTATGTTTTTTTAAACACAGCACCGCAGTATCGGAGAACCATCTTCTCCATCGTCAGCTGTTTTCACGACTGTCAATTTTTTCTTTTGCCGGTAATTATCCAAACTGCCATCTGGTGTACTTTTGAAGGAGTAATTTTCTAAACTGCCATCTGGTGTATTTTTGAAGAACTTTATCAAGTTTGGTTCTTCCGGAATCTCGAAGTTCATGGTTCTAGTATGGTTTTTTTGAATATGTATCTTTTCCCAAACTGTTAATTCCAAAGGTTTAGATAGATGTTTCAAAAGTTTTGCTTCTTTTTCAATTCTATGATTCTCTAATAAACTATGTGCTGCTATAGCTGATTTTTCAATTTCTCCACTTTTTATGTTTCTAAAGTGAAAAAAAAAAACACTTTAGAAACATAAAAAATGGAGAAATTGAAAAATCAGCTATAACAGCTATGTATCTCTGAAACTTGCACTTATAACATGACTTATTTCATCAGGTGAGGTACATATTTTTGATTCAGTTTAGAAATAGTATAAGAATAATACAATATTTGTATGTTTATGTAATAAATTTGGGAATATTTAACATTATGAGGTTTAATTCATAATTAAATTAATTGTGATTTCTTCTTACCTCATACTTCTATGTTTTTTTAAACACAACACTGTAGTATCAGCGACCATTGTCACCATCTTCAGCTGTTTTCACAACAGTTGTGAAAACAGCTGAAGATGGTGACAATGGTCGCTGATACTGCAGTGCCGTGTTTAAAAAAACATAGAAGTATGAGGTAAGAAGAAATTACAATTCATTTAATTCTTATGTTTGTATGTTTGTTTTTAGGTGATTATGCTGCTGCCATGAAACACTACACTGAAGCCATTAAACGTAACCCGGATGACCCCAAATATTACAGTAATAGAGCAGCATGTTACACAAAATTAGCAGCCTTTGATTTGGGACTGAAAGACTGTGAAAAATGTGTCGAACTCGATCCTAAATTTAGTAAGTTATATTATCAGTTAATATCTTGCATATAGATTTTTTTGTTGAAATAGACTTTGTAACATATGGTAATTATGTGAAATAATACATTTTAATGCATTTTTTCCAGTTAAAGGTTGGATTAGAAAAGGTAAAATACTTCAAGGTATGCAGCAGCATGGCAAAGCAATATCAGCCTACCAGAAGGCATTAGAACTTGATTCTTCAAATGCTGTAAGTTTTTATTATATCTGTTTTTAAGTTATATCTTCCCATACTGTATGGTAACTAACTCAATAACACTATCTAACCCTTAGGTTCATGGCCACATAGACATAAGCTCTTCATACATCCCTGTTCTGAACAAATGTTTTCCAGTCATCTCCTGTATAATCTATTTCTCTCAAATCATGGTTAATGACTGTGTAGTGATGGGACAGGGAGATATAAATGACCAGACATTGTCTCGTAAGAAAAACTTGTTAATGATTATATTATTTTCAGTCTGATCATCTTACCTCCATATTAATGTTGATTTGTTCTTGGACATGTTTCAAAACAATTCTGTTTTATCGTCAGACTGGACAAGCTGACGATAAAACAGAATTGTTTTGAAACATGTCCAAAAACAAATCAACATTAATATTGAGGTAAGATGATCAG
Organism: Diploptera punctata; assembly: GCA_030220185.1. NCBI lineage: Eukaryota > Metazoa > Arthropoda > Insecta > Blattodea > Blaberidae > Diploptera > Diploptera punctata. The sequence goes on along the minus strand of JASPKZ010000038.1, from coordinate 1,727,633 downwards.
ACTAAAAATAATATTCAAAGTTAATGAGTCATAATGGCGGTTGAAAATGAATGACAAGATCATTTGAAAACTATAGTTACCGTGTTTGATAAAACATGAAATATGAGGTAAGATGTTAAAATGACTCATTAATTTATTAAAAATAATGTAATTAAAATAACCTCAAAATATCACTTCCTAAAATTAAATATTAATTACAACTTGTTAATGATACTAGCTAGCACTGACCCTGACTCACAGGAACCTCCCCATTCAAAAATGTCTCATACAAAGGAAATATATATTATAAATTTAATGAATTAAGTATTCTAAACAATGGAATAATTCTATAACTGTAGGAAATTTATGGACATTATAACAAATTTTTTAAAAATTAATTAAATCATAAAATAAGATTTATTTTCCGGAAGAATGAACTATAAGTTGATTTCATATTTCTAAGTATTTGTGAAACTACCAGGATGTAGGAATTTGAAAGTTACAGAAATATTCCAAGATACTGTTACTTCAACTATGGAAGTGCTTGGAGGCAATATACTTGAAACTATACCTTATTCGCTCTTAGAGTGATCCTAACATAAACAAAGGCCAATTGTATCCTTCTGCCATTCGCGCCACAATTACTGTCACATTGATAGAGAGCATGTGTGAAGTATATGACATGTGATTGTTGAGTGGGGTAGATTACAGGAAAGCTGGTGATATTTTTTTTCACTGAACATGTGAAATACATTTAAAATAACTTTTTTTTTTACCACTAGCTAATCAAAGGTTTGCCAGACTTGTGTTTTAAAAATATAGATGACGACACAGCAACAGAAGTCTCGACACCTTCAGCCATTTTGTTGCATCAGAATCGACTGTAGCATGACTCAAATGCAAGATCCATATGTAATAAACTATTTTAAGTTTTTTTATATATCTTGCTTCATTGTTTGTTTTCTTAAACATGGAACTGCAGTTTTCAAGAGGAAACATCCCTCCCAACTCATAATGTTATTTCCCATATTTAACTATGAATTAGTTCCGTGCCGTAGCAGAGTGGTTAAGGCAGGAAGCCTTGGCGCAGAGCTACGGGACTTGTGCTGGTTCGAGTCTTTATGGGGGAAGAAATTTTCTCATGGAATTTCGGCCAGTATGGGATCGGTGCCCACCCAGCATCGTGAGGCATTTGGGTAGCTACAATAAGTAGCAACTTCATGTTGAGAAGACCAGCTATAACAGCTGGGGAACAAAACATGCTGACCACATGTCACCCCTACACTGACTCGATCGTCTACCTCTGTGATTAACACATGTGGATGTGAGGCCAGCTGGTAGGCCAATGCCCTTCTAGGCCTATCACGCTTGGAGTGTTTTTTTTTTCTTCCCTACTTTGAATTAAGTTGTAATAATTGATTAGGTATATTTTAGAATGTTTTCTGTGTTTTGAATGTTATTATTTCCATTTATGAAGAATAACAAGTATATTCAGAGGGCATATTTTTAATTTAATGAAGGGAACTACTTTTTCATATTCTTACTGCTTCTATATCGTATTAAGAGAGGACAGGGTATAGAAGCCATGTTATGTGAGTTGGCAGTATGGGCAACCATTTTAAAGTTGTTTTCACTAAGTAACTTGTGGCTCTCACCTAGAGGACACTTTCTGCATTTTTGATCTTCATGCAGGATTGTGTGCACAAATCCCATAAAAAGTAAAGTAATCCCTTGGGGCAGTAGGAGGTTAAGGCTCCCACTATTTCTGAACAATCGGCACTTGATGTCAGTCCTGCGTGACGGCTGCCTTTACCCCCAGAACAAGCGTCTGGTACTCATTTCCGTTAGAGGCTGAGTCGACCCAGGGCCATAGTACCGCCAGAAGGTTTGGGTCAGTTTAAAAATCCTGACCCCACCGGGACTTGAACCCTCGACCTTCCGGCTTGTAGCTCAGTGCCTTAACTACTATGCTATGGCGTGCCACTCACAAATCCCATAGATATGTAAAATTTGGAGATGATATATTTCACACTTAATCAGCAATCTTCCAAAACAACTTTTTCCACTTGCGCAACCAGGACGTCTTCCCAGTTGGTATGAGGCTGAGGTTGTTTTGGTTCGTAGCCACATGACCTTCAATCTTTGTACTGTCATACCCATGAATTTACATTTTTCACATTCTTAACATCATCACTGCATGTCTCACTCCACTGGCAAAGAATTTCAATGGATGTCATACCATGCAAGTGGAGAAAACAAATGATTACTCGCTGTTTTTATAGTGAGAACTTCACCATTTTTAAGTATCAAAAGTATGCTTCACTCTAGCTGCAGCCATTATGGTTCTGTGTTGCCATTTCTATCATGTATTCTCAAAGAGTGTCATCATATCTTAAGCCAAACTGCATGTTTTTAGCTGCTCTCAGTCCTGAGAAAATTAATGGGATACCTTAGATAGAACTTGAAAGACCTCGTGTTTTAGGCAAGGTGGCAGATATTCTGAGAACTGCATCTTTTGGAAATAACGGCAGCTTATCATTGTGAGATGCATACAAGATTATTATGCACTCTTTCCATATTGACAGGTTGTTGTAACCTTTCCATCAGCTGGTTAAAGCTGTACTACTTAGGCAGTGAAAGACTATAATGTATTGTAGTCTGCATATAGGCTAGTCATAATCCCAGTGAAAGACTATAATGTATTGTAGTCTGCATATAGGCTAGTCATAATCCTATGTTTCACTGAACTTATCATTTAATTGAATTTCAAAAACTTTGATGGGTCATTTTCTGTACTTTGAATTTGGTGAAGGGCAGTAGTTGATGAAAGATGTGATAATATTGAAAGTATAGCTTAGATGTTAACCCATAACAGACTTTTAATTAGTATAAGAGAGATTTAAAAAGTATTTTAAGGAGAATAAAATATAATACTACTGTGTTGTTTAATGTTACAGGAAGCTTTGGAAGGATATAGATCTTGCACAATGGCAGTAAATGCAAATCCAGAAGAAGTACGTAAGAGAGCTATGGCTGATCCAGAAGTGCAAGCCATTATGCGTGATCCAGCAATGAGACTTATCCTAGAACAAATGCAGAATGATCCAAAGGCCCTTCAAGAGTAAGTATATGATTTATTTAAACATAAGGTAGATAAGAAATGAATGTAAATTAGAAATTTTGAGAAAAATTACTTCAAACTAGCTTTTGTTCATTTATTATAAAATCACACAATGATATAATAATATTATAGATAGAGAGAGATTTGTGTTTCCATATTGAACTGATAGTTCACTGGGAATATTATACATAACACAGTGTCAAAAATAGAAATTTTTTGTTGTTTCCACATTAAACTGAGATATTTTGTGTGTCCACCACTGTGGTCTCGGAGTAGTGTCGCTGCCTTGTACGTAGTGGGACCAGGTTTGATTCCCATTGGGACAAGTTTTCTGGATGATGATTTTTTTTTTTTTTGAGATTTTCCTCACCTGTAAGAAAAATATGTTAGGAAACTTTTAAGACCCAAACAGTCCCGAAAATCATCTGGCCATCGTAATAATAATAATAATAATCATCATATTTACCATATTTAGTATGAATGTGTGTGTATGGTGTGTTTTGAGTCTTCTTGTTGTGTTGTCTCGGCAGAGGCCCTGACATTGAGCTGATCATTCATTTAGGTGGGCCCTCCATGGCCTTGAGTGGTAAAAAATGTATGTGTGTGATCCATAGATAAAATATCCCTTTCCCACCATACAACTTAGCTCATTCACGTCTTCTTCTATTATGGTCTGATTATCTGCTTAATACATAGTAAACAAACTACTTTTTCCTATTAACACCCCCATGGATTCTCATTTCTTATGTCAATTCTGTAAGGCTCCTCCAAGATATAGTTTTAATAGTGTGGGAGATCACCTACAGGCTTGATGTAAACCTTTGTTTATCTGAAACTACTATATTAATCAGCTTTCTATTTTGATCCTTTCTCTTTTTCTCATACAACTTTATAATCACCTTCCTCAATTTTAACCACAAATTCTTAAGGGGCACACCATCATAAGCTTTTTTTTAATCTATGAAGGAAACATGCTTCTTCTTTTCTCCTTTGCAATTTTCTCTAGCATTATCTTCAAAGTGAAAATATTTTTAAAAAAGTTATACTTGCTATAAATTGTTTATATTTATATATAAACTGTATATGGCTTAAATCTACCAAACCAGAGCTCATCTAAGTTAAATCTTTACCCTTTGCAAATAATAAACATAGGAAACATTAAAATTTATTTGTAGATTCACAGCTGCAATTCCAACTCTTTCGATCATGAATCTTCAAGCTAAATTTTCTACAAATTTTCTTACCTCTGCTGGTCTATGCCTGTTTTAAATCTAGTTCAGGTAACAGTCTGCCAAGCTCTTTTATTTAAGACTAAACTGAAATTTTAAGATTTGGTCTCTTGAAGAAAACGATTGTATATTTATAATTATAATTATTATATTATATTTGAAATCACAAGAGAACTAAATATTTACAGGTCGTACACTACAAACATATACTGTATTAAAACTGAAAACAATGTTTATTTTGTCATTAAACGTGATCTCAATTATAACAATAATTCAACTCATTTGGTTCCATTAGAGTCTGATTGTTTGCAAAATTCAAAATCCTCGATACTGGATGTTTGAATTTACTTGTCTGATACGGCCACATTTAGTTTTTTTCGGAATTAAATCATGCCTGTGTCACTTTGCCTCTCGTGCACACATGAGCCAGCAAACTGATATCGGGGAATGTTGAGTGGAGAACTTACTTTTAATAACTCGCCTCATACAATTTCAAATTTATTTGAGACCATTGGTTTCGAATGAATTTTTCATTCAACTTCAGTCATGACTCATTATTAAAAATATGTTCTCCATTCAATATTAATGATATATTCAAAGTTAAAAATGGGAAACACATTATGAGGTTCCTAATTAATAAATTAATGAGTCATTTTTACATCTTACCTCATATTTCATGTTTTATTAAACACGGTAACTATAGTTTTCAAATGATCTTGTCATTCATTTTCAACCGCCATTATGACTACCGGATATTCGTTGGAATCTCCCTCTATAACGTTGCCATCTGGTGTTGATTTGATGAACTTCGAGATATCGTTGCCATCTGGTATTGATTTGATGAACTTTGAGATGAGGTCACGTTCATCCGGAATGTCGAAATTCATAGATTTAAATTTGTTCTTCTGAATAAATATTTTCTCCCAAACTGTCAAATCCAAAGGTTTTTCCAAATGTTTTAGAAGTTTAGCTTCTTTTTCAATTTTATGACCTTCCAACAAACTATGTGCTGCAATAGCTGATTTTTCAATTTCAACATTTTTAATATTTCTAAAGTGTTCCTTTGTGCGAGTGTCCAAATTTCTTTTTGTTTTTCCTATGTATAATAAGAAAATGAACACCCCAGATAGTAAAAAATCTGAAATTTATCAAATTGATTGTGGAGATTGCAATAAAGTATACATAGGAAAAACAAAAAGAAATTTGGACACTCGCACAAAGGAACACTTTAGAAATATTAAAAATGGTGAAAAATTGAAAAATCAGCTATTGCAGCACATAGTTTGTTGGAAGGTCATAAAATTGAAAAAGAAGCTAAACTTCTAAAACATTTGGAAAAACCTTTGGATTTGACAGTTTGGGAGAAAATATTTATTCAGAAGAACAAATTTAAATCTATGAATTTCGACATTCCGGATGAACGTGACCTCATCAAATCAATACCAGATGGCAACGATATCTCGAAGTTCATCAAATCAACACCAGATGGCAACGTTATAGAGGGAGATTCCAACGAATATCCGGTAGTCATAATGGCGGTTGAAAATGAATGACAAGATCATTTGAAAACTATAGTTACCGTGTTTAATAAAACATGAAATATGAGGTAAGATGTAAAAATGACTCATTAATTTATTAATGATATAACCTCATAATGTTTACTTCCCAACATTAATTTTAATATATCAGGGAGTTCATAACAGAAAATACACCTGCCTATTTCTGAAGCTTGTCTACATGTGATCTCCATGGCAGAAATACATTCCAGATTCATAACATCTGGATATTTTAGGGAAAAAATACAAGGATATTATTAATAATTTTAACTATTCACTTTCTTAATGAGTTCAATTTTTCTTGGGGGTTCAATGAACCATTGAACATAAGCCCCACCTCACCTATGCTTTGCCTATGTGCCTAAATTTTCCAACATATTTACATTTAATGTTATATTGCTTGATCTCTCTTTTTTCAGATGTAATTTCTACATTAATCCTCTTGGATCTTACACTGTTTTAACTTTTTCTATAACTGATGTTCTCATTATTTTAAGTGTTTTCCATTCTTCTGCACTCTTGAGTACCTCCCAACATTTCTTCCACATAATCACTATATATATTCATGTTTCATTCTTCTTTTTATCACTTCTTCATTCCTCTATTTATGGATTTATATTAAATGTTTTATTTTTTTTTTTATATTTTACAATAATTCTAGTTTGTGACTCGACCTTCCAAAAGGAGGAGAGGATGGTAGGATGGTAATGATGAATTTTAGATTATCATGACCATAAATCTATAAGGAAAAAAATTGGTATTTATGATTTGAAGAGAAAAATTATGTGCTCAGAACCTTTGGCTTTCTAGGCCAATGCTCTACCACTGAGCTACCTGAGAAACTCCATTCTAAATGCAAATTTTTCTCTTATACACTGTTAATTCCCGATCGCCGAATGCTATGAGCATTTGTAAATGGCGGCTTCTTGTTTAAGAAGACATTTATTGGGAATTTAATTGGTATTTATGAGTTTATAACTGAATTCACTATATTTAGAGATATATAAAATTACAAGAAATAAATAAATTGCAAGATTTTTTTTACTGTCCAATTTGACATGGAATGCTCTATTCCCAAAAACATGTTTGGCAAATGACCTGTTGGGAAACCTATATTTACAATTGTAACTTGCATATATAGGTTATTAAAATGTCAAACACAATTCATTGTTTATTCTTTTAAATATGTCTGAAAATTTATTTATTAATTTTTTTCTTTATTGTAAGTTTGTTTCTGTTTATTTTATTTCAATTGAATTCGTTGGATTTAGATTTATCAGTACTGAAAATTAACTGGAAATGAATAGGAACGATGTAGGAAAACTAATTTTCATAATACAGTATAGCAGTGGCAACATGTTCTTGATTCAGTTTTTCAAGTATGTTGTCATTTTTTTTCTATGGCTCTGATTACACTGGTCAACATGATTTTTGTCTCATGAGTACCAATAGTTGTACTTAATGCAGTTTTTAATCATCTTTTCAAATATGTATTCGGAATTTCTCCATCACCCACAGTTTTTTTTTTTTGTTTCAATTTCAATTAATGGATTTAAATAATTATTTTTTTAATAAACGTTTTTTCGTCCATTTGTCCATTGTAAAATAAAATGGGGAACACTTTCATCAGGAAATTTCAGCTATGGAAAAGAGATATCAAGGCAAATCGAATCTTAATATCCTGGCCGATTATTGTTGGACTATCAAAAGAGATCCTCCACAGGCGAAATATAGCAGAAAATCGTCATTTCTTAACTTCTAGGTGAGTCCGAATGTTTGAATATTGTGTAGTTACGAATGTAGAAAATATTAAAGTCTTCTTCTTCTTCTTCTTCCTTCCAAGTATTAGGCCAAGGCCTGTTACGATCCTATAGAAAATTTTCCCTCCAGCGTTTCATAGGACGGCCCAGTGATCTTCGTCCTCTTGGTATAAAGAAGTGTTTGGAATTATAAATTCCTGTCTCTCGGAAACCTTGCATGATGGAGAAAAACCGATATCATATTTGAATTCAGGAGAAAAAGTATTATCAGAATCACATATTTTTCTTTGTGATACAAAAAAGTTTCTTTTTTGTTGCTCAGTGTTATAGGTATCTTCAATCTGTTCTTATTTATGTTTTTTTTTCAGCCATTTGAAGAATCCTGACATTGCAGCGAAGATACAAAAGCTCCTTGAATCTGGTTTGATAGCCATTCATTGAAAGGACATAAAATTATATTAAATTAAGCCATAAGACAGATTTAAGCATTTATTGCCTATGCATTAGTACTATTCCATCAGCAGAACGAGTTGCTGTACTAAATATTTTAAAATTTGTTTGCTCTGCATATAAAAAATAATGCAAGCCAAGTTTGTTAGAAATGCTTGCGTGTGTTTAATTTAGTAATTCTGTTTGTCATTCACTATGGCAATTTCTAACATAATAAAAAAAAAATCTTTAAAATATTCACACAATGTTGCAAAAGAAACTTCTTTGTGGAAAGCTTGATGCATATTTTTCTTAGTGCTTCAAACTGGAAGGGTTATTGTGAACACCAGTCTTCATTAATGCAGAAGTCGCCTTGTTTGGAATTAAGTGGTGCTACAAACACCAAAAACCTTCAACAAACAGCAATACTCGGAGGAACAAATTTTGACATTTCCATATATATATAAATTATAATTTTGCAAGAGATTCCATTATCTGCTAAAACAAATATGGAAGATAAGAGAGGCCAGTGCATTTACAAAATTTAATTCACAAAGACATTTCAATTTCAAATAATTCATAAATCCATTGTAAATTGATATATTTGCACATAATACAGCATATCAAATTAGATTGGAATATAGGTAAGTTTATCTAAATAAATATTTTCATTTTCTGAGAAAATGTATTAATTAAGTTATGTAGGTAGGAAATAACACTATGAGGTTTATTTTAATTTATGTTGAGTTGTTTTTGACTCACCTCATACTTCTTAACTCCCTTGCAGACTCAAGTTTCGTGAAACTCGAGTCTGCAAGGGAGTTAAGAAGTATGAGGTGATTCAAAAACAACTCAACATAAATGTATTAATATTTAACACTATCTCTTCATGAACAATAGTGAGAAAACTAGAATTGAATGTTAAAAAATTATCATCTTACTATTGGGTGGATTTCTCAATCAAAGTCTAAACCATGACTGCAGTTTTCCGATTTTTTTATTGTTTCCATACAACTATAAAAACTGAAAATCTATGCTGTTAATTACAAAAAAAACAAATGTCTGAATCATGTCTATGGTTTCATAACAATTTCTGTGAATTTTCAGTCATTTTTATAAGTTCAATGGAAACAATAAAAAATTGGAAAACCGGGGACGTGGTTTAGGCTTCCTTTTGGGGAATCAGGTACAAGTTTGTCCCTATTCTTAATCATTATTTATATACATACTTCCCTTTACCGCTTAATTTCTCTGTTCTTGTAGTTTTTCATAATTTGGGCTATGCTTCTGTATCATGAACTCTCTTCTTTTACTTTTAGTTTCTATTTCTCCATACTTACTGCTTATTACCCTTTTCATCATCTTTCTTTGTCATTTCTTTGTATACAGTTCAACTCATTAACTTCAGTTCTTCCAAGTCCCTTTCATTTGTAGTTATCTCAGAATTCTTATAACGTACCTACATTTTTAAAAAACATCCTTTCTGGGACTTCATTGGATCTCTTTAGAGCAATGTATTGTAACCTCATATTTTCCTTCATTAGTGTATTAGCAATTTGAAATAACTAAAAGTGTGGAAATAGGAAGAATGCTGTGAGCAGGGGAAAAAGTGAAAATGGACATGGAAAAATTGCAATTCAAACCTGGAAATTACAACTTTAAAAAAATAATAAAAGTTACATTTCTCACATTTTCAGAATTACATAAAATGGGAGCCTTAATATTTCCAAATTTTGTTATGATACATGGTAATCTAATATATAGTATATAATATATTACATGGGGATGGAATTCATAATATCTTTATTATAGTAGTAAAATGATTGAGTAATGTAATTTCAGTAATTTTGTTTTCACTAGGTTCTTAACTGGAATTGAGCTGCCTGTAAGCTAGTCACTTTCTATGACTAATTATAAATTAATTTCATGTTTATTTTTTTAAAGTTTGGAAATTCAAAAACTTACGTACTGCATATAAATTAAAGACTTGATCTATTTATTGAAGAGTGTGATTAAATAAAATATTACCCAAAGTAAAAGTAAATATAAATGTTCCATGATAGCTTGAACACAATTCATAACAAACAGTGCAAGAAAGTGATAGGATGGTTTGCCTTGTAATTTGGTTCATTATTCCAGGAGACATTCCTGGTACTCATTTTATAGGGGATTGCATAGGTCACAATTTCATTGTAAATAGAAATGAATGAAGAAAAAGTATTCCTACAATGTGATTACCTAATCCAATTGTGAAACTTAATTGCAAAATCTAGTGTTGTATAAACTAAAATATAGTTCATTATAATTTTTTTTGAAAATTTGCATTATCCTTTAAAGTTATAAAAGATTTTTCAATACCTTAGAGAATTACCATTGGTATGTCCTATATAGATTATTTCTGTATTGAGTTAGTTATTGATAATTTATAGATAGTATTTTCAAAATGATATTAGATTTTCTAAATTAAGTATTAAGCTGTAATTTTAAGATTTTTATACATTTTTAAGATAATTAGCTATTTGTTTTTAAATTTTGTAGATGCACTGTAAGATTGTGTGTGCATATGAGTCTAATAATGAAAACACATTTAATTTTTAACATTGGTTGTGTAACAGTAGTGCAATGGATTTTGGTTAATAGAATTGAGTCTAGTAAATAGTTGATCCCATTGGAATTTCATTGATATGTTAAGCATCTGGTTATGCAAACCAAATATTCTATTGAACAGAGTATACTGTTAAATTACAATAGGAAGTAACATGGTGAGGTTCTTAATAAATAGGGTGAGTCTTTTGCGTCTTACTTCATAAAAGTTTAGTTATTTTAGGACATGTTTCAATACACATATATGTACCATCTTCAGCAGTCTGGACAAGCTGAAGATGGTACACGTGTGTCCTAGAAAAACTCAACTTTTATGAAGTAAGATGCAACAGCCTCACCTTATTTATTAGGATATACTGTATTTACAAAGTTTGTCCATATCAAGAATATTACTAGTAGTTTTGTCTTTCTTTGAAAGAGGGATAATGTATTTTTCTTACATATAGCCTAAAACTTGAGTATTACAATTTGATATTTGCATTCAATGGTGTTAATTAATCTATTAAGATATGATTTGTAAGTTCTTATAGTGTTGAAAGATTTTTGGTGTCAAAATAAAATATTTGACTCAACATATTTTGTAATATAAATTCTAACAAAACAACATTATGGCAAACTTAGAAACTCAATTATAATTTACACAACTATCACTGATCATGTATTTGCATCGGAGAAATAATTTGGAAGGTTAAATATTGTAGATAACAAATTATAATAATTTTAATATTCCATTTCATCATGCCAGAATAAGTAAATTGCACCTAGTGTTTGATACCAATATTTCAATAGTTGGTCTTGATAATAAATAGTGAAAATTATTTCCAATTAAAAAAAACTTGTAAAAAATGAATGTAAACATTTTTCCTCATAGTCCAGATGATACCCATTAGGCCTCCTGTTTGTTAATTGATTTAGAAAAAAGGCTTTTCAGATCTCACATATTTTCTTATTTTGGATCATGTCTTTCTACATTATGTGCCTTCAACAATTGTCTTTCTTCAAACTGTTATCCCATACCTCATCTTGCGATAGTTTCAACTTTGTGTCTGTCATGTAGTGATGTTCCTCAGTCTTAATCTCAGTTTACTCTATTGTATTTTATTTCTCAAATCAATAGCTATTCATTTTTCTTTATGAATGTGAAACTTGTTTCAGACCTTCTTCTGTAGTGTAATCAGGAATGAAATAGAACTCCATATGGTAGTGAGACATCTCATCCCAGAGGCAGCCATAAATAATGTTGTGATTTGCCCAGAAAAATCTGTATTTCTGATTTAAATATTTGCTAGTACCTTAGCACATATCTTTTTTTTTTTTCTGAAAAGTTATTTTTAAAAATCTCAGAGTGCTAAAGTTCATTTTTCACATATACACACATAATTCACAGTAATATAATGTACGGTTAAAAACTATAACATAGTTACCTTGTAGGTCTGTCTCCTCAACTTAAGTTTTTTTATAACTCTGTAGGCCTTTCGGAACTAGTCCCGAAAGGCCTACAGAGTTATAAAAGAACTTAAGTTGAGGAGACGGACCTACAAGGTAACTATTTTATAGTTTTTAACCGTACATTATATTACTGTGAACTAATACCTCAATGGAAACTTGCCATGAATTTTACTAGTATCGACACATAATTATATATATATACGTAACCATTTTAAATTATTTCTCCAAGAATGATTCATTTTTGGTAAATGCTGTTGTCTCATTTATTATGTTCCATTAATCAAATTCAGAAAAATTTTAAGCAAAAGTTTATTGCTTATTCCTAATGTACATTCCTAAATTTAGGAGTTTGAATCCATAATGAATTTGAAGTTAATCATCTTGAATTAGAGGCCTCATATTTGCACTAATTTAGAAATAATGCATTGTATAAATATATAGCACCAGATTGTGTATTCTGATGAAGTGTTATGTTAAAAGATTGCTTTTATCTGTAAAGTTTTTAGCTTAATCAAAATTAATACAGTTTGAATAAAATAAAAAGTTTTTATTTGATGGAGTAGTTAGAACAAATGTAGAAAATCAACTTGGCCAAATTTAATTGGATTTATTTCAGTAACATGTTTCTTGTAATGTATGCTTATTTACAGAACGTATGAATGTTGTATTAGAACAAGAAATGTTGGTGAATTAGTTGCAAATAAATTTAATACTTTTAATGAATGTAATTTTTTTCTGGAGTTTTCAGTAAAGAAAGACAATATTTTTATTGAATCTTATTAATTTGGTGGATGTATGTAAATTATTTCATCTTTAATTTATTATCAATTCTGTTTTTACGAGTTAAATTTTACTCCTATAAAGAAAAAGTTGTGATATATATTTTAGTTCACTGGTTTGGGGTCTTGCAGTCCCATAATGATATTTTATAGAGGTGCACTGTATGCTGGGTTCACTTTCCTTTTGTTTATTATTCTCTCTCACATAACACGCCTACACTAAACAGACACTAATAATATTATAAATGGAAAATTGTCATAGTATATTGTAAAAAGAGATGCATTAGATATCTAAGGAGATTGAATTTTTAGGAATTAATGTTATGAGGTATTATTTATTTAAGAAGAATTGTATTATCCATTCAGAACATGAAAAAACAGATGGGGATAATATACTACATTATTACCTCTCTTTTACACTTTTCAAGGGACCAGAGGGAAAGTGGTATAAATTGGGGGAAAGTGTAAATTATGGGAAACGAGGAGCTAAACAATGTTGACCCTCATATTCAGCAACCATTCTAGAACATGCAAAAAAAAAAACACTGATTGGGATAATATACAATATTGGCTAAATAATGTAATGTCTTTTTTTTTAACTTTTATAGGAATGAATCACTATGAGGTTTAATTTCATCATGATGTAATGTCTCTTTTAATTTAAAATAAAATTCTATACACCTCACCTCTTATCCTGTATTTTATTTATTTAGAAGACAGGATATCAGGTGAGGTGTAAATAATTTTATTTTATTTCATGTTTTTTATTTGATGGTCCTGGGTTCAAGCCCCAGTCTGAGCGTATAATTTTTCTCTTCAAATATAATTTTATTTTAAATTAAACCTCATAGTGATATTCCTGTAATAGTTATGTAATGTGTGTTTTGAACTGCTTTAAACGTAAAATTATTTCTTTTGCTTTTACTATTTAAAAAATAAATAACAAGGAGAGATTCACCAAGCAGCACTATGAATCTTTATTGAGAGATTTAAAAAAATTGTTTTACCATAGAAGTACACGGTTGAATTTCAGAAATGTTTGAAAGTTCTGAGCCAACTTTGTTGGCTCGATGATTGGCTCTTTATTGATTGTACAAAAGCCAGCTTCATTGGCTCATTAAACTTGCTTGGCTCCTTATTGATTGTATAGCAGCCACTTTTGTTGGCTCAATGAACTTGCTCTGCCATATATTGATTGTACAGAAGCGAGATAATCGATCAAATAAATTGAATATCTTTGTTCTTTAACACTGAAGATCGATGTGATGTGACGTAAATTGCGGGAAAACAAAATTTCAGAAACATAAAAGCGAGGTTTTTAATACATTGTGAATATAGGGAAACTGAAGGGACCTTTAAAGAACATTGTAAAAGGCGGGAAAAAGTAAAATGTGGGAACATAAAAGCGGGGTAATGCTATATTCATATTGAGGCAGGTGTCAGATAAACGCCAAGAGAAATTGTAACCAGTAGATTTGATCTTTATTAATTTGTTAAAGGCGTATGATAGTGTACCCAGAATCTTGCTCTGGAAAGCCCCAAAAGAGGCGAATGTAAATGACAAAACAATTAGTATTATAAGATCATTATACTCTGACAACAAATGCCAAATTAAGATGGGAAACAGACTTTCAGAAAAATTCCAGACATCAAAAGGTCGTACCTCATATTTTGTGTTTCTTTAAACATGGGAACTAGTTTTCAAGAGAAGGATCTCTTCATTTTCAACCGACATTATGACTACCAAAGATCGTTCTCTTGAAAACTAGTTCCCGTGTTTAAAGAAACATAAAATATGAGGTAAGGTGTAAAAAAATGACTCATTAATTTACGAATTAAGAACCTCATAATGTTATTTCCCATATTTAACTATGAATCAAAAGGTATATTTAACTTTCACAGGGAAAAAACACTATGAGGTTTAATTTAAGAATTAAATTAATGTTTTTATTACCTCACCATGCTTAGTCTGAAAAACATTTAAGTGATACATAAGCTAGCCTAATCAAACACACAGATAAACAGAAAGAACTCGCAGTCTGGGAAAAAATCTACATCCAAAAAACAAGAAAGATAAATTCATGAATTTCGAAACTCCCACAAATTTTGATTTGATCCAGAGGTTCATCGGTCCAATAATAGAAGGAAGAAACGACATAATACCGGTCGACGAAAGGCTACTGACGATGGAGATAAGCTCCGAAACTGCAGTCTAGAAGAAAAAGGATATCAGGTGAGGTAATTAAAACATTAATTTAATCAAAAGATCTACTACAAGGATGTTGCTTATCACAAACATTGTTCTAATATATATTAATAACTGTACAAAGAATTGGTCAAGACACTGCAAATATATGGGAATTCAAATAGAAGATAATTATTACCACCACTATTTACTATTCACAGGTGATCAGGTGGTAATTGCTCAGGATCCAGATGATGCATCTTTAATGTTATGGAAATTAGAGATAGAATATAAAAAATGGGGATTGCAGATAATGTATAATAAAACAATATCTTTCATTGGATACAGCAGATGAGCTAAAATGTAATTCAGGAAGAATGCATAATATTAAAAATTTTAAGTACTTACGATCTATTTTATATAAAAATGAGAATTCAACTACAGAAACTCAAAGAAGAATAACTGATGGAAGAAGTATCATTGGTATGTTGAATTCAGTGCTTTGGAATAGAAATATAAGTTTACAGAACACTATATTTCAAATCAAATTCTGTTACAAAGCGTTTTATTATATGGGTCTGAAACCTGGACAACAAGCTATTAGCAGTAGAAATGGATTTTTGGAGGCAATCAACAAGAATTTCAAGAAGGAATAAAGTCAGAAATAGCACAATAAGGGAAATTATGCAAGCCGAAAAAAGTATTTGAAAAAATAGAAGAAAAACATTTGAAGTGGTATGGACATCTCATAAGAATGGTAGATAATAGAATATGAAAGAAGATCTTGTTTGGAAAGCTAGTGGAAGAGGCAGACTTAGAGAATGATGGATAGATGGAGTGAGGAGAAGTATGGAAGATAGAGATTTGAGGGAAGAAGGTGCTTTAGAAAGGAACCTCTGGTGACAAATCACTTTGGGTTGAAGAAGAAACATTGTATTGTAGAATATTCCTAATAAAAAAAATGCCATGGTTCAGGGAAATTGTGTTCTATATTTTCAATGGTTCATTGAATTCCGAATATTTGAGTTCCTTAAATGTTCAATTAGTTTGAATTAACAAAGTATTTTTCCCATAGAGATCATTCTTGCATAGACTAGTCGTGTTGGAGCTTTTTTTTTTATTATTTTATTTTATGAACCTCCTGGCATCAGATTGTTTTGAAAGAGAGGTGAGCAGAATATTGTTTGTTTGCATGTCTGTTGTTGCTTATAGAACATTGAATACAAAACATAAATTCTGCCAGGTCCAAATGGGTCAATCCGAAAATTGTGCAATTTTATTATGTTAAGAGCAATAAGTTCAGATTATTCCAGTGGTTCAATGAATGAATGAGTAATTTTTTACCTTACCTCATAGTTTAAGAAAACAAACTATGAGGTAATAGTACGGGATGCGGCTGCAAGATTACTACGTTCATCGAGTGTATGAACAAAATCTATTTTTTCCATAAAATTGTGAATGACTGAATACACTTTTGCCGATTTGCCTATTAAAATTTGGCTGCCAGTATGTTCAATTAAAATATAATTTATTTATTTATTTGGAATAATTTAATTCACTTGTTATTAAAATAAATTATAATCCAGTTAGCAGAAATTGATTTATAGGAAAAGTTTTGGTTGCCATTGCACACTTGGCCGTAAACTCCTTGCAGCCAGATGTAAACAGATATTACTTTCGATGTTTTTATTATTAATTTCATACATCTCAATGATGGATAAATCATATTTAAAGAGAAAAATTATACGCTCAGACCGGGACTTGAACCCGGGACCCTTGGTTTTCTAGTCCAAGTGCTCTACCATTTGAGCTACCTGAGCAAGTTGTAGCTCAAATGGTAGAGCACTTGGACTAGAAAACCAAGGGTCCCGGTCTGAGCGTATAATTTTTCTCTTTAAATATGAGATATTACTTTGTTACATTTATACGTTCATGACGTATACACTCTACTTATATATTAAATTGAAGCTAATATTTTTTTGTGCATGATAGAATGCCTCTGCCTCTCTAAAAGTGGCCGCAAATAAGGGTTGCTAGCTGTTAAAGATAGGTTAGAGCGAGAGAGATTTAGCGCTTTACATCACTCGTCAGACAAAGACGGTGATAGCCAGCTGTTTATAGCGCTATTGCACATGTGCCGCTAGCTAGTAAAACTATGAACTCACACGGCTGGCTATCACCGTCTTTGTCTGGCGAGTGATGTAAAGCGCTCTCTCTCACTCTAACCTATCTTTAACAGCTAGCAACCCTTATTTGCAGCCACTTTTAGAGAGGCAGAGGCATTCTATCATGCACAAAAAATATAGCTTTAATTTAATATATAAGTCATATGTACGTCATGGACGTATAAATGTAACAAAGTAATATCTTGTAAATCAATGAGAAGAGAAACATTTTTGCCTGACCCGGGAATCGAGCATAAATTTTTCTCTTTACCATTGGTTTACAATAATTTAATTGTGTTCATTAATTTACTTATTTCTATCATAGTAATAGCTTTAGCTTCTCAATATTAATTTAATAAAGTAATGTGTGTAATATATAAAAATATGTTCTCCACTCACTATTAAAGTAATATCTGTTTATGGCCAAGTGTGCAATGGCAACCAAAACTTTTCCAGCTCTATACATTGATTTCTGCTAACTAGATTATATATTTTAATTAAACATACTGGCAGCCAAATTTTAATAGGCAACTCTGCAAACGTGTATTCAGTCGTTCACAATTTTATTAAAAAAATAGATTTTGTTCATACACTCGAACGTAGTAATCTTGGAGCCAGATCTTAGACTATAAGATAAGAAATGACTAATTCATTCATTGAACCTCATAATGTTATTTCCCATATTTAAGTATGAATATTCCAGTTGTATTTATTGAGTCTTTCATTTGCTTATGTATCCCATTAAATTAATTTTAAGAATAGTCTAGTGAATCCCAGTTAGTTTAGGAATTACTGCCATGGTTAAAAATATTAATTCAAACAATAATGTTTTCATCTACTATTAGTCTTTAGAAGAATAGAATACAGATGTTAAAAGTTATCCCACACTGTAGCTGAGCAGTTTAAGGCAACATGCCTTAGTGCAGAGACTACAGGACTTGTATGGGGGAAGAAATTTTCTCATGGAGTTTCAGGTTTGTATGGAACTGGTGCTCATCCAGCATCATGAGAATTTGGATTTTTACAATAAGTAGTGGATCTGAGTTGAGGAAACCAGCTGTAACATCTGGGGGGACCTGACTACATGTCACCCTTATACTGGCTGGATGATGTCCACCTATATGATTAACACATGTGGATTGTGAGGCCAGCAGCTGTACTTACTGCACAAACTCTCTGTTTTCAATCTGCTTATTACCACTTTGACTTATAGATACTATTTGTTCACAAAGAATTTTAGATAGATCATCAGTTGATTAATGTTTTTGACATTGTTCGATTCCTAATAGTTTTGTTGATCCATCCAATCTCCTGGTTGTAAGACGTTTCTCCTTCATGTATAAATAAATTCCCTGACTCCAGGAGGTTTTAGATCTTCCTCTGCCTCATCTTCCCTCAGGTTTCCATTCCAAAACAAATTTTGGTAGCTGATCCTCTTCCATTCGCTGGACATGTCCATACCATCTTAATTGGTGAGTTTTAATATAATCTAAAATACTGTCTTCAGTCTTCATTTTCCACCTTATAACTGAGTTTCTAATTTTTATCTTTTATACATTCATAAAATAATATGGGAAATAACATTATGAGGTTTTCAATTAATAATTATTAAAATTTAATAAAAATTAGTTACTAAAGCATTTGATAGTGTAAGTAGAAATAAATTATGGAACGTACTAGAAATGAAAGGAATTCTTCAACACCTTATAAGAGCCATTCAGAGTTTATATATAGAAACATTTTAAAATAGACTGCGGAGATAAAATTAGGAAACAAAACATAGAAATAAACCAGGGAGTAAGACAAGGATGTCCATTGTCACCAGTATTATTTAATTTATACTTGGACCATGTCATAAATGAATGACAAGAACAAATTAATATAAATACTAGTGTATTGACAACTCTGCTTTTTGCAGACGATCAAGTAATAATGACAGCATCAGAAAATGCTTTGCAACAATTCCTTTATACTTTAAATAATACCTCTCTAAAATACAATTTAAGAATATCTACATCTAAAACAAAAATATTAGCTCTGAAAGGAAAATGTGCAATAAGAACCAAAATAATGATAAACAATGTAATTATAGACCAAGTTCAGAATTTTAATTATTTGGGATGTCATTTAGGCAATCACAAATTTAGATAAACACACTAAAATACAATGATTCAATTATCTATGTGGCACAATTAAATGCACTTTATTGAATAAGACTAGAAAATAAACTATTTTGAAGTTTTACAAAGTATTGGCAATTCCATCTCTTATCTATGGATGTGAAACCTGGACATTAACGAAGGCAGATGGTAAACAAATGGGGGCATGCCGTAGCGTAGTGGTTAAGGCACTGAGCTACAAGCCGGAGGGTCGAGGGTTCAAGTCCCGTTGGGGTCAGGATTTTTAAACTGACCCAAACCCTCTGGCGGCACTATGGCCCTGGGGTCGACTCAGTCTCTAACGGAAATGAGTACCAGACGCCTGTTCTGGGGGTAAAGGCGGCCGTCACGCAGGGCTGACATCAAGTGCCGATTGTCTAGAAAAAGTGGGAGCCTTAACCTCCTACTACCCCAAGGGTCTCCTGAGGCCTGTTGTGGGATCACTTTACTTTAGATGGTAAACAAATAGAGGCTGCTGAAATGAAGATGAGAGCAATAGCAGGATACCAAAGGACCGATAAAAAGAAAAACGAAGATATAAGAACAGAACTTAATATATTTAATCTCTGTGAAAGAATAAAATATTATCAAAATATCTTCAGCACATATTACGAATGAATGAACAGTGCTTAGCAAGAAGAATGTATGATTATAAACCAAAAGGGAGAAGAATTTGGGAAGACCATTGAAGAGATGGAAGGACCAATTCGACGTACAATGAGATTGGAACACGCCATTGGGCTTAATCCTTGTTGTTGTTGATGATGATGATGATGATAAAAATTAGTCATATCTCGCCTCATAATTTCATGTTCTTCAAGCATGGAAACTGGAGTTTTCAAGAGGAATCCCTCCCATTTTCAGCCATCATTACGACTGTCAAATTTTGGTCTATTTATCTTCAAAGTTCCATTCGGTTTTTATTATTTATCTAATTCTTCTCACTGAGGGACAAATTATATCTGAAGAGAAAATTTATATGCTCAGGCTGGGGTTTGAACCTAGGACCGTAGGCTTTCTATGCCAATGCTTTATCAACTGAGCTACCTAAGCACTCTAGTCTAAATTCAAATTTTTCTCTTATACATTGTTATATAAATATAAATAAAATTCCAATCTGGTATTGACTTGATGAACTTTGAGATCAAATCTTGCTCGCAGGGAATTGGGACAGTTTAGCATAATCTATCTATCTATCTTCGGGTTTTACAGCTGCTGCCGTCTTCTCGTGCCAAACCTCCAAAGCCTACGGTCTTGGGCATCTTCGATGCTTAGCCCTCTAGCTTGCATTACTGTCTTCATGTTTTCCTTCCATGTTAACCTTGGTCTTCCTCTTTTCTTCTTTCTGTTAGGATGCCATTCATATAGTTGCTTCGGCCATCGCTCATCTTCCATTCTTAAAACATGTCCTAACCACTTTAATTCCTTTTCCTCAATTCTTTCAATTATGCTTTCTTCTGCTTCCATTTTGTTTCTAATTTCCTTATTTGTGACACGTTCTAATTTAGACTTTCTGGCACTTCTTCGTAAATAATCCATTTCTAGAGCTATTAGTCTATTCTTGTAGTACTTATTGATTTGTCCATACCTCACTTCCGTACATTGCAACAGATTCCACCAATGTTTTACCAATATATTTTTTTGTGTCTTTCCAAATATGCTTATCCCACCATATGGAATTTAATGATGATATTATTTTGCTACTCAATTCAATTCTATGTTTTATGTTCTCTTTGCCTATACCTTCGATGTTATCCATAATCATTCCCAAATATTTAGTTTGTTTCACTTGCTTTATTTGGATTCCATCTTCCAATACTAAGTTTTCTCTTTCATTGCTATTTATTGCCAGATATTCTGTTTTTTGTAAATTTACTGTGAGACCCCATGATTCATATGTGCTTTTCAACCTTTTTATCATGATTCCATATCAAAATTGTCTTGCGCTAAAACCAGTTGATCATCGGCAAATTGTAATGTCAGCAAAAATCTATTGCCTATTGGGATCCCCATACCTTTGCAGCTTTGTTTCCATTTCGTTAATATAAATTCTACATAAATATTAAATAAAATTGGTGATTAGACTGCAACCGTGGTTTCAATACCTTTTAGTCAATGTTGGTGTTTCGTATAGGATTTAGACAATTATTATTTACCATTTTAACATAAGCGGAGTTATCTTGATATACAGTTTAGTCGCACAGTAATATATTGCAAAAGAACAAGATTAGATCCTTGAAGATTTTTAATTCCTGGCATGAACAATGATTGAGCTCTCAAAGGTAAAATCAACACCAGATGCAACTTTGAAGATGTAGACCGAAATTTAACAGTCATAATGAGGTAGGGGTTCTTGAAAACTGCAGTTTCCGTGCTTGAAGAATACGAAATATGAGGTGAGATACGACTCGTTTTTATTGATTTTATACATTCCAACAACTTGATATACTTGGCAATTTCCACAGTTCTTTTAACCTTTAGTCTTTTTTTTTTTTTTTTAGTATTTTCACTCTTCATTACTGCCGAAGCTGATGACAGAGGTCAATTGCATGATTATTATTATTGAAGAGCTATCTGGTGTATATTTTGTCCATAATGAATTTGGTGAAAATTAATTTAGCAGAACAGCTTCATTTACTATATCTATAAACTTATCCTCCATCCAATGGCACTATGTAATGTAACAGTTCAAGTAACAATTCAATTTTATTTAACTTTCACAGGGGAAAAAAAAACACTGACGTTTAATTTAAGAATTAAATTAATATTTTTATTACCTCACCTCATCCTTTTTTCTTCTAGACTGCAGTTTCGGACCTTATCTCCATCATCAGTAGCCTCTCGTCGACTGGTGTTATGTCGATTCTTGGCAGTTTTCTTCTTCCTTCTATTGATGGACTGATGAACTTCTGGATCAAATCAAAATATGCAGGAGTTTTGAAATTCATGAGTTTATCTTTCTTGTTTTTTTGGATGTGTATTTTTCCCCAAACCGTGAGTTCTTTCTGTTTTGTCTGTTTGTTTGATTAGGCTAGCTTTTGTATCAATTAAATGTTTTTCGGATCAAGCATGGGCCTGCTACAGCTGACTTGTCCACTTCACCCTTTTTTGACATTTCTGAGATGTTCTTTCAATCTAGTTTTTAAATTTCTTTTTGTTTTTCCTATATAGATTTTGTCACAATACTTGCATTTGATCTGATATATTCCTGATTTGTTTTCTTCAATTTTCTGTTTGAAGATATCAGATCAAATGCAAGAATTGTGACAAAATCTATATAGGAACAACAAAACAAAAAAATTTAAAAACAAGATTGAAAGAACATCTTAGAAATGTCAAAAAGGGTGAAGTGGACAACCCAGCTGTAGCAGTCCATGCTTGGTCTGAAAAACATTTAATTGATACAGAAGCTAGCCTAATCAAACACACAGATAAACAGAAAGAACTCATGGTTTTGGAAAAAATCCACATCCAAAAAAAACAAGAAAGAAAAACTCATGAAGTTCGAACCTCCTGCAAATTTTGATTTGATCCAGAGGTTCATCGGTCCACCGATAGAAGGAAGAAGAAAACTGCCAAGAATCGACATAACGCCGGTCAACGAGAGGCTACTGATGATGGAGATATAGTTCCCAAACTGCAGTCTAGAAGAAAAAAGGATGTGAGGTGAGGTAATAAAAAATATTAATTTAATTCTTAACAATTCAATTCATTCAGAATCTGAAAATGAGCTCCAAATGTTAGCATATAAATTTAAATTAATAGCCAATAGATACAATTGTAAAATATCAATAAATAAGTCAAAAGTGATAGCATTTATTGGTAAATATGGAATTAGATCAAAAATTGTACTGGACAACAAAATAATAGAACAAATATCACATTTCCAATATTTAGGATGTGATATAACTTACAGAGAAAATAAAGTAAATAAATTTCAGGCTATTTGTGGAACCATAAAAAGAACCTTAGGTCGGAAGACAAGGAAAGATACGAAACTTAAATTATATAAAACAATGGCTGTTCCTTTGTTGTATGGAAGTGAAAATTGGATAATGAAATCAAGGGATAAAAGCAGGATACAGACTGCAGAAATACTATTTTTACGTAATGTGAAAGGATGCACAAGAGCAGATAGAATAAGGAATGAAACTATACGAGAAGAATTAAATATATATAAAATTGAAGATAAAATCAGTGAAAATAATAAGAAATGGACAGAACACTTAATGAGAATGAACAATGAAAGAATACCAAAAAGAACCTTCCTGTATAATCCCAGAGGAACAAGAGATGTTGGCCGACCACGTAGAAGATAGACTCCACTTTTAACTTCGCTGGAACAGGCTGCATAGCCTAAACCTTGTAGTAGAAGAAGAAGAAGAAGACAATTCAATATTTAATTTTGCATTGTTGTATACAAAGTTGGCTTCTGGAGAATTATAATTTTATAGAACTTAGTAACCTTTTCAGTAATTGGAAGGGATCCAGTGAGGATTCTTTGGGTACAGTAAAGCTCCTTATTTGTGGGTTAAAAAAAATTGCGACACAGTTCCTGTATTTGCAGCTAAAAATTTCTTTATTCGGGGATTTAGTTGATATGTTAAAAGGATTTATTTAATGCATCGGCAACTTTTTTTACTGCAGGCATGTGCCAAGGCGACTTTTGAGCGATTCAAACTAAATGGGAAATTAATATCAAAGTAAAACAAACCTTATTGTCACTAAGCCTAAAGTTTGTTGTTAAAAGCCACCGCCATCATATTACACGCGCCACTATATCCGTTATAAATGCTGCCCTAGCCACTATCAGTGTTTTATTTTTTCCAACCTGTCATTCGTTGCAATAATTTTGATTGAATAACACATGTCTCTTCTGCTTTGTTGCTAATTTATAATATCGAGTAAAAGGAAAGAAAATTAGTTCTGAAGCAGAAAAAAGTAGTGTTGCTACTTAAAGTAAAAACAGAAATGCTTGACCGTTTGTGTTGTTGAGTCGTTTGCATCTATATCACGCTGTTTCAATGTTAATGAATCAACTGTACAATTCATCGAGAAATCCGAAGACAAAATAAGAAATTCTGTCACTGAATTCACAGCTGGTTATCAATCTGAATTGAAATACCTTTTAAAAGTGGCAAAACGGGAAAAAATGTACTAACTTCTCTAAGCCCTTGCCTAAGTCTGACAATAATAATTAATAGAAATTGTTCAAAATCTCTCATTAATTGATTTTACTTTGATGATTTTTATATTATTCTGGAACTTTGGAACATACTCCCTTTATACCCATACAAATTACTGTTCCATATTCACAGTTTGTGTATTCGTGACATTTTTACAGAACATATCCCCCATGAATAAGGAGCTTTTACTGTATTTTAATAAAAATTACGGTCAGAAGTATTACTATGATGTATTTTGGATAGTTATCGGCCGCGATGGACTAGTGATTATGCTCATTGCCTCTGGTCCCAAGGGTTTTTGGGTTTACACCTGACCGGGGTCGATGGATTTTTTTTTTTAGGATGGAAAAATCCAAGGAGCAAGTCCTCTGGGAGGGACTTTTAAGCAGTGAGTCTGAAGATTTTCAGGTTTGTATAATATCCTTAAACCTGAATAAAAAGGACTCTAAGCAAAATTTACCAACCTCCTCATCCTAGTAATACCTTAGTTGCGTGCTAGATGTCTCATTGGGTTGGTATGTTGACTGCATACCATTCTGACATTTGTGGGCAAATAAGTGTAACTAATATTTAATTTTAGGAAGTTATATTTTTGAGGTTATTTTAATTATATTATTTTTGGTCTGGACATCTTACCTCAATATTAATGTTGATTTGTTCTTGGACATGTTTCAAAACAATTCTCTGTTTTATCTTCAGCTTTCCCAGACTTATCAACATTAATATTTGAGGTAAGATGTCCAGACCAAAAATAATATAATTAAGTGTAACTAAATTAACTTGGTCTAGTAACTCCTAACAAAGGAGAGGCTAAGGCTCAACATTTGGCAATATGCTATTGTAGTAGATTTTGGATAGTTATATTAAAAGGAATTGATTGTACCTTAAAAGATTTGAACAAAAAAAAACTATTGTTTATTTTTTATTATTTCACTCGCCTCATAATTCATAGCAGACCCTGGGTTTCTTCACATCTTTTGTGACATTCTCAATGCTGCGTCACGTTCACAACTGACGTCCAACGGCCTCCTATCCTGCAGACTGACCTCTATGCCATCTGGTGGCCGACCGAAGAATTTCCAAATCAGTCCTCTTTCTTTATAACCGGGTATTTCAAAATTCATAGTTGTATTTTCATTCTTGCATATGTAAATTTTTTCCCAAATTGTGAGTTCCTTCGGTTTTTCCAATTGTTTAAGTAATTTTGTTTTGGTTTCTATTCTATGTTTTTCTGACCAGGCATGTGCAGCTATTGCAGATTTTTTGGTTTCTCCATTTTTAACATTTCTGAGGTGTTCTTTTAATCTTGTATTTAGATTCCTTTTTGTTTTTCCTATGTATATCTTTCACAATCTTTACAATTAATTTGATAAATTCCTGATTTTTTGCAGTCTTCAATCTTTTCATTTTTGTTGGTTTTTATTAAATTACCTAAGCTGTAATCATTTTCATCAACAATATCAACTCACCGACATATAACATATCCAAATGGCTTAACAATAAATTTAAAGGTATGGAAAAATTTGAAAATTTAGCAGTAGAAAATTCTTACCAATTAGTTGAGAAATTAGAAAATGTAGAAATAGAACCTTCAGGAAGATTGGTCTCATTTGATGTTACTTCATTATTCACAAACATCCCGACTGACACAACTTTGAAAATTTTAGAAAAATGGTTGAAAGAAAACAAATTAGATGATGATAGCATTAAAGAATACATAAAACTAACAAAATTATGCTTAAATCAAATGTTCTTCACCTTTAGAGGAAAATACTTTAGACAAAAATCAGGACTCGCAATGGGAAATCCATTATCACCATTCTTAGCAGACATGTTTATGGGGAATTTTGAATGTCATGTAACTAAAGCACATCCTTTGATGTTTAAATTTTGGAGAAGATACGTAGATGATATCATAGCAATAGTAAAAGAGAAAACAATTAGAAGATGCCATTAAACTGTTAAATATTCAAAATAAAACAATCAAATTTACAATGGAAATAGAAAATAATCATGAAATACCATTTTTAGACCTTAAATTGATTAGGAATGAAGAAAAAAAGAAAATAGAATTTGGAATCTACAGAAAAGAAACTCACATCGACAATTATATAAAAGCTACTGGATTTAACCATTTTTCACACAAACAGGCAGTATTTAATAGTTTAACACACAGACTTGTGAATGTCCCCATGAGCAAAGAAAATTACAATAAAGAGAAAGAACACATCATACAAATTGCTAAGGATAATGGTTTTCACAAGAAGATGATACACAAGAAAATAAATAAATTCAAAGAACAAAAAGTCATCAATGAAAGTACTCTTCAGACAGATAAAAATATAGGCAAAAAATTCAAGAAGTTCACATACCATCCTTTCGTATTTGACAAGTTTCAAAAATTTTCAACAAATTCAACATTAAATTAGCACCGAAAAATGATTACAGCTTAGGTAATTTAATAAAAACCAACAAAAATGAAAAAATTGAAGACTGCAAAAAATCGGGAATTTATCAAATTAATTGTAAAGATTGTGAAAAGATATACATAGGAAAAACAAAAAGGAATCTAAATACAAGATTAAAAGAACACCTCAGAAATGTTAAAAATGGAGAAACCGAAAAATCTGCAATAGCTGCACATGCCTGGTCAGAAAAACATAGAATAGAAACCAAAACAAAATTACTTAAACAATTGGAAAAACCGAAGGAACTCACAATTTGGGAAAAAATTTACATATGCAAGAATGAAAATACAACTATGAATTTTGAAATACCCGGTTATAAAGAAAGAGGGCTGATTTGGGAATTCTTCGGTCGGCCACCAGATGGCGCGGAGGTCAGTCTGCAGGATAGAAGGCCGTTGGACGTCAGTTGTGAACGTGACGCAGCATTGACAATGTCACAAATCACGTGAAGAAACCCAGGGTCTGCTATGAATTATGAAGTATGAGGTGAGTGAAATAATAAAAAATAAACAATATTAAAAAACCTCATAGTGTTATTTCCTATCTACATAACTTAAAAAAAAAAAACTATACTGGATGAAGTTGATAAAGCAGATTTATTACAAATTTGGAGTATTACAGGTTTATTCACTCGTCCTGGATGAAGTTGATAAAGTAGATTTATTACAAATTTGGAGTATTACATGTTTATTCACTCTTCCTGGATGAAGTTGATAAAGTAGATTTATTACAAATTTGGAGTATTACAGGTTTATTCACTCTTCCTGGATGAAGTTGATAAAGTAGATTTATTACAAATTTGGAGTATTACAGGTTTATTCACTCGTCCTGGATGAAGTTGATAAAGTAGATTTATTACAAATTTGGAGTATTACAGGTTTATTCACTCGTCCTGGATGAAGTTGATAAAGTAGATTTATTACAAATTTGGAGTATTACAGGTTTATTCACTCGTCCTGGATGAAGTTGATAAAGTAGTTTATTACAAATTTGGAGTATTACAGGTTTATTCACTCGTCCTGGATGAAGTTGATAAAGTAGATTTATTACAAATTTGGAGTATTACAGGTTTATTCACTCGTCCTGGATGAAATTGATAAAGTAGATTTATTACAAATTTGGAGTATTACAGGTTTATTCACTCGTCCTGGATGAAGTTGATAAAGTAGATTTATTACAAATTTGGAGTATTACAGGTTTATTCACTCGTCCTGGATGAAGTTGATAAAGTAGATTTATTACAAATTTGGAGTATTACAGGTTTATTCACTCGTCCTGGATGAAGTTGATAAAGTAGATTTATTATAAATTTGGAGTATTACAGGTTTATTCACTCGTCCTGGATGAAGTTGATAAAGTAGATTTATTACAAATTTGGAGTATTACAGGTTTATTCACTCGTCCTGGATGAAGTTGATAAAGAAGATTTATTACAAATTTGGAGTATTACAGGTTTATTCACTCTTCCTGGATGAAGTTGATAAAGTAGATTTATTACAAATTTGGAGTATTACAGGTTTATTCACTCTTATGATCTCGAGAAGAGGTACCAGACCCAGACCCCAGGTGACATGCTGACTTGGAACGAGTCACTTGTAATAATAGTTGAAGACTGTTGATTAATGAATTTGATATAGTTTTAATTTAAATGGGGCATGCCGTAGCGTAGTGGTTAAGGCACTGAGCTACAAGCCGGAGGGTCGAGGGTTCAAGTCCCGTTGGGGTCAGGATTTTTAAACTGACCCAAACCCTCTTGCGGCACTATGACCCTGGGGTCGACTCAGCCTCTAACGTAAATGAGTACCAGATGCTTGTTCTGGGGGTAAAGGTGGCCGTCACGCAGGGCTGACAACCCGGCTGACATAAAGTGCCAATTGTCTAGAAAAAGTGGGCGCCTTAATCTCCTACTACCCCAAGGGCCTGTTGTGGGATCACTTTTTTTTTAATTTAAATAGTTTTGTTGCTATTCCTCAGATGCTTTACACACCCCTGTCGTCTTCAACCATCATTACTACTCGCAGGTTTAACTTTTGTAACTGGATATTAAATAATCAGAGCATATAATTTTTCTCTTAAAATATGATTTGTCCATCATTGAGATGTATGAAATGAATGATAAAAACATCAAAAGAAGCTCTACTGGCTTTATAATGTAATATAAAATTCACAAATAAATATCTTCTTAATAAAAAAGCTGCCATTTGCAAAGATAGAAGCAAAGGTTTCATAGCATTTGGTATGCGAGAATTGACAACATATATAAGAGAGAAATTTGCTTTAGATTGGAACTCGCCCAGATAGCTCAGTCGGTAGAGCATTGGACTAGAAAGCCAAAGATCCAATCTTTCTTACTTACTCACTGGCACTATCGAACCCATAGGTTCATGGCCGCACAGACATAAACTCTCCATACATCCCTATCCTGAGCTAATGCTTTCCAATCATTCCCTGTATAATCTACTTCCCTCAAATCATAGTTAATGTTATTCTCCCACCTCATTCTTGGTCTACCAACTGGGCGTTTTCCCTCTGGCTTTCCTACAAGAAGCTTCCATGCGCGTCTTTCATTCCCCATACGCGCAACATATCCTGGCCATCACAGTCTACGAGACTTAACTGTTCTCATTATATCTGGCTTCCTAAAAAGACCATGTAGTTCATTATTATGTAGTCTTCTCCATTCACCTGTTTGTTCATCTCTCTTTGGTCCAAAAATTTTCCTAAGTACTTTATTCTCAAATACTTGTAATCTCCTTTCCTCCCTTAAAGTAAGAGTCCTTGTTACGCACCCATATAATATAACTGGTAGAATAACAGTTTTATATACTTTCAGTTTAATGTTTTTTGAAAGGAGTTGGGACATCAAGAGTCTCTGCAATGCATAATAGCACGCATTTCCAGAATTGAGCCTATGTTTAATTTCTTTGTGCATTCGAGTTCCAGTCTGAGCATATAATTTTTCTCTTCAAATATGATTTATCAGTCATGAAGAACTTGATCCATTTTTTTATGAATGGACAGATATTGGCCATCAATGGCTCTAGAATTATTGGACCAATTTTCTACCAAGAAACTTTAATTAGTGTCAGATACATCAATCACGTTTTGAAACTACTATCTGGACTGTCTCTCAGTCAATTTCTGACCATCAATGTCTCACCACACCCCGGACATGACATTATATCATTGTCATTAACCTGATGTTCTTTTGATGTGGAAGGCTGTGAAAAATCAATTTTTACTTATCCTGACCTTTACTTTGTTTGGAATTTAAAGCAGGATTTATTTTGGATTGCTTTTTTTCTGTTTTATGCTTCTATTTTTTTCTTAAATGGTGAGTCTGAAAGAATTTCTTTATTGATTTGATTTTTTTTTTAATGCTACGTTTTGGAATAGGGCATATTTCCTGTAGTTGATCCTTAGATTCAATGGATGTGGTGAAATTGTAGAGTGAACTGGGCTGTGTGATACACATTCATTTTCATTGTTGAAGACGTTCACCCATCAGAAGAGATGAAGTCCTCCTCTATGAAAACATCTGGGTTGGAAATATTCCAGTTGCAGCAAATGCTCTTTCCAACCATTGCAACTTTTGAGTAGGAAGCATGGAACCATCCCTGCAGAACAGTTTCATCTGGGTAATGTACTAACCACTTTTCAACTTCCGGTGCATAGGCTGTTTTAAGTGGACCAAAAAAAAATCTAATATCCAAAGGTTGGAGTCCATGGCTGGTGTAGTGGTAGGGACAACAAAGTGATGAAATTTTCCTGGTAATATAGTATTACAGAGAGAGAACAATGGGAAGTATGATTTTCTAAAATTAGGAGAACAGGATCATCTTTTGTTGGTTTTGTGTATTGAGAAAAACATTTCAACCAGTCCAGAAAAAATATCAGCAATCATATATCCATTTTCTGAAATCAATGGAAGTGTTCCAAATGGAGCTTCATTATACAGTGTTGGAATAATTCTTTTTCTAGCAAATATCATAGCTGGAGGAACATAAATTCCAGAGGCACTGGCACAGCAAACAGTGGTAACTAGTTGCCCTCGTCCCTGATCAAACTGTTCTGTTTCCTTTAGGACTGTAGACCTCTTCTTCTTCCTCTTCACTTCCTGGTTTAGGCAAGAGTTGCCTGTTCCATCTTCACTAATAGATCTAAGACCATCTCTTCCGAGGACGTCTGACATCTCTTCTTCCTCTTGGAAAATAACGGAAGATTTTATTTGGTAATCTACTTTCTTCCATTCTTTCTACATGTTCTTTCCACTGTATCTTGTTGTTAAATATCTTTTCTTTTATGGAGTAGATCTGCAGTTTCTTCACGGATATCCTCGTTTCTTATCTGGTCCAATCTAGTGCAGCCTTTTACTCTTCTTAAAAA
Source organism: Diploptera punctata (assembly GCA_030220185.1). Taxonomy (NCBI): domain Eukaryota; kingdom Metazoa; phylum Arthropoda; class Insecta; order Blattodea; family Blaberidae; genus Diploptera; species Diploptera punctata. The sequence goes on along the minus strand of JASPKZ010000038.1, from coordinate 1,696,178 downwards.
TTTCATCTTGGCTGCTTGGATTTTACTTTCTTGTTTGGTAGTGGTAATCCAAGATTCACTCCTATACAAAAGGACAGGGACAGTCATTGTTTTATAAAATTTTAATTTTGTTTGTTTATGGGCTTTATTATTCAATGTTCTATTTATTGTACCACAAATAGCTTGAAACTGATGTGTTTTGTGTTCAATATCTTTATCATACCCATAGCTGATGTCACATCCTTTGGAGTCTTATTTGGAATATTTGAAATGCCCACCTCATCCATACTGAAGATTCTGTGAGGCAGAAATTGTATTTTTTGTAACATTCTTTAAGATTTTGAAAAAATTATTCACTTCCGCTTTGTTGAAACCTTAGCTCTATGTAAACTGCATTTTTCTGGTGTACATGGAGTTAGACTTTATCTTTGGCAAAAACCTACCACCCAATCTTTTCCTGTCATTTTTTTTCAGCATTGAATCTATTGCTCACTCCATTAATTTTTGCAAACTCATATGCAACATGCATTAGTCTTCTCCGAGTCAAGCCATGAAATCTTGAATTCAAATCTCTGCAAAGATCTGCCAAATCCTTTGAAATGTTCATGTTTTATAAAAATTAGCAAATTTCAATACCGTACTTACAGACTTTAGTCTTTTCCTTAAAGTACGCTCATTGTCATCCATCAAATGAATAACTTATCTTCTTAAGTTATGTAGATAGGAAATAACACTATGAGGTTCTTTAATATTGTTTATTTTTTATTATTTCACTCACCTCATACTTCATAATTCATAGCAGACCCTGGGTTTCTTCACATAATTTGTGACATTGTCAATGCTGCGTCACGTTCACAAGCTGCTATGAATTATGAAGTATGAGGTGAGTGAAATAATAAAAAATAAACTTATCTTCTGTTAACAAATAATAGAATTAACACCCAGACAACAAAAAAATCTGGAATTTATCAAATTAATTGCAAAGATTGCAATAGGGTATATATAGGAAAAACAAAAAGGGACTTAGAAACTCGTAAAAAAAAAACACCTTAGAAACATAAAAAATGAAGAAATTGAAAAATCAGCTATAGCAGCACATAGTTTATTAGATAATCATAGAATTGGACATTTAATGGTAGGATAAACGTCATGTGTAATCAGACAATCTTCTGATGCCATGTGCTGCCTATCTGGTTGCAAAACAACACTGTTAAATCTGACAGATTGTAATGGTTGTAGCATGGAAACGATACATTTCCAGAGACATGGGTTTCTATTCAAAACATTGTCTACTCAGTCCCCTCTACTAGCCCTAGAAGTCTGTAATATGAATTTCCAAACATTCTGTAGATAACCCATACGACAGTCTGGTTGTAAGTTCCAGGTATTATCTCTGTTGGGTTTCTAAACAAGATATGTAAATTACTCGATTATTGGTTAAGGTTGGTAAACGATCACACATCATTGAGAATGAATGAATGAGTGAGTGAATACAAAAATAATGCCCACTTACTTGGTTTTATATGAGATTGGATGGGAGTCAGATCTGTAAGCAAGTCCTTCAGGCATTCATGGAATGTGTCTCATTGTGTTCTAGTATTGATGATACAATCAAAGTTATCATCTAATAAACATAGGAGAGCAAATGATGAGATTTTGTTGCAAAAAAAATTAAGAGTTAATAAACAGAGGAGAAAACCTCCAACAGAAATTCCTCAGTTCTTCCGATTGTTAAGGATTGGGCATTATGCAATAACCTTAAATTCTCAATATTAGTATAAGAAGCCATATGCTTGTGAAACTTTGGTCCTAAAAGAAACAATAAAACAGAAATTACTAATTTTTTAAATAAAAAATTTAAGAATAATATTTGAACCAAATAGAGGAACTGATAACCGTCGGAGAATCAAAACAAATAATGAACTAAACAAATTAATAAAAAATCAAAACATAGTAAACCTATAAGATCTCTCAGAATTGGTTGGCTTGGACATTTGATAATAATGGATGATCAGAGACTGGTCAAAAAACTCTACAAATGGAAACCTATAGGAGGCAGAACTGTTGGAAGGCCGAAGATCAGATGGGAGGATGACACAATGAACAATCTAAAGAAAATGAAAGTGACTAATGTGAATATGGCAAAGAGACAGATTGGCATGGAGGAGGATTGTTGAGAAGGCCAAAACTTCCACTTTTGAAGTTGTCATGCCTTTAGATGATGATGATGATGAGTATAAGAAGCCAGACAATCCTTCTTACGATGATCAAGGCACGTTAAAAAGAACTAAAAATTATTATATCAAACCTAAAATTAATAATTAGAAAAGAATGGGATGAACTAGAGCAGGCCAGGATTTAAAAAAGAGTAGTAGTTCCATTTGAAGAAGTCTTTTTGAGTTATAAATGCCAGGTCTGCGTACCTGAGACTTTTGGATTCTTAAGGCCTTTCCTCATGAGTCAAAGATTATACTACTGCTCCGTGTGTCTGAAAGGAATCTGCTTACTCAGCTGTTAGTACTGCGAGAAGTGAAGGTGACAATTGTATTATGCAAGCTAAATATATTGATCAAATATTAAAAAAAAAGCATTATTGCATATTGGTGGCAGCAGGCTAGTTCTTTATAATCATCCATTTAAGTATTAGGCCATATGGCCTTGTTACAGTCTCAATGAGGAATTTTCCATCCAGCACTTTTTTTGGACGTCCCAGCAATCTTTTCCCTTGGGGGCTTTTGGAATTCTGTGAGATGACATTCATTGAAGGTGGGCTTTCCAGTTGTTCTGGTAGTTTTGTATATGATGGAGAATGGGTTCTATATCCTTCTTCTTCCTTCCAAGTATTAGGCCAAGGCCTGTTACGATCCTATAGAAAATTTAGTTTGATCCTTCCGAGAAATTCTCGTATAAGACTTGAAAGCATAATAATAGTCTCATTGATTGGTTGCTGGCCAAAGGAAGGCAAGACCAGTGATGGGGCTGCCATCTTATAGCCTCTGGTCAGGCTTTTCTGGAGAAGAAAAGAAAATAAAGGAAAGAAGAAATGGAAGAAAGGAAAGACTCCGTAGCCCTCGGATGCCCTAATAGCATCGGGGTTGAAAAAACAAGAGTTAACCAAGAGAGGTTAGATAGTAAAGTTGAAAGAGTGCAAAACACAAGTAAGTGGAAGAAATGTTTTGCTCAGCTTGGGCACCTTGTGGTCGCCATCCACATATCTCCTAGATGAGGACCCCTGAGGGGTTCTATATCCTCATCAACACAATTATTAGATCTGAACTGGTACTGGAACTATCTTCACCTTTATCACTGTCATCACGTCTGAATTCCAAATTCACTTTAATACTGTCAGTTACGAGTCACAATTCCATCGTTTTCACATTATTTAGGTTATTCTTCTTTACAGAACTCTCTTCAGTAACTGATTAGATGGCTTAGTTAGTTAAATTCTTTTAGTCTCTGTACTTCCAAACACTAAGCTTGAAACTAAACCATCTATTTTGAAATATTTTTTCTGGGACAATAAACTTCAACTACAGTAAAAAAAAATCTTTTTCAACTGTCCATTACAATTTTCTTTAAAAAAAAGTAATAATTTCTTGTCTTGTCTTGTAAAAATGGGTGGTTGGAACTTAATTTCAGCTAGACATTAAAGATATGGGGGCATGCCATAGCGTAGTGGTTAAGGCACTGCGCTACAAGCCGGAAGGTCGAGCGTTCAAGTCCCGGTGGGGTCAGGATTTTTAAACTGACCCAAACCTTCTGGCGGCACTATGGCCCTGGGGTCGACTCAGCCTCTAACTGAAATGAGTACCAGACGCTTGTTCTGGGGTAAAGGTGTCCATCACACAGGGCTGACAACCCGGCTGACATCAAGTGCCGATTGTCTAGAAATAGTGGGAGCCTTAACGTCCCACTACCCAAGGGCCTCCTGAGGCCTGTAGTGGGAATACTTTACTTTTTTACATTAAAGATATGGTGCATTGTCTAAAATTATGACAGATTACAGTGGGATATTCAACAAGAATATTTCCTTCATCCAATTTTTTAAAAGTTTTGTTGATTTATATATCCTTCATAGTTGCCACTGCTGTTTCCTGTCTTGGCGGTTAACTCCACTATAGTTTTCAAGTACACTGAAAACCTCATAGTACTGCCATTGACAATATTACTAAGTTCTTAGGAAAATTTTTGGATCAAAGAGAGGTGAACAGATGGGCGAATAGAAAAGACTACAAACACTGAGCTACATGATCTTTATAGGAAACCAGATATAATATGAACAGTTAAGTCTTGTAGATATTGGTGGGAAGGACATGTGGGATGAATGGGAAATTCAATGAGGGGCATGGAAGCTTCTAGTAGGAAAGCCAGAAATGTCATAAAAGACAACCTGGCAGCATTGGACAAAAAAAATACAAATTTGTTTTTTAAGTGTGAACTCATGGAATGGATTTTTAACTGTACTTCTCCAAAAAATTACAGAAGACCTGATTTTGCAACATGTTCTGTGGAACATTGACTGCTATTATAGTTCGTCTGGTTTAACTTTACGAGAAATTTGTAGAAAGAGACAACTGTGCTCACCTCTCTCAATCGCACCAGTGTTGTCAGAGTTTCTTCACCAGATGTTAATAGGGGTAAGGGGGAAGACGAAAACTGACAACAGGGTAGGTTCTTTCTTTTGTGAGTGAAAACTGACAAGGATCTACCCTTATCTACCCATCTCTCTCTTTGCCAAGTTAAGCCAGATATACAATAATGACCTGCAAAGATCTGAATTGAAATTGCCAGTTGTTGCCAAACTTGCAGAAGTTTGAATGTCATTTGCTTTCGCTGTGTGTCCTGCACTATCTACATGTTGCTTAAAGTTGAGATTTTTTTTGTGTGAAATCTGAAACAGTGAATGGGTTTAGTAGGTATAAATTGGTATATATCATCATCTCCTTTATCTTCTATCAGAGTATGGGGCATCCACAGATCGTATTCTGAGTCAACTTCTTCACTTCCTTCCAGGTTTTCCCCTCCTTTGTAATTTCTTCAAGGACGGTTCTTTTCCATGTCTGTTTTGGTCTGCCTCTTCCCCTGTGTCCCTGGAGGTTCCAATCCAGTGCAATTCTTTCAGTTGAATCATAATCTTTTCATAGTGTATGTTCTATCCAATTTCATTTTTGCTTTTTAATTTCTTTTTGGTCAGATTTTTCCCATAATTCTTTATTTGATATTGTTTCTGGCCATTTTATTCTTAATATTTTCTTTAGGCGTCTACTTATAAATACTTGCAATTTATTTTCTATGATTTTACTAGTTTTCCAGGTTTCACAAGTATATAATAGCACGGATTTAACGTTACTATTAAACATTTTTAATTTTGTACGACTAGAGATAAAACTTGTCCCGTGTCGTAGCCGAGTGGTTAAGGCAGGAAGCCTTGATGCAGAGCTACGGGACGTGCGCTGGTTCGAGTCTCCATGGGGGAAGAAATTTTCTCATGGTATTTCGGCCAGTATGGGACCGGTGCCCACCCAGCATTGTGATGCATTTGGGTAGCTACAATAAGTAGCGGCTCCAGGTTGAAAAAACCAGCTATAATGGCTGGGGGACTTGACATGCTGACCACATGTCACCCCTAAACTGGCTGATTATCATCTACCTCTGTGATTGACACATGTGGATCTGAGGCCAGCAGCCGGATGGTAGGCTAAGGGCCTTGTAGGCCTGTCGCGCCAGGAGGAGAGAGATAAAACTTGATTTCCATACTGGATATAACTGCACAAATGCGCTGTTTGCTTTCTTAATTCTATTTTTGACTTCCTCAAGGGCACTATCATTTGTAGCAAGAATACCATTTACCATGGCGCGACAGGCCTAGAAGGCCCTTAGCCTACCAGCCGGCTGCTGACCTCACATCCACATGTGTTAATCACAGAAGTAGATGATCTCTAGCTAGTGTAGGGGTGACATATGGTCAGCATGTCGAGTCTCCCAGTTGTTATAGCGGGTTTTCTCAACCTGGAACCGCTGATTATTGTAGCTACCCAAATGCCTCACACTGCTGGGTGGGCACCAATCCCATACTGGCTGAAATACCACGAGAAAATTTCTTCCCCCATGGAGACTCAAATGAGCGCAAGTCCCATAGCTCTGCGTCAAGGCTTCCTGCCTTAACCACTCAGTTACGGCACGGGCAAGAATACTTCTAGATTTATAAAATCCTCAACAGTATCAATGTATTTATCATTTATCAAAAATCAATCTCTTTAATATTAAATTAAAAGATTCTTACCTCTCCTCACATTATTCTGTTAAGTAGATCGCGATTTCAGGCCTATAGCAGGCCCATCTTCAGTACACTGTCAGACAGTGTACTGAAGATGGGCCTGCTATAGGCCTGAAATCGCGATCTACTTAACAGAATAATGTGAGGAGAGGTAAGAATCTTTTAATTTAATATTGAATTGAACCTCACAGTGATAATTCCTACAAAAGGTTAATCTCTTTTCTTACTCTTCAATCTGATTTCTTTTGTTTTTTTCTGCATTTATCTTCATATGTATATTTTTTTTGTGCGGTAGTGCATTTTGTCGTACTTACAGCAATGGCAAACATGATTGAAAGTTCAAGTTCCTACATTTCGGAGTTGCTAACCTAAATAACTATACTGTACAAACATGCATGTGGGAAGTAAAACCACTGCCCTCTATGTATACTACATACAATATATATACATAAAATATCCAAAAGGTAGTGTTAATATACATTATATGAAACAAATCACTGCATTTTAAATGAAGTGAACTTTATTTGAAATAATAAATATATACTTGCTGCCATTTTATGACTAATTGGTCTCATGGCCTGTTGTTTCAACTAATAAACATTGCCCACACTGTTAACGTTAGTCAATTGTTTATAATGAATGCAAATATTCCCAACAATGATGTTATTATTTTACTATTATTTATTATTTTGAAAACACCATTGTGCAAAAAACAATGTACAACGCTCGTTTGTGAAGTGTTTTACAGAATCTTGGAAATTAAAAATCTCACAATTGCTCAGTTTTTAAACATTTTCCCCGATTCTGTAAAAACCCCTTCCCAACCTTGCATCGTAATATACTGTTATTTCTATTTATAAACCATTTATTTTATTTTGCATATCTTCAGAGTGTTGCGATAACAAACATACATTGTAAGCAAAATTCAGTTCTTCCAAATAACTATTAAAATCTCATTTAACACCTGTTTTAACATTATTCATAGAAATTCTCATAAGCTGATCCATTACAAACAAAAATATAATAGGTGAAAGAAAACAACCTTGTTTCACTCTGCATGAAGTTCTAATATTATCTATTAGTAAGCCATTATGACTTATATTACACATATAATTTTCATATAAAAGTTTCATAATCTTAATTATTTTTGGAGGTTTTCCAAACATTACCAATGATTTCCATATATATTCTCTATTTAATAAATTGAAGGCTTTCTCAAAGTCAATAAATAATTAATATAATGTATTATTCCATTCATTACTTTGTTCGCAAACTATTCATAATGTATTTATCTGATCTATGCAAAATCTATCAGGCTAAAACCCTCCTTGTTTCCTTATTATTTGGTATGTATAGTTTTAATTAATTTAATTTTTCTTTAAATTGAAGTTTAAATAGCTATAGCCTAACCTCTTTAAATAATAATAATAGTACCACTAATAATTCTAATAAATTTTAATAACTCCTAAGAAGAAAAGTTATAAAATTTATACATTTTTAAAAGTAGACTAAGGCTACTGTGTGGCTGTCTTGACTTTAAAAAATCTGAGGACACCATAGAAAACTAATAAATTAGTTACTGGCTTGTTTACCTTAACAAAAAAAGTCTAATTTGTATCTGTTTTTACACAAACTAACTCATTGGGACTATTGAGCCCATAGGTTTAAGGCTGTGTGGACATAAGCTCTCCATACGTCCCTATCCTGAGCTAATGTTTTCCAATCATCCCCTGTATAATCTACTTCCCTCAAATCATGATTAATGTTGTTCTCCCACCTCATTCTTGGTCTACCAACTGGATGTTTATGACAAAAAAAGTTTTTCTCGTAAATAAGATTGTTATAATTTATATAGTATCCTTCTGGAGTTCGGAATTCCTAAAAAGTTAGTTAGACTTATACGAATGTGTCTAAATGGTACAAGGAGTAGGGTGCATGTAGGCAAACAGTTCTCGGATGCTTTTGAAATTCACAATGGGTTAAAGCAAGGAGATGCACTATCTCTTCTACTATTCAGTTTTGTATTAGAGCATGCCATCAAAACTTTGGAGAATGAAGAAGGCCTGCAACTCAATGGTGTTAATAGGCTGTTAGTTTATGCTGATGATGTAGTATTTTTGAGCGATAACAAGGAGATACTAAGGGACAACACGCACACTCTATTGAATAACACTAAGAAATTGGGACTGGAAATAAATGTCAATAAAACTGAATATATGTTTACACATAGAAATGCATTTTATAATGGAAATGGACAACTAATGACAAATGAAAGAAATTTTGAAGAAGTGGCTGATTTCAAGTATCTAGGAACAATAATTACAAATAGGAATGACATGCACAAAGAAATTAAACATAGGCTCAATTCTGGAAATGCATGCTATTATGCATTACAGGGACTCTTGTCATCCCAACTCCTTTAAAAAAAATGTTGAACTGAAAATATATAAAACAGATATTCTCCCAGTTATATGGATGGACTTTTACTTTAAGGGAAGAAAGGAGATTATGAGTATTTGAGAATAAAGTTCTTAGGAACATTTTTGGGTCAAAAAAAGAGATGAACAGACAGGTGAATGGAGAAAACTAATAGTGAGCTACATGATATATATAGAAGTCAGATATTATAAGAACAGTTAAGTCTCATAGACTGTGAAGGTCAGGACATGTGGTATGTATGGGGGATGAAAGAAGTGCATGGAAGCTTCTTGTAGGAAAACCAGAGGGAAACACCTAGTTGGTAGATCAAGAATGAGGTGGGAGAATAACATTATCCATTATTTGAGAGAAGTAGATTATACAGGGGATGATTGGAAAACATTAGCTCAAGATAGGGATGTATGGAGAGCTTATGTCTGTGTGGCCATGAACCTATGGGTTCATTAGAGCCAATGAATTAGTTAAGATCACTATAATCCACTAATCAAGAAACAAAAAGAAGTTATCAAGCACTTATTTGTTGGCATTATTTTTCTTTACACTGCTATGCAATGAAGGGGGCACGCCGTAGCGTAGTGGTTAAGGCACTGAGCTACAAGCCGGAGGGTCAAGGGTTCAAGTCCCATTGGGGTTAGGATTTTTAAACTGACCCAAATCCTCTGGCGGCACTATGACCCTGGGGTCGACTCAGCCTCTAACGGAAATGAGTACCAGACGCTTGTTCTGGGGTAAAGGCGGCCGTCACGCAGGGCTGACAACCCGGCTGACATAAAGTGTCGATTGTCTAGAAAAAGTGGGAGCCTTAACCTCCTACTACCCCAAGGGCCTCCGGGCCTGTTGTAGGATCACTTTACTTACTTTTACTGCTATGCAATGAAACTAATAAAATACTGGATATGAGCACTAAGTCATAATAAGAGAAGAAAAATAGAAATAAAATTTTATACTAAGTATTGTCCATTGCCATTAAAGGATTCAAAATGATTGGCAGTTAAACTGTAATCAGAAAACTGCTATCAATTGGCAGCCAGCCATAAATAGTTATTTTCACTGTTGACAAAAATTTGCCTGTAGTCTTTGCACAACAATGTGGTGCTATTTCATGTACAGTATGAGACAAATTTTAAAGTAAATAATATTTAAGCAAACTATAATAATAACTCTTTAAAAAACCCTTGTTTATGCACACAAATTAAGAAACAGGCATTGATCCCCATTTTAGGCATTATTAAACTGATCCCAATGAGTATAATTTTCCATAAATTGTAGTCTAAACATTGCAATTATTTTGTACATTTGCCTAAAAATCCAAATTCTACTGATGACTTGTTTTGGGAATTACAAGTCGTGACAACATTGAATCATTATGAATTGAAAACATAATGTTGGCAAAATATGATTCAAATGATCGTACTGACTCAAAGAGGCTGCTTTTAATCACCAGCCAGGGTTTATTCTGTAGTGTAGCAACAACTATTTCATTAAATTAATATTGAGAAGCTAAAGCTATTACTGTGAAAGAAATAAGTAAATTAATGAACACAATTAAATTATTGTAAATCAATGGAAAAGAGAAAAACTTCTGTCTGAACCGGGAATCGAACCCCGAACCTTTAGCTTTCCATGCTAATGCTCTGTCCACTGAGCTAATCCAGGCTTCATTCCCATACAAGCAGAAATCCTTCCTTTACCTTACTCTACTGGTCCCATATTCAATTGCAATGAATCATCATTCACAAATACACAATGAATGGCTTCTACCTGAAGAATGTACAAAATAATGCTATAGCTGTGTGGAGTCCTTTCATGCCTTCTTCAGGTAGAAACCATTCATTGTGTATTTGAGAATGATGATTCATTGCAATTGAATGTAGGACCAGTAGAGTAAGGTAAAGGAAGGATTTCTGCTTGGATGGGAATGAAGCCCGGATTAGCTCAGTGGACCGAGCATTAGCATGGAAAGCTAAAGGTTCAGGGTTTGATTCCCGGTTCAGGCAGAAATTTTTCTCTTTACCATTGATTTACAACTATTTCATTGCATGAGTTTTCCAGTTCTGATCAAATTTTAGGGAATCGAACCCGGGCCTGCTGCGTGACAAGGCAGCACGCTACCTCGAGACCACAGCAGTGGACTGGCATACAAATATAAGCAAAATATTAATGTGAACATAATAATAATCATATGAAATGTATATTGGCTGTATACCAGTGTTGTTTACAGGAAGCTACTGCTTTTACATATATTCATAGTAAACCTGCCAACATGGCTTGATGATGTACGGTACTGGAGAACATGAGTTTGCGGTGAAGGACCTGCCATTGGGCAGAAAACTATAAATGGTTTATGGAACACAGAGGTTCAGTACTTACTTACTTACTTACTCACTGGCACTATCGAACCCATAGGTTCATGGCCATGCGGACATAAGCTCTCCATACATCCCTATCCTGAGCTAATGCTTTCCAATCATTTCCTGTGTAATCTACTTCCCTCAAATCATAGTTAATATTATTCTCCCACCTCATTCTTGGTCTACCAACTGGGCGTTTTCCCTCTGGCTTTCCTACAAGAAGCTTCCATGCAAGTCTTTCATTCCCCATACGTGCAACATGTCCTGCCCATCGCAGTCTACAAGACCTAACTGTTCTTATTATATCTGGCTTTCCATGAAGACCATGTAGTTCATTGTTATGTAGTCTTCTCCATTCACCTGTCTGTTCATCTCTCTTTTGGTCCAAAAATTTTCCTAAGTACTTTATTCTCAAATACTTGTAATCCTCTTCCTCCCTTAAAGTAAGAGGTTCAGTACTATAGTCTCTTAATTATCTCTATCCTCAGTTAACTGATTCCAATTTGGAAATTTTTCATTTAAATTTCCCTAATATCTATCTGAATATTGTCCTTGCATCTGTAAGTGTGCCATTAGGTTTCCCTAGTTTTTTTTTTCAAGGATTTTCAAACCAAAATTTTTTTTACTGTTTTTATCCCACTTTCTAGCTAGGTGATCTACCCATATCAATCTCTTATATTTAATAATAATTTGACAATTAAAAAAGACAATATAAATTAAGGAATTACTCATTATGGAGCTATCTCCGTTCCATATTCTCATCCCTTAGTATCTACATCTGTGATTAAGATTGCTATTCTTCTCTGTAAGTAAAAATGTTGATAAATAATAGCATTAACTTTTGCACTGTAAAATAATGCTTTGTAGAATAAAGTAACTCCCTCCATGGTATCTTTGCCTTGTTGTGGTGGAGTGGCTTACATGCTTAAATGATCCTGAGAGCTATGCCGGCGATAGCATTGCTGTCGATAGGGTTACCCATGCCGGACTGGTCGAAGGTGATAAGCCAGACGAAAAAAGTACCTTGGTCAAAGGAGTGACGATCTTTCACTGTAAAAATACAACCATCAATAAATGCGGACATGGGTTTCTACTGGGTTAAATTTTCCAGAGGTCAAATAGTCCCCCATTCGGTTCTCTGGGCAGGGATTACTTCAGGGAACCTATGCCAAAGGCTCAAACACAGGGACATGTTCCTAGGAACATGGAATGTAGGACATTATACAATAGGTATTAATGCGGGAAGTAGATAGATCACCCTTGGATATAGTCGCTTTACAGGAAGTTAGATGGCTAGGAGAAGGTAGTCAGGAATCAGGAGTCTTTGCATTATACTACGGGGGTACAGAAAGACCTGAATTTGGAATGGGTTTTTTAGTCCAAAGGAGAATCCTATCTGCTATCTAAGATATTAAGTTTCTCAGTGATAAGATATCATACATAATAATTCTAAAGGGTAAACGACATGATTTTGTAATTGTAAATGTACATGCTCCCACAGAAGATAAAGATGACAAGATCAAGAATGAGTTCTATGAAGAATTAGAATGTGTATTGATAGCCTTTCACGATATCATATGAAAATTGTCTTAGGAGATTTTAATGCAAAAATGGGGTGGGAAGATATATTCAAACCAACAATAGCCAAATTCAGTCTTCATGAAAATAGTAATGATAATGGGGTTAGGTTAGTCACCTTTGCCACATCAAAGAATCAAAGAGCACAACCTTTCAGCATAAGGATATTCATAAATACACCTGGACGTCTCCGGACGGGGAAACTCGGAAACCAGATATATCATGTATTAGTGGACAAATGCTGGCACAGTAGCATCATCGATGTTAGGTCAGTTAGAAGGACAGACTACAATTCGGATCATCATCTGGGCACGCCGTAGCATAGTGGTTAAGGCACTGAGCTACAAGCCGGAGGGTCGAGGGTTCAAGTCCCGTTGGGGTCAGGATTTTTAAACTGACCCAAACCCTCTGGCGGCACTATGGCCCTGGGGTCGACTCAGCCTCTAACGGAAATGAGTACCAGACGCTTGTTCTGGGGGTAAAGGCGGCCGTCACGCAGGGCTGACAACCCGGCTGACATAAAGTGCCGATTGTCTAGAAAAAGTGGGAGCCCTAACCTCCTACTACCCCAAGGGCCTCCGGGTCTGTTGTGGGATCACTTTATCTGGTCAGGGTGAAAATCAGACAACGGCTATTGCTTATGAGAGGAACAAACACTGAAGATGATTCTGAAAAATTTGAATTAAAAAACTTGAAAAATGATGAAATGCGGCATGAATACCAAATCAAAATTGCTAATAGATTTGAAGTACTAGAATCTTCAGATGACAATATGGCAAACAAAGAAGAAACTAATATAAATAAAGAATGGGAGGCTATAAGAGATGCTATTAAATTGTCAGCATCAGAAAGCATTGGTTATTTAAAAAAAAAGAGACAAAACAAGAAATGGTTTCATGAGGAATGTGCCAACATTGTAAAGAAAAGAAAGTTAGCAAAAAATGAAATGGTTACACGAGCCAAATGAGGTAAATTTAGAGCAATTGGGTAGTATTAGATTGGAAACCACCAAGTTACTAAAGAGTGAAAAGAGGGAATATTTGAGAGAGAAGATTAATGATCTTGAAATGAATGCCAAAAATAGGACCATTAGAGAATTACATCAGGGAATTAGGATAGAGAAGAAAGGGTTTCAGGCCAGAAGAAACTCTATTCAAAATTAAAATGGGATATGATTGCAGATTCCAGGAGTATATTAAATCGATGGAAAAGTTATTTTAATCAGCTATTAAATGTACATACAGAACAGGATATTGAAGAGGATAATTTACAGACAGGAGAAATGCTAGCCACAGACCAAGTGCATTAGAGGTTGAAATGGCAATAGAAAAATTGAAGACGTATGAAACATCAGGTTCAGATGAGATCCCAGCAGAACTGATAAAATCAGGTGGAGAAAAATTGATGGACAAGATACGCCGGTTGCTTAATATGATTTGGGAAAAAGAAGCTCTTCCAGATGATTGGAAAGAAAGGAGATAAAACTGATTGCAACAACTATAGGGGCATCTCATTACTTTCAACTTTGTACAAAATTCTAACAAATATATTAGTAAGCAGACTTACTCCTTATATTGATGACATTCTAGGAAATCATCAATGTGGATTTAGAAGAAACAGGTCTACAACAGATCAGATTTTTAGTATAAGGGAGATTTTAGAAAAGAAATGGGAATATAATGGTACATCAACTATACGTAGACTTCAAAAAGGCATATGATTCAATTAAGAGGCTGAATTTATTTAGTATCCTGCTGGAGTTCGGAATTTCTAAAAAGTTAGTTAGACTTATATGAATGTGTCTAAATGGCACAAAGAGTAGGGTGTGTGTAGGAAAAGAGTTTTCAGATACTTTTGAAATCATGAATGGGTTGAAGCAAGGAGATGCACTATCTCCTTTACTATTTAATTTTGTACTAGAGCATGCCATCAAATCTTTAGAGGATGAAGGCCTATAACTCAATGGTATTAATAAGCTGTTAGTTTATGCTGATGATGTAGTACTATTGGGCGATAGTGAGGAGATACGAAAGGCCAACACGCACACACTATTGAGTAATACTAAGAAATTGGGACTGGAAGTAAATATCAATAAAACTAAATATATGGTCACACATAGAAATACATTATATAATGGAAATGGACAGCTAATGGCAAACGAGGAAAAATTTGAGGAAGTGACTGAATTTAAATACCTAGGAACAATGACAAATAGGAATGAGATGCACAAAGAAATTAAACATAGGCTCAATTCTGGAAATGTGTGCTATTATGCATTACAGAGACTATTGACTTCCCAACTCCTTTCAAAAAAGGTAGAAATGAAAATATATACAACTATTATTCTACCAGTTATATTATATGGATGCTAAACATGGATTCTTACTTTAAGGGAGGAAAGGAGATTAAGAGTAATTGAGAATAAAGTTCTTAGAAACATTTTTGGACCAAAGAGAGATGAACAGACAGGTGAATGGAGAAGACTTCATAACAGTGAACAAATACACGGTCTTTATAGGAAGACAGATATAATAATAGTTAAGTCTTGTAGACTGTGATGGGCAGGACATGTGGCATGAATGGGGAATGAAAGATGTGCATGGAAGCTTCTTGTAGGAAAACCTGAGGGAAAACGCCCAGTTGGTAGACCAAGAATGAGGTGGGAGAATAACATTAACTATGATTTGAGGGAAGTGGATTATACAGGGAATGATTGGAAAACATTAGCTCAGGATAGGGATTTATGTCCGCGCGGCCATGAACCTACGGATTCGATAGTGCGTGCCAGTGAGTTAGTTACAATAAAGTAACTTTATCCAACAAAAAATGTGAAAAATTAAAAATTGGGCCACTGGTAATGATTTAATTAGCCCACAAATAAGTTAAAGCCATTATTCTGTTTTTTGTAAGCTTTTTATCATATCTGATCAATTTTAACATAAATCATATCAATACAAATAAGTTATGATTATTTGTTTCAATAAAACTATTCACCATAATATTTAGGATTCTTTCATGGACACGTGTATTAATGACGTCATGCTGCGTCACGTGAATATGCTGCATAGCCTTAATTTCATTGGTCAAGGTAAATTTCTAGTTGACCAATCATTAAACCTTTAGCATGTCTATGAGGTATCCCGAAGTCGCCATCTTGTTATTATTTTCGAAAATCTTCAGGTTGGGTTAACTTAATAAATTGTTCGTTAATAATTGTGACGTTTAAAGGAATTATTTCAATTAATTTGCTAGGAGTTGATCCACTTGGTTGTATTGAAAAGGGGAAATCATTTACATCTGTAAAAACGCATGCGCAATTTCCGATAACAGGAATAAGTGCCGATATACAATGCTAACCTTTTATGCTGTAAGTAGTGAAAGGATTGCAAATAAATTTTACAAATAGTTTTCTTTAGGATAGGGATTTGAATACAGAGTAAGAGTGTAATGATAAAGATTTAGAATACACTGATATTATTGCCGTAATGCGGAAGTCGCCATTTTTGTTTTGTAGTGACTGCCTCGTGCAGTAGCGGCGGTGAAATACATACATACCGCGCGGGAAGATGGGAATATTATTTGCAACGGTTGTGTTGTCGGCATTTTAACCACAATTACATCTGAATGGCGTAAAAAGTGTCAATTATTTGAAGTATTTTTTGTTCTAGATGTTAACAGTGTGATTATTGTTTATAATAGTGCTTTCCTAAAAGTGTAAATATCGCCACAATCTCTGTGAAATTTATGTTGAAAAGTTCACGTTCAGGGTGTGGATAAGAATTTTATACGTCCAGGATACTATTATAGTATCTTGCGTGTGAGTTCTTGCTGCCGATAATCTAAATTTCAGAATATTTTATTTTCGAAATTTTGTTTGTGTTAGGTGGATAAATTAAGCCTTGGTTTCTTAACCTAGATACTTCTGTCAGGTTATGTCTTGCATATTTTGATATTGTTTATTCTTCCATAAAGGGATAGGAGTGAAGGTAAAGGAATGATTGTTCGTAGCCTAGCTAAAAGGCAGGGTTCAAGCTGCTTCTGATCTGAAAAAGTAAATGTAAGTACCGTAAAAAATCCATAATTCTGTTTGTCCTTTGTTGTGGAATACAGTAACCCTTTATGGATATGGTCATGATTTCGTCTTATTACACATTTTCAGCATTTTCTATCGGAATGGCGACTCTTACAGAAGAAGCCTCCAAACTTCTGGATTTCAGCCAGAAGCTTGATATCAATCTACTGGATAACATTGTGAGATGCATGTATAGTGGAATAGGAGAACAGGTAAGAATTCATTTTATACTTAGGAAATGTTTGTTAAAAATTGCTAATTCTCTATTACAAGAAAATTTTGCATTTAGTTGGTATAGAATACTATAACGTAATTTTAATATACAAAATGACTATGGTAACATAGTTAAAAGTATCTTAAAGTGTATTTTTTGTTCTAGGGAATTTGAATTTATTTAAAAGTATTTCAGATGTAGGGCCTGTACTATATTTTATGCAGGAATCTTACTGATTTGATGGCTGTGCTTTCCTTTAGGTCCGAAAAATTTTTCAATTTTATATCTTATTCCACTGATGCACTAAATACTCTTAAACACTTTCAAAACATTTTGCAACACTTTTTAACACATTTTAAACATCTTCCAATGTTGCAACGAGTTTTTTTTCATATTTATATATTTGCGTAAAACACGGTCGTGCTACATTGCTTACTTCCTTCTCTTTGTTATTTTCCCTCCACTTCCTATGTTGTTCCAGCGTTGCCACCATCAACAACCCGAACTTGCTTTTTAAATGTGATTCCACGTTCCTTGGATTTCACCTACGTTAGAGTAATTGATTTGTGTTACAGTAATTGATTTAGGTTTGGTTAGCTTTTAGGTTCCTTGCTTTTTAAAAGTGATTTGATACGTAAAATAAATTATACATTTTTAGACAAGTTCTGGGAATTTTGTGTCAATGTTGGTCATACTGATTTCACATATATATACCGCCAACTGCTGGAGGTTGCATTTATCTACCTGGGATAATTGGAGCACTAGCACATGCGCACTGCGATTCTATAGAACTTAGAAACATTTTCTACCGACCTAAAGGAAAGCATATCCGATTTGATTATATTTTTCATATTGAAAATACCATTATGAACAGGGATTTATGACTGAATTTCAAGGTCATTGTAGTAAACATTGGCTGAAGTTTCCATTAAGCACAGTGAGAAATTTTTCTTGGATAAGGTGTATAAACCATCGCATATTAATTCTTCCAAGTTCTATAGAATTGCAGTGCATGAGTTGCAGGAGTTGCTGTAATGGTTAATGTAGCTTCCGGTAGATGGCTCTGAAGTCGGCGTTACCAACTTTGGGAATAAATTCCCAAACACTAAAAAATGGACATAAACTAACTTCCCATTTTCTAACCTAACAAAACAGTTTACATGCATATTATTTATTTCCAAATGCAAACAAAAAATGGACATAAACTAACTTCCCATTTCCTAACCTAACAAAACAATTTATATGCATATTATTTAACAAACTATAAACTAATTTTACGTACACGCCTAACACTAAATATGGTTTCAAATTATGGCTGTGCTTTCCTTCAGGTCGCAAAAATTTTTCAATTTAATATCTTATTCTACTGATGCACTAAACACTTTTAAACACGTTAAAAACATTTTGCAACATTTTTAAACACATTTTAAACATCTTCCAATGTTGCAACGAGTTTTTTTCATATTTATATATTTGCGTAAAACACGGTCGTGCTACATTGCTTACTTCCTACTCTTTGTTATTTTCCCTCCACTTCCTATGTTGTTCCAGCGTTGCCACCATCAACAACCCGAACTTGCTTTTTAAATGTGATTCCACGTTCCCTGGATTTTACCTACGTTAGAGTAATTGATTTGTGTTACAGTAATTGATTTAGGTTTGGTTAGCTTTTAGGTTCCTTGCTTTTTAAAAGTGATTTGATACGTAAAATAAATTATACATTTTTAGACAAGTTCTGGGAATTTTGTGTCAATGTTGGTCATACTGATTTCACATATATATACCGCCAACTGCTGGAGGTTGCATTTATCTACCTGGGATAATTGGAGCACTAGCGCATGCGCACTGCGATTCTATAGAACTTAGAAGAAAAATTTTCGTGCGACCCGAAGGAAAGCATATCCCAAATTATTTTCAAATGTTGGTAACTGTGATTTTCCTAACCTAACAAAACAGTTTACATGCATATTATTTATTTCCAAATGCAAACAAAAAATGGACATAAACTAACTTCCCATTTCCTAACCTAACACAATTTACATGCATATTATTTAACAAACTATAAACTAATTTTACGTATACTAACACTAAATATGGTTTTGAATTATTTTCAAATGTTGGTAACTGCGATGTGAGAGTCTCCTATTGGATGTTACATGAAGCATTTCCGCGCCTGTAGAACGCAATGTACAATATTTGCGTAATTTAGAAATATTTAAAAATTGTAAGAAATATTTATAAAATGGTTCTAAAATGTTTAAAATAGTACCAAACATTATAAATGGTTAAAAAGTGTTTAGTACATGTAAAATTGTGTGCGACGGTTTATACACCACAGCCTTTTTCTCAAATTATTTCCTACCATTTACAATAATTTTATGTTTTCTAACGATTATTTTAATATATTTTTCGGATAAGGTGGAGACACCGTCACCACATATATTCTTATAAGTTCTACAGAATTGCTGTGCGCATGCGAGAGTTGCTGTAAAAGTTAATGTAGCTTCCGTTAAATGGCTCTGAAGTCGACGTTACCAACCTTAGAAAAAATTTGCAAATGATAACTGGACGTAAACTAACTTCCCATTTCCTAACCTAACAAAAATTACATGCATGTCATTTAATAAACTATAAATTAATTTTACGTATATTAACTTAGGCTGAGGTTGACTTTAAGATACACACAATTTTCCATCTAACATTCTTATGCCACTGAAGCACTAAACACTTTTCAACCATTTATAAAAACGTTTCGTACCATTTTAAACATTTTGGAACCATTTTATAAGCATTTCTTACGATTTTTAAATTTTTCTAAATTATGCGAATATTGTACATAGAGTTCTACAGGTGCGGAAATGCTTCATGTAACTTCTGCTAGGTGGCTCTCACATTGGAGATAACCAACATTTGAAAATAATTCCAAACCATATTTAGTGTTAGTGTACGTAAAATTAGTTTATAGTTTGTTAAATAATATGCATGTAAATTGTTTTGTTAGGTTAGGAAATGGGAAGTTAATTTATGCCCATTTTTTTTTTATTGGGAATAAATTATATGCATGTAAATTGGGAAAAAGTCAGTTATTTGGCGGACAAGAATTCTTCTAAGTTCCACAGAATCGCAGTGTGCATGCGCGAGTTGCAGGAGTTACTGTAATGGTTAATGTAGCCTCCGGTTGATGGCTCTTGCAGTCGGTGGAACCCACTTTGGAAATAAATCCTCAAATTTAAAAGAAACTGGACGTAAACTAACTGGCCCAGTTTCTAACGCCGAGAAAACAATTTACATGTATATTATTTATTATGCTAAAAAAATGGATGTAAACCATCTTCCCATTTCCTAACCTAACAAAACAATTTACATGCATATTATTTAATAAACTATAAACTAATTTTACGTACACTAACACTAAATATGGTTTGAAATTATTTTCATATGTTGGTAACTCCGATTTGAGAGCCACCTAGCGGATGTTACATGAAGCATTTCCGCGTCTCTAGAACCCGTTGCACAAATTTCGTGTAATTTATAAATATTTAATAATCGTAAGAAATGTTTATAAAATGGTTCCAAAATGTTTTACAAGCGTTTAGTGCATCAGTGGCATAAGGATGTAAGTATAGAATTCTGTCCGCCAAAAAATGTACCACAGCCGTAAATTGTTTTGTTAGGTTAAGAAATGGGAGTTAGTTTACGTTCCATTTTTTTTTTAGCATTTAGGAATTTATTCTCAAAGTTGGTAATGCCAACTTCAGAGCCATCTACCGGAAGCCTACATTAACCATTACAGCAACTCGCACATGCGCACTGCGATTCTGTAGAACTTAGAAGAAATTGTGTGCACCCGTTTCTCAACCTTATCCCTAACCTGTCCCATTGGAATCTAACAAAATGTTAATTTCTTGAAATATGGTTTGGAATTATTTTCATTTTTTTTTTGCAAATGCCCCAGGTTGTCTTTCGACATTCCTGGTGTTCTCTCCTGGCATGGTGTTCTTGTAACCCACTTTTGAGGTTGGGGTGCCTGGAAGGCAGGGTTATGTTGCCCCAATGATATGTTGGGTGATGATGATAGTGGTGCGCCAGGAGAGTCCTTAATCCTAAGCTTAATCTAAGATGAATGTGAATAATGTTTGCGATGGCCATATGATTTCGGGGACTGTTTGGGCTTTAAAGTTTTCCTGACATTTGTCTTACAGGTGAGGAAAAACCTCACTCAGAAAAACTGTCCAGACCGGGGATCGAACCCGGGCTCGCTGCCTGACAAGGCAGCACGCTACCTCAAGACTACAGCGGTGGACTTATTTTAAATGTTGGTAACTCCAATTTGAGAGCCACCTAGCAGATGTTACATGAAACATTTCTGCGTCTATAGATCTCAATTCACAATATTTGCGTAATTTATAAATATTTTAAAATCTTAAGAAATGTTTATAAAATGGTTCCAAAATGTTTAAAATAGTATGAAATGTTATTATAAATGGGTGAAAAGTTTTTAGTGCATCAATGGCATAAGAATGTTAGATGGAAATTTGTGTGGGTCTTAAAACCTACCTCAGCCTATTTTTCTATGATATTTATACCTGAGCCGCCGATTCTCCGGCTCTGAAGTTTAGGTTGTACGAGGGGTAAAGGGAGAACTCGCCCTCTACTGCCAATAAGAAAATGGTTGTAGTGGGAGTGAACGTTTGCCACAACCAATCACTGCTCTTGATGCAACTATAGCGCGCTAGTAAGGTTTGGAAATTGCTGAGATGTTGTCAGCTGTATATGTCTGCTAACCGCATACATAAAGTGGCCACTCCCACTGAATATCCATATCGGCAACACTCGTGAAAACGTCAAGGCCGGAGAATCAGTGGCTGCAGTGTAACTATATATGTAACATGACATGGTAGCCATATTGATTTTAACGAATATTCTATACAACACATGTTCCAGTGCAGCCAACATAGAGTATGTTCTTCAGAATTTCAGAACTTGCTATTTATTTTTGGGCATTGCATTTTTTTCACAGGATAGAGTACTTAAATTGCGTTAGGTTAGATTTTAGGTTGGTCTTTCACACGTTAGAGTATTTAAATTGCATTAGGTTAGCTTTTCATCATCATCAATGGCTCAACAGCCTCATGTGGGCCTTGGCCACCTTCAGAAGCTTATGCCAGACTTTCCTGTTGTGAGCATTCTTCCAGTTTTTTATTTTTAAGTTATTGTCTTGAATTATATTATCCTCCCATCTTAATTTAGGTCTTCCAACTTTTCTGGCCAATAGACGTTGCTCATTGTAAATTCTTTTTGTTGTCCATACAAATAATGTGTCCAGACCATGCCAATCTATTAACAAAATTCAGAATATCTAGCTCATTGTACAGTTTATACAATTCATTATTGTATCTCTTTCTCCATACATTATTTTCTTTCACGGCACCAAAAATGGATCTCAATATCTTCCTAATAATTTCTCATCAGATTTCAACATGGTCCAAGTTTCTGATGCATATGTTAACACTGGTCTAAGGAGAACTTTATATATGAGTATTTTTGTCTTTCTAGATATAAACTGAGATCTAAACATTTTCCTGAGTCCAAAAAAAGGTTAGCTTTTAGGTTAATTAAATATCGTGTATATGTTGGCTGCATTGCGTGATTCCATAGTGTACACTGCTTTGCATTTTGTTGGCGCATGCGCATGGTGTCTGACTGGGACTTAGAAAAATTTCTCACTGCATTTAATGGAAACTTATCCGTAAACATTTTTTATTATATTCAATTTAGATTGGATTGAATTTTGTGTAAATGTAGTTCATATTCAGATTGGCACCCTCAAATTTTTTTGTGAATAATTCTGCAACATATTTGATAATAGTTTCCAGTTTTGTTTTCAGTTTGATTCTTGGTTTTATCAAATCTGATCTCCATTCTATGATTTTTACACATTACATTCTTGAATATTGTTGCTCTACGTACTTTTTCCATCTTTACCAACATTTCGTACTATTTTAACATTTTGCAACAATATCGATATTTACAACATTTTTTTTACAATTATTAAATATTTATATAGGTATGCAAATTGTTGCATTTATCTCTCAATGATTTTCTCAAGTTCTACAGAATCGTGGTTCGCATGCGAATGCTTAAACTTCTGCCAGATGGCAGAGGACATATCTGTGAAATTGGAATTACCAACATTCGCAATTAATTCCAATACATATTTTAAGAAATTCACTTCATTTTGTTGGATTCAGTTGAGACAACTTAATGTAGCCTACACCAGATTAGTTTATAGGTAATTAAATAATATGTAATTTATTTCGTTACATTATGAAAAGGAAGGTTAGTGTACATCCATTTCCTATAAACATGTTTGGGAATTTATTTTGAAGGATAGTCATGCCAATTTCATGGATATATGGTTCCATCTGGCAATAATTCCATAAACATTTGCGCATGCACACTGCTATTCTGTAGAGCTTACAAAAATTAATTGTTCAAGGACTCTAAAGTTCTTCCAATATTTAGTTGTATAATAACTTTCTTTGCATAACATATCAGTAATTGTTTATAATGATAAAGAGAAAATAGTGTATAGTGTGTATTGCTTAGAGAGGAAAAACTGTAGTTTGTAGCTCAAAATGAATTTTTGTTTGTGTTGTACAGAAAAGTAGGGTGCTTATACAAGATTTATGAACTTGGCTTGATAGAAGGCAGAACCAGTATGACCAACCTTCATAATAAATTCCCAGATGCGTTTTTAAGAAATGAATGTACACTGAATTGTCATTTCATAACCTAACAAAGTAAATTGCTTACAAATTATTCAATAAACTATAAACTAATTTTGTGTACACTAACTTACCCTTTATTAACCTAACAAAATAAAAAAGTGGTTCAGTTTCTTATCGTGAAGGTTGGTCATGCTAGTCGCATAGATAGTCCTGCCATTTATGACAAAGCCTTGTGCATGTGTCCTAACTGTAGAAATTACAAGAAACGTTTTGAAAGATTTGGCATACATAGAAAAAATTATACAATTCATAAAAATCATGATAAAAAATATGGCTGTTCCAAAAGTTAGCTCAATAATAGGAAAAGAGGATTGCCAACACAACAGATTCAAAATGTTGTCTAGTTACATTGCTTCACTCGGTTTCGCTAAAAATATACTTATAACAAAATAATTTTCATATTGTACCATATTACAATCTAACCTACCCAAATGTAACAAAATGTGCTGATAAGTATTTGCGTAATATAGAAAAATAATGATGTAGAATGTAGTAACGAAAGATGTCGTTAGATCTCGCACTAGAAAAAATATTGGTACCACAAACCTATTATCTTAACTAATCGATAGCATTTTAGATAGTTTAGAACCTGTAATCATATAGTTCACAATCTGTAGTACATTTTATCATGTAAATTCAGAAATTTAGAAAGTTTCTCTCGCAAACTTTTTACAGCATTGCAATTTAAATTTAGGTGTGAAAGGACTGACAAGTTTTGCTCAAAGGCCTCGTATTTCAGGCTTGAGATTGTTTATGTGCTTTAAATCTAGGCATGGAAGCCACAACTTTCCTTCTTCTCTTCTGAAAGAAGCTTTTTTTCATAAGCTATAATAGTTGGGGACCTGACATACTGACTACAGTGTGTGAGTTGCAAGAAAGTGATTGATTTTCTACTCACAGTTGGTGTGTAGAGTACAGCGTTGCCAGACGTCCTCTCAGTCACTTAGTTTCCATGACGCTACACCCTAATCATCTTCATTTTCACTACCAGTGTTATCTTGCAAATCTGAACTAGGATTCTCACTGCCTAATGACACAAATCACATGTTCAATTGCTTCTTCTAAAATGCCTTTTTGTTTCCAGGTCTGTGTGTTGATAGATTTAGTATGTTTTACTACGTTCTCGCAGTTTTCACTTTTAATTTTATTTATATACCCATCAATAGGAACCTCAAACTCGATGCTATTCCTTTTGCAGACGATTTAGCTCTTCTGGCACTTTCCGAAAATTATTTGCAACGATCAATTTATAATTTACAAAAAATAGGTGCCAAAAATTAATATGGAAATATCAATTAACAAAACTAAAATTATGGCATTTCATGGGAAGGACCCCATACAAAGTAAAATCTGTCTCCAGAATAAAATTTTAGAGAGATCTAATCAATTTAAATATCTTGGATATTATCTCTCTATCTGGGATGAAAAGGATATCCCTGAAAAAATTACTAGTTATAATAAAAGTTTAGGAATTATTAATCAAGTTATGAAACCATCCCCTGTACAAAAAATCACCAGATTACGTTTATATAACACTTTGGCTAGACCAGTGTTGACCTATGATAGTGAAGCATGGACACTAAAAAGACAACATGAAAGCAGAATAACGGCTTGTGAAATGAGATTCATGCGCAGAACAGCGGCTTACACCAGATGGGATCGGAAAAGGAACACCGATATCTTAAAAGAATTGAAGACTACTCCAATTTTGGAATATATTAAACAGTACCAACTAAATTGGAAACACTATCTTGAAAGAATGAGTTCAAATCGGATCCTCTAAGCTGTTTATAATTATATACCAAGAGGACGAAGATCACTGGGTCGTCCTATGAAACGCTGGAGGGAAAATTTTCTATAGGATCATAACAGGCCTTGGTCTAATACTTGGAAGGAAGAAGAAGAATTTTGTTTACACCATTAATGAAATGACCCTGAACATTGGTGATTTATTATTTAACGTTTTTTTTTTATCAAAATCTACCCATCGTACCTTTCACAAAAATCTACATCACATAGCTATAATGTCTATCCTCTTCATTAATATTCTATGAGATGGATAGGCTTGCCAATGAAATCTGAGATTCTTCAGAATGCGCTCTAATGCAAATGAAGAACCATTGAAAATATTGGCACCTTTAAGAGAAATAAACATCTTACCTTGTACAATATTCATAAATGTGTTGTCGAATGGCTTCTTCTTGGAAAGAGTCCAAATTTGTCCCAGGATTATTATAGTTCCACTTTTTACATGGTGTTAATAGATGTATAGAAGTACAGGCTTTTTGTTCTCCCATATAAATTTTTCTATACAAATTTCTAAAACACTGTTTTTTTGTGGTTACATATTGCAGTAGAAGTCCTTTCAAGCAATTTTTGAATTGGGAGAAAAGGTCCACTATTATTTTTTTCATTTTCATAATGGTTTCTCACTGAGTGCACTACTTCATGAGTTTGACCTCAAATAGTTACCCAACAAACAATTCTTAGTTTGGTTTTGGTTGGAAGACATTGTCACAAAAATATATAAAAAAATAAGTTTATAACTACACTATACACTATAAAATATGTTACAAAAATGAAAGTACACTATACATTTAAATTTAATACCGTATTTACACATGTATCGATCACATTCAAGTTTTGCGATAATAAATGGGGGGAAAAAAAATTCTTATTTTCACTAAGAAGCAGTGCAAAAGACAGAAGTAGGCCTACACCATTTTTAAATCTGGCAATAATGTAAGTTCTAAAGCTTCTGTTCTGTTGCCGGCTATGTAACGGTACATTCAGGCTGCGGCTCAGTCATTAACTCAAGGGTAAAAGGGACGGTCATTTGGTAGGTAACGGTATTCGTTGTCATCCTTGTTCACTGTATGTAAACATGAGTCGGTGCAGAGCAAGTTATGTCTCCTAATTCAAGCTACAAGTGGTGTGCTTTGCAACAGAACACGGAAATAAAGAAAGTTTGATGTGGACTAAAACAAATTTTGCGATGGTGGATCCAAACAAAAATGCACTTGAAAACACATCACAACATCGACAATCTTTCCGCGGAAAGAAAGTGAAATACCCACAGTTAGAAAGAATTCTCCTGGATTACGTACGGAAAACAGGGGCAGGCAGATTTTCTGTATCCGTCGAAATTTACAGTTCGAAGGCCTTAAGATAGCCAATAATATGGAAATCCCGGGCCATGAATTTAAGGCAAGTTACAGCTAGGCAAGGTGATTTATAACACATCATAACCTTGTAATTCAGCGGCGTACATTAATAGCGCAGAAAATTCCATATATGTATCAGTCATCTAGTTATTTCATGTATAAAGCACCCTAATTTTGAAACTTATATTTTAGGTAAAAAAGTGCAACTTTTACATGCGTAACTATGGTATAACAAAATTGATGTATTTTACATATTGTACATGTATTCAACTGATCATTTATATGTGTAATTCAATTTGAATTAAAACTGTTGTTTTGATTAACACGTGTCTCCGTTTCACACATTGCACTGCAGACTTGACACCTGCTTGGCACAGGAAGTGAGTCAACACAGTACTATGGACTCCTGAAATCATACGATAAACATGGACCGTGATTGGTTCCATTAAGGGGAGTCTGTACATGTGCTCATTTGCCCATGCGCTATCAATCCCTTTCTTGCATTTCATGCACTGTGTATGTCATCCCTATACTGGCTGGATGATCGTCCACCTCTTTATCTTTAACGTATGTGCATGTGAGATCAGTACGGCCTTATAGGCCTGCTATGCCGTATAGTAAGAAGAAACTGTTTACATGCTTAAATTTTATCCTTTACCTTAGTTTTTCTCTTTGATTTTTCTGTCTCACCATGCAAGGTTTTATGAAGAATTCATTGCCTTGGCCTCCTGCAGACCACTATTATAGATTCTTAGTGAAAACCAAGAACATAGAGTTTAAAAATTTGCTCCCTTTTTTTATAGTCATGAAATTTAATTACTATCACTCATCTGAGTATTACCTTTCAAATGAATGGTGTTTTTAAAATGGAGTAATGATATGTTTTGAGAATAACATTCTTAGGAAAGTTTTTGAGGACCATGTCAAACCATATGAAGAAGAGGATTTTGAAGTCTGTTGTGGAAAGCGTAATGACTTATGGTGCTGAGGGATGGACTTTGGTAGAGGGACAAAAAACTAAGATCTTGGCAGTGGAGATGGATGGAATAAGACGCAGTGCCAGGGTGTCCAGGTTGGAAAGAAGAAGAAATGAAGAAGTGAGGCAGATGATGGATATGGAGGAGACAGTGGTGGAAAGGATCGAAAGACGAGCTCTTCAGTGGTATGGTCATGTCAGGAGAATGGAGGATGATAGGTGGCCCAAAATTCTTTTGGAATGGTCACCTTCTGGTAGAAGGAAACAGGGCAGGCCAAGAACAACTTGGAGAGGAGAGATCCATAGATTGATGAACGACCGAGGTCTGGAGGAGGATGAATGGCGAATGGGAATACAGGGTAACCGCTGAAAAGTGGAGAGGCCCTCAAAAGTAAAGTAAGTAAGGAAAGTTTTTGGACCAAAGTGAGATGAACAGGAAGATTAATGGTGATGACTACATATCAGTGAACTGCATGGTCTTTATAGGAAGCCAGATATAATAAGAATATTTGGATGAAGTAGACATAGCAAATGAAATATTTAATTTTACTAAAACTGTGGGAATAATAAATTCAGTAATGAAACCTTTGCTAGTCTACAGAGATATCAGAGTATGGTTATACAAAATCTTAGCAAGACCGGCACTTTGCTACAGCAGTGAGGCATGTACTTTGAGGAAAGGAGAAGGGAGCAGGATAACTTCTAGTGAAATGAGAATCATGAGATATACAGCAGGATATACCAAATGGGATCACAAATGAAATGATATTTTGAAGGAACTATGTTTGGAACCGGTCATTGAGTACATACATAGATACCAGAACAACTGGTTGAATCATTTGCGACGAATGAGTTCAGATAGAGTTTCCAAGACCATTCTTTGTTATTGTCCAGCAGGGAAGAGATCTCTGGGCCATCCAAGGAAACGCTGGATACAAAATTCATCAGTGAGATGGTAACAGGCCTTGGTCGTATGAAGAAGAAGAAGAAGAAGATATAAGTACAGTTAAACTTTGTAGACTATTATGGGCACAAATGGGGATTGAAAGAGGTGCATGGAAGCTTTAGGAAAACCAGAGGGAAAACATCCAGTTGGTAGACCAAGAATGAGGTGGGAGAATAACATTAACCATCATTTGATGGTAGTAGATTATACAGGGGATGATTGGAAAACATTACCTCAGGATAGGGATATATGAGGATATCATATCCGCGCAGCTATGAACCTACAGGTTTTATAATGCCAGTGAGTTAGAAGTATGATATGTGGATGTGAGGGCAAGCAGCCATGTATTGTAGTAGATGAGTCTGATAAGTCTGTCATGTCATGGAGTAATAAAAAAACTGTTTCCGTACTTGAAAATTACTCTTTACTATAGTTTTTTTCTTTGATTTTTCTGTTCGACCTTATGTGGTTTTATGAATTCAATACCTGTAACCCATAGACATTCTTGTTCTCAGTGAAAATAAAAAAAAATACATTTTCCTGTCGGACCTTATGTGGTTTTATGAAGAATTCAATACCTGCGGCCTATAGACATTCTTGTTCTCAGTGAAAATAAAAAAAAAATAAACTTGCTCTCTTATTTGTATCCATGACATATAATCACCATCACCCATCTGATTGTTTCTTTTCGAATGAATTATATTTTTTAAGGTGCAAGTATTTAGATTGAGGAGTGAAAGTACCATTACAGTCCTAACAAAAGTGTGAAATTTCACAATGTGCTAGAATGAGTGAGCAGGTTATGTATGTTTTTCTTATATATATATATTTCTTATGAATGAAAGAATTTGGTCACAAGTTTCTTATTTCATGCTTGGGGTTCTTTTAGATATCATAAATCTATGACATGAGGCTATTCCTTCCGAAGGAAACAATATCCGAGCTTAGAAAATAATATTGGATTTGACTGTGTTTGTACCTGTGAACCTTGGATCTGGAAGCAAGCATATAGCAGTCACTAGAAGACCAGGATCGAAAGATGAAAAGGGGATAGGAAAGAGAATGACATTTGATCTCATCTTATAATAATAGTGCAAAATGAGTACATGACCTATATTCGGGGGGGAGGGAGTAAAGGCAGCCGTCACCCAGGAGTGACCACTCAACTGATATCTCGTGCTGATTATCTAGAAATGTGGGAGCCTTAACCCCTTATTATCCCAAGAGTCTTCTAAGACCTGAAGTATCACTTTACCTATGTGTATATTAACTCTTAAGCACTAGGATACTCCCACACCATAGCCGAGTGGTCAAGGCAAGAAGCCTTGGTGCAGGGCCACAGGACTTGCGCTAGTTCGAGTCCCCATGGGGAAGAAATTTTCTCATGGAATTTCGACCAGTATGGGAACAGTGCCCATGCAGCATTGTGAGGAATTTGGGTAGCTACAATAAGTAGAGCCCTCCATGGTATCTTTACCTTGTCGTGGTGGAGTGGCTTGCGTGCTTAAATGATCCTGAGAGCTATGCCGGCGGTAGCATTGCTGCCGATAGGGTTACCCATGCCGGACTGGTCGAAGGTGATAAGCCAGATGAAAAAAGTACCTTGGGCGAAAGACTGACGATCTTTCACCGTAAAAATACAACAGTCAAGAAATGCGGACATGGGTTCATCTGGGGTAAAATTTTCCGGAGGTCAAATAGTCCCCCATTCGGTTCTCTGGGCGGGGACTACTTCAGGGAACCCATGCCAAAGGCTCAAACAATAAGTAGAGAGTCCAAGTTGAGAAGATCGGCTATAATGGCTTGGGGACCTGACATGCTGACAACATGTCACCCCCTGCACTGGCTCGATGGTCGTCTACCTATGTGATTAATACATGTGGATGTGAGGCCAGCAGCCGGATGGTAGGCCAAGGGCCTTCCAAGCCTGATGTGCTTGGAGTTTATTTTTTTAACGCTAGGATGTTTTGTTACCATTTTTATCACTAGGATGAAATAATAATAATAATAATAATCTAAATATAGTAAAGGTTTCTATTGAAATTATGAATTGATTATTATCATTCCATCCATAGTAATTCTGCCCGAAGGCAGGTCCTTCACTGCAATCATAGCATTTTCATGCTATGCTTGCAGCTTTACTAGGGAATTATGTAGGTGTGGTAGCTTCCCGTTGCTTTCCTCACCGGTGAAGGATGATGATGATAATGGTAAGGATGATAATGATAAGGATGATGGCCATATGATTTCGGGGACCGTTTGGGCCTTAAAGTTTTCCTGACATTTGTCTTACAGGTGAGGAAAAAACCCCGATAAAAACCTCACCCAGAAAAACTACCCCGACCGGGGATCGAACCCGGGCCCGCTGCGTGACAAGGCAGCACGCTACCTCGAGACCACAGCGGTGGACATTATTATCATTAGCTGTATTTATTTTATGACCACTATACTTTGACCCAGAGTATGCCATTTAGTTCCAAAATATATTTGTGTCGTTTTGGATACTGTAACTAACATATTTAATGGAGTTAGCTTAAGTATGTTATTGAGCTTTTTATAGAATATCAAACCAACTAATAATTGTATCACATTTAATTACAAGTGTTTGTTCTTATATTGAGTAAAGTTTGTACACATAAATGGACTTTGAGATAAAATGAAAATATTACTATTATAATTACTATTGTATTTTACCCTTTTGGACTTAATAACAAATAGGAAATCATCTAAGCTTATTTTCCCTCAATCATGGTTTGTGGGTTTGATCCCAGGAAGTTTGTTGGAATTTATAGAGTGAAGACAATTTAGATTATATCACTTTTTTTAATGACAGTGCAAGGTGCAAGTCACTAGTAAATATTAGGATTTTCTACTATTTATATTAAAAATATGTCTAAGACATAGTTATAAACTTTGTGAATAGAACTAAGTAGCAATTTAAAATGAGAAGTAGCAATCTATGTTTAAATATTTGCTAGTGACTGACAGCGATATAGTCTTTAAACTTTCCTCACTCTTTAAATTTCATCAATCTTGATGGCATCAACCCACACACCATGATTGAGGGAAAATGAAATAAGCTTAAATGATTTCCTATTTGTGATTAAGTTAGCTGAGTGGTTAAGGCAAGAAGCCTTGGCGCAGAGCTATGGGACTTGCGCTAGTTCGAGTTCGCATGGGGGAAGAAATTTTTTCATGGAATTTTGGCCAGTATGGGACCGGTGCCCACCCAGCATCGTAAGGCATTTTGGTAGCTACAATAAGTAGCGACTCTAGGTTGAGAAGACCAGCTACAACAGTTGGGGAACCCGACATGCTGACCACATGTTACTTGTACACTGTTTAGATGATTGTCTATCTCTGTGATTAACGATGTGAATGTGAGGCCAGCAGCCAGCTGGTAGGCAGAGGACCTTCTAGACCTGTCGTGCTTGGAGTTTTTATTTATTTATTTTTTGTGGTTAAGTCCAAATAGCAAAATACAATAGTAGTTGTAATAGTATTATTTCCAATTTATCAGTTGCAATGATTGTGCAAGTCTCTAGCAAATATTAGAATTTTCTATTTATATTCAAATATGTCTAGGACAGTCCACCGCTGTGGTCTCGAGGTAGCGTGCTGTCTTGTCATGCGGTGGGCCCGGGTTCGATCCCCGGTCGGGGCAGTTTTTCTGGGTGAGGTTTTTATCGGGGTTTTTTCTCACCTGTAAGACATGTCAGGAAAACTTTAAGGCACAAACGGTCCCCTAAATCATATGGCCATCATTATCATCATCACCACCATCATCCTTCACCGGTGTGGAAAGCAACGGGAAGCTACCAAACCTACAATTCCCTAGTAAAACTGCAAGCATAGCATGAAAATGCTATGATTGCAGTGAAAGACCTGCCTTTGGGCAGAATTATTATGGATGGATAGATGTCTAGGACATAGTTATAAGCTTTGTGAATACAACTGAGTAGCTACTTAAAATGAGAAGTAGCAAACCATGTTTAATAAATTGACAAAAATTGAGGTTTTCTCATGCTAATCAAGTGATTCCTTGTGTATACTGTCATAATTATGTTAGCCATTGAAACTAACTTTGTAAGCCTGCCTTAGCTCTTGGGAGGTGCAATGTTACAGATTTATTATTTTAAAATTTAGAAATGCTACTTATGATTCTGATAATAGAGATGACATGTTAAAGAATCCTTAAAGCATATCCTTAAGGCAAAATTTCCAGTGTAAATTTTACTGACATTAGTTCAGTAATTATTGATTTTCCAACATGTGTAAATATTGGCAATGTTATTCCCTGGAATTCAAAACTCTGAAGGAATACTTCATTGTTGAAAACAAATTAATATATTGATAATTATGCCATGAGAAATTAAATAATTAAACATTTTGCAATATGTTATACAGTTTTATAATTTGAGTATTATTAAGATGATAGTTTTTATTATTAACTTCAGCATAGAATCATCATGATACTATTGTCTCTCAAAATTAAAGAAGTTGCCACCCGATTCATGGTCAAAATTGAAGAAGTTGCCACCTGACCTTATACTTGGCATAGTTACCACACTGTCTATGGTTGAAAATAAAGAGCAGGAGGATGTAGATTCAGTAAAAGCTTTGTTAACATTTTAATTAACAGTGATAGATAATTAATTAAATTACAATAGGAAGTAACATTATGTATTTCTTCTTAATAAATAAGGTGTATTTGGAGTCATCTTACCTCATAACTTGTTGTGTTCTATTTGAACATGTTTCAATATGCCATGCATATCATCCACAAGAAAAGCTGATGTGGTATGCGTGGCATATTGAAACATGTTCATATAGAACAGAACTTCGAGGTAAGATGACACAGGATTCATCTATTTATTAATGATAGATAAATTCATATTATAAAATAATGTTTGGTAATTCAATTGATACGAATCAAATGAATCGTGAATTCTTCTTACCTCATACATCTTTGTTTTTTTTTAACACATAACTACAGTATCGGGAAACGTATCATTCCCATCTTCAGCTGTTCTCATGACTCATAATTTTTCACAATGCCGGTAATTTTCTAAACTGCCATCTGGTGTACTTTTAGAAAATTACCGGCATAATGAAAAAATTGACAGTTGTGTAAACAGCTGAAGATGGGAATGATAAGTTTCCCAATACTGCAGTTCTGTGTTTAAAAAAACATAGATGTATGAGGTTAGAAGAATTTAAGATTCATTTGATTCTTATTAAAAAACCTCATAATGTAAAAATTCCCAACTTTATTATATTAATTCAATTAATTTTAATTATTTATTTATAAGCAGGTTTACAATGTAAAAAAATCTTCCTGTGTCCAAAACATTTTAAATTTTCATCTTCTTTCTCCATTCATTTCTATCTTCCCATTCCAATTCTTCCAGACCTATCTCCCTCATTCCTCTTCTTACATCATCCATCCATTTAAATCTAGGTCGACCTCTCTTTCCTTTCCCAAGTGGAATCGATTCCAAAGCTTGTATGGGTAATCTTATCCCTGGCATTCTACGTATATAGCGACATCATTCGACGGCTACCACATTGCTGTGAACACATTGTATGCAATGCTGGTGACTACATCGAAGGCCTCTAAAACTTACAATTATGTATGTATGTTACGTATCCAGAAAAATAATTAGTTGCCAAAACTAAAGAAACAACCTATGTATAATGTATTTCTATGTATGACCATATATTCAGTTTTATTGATATTTACTTCCAGTCCCAATTTTTTAGTGTTACTCAAGGTGTGTGCATGTTGGCCCTTAGTATCTCCTCACTATTGCCCAATAATACTACATCAGCATAAACTAACAGTTTATTACCACCATTGAGTTGCAGGCCTTCTTCTCCATCTAAATATTTGATGACATGCTCTAGTACAAAATTAAATAGTAGAAGAGATAGTGCATCTCCTTGCTTCAACCCATTATGAATTTCAGAAGTATCCGAAAACTGGTTACCTACATGCACCCTACTCTTTGTGCCATTTAGACACATTCGTATAAGTCCGAACTCCAACAGGATACTATATAACTTCTCCCTATTGATTGAATTGTGTGCTTTTTGAAGTCTACATATAGTTGATGTACAGTACCATTATATTTCCATTTTTACCCCTAAAATCTGTCTTATTCTAAAAATATGATCAGTTGTAGACCTGTTTCTCCTAAATCCACATTGATGATCTCCTAGAATGTCATCAGTATAGGGAGTAAGCCTGCTTACTAATATATTTGTTAGAATTTTGTATGAAGTTAAAAGTAATTAGATGCCCCTGCAGTTGTTGCAATCAGTTTTATCTCCATTCTTACAGATTGGTACAATAATTAATTCTTTCCATTTATCTGGAAGAGCTTCTTTTTACCAAATCATACTAAGTAACTGGCGTATCTTGTCCATCAATTTTTCTCCCCCTGATTTTATTAGTTCTGTTGGGATCTCATATGAACCTGATGCTTTTTACATCTTCAATTTTTCTATCGCCATTTCAACCTCTAATGCACTTGGTTCTGTGACTAGTATTTCTATCTTCAATATCCTGCATAGGCCTGCAAATTTAATTTTTTTTTCTTACGGCACAGTGTTTAACAGGTCTCTAAACCTAATTTTGGTTTGCTGAATTTAAATATGTTAACAGGTATGAGGGCGGATCGGAAAGTAACGCGCAATAATTTTTTTTTAAAAAGTTTAATAGTAAAAAAAGGAAAAAAATCACAAATGAACTTACATCTTTTACCTACTTTTCGACACAGTCACCAACTTTCTCAACACATTTTTCCCATCGTGTTACCAGTTTCAATATGCCCTGTTCGTAGAAGTCTGTTTGGTTGGAGTGTAGCCATCTGCTGATTTCACTTGCACATCTGTGCCGGCCAGGAATTTCTTCATGGGACCAAACAGATGAAAGTCCGATGGTGCAAGATCCGGACTGTATGGTGGATGCTGGAGCACCTCCCAACCAAATTTGGCAATTTTCTGACGAACGACAGCAGCAACATGGGGGCGAGCATTGTCATGAAGAAGTTTAACGTTAATGTTGTGACGTTTGTCACGAATGGCACGATGCAACTTCACCAAAGTAGGCCGCAGCATTCACAGTGGTCCCGTGTTCAGCAAAGTCCACCAATAAAACACCATGCATATCCCCTCTGACATTCTGCGGGATTGCTGCTGTTGTCGGCCGGCCGGAGCGTGCGAATCACTAAGGTTCACGCGTCCCTCTTGGAAGAATGTGCACCACCTGGAGACATTGCTACGGTCCATACAATCATCCCCATACACGCCACGCATGTCCCTGTGAATTTCACTGGGTTTATGCCCTTTGGCCCACAAAAATCGAACAACACTTCTCTGTTCCTCACAGGTGGACGACTGTAGCATGCGCGCCATCTTTGTTGCATAGTTCAAGCTTCTCTCGCAAGAGGTGCACCTGAGAAAAAAATACCATCTGTAGTGAAAACTTCAAACTATATCTCTGTGAAATTTCAACATTCTAGCTGCAAGGCAGAAAAAAATTATTGTGCGTTTCTTTCCGATCCGCCCTCGTATTTTTTTTGTATCATGTAATGTTATTTTGCCAAGTTGAAATTAAATATTTATTACCTTTTGCATTATATGCAATAGCCATAATCCTTGAAACTGCAGTAAAAAACTACAGAGGCTTGTTACATCAT
Source organism: Diploptera punctata (assembly GCA_030220185.1). Lineage (NCBI taxonomy): Eukaryota > Metazoa > Arthropoda > Insecta > Blattodea > Blaberidae > Diploptera > Diploptera punctata. The sequence continues at coordinate 1,659,688 of JASPKZ010000038.1, read as the reverse complement.
CAATTGTGCAGTTAAAACAGCTTAAAATATATAAAAGACTACTAATATACCTTAAGATCTCTATATTCTCCTCTGCTTAGCAAGAAATGAACAATGAGTTGATTGGTGTTTGTGCTCCTGCCGAGCATTATCTCTTTCCAGACACCAATGATAATAGGCAATCTTGAAGACATCCCATAGATCCTGGTATACTCGGACCAACAGATCTGTGCCCCTATAGCGCTGGCATCATTCTTAGAAAAGTACATGTCAATACTCACACCATTCGCACACCCCTCCCACTATGTCAAACAGCAGCCACAGTAACTTATTGAGTAGGGGTGTTGCCAAACTTCCCCCAGCGTCACGGCTCTTGAATATTGAATAATGCAAGGTTGAGTCGAGTTGACAACTCTGGAGTGCAAGTGCAAGAGAGAGATAGGAATGCAGGGAGGGAAATGATTTGCTGAGACAGAAAAGGAAATAGGCTTTAGTTCACATATCTTATGGGGGCACAGATTCATTGGACAGACAATACCTCGTTTCAATCTCTTTTTTGTCTTGATGGAATCTCTCTTAATGTTTCTTCACTTAATGTTCCTAAATTCTCTGGGAAATTTTAAGATGAGAATGGAGGAAGTGTAACTTCAAGCACATATTACATCCCAGTGCCCTGCACTTTTCAAGCATGGTTTTTACAATTTTCGTACATTGATCATCTTTAATATTACCCAGAAACTTCTCGATGATGTCATTGTATGATTCCCAAGTTTGTAGTTCCATGTAAGACATGCAATTTTTAAAAGTAACATCCCTAATAAGTTTGTGAATTTGTGGCCATCAAAAGACCTTTCTTCACTTTTGCTTCCAACGGTAACAGAATTTTTTTAGCCATGTTTAGGTAACAAGTGACATTTAATAAAATTTCTTAAATAATCCTTGTTTTATGTGCAAAGAAGGTAGCAATATTTTAAAATGTTACATACCTTAAGGTCACAGTACATGTACCACTTGTGTTCATTATATATTTTTTTTCTAGAATAGTACACGTTTGTATATGTACACTGAACTTCTGGAGCTGAAGCATAATTTATTCTCATTATGCAGAAGAATGTTCTTTAGACTTATTTTGCAAGAATCAATAAATATATGCCAATCTGCCAGTTCATAAACTGTTCCTAGATGACCATTCAAGCCAGATATATTACAACAACTTATTACTTCCTCCCCATTATGAAACACTTTCTAAATTCTTCTTCACATTGTCTTTATAATGAAAAGTTTTACCAGAAACTAAAAGATTATCTTCTTTAAATCTCGAACCTAAAAGTTGACTTTTTTTGTAAGAATCAAGTCACGTACCAAATAGATTCATTTTAATTAATTGATAGGACGCAGATTGTTTTCTTTTGATTCTAGGGAAAATTGAAATCATCTTCTTTGCTTAAGGTAGAAGGAGTGCTGGTACTGTATTCACTTAGACTTTCACGGCCAGAGTTGCTATGATGATCTTGAAGAAGATTTTTCGGGCTGTAGGCCGTGGTCATGAGGCTTGTAGTTCCCTGATGTTTCACCAGAGACTGCGTCTGGCATCCTCAAAGGTTGTCTCGAGGATGCCAGACGCAATCTCTGGCGAAACGTCGGGGAACTACAAGCCTTATGACCACGGCAAACAGCCCGAAAATCTTCTTGAAGATCATCATAGTGCTGGTACTACTTTCTTGTAATGTTGATGGTATTGGAATTGTAATATCTGGTCCATGTACTGGCGGCTTATTGCTTTCACAGTTTTTTTTGCCAGAATCTGTATAATGTAACCAGGAGAGGATCGTAGGATGAACTACTCTCAGTTAAACACAAAGATAAACTAGCATGAATAAAATCAGTGATTATATTATAAAATTGTATTATATTTTAGATGTTTACGTATTTTAATACAGTATGTTTATGCTGCATACAAGTGGTGGACCGAGTGCTCTCATTTTTTGTGTCAAAAATAGAATTGTTCAAAATCTGTACGTGGTACGCAAAAATTAGTAACAGTTCTGTTATCAGGATATTTTATCTACTTGCATTAAAATATCTCATGCCGCAAAATCTTTGCAGGCATATGTAATACAAGTATTTACTCCATGCTACTCTTCTCACCAATTCCATTATAGTATGTCTTTTATTTAATGTTCGGAACTTGTACCCTAGCTATTTCAAAAGTTCCCTAAGATAAATTTCTTTGTAAGGAAACTAGCGTTTCTGTTTAAGTTGGACTAGAAGTCTTGAACTGTTGGTGACTGTTCTTCTTCATAAAACCTATTAATCTAAGAACCAAATCAATCTGCTTAACTGTCCCGAAAACTATTGATTCAACACTAATCTTGGCTACTTTTGAAATCTTACTCATCTCCTTTACCATCATAGGATGCTAGGTCAAACATGGACTTAATCCAGCTACATTTCAGCAGTCAACTTAGCGCCCCAAAAATTATGGATTCAACACTAATCTCAATCCCTTTTTGCCATTTTAGTTTTCTCCCTTCATCCCTCTTAGGGGGTGTTAGGGGCCAAAGATGGATTTAAATGTCATGTACTACCACTAATGGACTTAGCAACACCAAAAAATATGAATTTGATTCTGATATTGGTCGTTTTTATTATTTTTAGATGTCACTCCATGTCATCACCGTCATGGGGGTGCTAGGGCCTCTCTACCCTATACTAGAATCTTTTCCAGATTGTAAGTTATATGCATATCCTAATGATTTTAAAATATGCATACCGAATTTGGTTAAAATTATTTCAGACGTTTTATGGTTGTGCTGGAACATATATAGGTCGTTGCCAATCATTTCCCCCTCTTCCCCTAAGGGTGCTAGGGTATTTTACTCCCTACAACCACATTGCTAGATCTTAATTTATATGTATACCAAATTTGGTTGAAATTGTTCTAAGTGTGACAGACTTTTGCTGGCACACATTCATTCGTCCATATATATGTATGTGTGTGTATATATATATATATATATGCATATACATATATATTTATAGAATTGTATACAAGGAAAGAAAAATTAATGTTTGCACTGGGAGCCTGAGTGGAAAAGATGGTATCTCACTAATATAAAAAGTTAAGAGTTCAATTCAAATCCTGGTTCAGGTATTAATTTTTCTTTTCATGCTATGTATATATATATATATATATATATATATATATATAAGCGGTGACTATACTGTCACTAGTGTGTTTTTTTTAGTCCTACAAAATAGCAGTATGCATGCACCAACACTTAGGGTCGTATGCAAATACATTAGTCTCTACTCAAATTACTTCCAATCACTGGTGAGCTGAGATCGAATTAACGGCCGCCTTAACCGGTCATGCATGAATGTTGACGTTTTCGTAATATTGGCAACGAATTACCCAGAATTCTCAGCGATAAAACCACTTCCGTTATTTTTGTCTGCTATAGAGGAATGCATTTATGCTTGCATCCCGCAAATAATACCGTATACAAACACGTCTGCGACGTGCAATATTACGCCGATTCTCCTGTTCTTCCAGTTGAATTCTTTGGTAGACTCTATCAAATTCCTCTTCTCCGCGTATACCGAAAACATGATCGAAGTTTTCAAGGTCCGACATCTTGGATAAGTTTCAAACTACATCGGTTACCATCGGTTCCCTTCGGGATTTTCACATAAGTTTATATCTTGAGCTACGATCTTAAGGTACCTTGTCAGGTAGCTTTCAATTATTACCGTGTGAATAGATTTCTGAGTAAGAAAAATGTGTTTGAATAAAACTTTATCAGCAGAGAACGCCTTTTACTGTCTAATGCGTTCAAACATTCGACCCTTAATATAACTTCCACCAGATGGCAGGATATATTGTGAAATCAGCATGACCAACATTTGTGATTAATTCCAAAACATATTTTAAGAAATTCACTTCATTTTGTTAGGTTCCGTTGAGGCAAGTTACTATACACCAGATTATTTTGTAATTTATTTAGTTAGGTTAGAAAGGGGGAAGATGAATTATATTTGAAGAGAAATGTTAAATCAATAATAAAAACATCATTAGAAAGGGGGAAGTTGGTGTATATATAAACATGTTGGGAATTTATTGTGAAGGTTGGTCATTCCAATTTCACAGATATGTCCTGCCATTTGGTGAATGTTATTTTAAGCCTTGCGATTCTGTAGAAGTACAAAAAAAAATTGAGTAATTGAGAAATATATTCTGAAGTTTTTCCACATTCTGGTCAAGTTGTACCCCTGCACACAGAAGCTGCTGTATGTGGTCTCCATTTTCTCTTACATAAATTTAACACATTCTCAAATTTACATTCACACACACTAGTTCTATTGTATGCACCTAATTATTCTTTGTGTGTTTTCTTTTAGTTCATGTAGTATTTGGGGATTAGTTAACTTTATTGTTTAGCATTCCCTATGAATAAGTTATAGAAAAATCTGAGATCTGGGGATCTAGTGGTCATAAATTCCTGCTTATAATTCTGTCTCCAAATATCTGGCACACTTCTGTCAAGGATTCAGTATGGGTTGTCATGTTGTTGTTGGAAATGACTCCGAGAGATACTCTACATCACATAGAGCTCCAAAAATATGACTGATGTATCTGGCAGTATTTATTGTTTCTCGATAGGAAATCTGTTGAATAATTCTATAGCTGCTTATGCATCAAACAATGAAGATTCATGCACAATTGGTTTCTCTGATGATCAGCATCTGCCTTTCTGTGATAATGTATGACCATGCAGATGAAACCAAGGGGAAAAAAAGTAGATTTTGAATTAAGTTTATTATATTAATCAGAATCAAAGTAGGAGGTAACACTATGAGGTATTTATGAATGAGTTGGAGACAATATTTTTAATACTCACCTCATTAAGTTACAGGTTTTCATGATACTGGTTTCAAAAGTGAGATGAGATATTAAAAACATTTTCTCCAACACATTCATTCTTTATATTAGTCTGTTTAACATCCAATTACAGATGAAAAAATCAGTGTTTATAATTTAGAGGACACAGCTATCTGATAATTTTATTGTTAAAACAGGACTTAAGGCAGGGAGATGCCTTATCGACTATTTTATTTAACTGTGTTTTGGAGAAAGCAATAACAAATATTGAAGTAAACAAAAATGGAACATCATATTTTAAGAGAAAAATTATACGCTCAGACCGGGACTTGAACCCGGGACCCTTCGTTTTCTAGTCCAAGTGCTCTACCATCTGAGCTACCCGAGCAAGTACCGATCTAAATGCAAATTTTTCTCTATATACGTTGTAATTCTCGCCCACCAAATGCTTTGAAGCCTTTGCTTCTATCTTTGCAAATGGCGGCTCCTTTATTAAGAAGACATATTTGGGAATTATACATTACATTATAAATGCCAGTATGGCTTTTTTCAATGTTTTTATTAATTTCATACATCTCAGTGATGGATAAATCAGATGGTAGAGCACTTGGACTAGAAAACCAAGGGTCCCGGGTTCAAGTCCCGGTCTGAGCGTATAATTTTTCTCTTAAAATATGATTTATCCATCATTGAGATGTATGAAATTAATAATTAAAACATCGAAAAAAGCTGTACTGGCATTTATAATGTAATGTATAATTCCCAAATATGTCTTCTTAATAAAGGAGCCGCCATTTGCAAAAATAGAAGCAAAGGCTTCAAAGCATTTGGTGGGCGGGAATTACAACGTATATAGAGAAAAATTTGCGTTTAGATCGGTACTTGCTCAGGTAGCTCAGATGGTAGAGCACTTGGACTAGGAAACCAAGGGTCCCGGGTTCAAGTCCTGGTCTGAGCGTATAATTTTTCTCTTAAAATATGATTTATCCATCATTGAGATGTATGAAATTAATAATAAAAACATCAAAAATGGAACATATTTGAAGAGAAAAATTATATGCTCAGACTGGGGCTTGAACCCAGGACCTTTGGCTTTCTAGGCCAATACTCTATCGACTGAGCTACCTGAGCAAGTTGCAATCTGAACGCAAATGTTTCTCTTATATTTGCTGTTAATTCCTGTGCACCAAATGCTATGAAACCTTTGCTTCTATCTTGCAAATGGCAGCTTCTTTATTAAAAAGACATTTATTTGGGAATTTTACATTACATTATGAAGCCAGTACAGCTCCTTTCAATGTTTTGTTATTCATTTCATACATCTCATGATGTAATGTAAAATTCCCGAATAAATGTCTTCTTCAAAAAGAAGCCGCCATTTGCAAGATAAAAGCAAAGGTGCATTTGAATTAACAGCATATATAAGAGAAAAATTTGTGTTTAGATTGGAACTTGCTCAGGTAGCTCAGTTGGTAGAGTATTGGCCTAGAAAGCCAAAGGTCCTGGGTTCAAGCCCCAGTCTGAGCATATAATTTTTCTCTTCAAATATGATTTATTCATCATCGAGATGTATAAAATGAGTAATAAAAGCATTGAATTAAATATGGAACAATTTTTAATAGGCCAATGCATAACCTAGCATGTGCAGATGACCTTGTTATATTTGATGTTCTACGAAAGTAAGTGGAAGAAGCATTAAAACAAGTAAAGCAAAGGTCTTGGAAGACAGGATTAGTCATAAATGAGGACAAAACAAAATATATGAGAATATCAAGAGTAGAAGTAAGTCCAATCTCATATAGGCTTTAGTCCTAGATGGTCAGAAATTTGAGAAAGTTGATAGTATTAAATACCTGGGTTCTCTAATTACAACAAAAAATGGATTAAGTGAAGAGGTTTGGGAAGGATTGCAATGGGCAATAGATGCTTCTATGCATTAAAACAAGTTTTTAAGCTAAGGATTAAAACATATAAAATAGAATTGAAACCAGTAGTTATGTTTTGAAGCGAAAAATGGACATTATCAGAAAGAGATAAGTACATGTTAAATACTTGGGAAAGAAAAATATTAAGGAAGATATATGGAGCAGTACAGGAACAAGATATATGGAGAATTAGAACAAACCAGGAATTGAAAGAATATATAGGAATTTATATCTGGTAGGAGATATTAGAAGAAAGAGACTGGAATGGGTAGGACATGTGTTGCAGATGGAGCAAGAAAGAGGTGCAAGAAAGATTTTAGAAGGGAAACTAGAAAGAAGAAGAAAGGTTGGAAGACAGAAAACTAAGATGGTTAGATAAGGCTGTGGAAGAGTTAAGACAACTGAAGGTGAAAAGATGGAGACAGAAAGCTAGTAATAGAGAAGAATGGGTAGTTGTTTTATGAGGCCTAGGTTCTTAGAGGACTGTAGAGCCAAAGGAAATAGAAGAAGAATCTTGAGGTCGTAATTTATTAAATGAATAAATTCAGTTATGGTTTTAATTTTAATGTCTCAAAGACTTCTGTGGACTAAAAAAATTAAATTTATAATTTTAATCCCTATTTGCTAAATGAATTAAAAGAAAATATACAAAGAATAATTGTCCATTACAGTAGAACAACTAGTACATGCCAATGAAAATTTCTTGAGAGGGCATGAAACATGCGTAAGAGAAAGTGGACAGCACATATAGCATCTTCTGCTTGGAGGATAAGAAACAAAATGTTTATAATGTAATATGTATTACTGACTGATTTGAATACTTGAACTATCAAACAAGCTGCAATGTATACATAATGGTTGCATTAGATATATTTGAAATATCTGAAGATATGACATTGTTTCTGCATCTATTGAATTTCTGTCATGGCTCTGACTGAGTGACAGAAGAACTTCATGTTATAAAATGAATGGTAAAGAGAAAAATTTATGCTTGAACTGGGAATCAAATCCCAAAATTATTTTAATCATAGTTATAGCTTTAACTTCTTAATATTAATTTAATTCATATTATGTGTTTGTTTTAGCAACGTGTGGCACAAGAAGTGTTAACTACGCTTAAGGAACATCCAGATGCATGGACGCGTGTGGATACTATTCTTGAATTCTCAAGCAATCAACAAACTAAGTATTATGCATTGCAAATTTTGGAGCAAGTAATTAAGACAAGATGGAAAGTTCTGCCAAGAAACCAATGCGAAGGTAATATGGTTTTAATTTTAAGCTAAATTATGCTATCGCCTAACATTGTTATAATTAGGGCTAGGATTTTTATGTATCAAGATTAAGATTGCAACATAGTATAAGCCTAATGAGAAGTTAGACTTGTGAATATCTTTTGTTTCACACACAAACAGTTGAATAATATAATGAGAAGTTAGACTTCTGACTGTCTTTTGTTTTGTTTCACACACAGACAGTTGAATAATATACACTATCTGCATTGCAATCTAGTAGTAGTAGTATTCAAATGTTCTGAAGCTCTTGATTTGTCATCATTCGCTTGCGGCTTCCCAATAATATTCAGCAATTTGCAATGGTGTTCCAACTATTTTCTGAAGATCAGTGCAGAACATCAAGTGATCCTTGTTCATTATCGTATTTGTGTCCTTGCATACTATGCAGTGTGGAGAGTCTAGTAGCTTAATTCTATGTATATGTGCTGCCAAGCAATCATGACCAGTTTCAAGACGAAATGTTGCAACTGCAATTGATCTGGGGCTGTTTGGTATTGTATCTGGTTCTAGTAATGTCTTCCATATCTTGGTTTCACATTGGATTTTGTTTTGTTCGGCTATATGGGATTTTATTTTCATTTTGGTGTAGAGTTGCACTGATTTATAAGATAGGTAATTGATCGTATTCTGTTGGATGAGTGTACCTTTTTTTGCAAGCATATCAGCCTTCTCATTACCTTCCACACCACAATGTGCTGGAATCCATTGTAGAACAACATTTCTGTTTAGATTTTTCAACATCCTGATGCAATTTTTGGCTTCTATTATTCTATGGTCTTGGATGGTCTGGTTGTGTGTTAGTGCCATTATGGCTGAGCTGGAGTCAGAAAGTATTACAGCATTTTGGAAGGAGTTGACATGAAGAAACAATTGCTGTAGGGCTGTAAGTATTGCTTGTAGTTCACCGTTATAATGTGTTGTATATTTCCCAAGAGATATGTGTATATTTCCCAAGAGATATGTAAAATGAGAAGAGTTTACACGTTATTGCTGCTCCTGCTTCTCTATTCATTAGCGACCCATCTGTATGGACATGAAGCCACATTTGTTCTGGATATCTAATGTTGATTGTTTCTAATGCTAATTGTTTCATTACTGTTGAGCTTGTCGTTTTTTTGTTGATCTCTTCTGTCAGGTTTAATGAATAGTTGATGCTGCCAAATTCAAGGGAGATATTGGAGTTATAAGTTTTTGTGCCATCTCTGGTATTTCATATTTCTCTTTAGTCTGTAATATTTTTTGGGTGAATCCTACATGAGTTTTTAGATGTCTATTTTGATTTATGTAGCTGTTCCAGTAGTTCTGATATGGAAGTCTTCTTAGTTTTTCATATAACAATATTCCTTTTTCTTCAATATCATACTGTATTGGTCTATTGTTAGTTAAGATTTGCATTGCTAATATTGGTGTTGTTTTAACACCACCAGTAATTATTCTCAAAGCTTGATTTTGGACTTTTTCCAATTTGTTCACATGATTGGGAGATGTAACTAGCACTTCAGATTCATAATGTAAAACTGGCTTTATATAAGACTTGTATGTCTGGTTTAAAGTTGATCTTGAGCAACTCCATTTTGTGGCAGTAAGTCTCTTCAAAAGTTTCAATCGTTTTTGTGCTGATTCAGAAACTTTTTCAGTGTGAGTTTTCCAAGTTAATTTCTTGTCCAGGTAAAATATTTAGCTTCGTTTGTTTCTTGTATGGGTGTGTTTTTCAATGAAACTTTAATCTGTGCAACTTTATGTTTTAAGGTAAACACCTGGAAATATGATTTTGCTGGGTTTATGGTCATTAAATTTTCTTCACACCATATTGACAGGTCTTCTAATGCTTTATTCATTTCTCTTGATAATTTTGCATTGCAATCTTATATTTTATTACATAAAAATCCTAGCCCTAGTTATAATGCATTAATAAGTTTGTGTTAATATTTGGAAATTACTACTCTCTATCATCTCTGGTAAAGGGAGGAGAAAAAATTAAAGAATATTTGAGAATAAAGTTCTTAGGAAAATTTTTGGACCAAAGACAGATGAACAGACAGGTGAATGGAGAAGACCACATAAGTGAACTATATGATCTTTATGGGAACCAGATGTAATAAGAAGTCTTAAGTCTCGTGGACTGTGATGGGCAGGACACGTGGCACGAATGGGGATTGAAAGAGGGGCATGGAAACTCAGGGTAAACCACAGAGAAAGCACCCAGTAGATCAGCCAAGAATGAGGTGGAAGAATAATATTAATGATTTGAGGTAAGCAGATTATGTAGAGGATGATCAGAAGACATTAGCTCAGGATAAGGATGTATGGAGAGATTATATCCACATTGCCATGATGAGTTCGATAGTGCCAGTGAGTTTGTTAAAATCATTAACACGACAAAACTACTTCCATTTTAACATTGAACTCTAGTAAGACAGAATCCCAATAAGAAGCACCACATATTGAATTCTGGCAGTAATTCTCTTGAAAGAATTGTAAAACAAACTTGAGAAGTTAGTAAATAAATTTAAGATAATTTGTTCAAAAGATATGTATGTCAATAATATATTAGTAATTTATGATATTAAAAATAAAAAAAAAGGAAATCTTGCATGAATACTAAAGAAATAAAAATCAACAACAGTATGAAGCTTTTAATTATTAATTTAACACTTCTCATTGAGGGATAAATTATATTTGAAGAGAAAAATTTTTGCCTAGACCGAGACTCGAACCCGGGACCCTTCGCTTTCCGGGCCAAGTGCTCTACCAACTGAGCTACCGAGGCGAGTTGCGATCTAGATGCAAATTTTTTTCTTATATACATTGTAATTCCCTCGTGCCAAATGCTTGAAACCGTAGCTTCTATCTTTGCAGCATTTGGCACGAGGGAATTACAATGTATATAAGAGAAAAATTTGCGTCTAGATCGCAACTCGCCTCGGTAGCTCAGTTGGTAGAGCACTTGGCCCGGAAAGCCAAGGGTCCTGGGTTCGAGTCTCGGTCTAGGTGAAAATTTTTCTCTTCAAATATAACAAACCGTATGAACCACCTGGATCTAACAATAATAAAAACCTCAGCGATATCAAATTAGAAATAAGCATTTATCGAAAACCTAGAAGTGATGCACTTACCGTAAACAATAATTCCAGATATCCTTTCCAACAAAAAGTCAATACATTCATCAGTTTTAGTAAATATAATCTTAAAACTCCCTTGAAATAAAGATAATTATAACAAAGAATTAATCTGTATTAAATACATTACCAAAACCAATGGCTACTTACTTACTTACTCACTGGCACTATCGAACCCGTAGGTTCATGACCGCGCGGACATAAGCTCTCCACACATCCCTATCCTGAGCCAATGCTTTCCAATCATTCCCTGTATAATCTACTTCCCTCAAATCATAGTTAATGTTGTTCTCCTACCTCATTCTTGGTCTACCAACTGGGCGTTTTCCTTCTGGCTTTCCTACAAGAAGTTTCCATGCACATCTTTCATTCCCCATACGCGCAACATGTCCTGCCCATCGCAGTCTACGAGACTTAACCAATGGCTACAATGAACAAATTATAAGTAAACTCATCAGAAAACAAAATAGAAGAACAATATATTCATCATAACCAAACTCTAAAAAAGTATCTGATAACAATAAGAAGGACTGGATAACATTTTTGTAAGACTAGACAAAAAAGATAGCTAACATACTAAAAAAAATTATTATTAAAAAAATAAACATAGCATATAGAAGTGGAAATAGACTAAATAACATAATAAACAATGACAATAAATTGACGTATAGAGATTGCAAACAAATTTTACACAGGAAGAATCAACATAAGTTTTAACAAGAATTAAATTAATCGTGATTATTTCATACCTCATACTTCTATATTTCTTTAAATACAGCACTGCAGTATTTAAAGAAATATAGAAGTATGAGGTATGAAATAATCACGATTAATTTAATTCTTATGAATTTGAACCTCATAATGTTAAAAATTCCCAAATTTAATATATAAATGAGTTTTAACATTAGCTTAACAATTTTAAATATGCAGATGTGAAATCCAGTTACACCAAACATGTTGTTCAGGCAGGACTCATATGCAAGATATAGACAACACCCTCACAATGTTGTGCAGCTACAGAAATCCAATAAAAATAAACATAGTGTTCATAAATTAATTATGGGAAAACATCAGGTTTTCAGTTAATAAAAATTAATAAAATGAGTTGTATCTCATTAATGACAAAATAAATAAATTTAATCTAATGTGTGATACTATTAAAAGAACCCTTAAAAACACAAGAAAAGAAACAAAAATGAAATTTTATGAAGTAATGGCTGTTCCTGTATTGATGTATGGATCAGAATGTTGGACGATCACTAAAAAACAACAAAGATTGGAAGCAGCTGAGATGAGATTTTTAAGAAATATAGCAGGATATACTTTGCTGGATAAGAAAATGAAGATATAAGAAAGGAACTAAATATTTTCAAACTTACAGACCGAATAATTAAATATAGGAACCCCGAAAAGAACATGTTGATAGAATGCCAGAAGAAAGATTTCCAAAATTATTGCTAAATTATAAACTGCACAGAAGGAGAAATGTTGGATGCCCACACAGAAGATGGTCTGAACAATTTTAACAATTCTAGCTTTCATGAAACCGGAACGAGCCAACAGACTTATCCCTGGATGATGATGATGAGTTGTATCTCACCTAATAAATACTTCATGTTCTTCAAGCACAGAGACTGCAGTTTTCAAGAGGAGTCCCTCCCATCTTCAGCCATCATTATGACTGTCGAGTAATAATCTACATCACTTATTTTAGGAATTCACACTATGAGGTATATTCATTTAGGTAAAATTTTATCACTCACCTCATATTTTTCTAATATGAAAATATGAGGTGAGTGATAAAATTTTACCTAAACAATCTACATGTTCATCTTCAAAGTTGCCATCTGATGTCGATTTGATGAACTTTGAGATCAATTCTTGTTTGCCGGGAATTTCAGAATTCATGGATCTATATTTGATATACATTAAAAAGATCAAATTTTAATCCATAAATTTTGAAGTTCCCAGCAAGCTAGATTGTACGAGGGCGGATCGGAAAGTAACGCACAATAATTTTTTTTTAAAAAAGTTTAATAGTAAAAAAAAGGAAAAAAATCACAAATGAACTTACATCTTTTACCTACTTTTCGACATAGTCACCAACTTTCTCAACACATTTTTCCCCATTGTGTTACCAGTTTCAATATGCCCTGTTCGTAGAAGTCCGTTTTGGTTGGAGTGTAGCCATCTGCGCACTGCTGATTTCACTTCCACATCTGTCTCAAAGCATTTGCCGGCCAGGAATTTCTTCATGGGACCAAACAGATGAAAGTCCGATGGTGCAAGATCCGGACTGTATGGTGGATGCTGGAGCACCTCCCAACCAAATTCGGCGATTTTCTGACGAACGACAGCAGCAACATGGGGGCGAGCATTGTCATGAAGAAGTTTAACGTTAATGTTGTGATGTTTGTCACGAATGGCACGACGCAACTTCACCAAAGTTTTAATGTAGGCCGCAGCATTCACAGTGGTCCTGTGTTCAGCAAAGTCCACCAATAAAACACCATGCATATCCCAGAACACTGTCACAAGCACTTTCCTGGCAGATTGAGTCACTTTGAATTTTTTCTTTACTGGGGAACCAGCATGTTTCCACTCCATTGATGCCTGCTTTGTTTCGGGCGTGTAGTGGTACGCCCACGACTCATCACCTGTGACGATTCCTTCCAGAAAGTCATGTCCTTGTGCGGTGTACCGCGTTAAGTGGTCCAAGCTTACCATCATTCGCTGGCCCTTGTGGTCGTCTGTCAGGTTCTTAGGCACCCAGCGAGCACTAACTTTACGGAATTTCAAATTTTCATGAACAATATCGTACACTGCACCATAGGAAATGTTGAACTTCTGCAATAAGGCTCGCAGTTGCACAGGCCGGTCGTTCAGAATTGCCGCCTCAATGCCTCTGACATTCTGCGGGATTGCTGCTGTTGTCGGCCGGCCGGAGCGTGGCGAATCACTAAGGTTTACGCGTCCCTCTTGGAAGAATGTGCACCACCTGGAGACATTGCTACGGTCCATACAATCATCCCCATACACGCCACGCATGTCCCTGTGAATTTCACTGGGTTTATGCCCTTTGGCCCACAAAAATCGAACAACACTTCTCTGTTCCTCACAGGTGGACGACTGTAGCATGCGCGCCATCTTTGTTGCATAGTTCAAGCTTCTCTCGCAAGAGGTGCACCTGAGAAAAAAATACCATCTGTAGTGAAAACTTCAAACTATATCTCTGTGAAATTTCAACATTCTAGCTGCAATACCAAGGCAGAAAAAAATTATTGTGCGTTACTTTCCAATCCGCCCTCTTAGATTGTTACTCGACAATCATAATCATGGATGAAAATGGTAGGGATTCCCCTTGAAAACTGCAGTTTCCATGGTTGAAGAACACAAAGTATGAGGTGAGATATGACTTGCTTTATTAATTTTTATTAAACATAGTGGGTTACTTCCTCTAATGTTCAAATAAACAAAACATGCTGGGGGAAAATAGGGATTCTAAGAAAGTTGACAACAACTTGATTTATTTTAATTGAGAATGCACACAGTACATATAACTATCTATACAAAATATTCACAAATAAACCAGTACTTCATCTATGGTTAGTAGCAAACCAACCTTCTGCTGAGGATGAGCCTAGTCTCGAAAGGCCTAAAGAGAAATAGTTTTTTGTGCGATAGTGCATTTTGTCATATAGCAATGGCGACCGTGATTGATAGTTCAACTTCCTACATTTTGGGGTTGCCAACCTAAATAACTATACTGTAATTAAATAACTGTACTGTAATATTACATATTACAAAATGCATGTGGGAAGTAAAACCACTGCCCTCTATGTATACTATATACAAAAATCCAAAAGGTAGTGTTAATATATTCAGAGATAAATATGGGAAATAACATTATGGGGTTCTTCATTTGTAAATTAATGAGTCATTTTTTACATCTTACCTCATATTTTATGTTACTTTAAACACGGGAACTAGTTTTCAAGAGAAAGATCTCTCATTTTCAACCGAAATTATTAATGTGGTAAGATGTAAAAAATACTCATTCATTTACGAAGTATTTATATACATTATACGAAACAAATCACTGCATTTTAAATGAACTGAACTTTATTTAAAACAATATAAAACAATAAATACATACTTGCTGCCATTTTATCACTGAATTGATGTCATGGCCTGATGTAGTTTCAACTAATAAACATTGTCCACACTGTTAATGTTAGTCGGTTGTTTATAATGAATGAAAATATTTCCAACAAAGATGTTATTATTTTATTATTATTTACTATTTTGAAAACACCATCATGCAAAAAATAATGTACAATGCATGTTGTGAATTGTTTTACAGAATCTCGAAGATTGCTATTGCTCTGTTTTTAAACATTTCCTCGCTTCTGTAAAAACCACTTCCCAACTTTGCATCGTAATATACTACTAACAGTTGAGATTAACGGTAATAAAATGGGTGTGTTTTCTAATGCCACCTACTGCACTTTAGATACTTTGAGTTCTGTGCTGGGAGATAGAAGGCATATGTGTCTATTTTCAGTTTACACATAATAAATTATTTATAAATATGAGCTTTTGTCAGGGTTATATAAGGAAAATTGAGGATTTTACACATATTTATTCATGTTTTTTCTCCTACACTAGCTTTTATTTTCACTCCTTATTGTTTATTAGGATTGCTTTTAATGTCTCCTTTTATCTCTATTTATTTTTATACTAAAAATTGAAACAGTTAAAAGTATTTATTAGGTAAATATATTTATTTGCAGGAATAAAGAAATATATAGTGGGTCTGATTATCAAAACTTCTTCAGATCCAGAAACGATGGAAAAAGAAAAAGTCTATCTGAACAAGTTGAACATGATACTTGTACAGGTAAGAGTACATTATTTTATTTTAAATATTTAAAGCTCTTCATTTAATTAACTGAGCAGCAATGAAAATTAATTAAGTAATGAACATAATAAAGTTTAAAAATGAAAGTATTATTTGCAATTATTTTAGTATCAAGAAACATGTTACACTCATGGTTATGTGATTGCTTTGGGATCTGAAGTTTGAATATTGAAACCTGGCTAGAATTGATTGCTTTTTAAGAGTGTAAATTTCCTAACTATTGTTTCCTTTGCAAGGGAAGTAAAGCTAGGTTTATAACATGTAAAAGAACCTCAGCCATTTGCCCAGATTTAAATTTTAGTGTTAGTGAACTTAGATCTTAAAGCACATTGTTAAATTAAAAATAAATACTAAGAAATATCTAGTAAATCACTATATTTTTTGATTGATTGAGTGGATTCTATTTAATCATCATATTGGTTCTACAACCCTTGGGATTTTCATATACTGTAAGTTTCTTTCAAACACCTCTTTTTTGCAGCTGACCAACCTTTCTTAATTAATTATCCACATCATCATCTTCAAGGAATGGGCCTATTGGCCTGTTCTGCTTCCCACTGGACAATATGCTACAGGTCGTCCTTCCAACGTCATTTCGGTCTTCCTACATTTCTTCGGTCTTCAGGTCTATAATAAAGTGTCTGTTTTGGCCTAGAAAGCCAAAGGTTCCGGGTTCAAACCATTTATATTTATTTCTGTATATTTTCTCGATAATATTATATATTTGTAATTCATCTCTGATATCTTGTCTTTTCTTTTGGTCTCTTAAAGATACCCGTGCAATGGATCTCAGAAATCTCATTTTTGTTGTCTCAATTTTATGTTTATCAGAGATTGTTAAAGACCAAGTCTCAGACTTGTATGTTAACATTGGAATGGTTACTGTTTTGTAAAATTTCAATTGAGTTTCTCTGTGGTCTTATTTCTCAAATATCTTCTTATTGAGCTTCATATCTGTTGAAATTTCCCTAATTTCTTTTCCATATCCAAATTTTGCAGGTACTATAACATGTTATATTATTAATTTTATCTTCAGCTTTCCCAGACTGATAAAACAGAGAATTGTTTTGAAACATGTCCAAGAACAAATCAACATTAATATTGAGGTAAGATGTCCAGACCAAAAATAATATAATTAAAATAACCTCAAAATATAACTTCCTAAAATTAAATATTTACTATAACATGTTTCCCAGACAATTAAAACAAGTTACTTGTTCATTGATATTTGCTCCAATTACAATTTTTTTCCTTTTATGCTGAGTTCCAGTAAATGCCATGGGCTTTGTTTTCTCTGTTCATATCTTCAAATTATAATCTTTTATTAGTTTCCATAATTTATAAACTGATTTTTGTAGTTGATTTTCTGAGGAAGCTACAATGATGTGGTCATCTGCAAATAAAAGACAGTTCATTTTCATAACATTTATCATAAAATGTTCATCTAAAAGAGTTTGCCATGCACTAATGTCATCATCTAAATATATATTAAAAAAGTATTGGCGAAAGTGGGCAAACTTGTCAAAGTCCATTGTTGAGTTCTATGTAAGTTTCTCCAGAACCATTTCATTTTATCTATACAAATTTTTGTATTTTTATATAAACTTTTTATAGTTTTAATTGGATGAGGTGGATATCTTTTATTCTTTAATATATCCCATCTTTTATTCTTTAATATATCCCATAATTTAGAGATTACAATTTTATCAAATGCCTTCTCATAGTTAATGAACAATATGTGTGTTTCAAGATTAAATTCTCTTCTTTTTTTTGATCAACTGTTGGAGCGAAAAAATACAGTCAATTATAGAGTGGCCTTTTCTAAACCCATGCTGTTAATTTGAAATAATTTCATCACTTATTTTTCCGATTCTTTTAGATAGTATTTTCACATAGATTTTGCTACATTTTCCCAAAAGGCTTATACCTCTGTAGTTATTTGGGTTATGTCTATTGCCTTTTTGTACATAGGGATAACAATAGCTTCAGTCCACTTGATGTTTCTCATCGAAAGAAGCCCTGCTAACTTTATAAAGTAATGTTTAAATTTCCAATAAAATGTCTTCTTAAATAGATGCTGCCATTTGCATAATCGAAGCAAAAGCTTGTAGCATTCGGCAATTGGGAATTAACTATGTATAAGAGAAAAATTTGTATTTAAATTTGATGTGCTCAGATAGCTCAGCGGTAGAGCATTGGCCTAGGAAGCCAAAGGTCCTGGGTTCAAACCCCAGTCTGAGCATATAATTTTTCTCTTCAAATATAATTTTTCCTTCAGTGAGAAGTGTTAAATTAATAATAAAAACATGTTTAAGGGCTTTATACATTAAAAAACCCAAATGCTATGTAACAGTAGGAATGTCTAAGGAAAGATTGGGGTTTCATTTCCTCCAACATCTCTAGCCTTAACTTCTGTAAAAAATATATCTTCAAAAATTGAAACATTGTGGGTTCTCACCCAATTTTTAAACATTTGAACCACTACAGTTCCAATCATTTCATTATTTCTTATTTATGTACACTCTCTTTTGTTAACTGAGTTTCATATTCATTTGAGTTATGCTTTATCTGCATGACCAGTGACTGAGTGGAACATTTTGTGGAGAGAAAAAGATCTCTAGTAAATAAGTAAGAAGTTTATGAAAATATAATTCTTAGAAGTTGAAACATGAGGTAAGATGAAGACAGACTGAACTTATTTATTAAGTAAGAAGTTTGCTTCATTTATCATAATGTTGTACTTATTTAAATAAATTGTTGGGTTATTTAATAAATCACATTAAGAAGTAACATTATGAGGTTCTTCTTAATAAATAAGGTGAAACCAGAGACATCAATCAAGTTATGAGGTAAGATGACTCTGGATCCACCTTATTTATTTTGAGTCAGTTTATAAACAAATCACCTAATAATTAGTAGAATCCTTAACCCGTAAGCACATGCGCCAGGGTAAAAAATACCCAGACGTTATTCTTTTTGTTGGCAACACTGTGTTTGAATTTAAATTTATCTACCGTTTTCAGTACCTTTCTTTCAGATATTTTTGCATTGTTGTATGTAAGATTTAGTTGTTTTCCTATGACTGGAGGAGTTTATGCATGCATTTATCAAGATTGGGTAAGAATTACCCAGCGCGTGTGAATAAGTAACAAATAGTGAATCATTTTATTTGTGCACCATTTCTATTTTCCATTGCAAAATGGACTTACAATATAGGCAAAGTGGACAAATAGTAAACTGGCTAAATGAAAAAGAAGATGAAGATGTTGGTTGGTTGGTATCTAATGTTGAGCACTTGATAATGAAATCATTCGCTCTCTTGCACTCCAATATTTAGCAGAAAGGCTGGTCTCTTCTACAAAAGCTGGACAACGGAGGAGATGGTTTCTTTCCATATCTTCATTTAAATTGCAAAAAGGGCATTTAGGTGAATCCGTTATGCCAATTCTGTGTAGGTGTTTATTCAAGCAATCATGTCCCGTTAGCAGTCTGAATGTTCCTACTGTAGATTTTCTTTGTAATGTAGTAATGTCATAAGCTTGTAGATTTTCCCATTCCTTTCCAGATGTTTTGGTAGTGTATTCTTCTCTAAGTTTATTGATGTATTTATTTGAGATAATTCTTTTGATAGAGTGAAAGGAAACTGGAGTAGAAGTTGGGTTTGAAACAATTTTGCTACCAGAGTGAAAGGAAACTGGAGTAGAAGTTGGGTTTGAAACAATTTTGCTACCCTTCTTGGCTAGAAAATCGGCTATTTCATTGCCTGTCACTCCACAATGGGCCGGAATCCATTGAAGTACAACTTTTTTATGTAGACGGGATAACTGTTTTATCATATTGTGACATTCGATAATTTTGATGCTTTTGGGTGTTGTGTCTCGTGTTATAGCGAGAATGGCTGCTTTGGAGTAACATAGAATTACAACTTTTGTAAATTTTTGGATGTGATATAAAAGATTTTGTAAACTTAAGAAAATTGCTAGAATTTCGCCATCAAAGTTTGTTGAATTTGTGTTTAGTTTACGATAAAAGGAAAAAAGTGGACATACTGCACCAGCACCAGTGCCACCGTCATTTGGTAGGCTGGAGCCATCTGTAAAAATATGTATCCATTCAGGAGCAGGGTATCTTAGATTATTATTTCCAGTGACATTTGTTTTAAATATATAGAGGAGTTTCAGATTTCTTGATGTCTTCTGTTAAATGAAGGTTATATTCAATTTCCAAAAATTCTAGAGGGTTGTTTCTCATCTGCATATTTTCTTTTGAACGTGGAAGTTGCAATTTCTGTTTGATTTCTTGTACTATGCTTAAGAAGCTTTGCTGAGATTTTAAACATACTTGTGGTTTTCTTTGGGTCCAGTTATTATGGGGTAGCCTTAAAAATTTTTCATACTGTGTGATTGCTGTTTTCTCAATTTCAAATGCTATGTTTGGGTTATTTGTTAAGATTTGCATGACAGTGATTGGTGTTGTTTTAATGGGTGACGTAACCACCACATGTGGTGCCTACTACTAAACGGTTACAACTAGTTTATTGTACTCCAATACAAACATGAAGCCTTGGAAAAAAGATGAAAAGATGTTATTGAACATGAATCAGGAGATGAAGCCGATCATCTCTCCGAAAGTGAACTTAATTCTGATACAGAACAGGAAGCAACTATGAGTGATAAAGACTATGAGGATGATGCTCCACTGTCTCAGTTTTTTAGTTACAAAGGTAAAGATGGAACTTCTTGGAGAAAAAATGTGCCACATCAAAATGTTAGGACCAGAGCATGCAATATAGTTACTCATCTTCCGGGCTATAAGGGAGACGCTCGCCATGCAAAATTACCTATAGAAACCTGGCCATATCTAATAGATGATGGTATCATTGGTGATATTGTAAAATATACAAATATTTACATTAGGTCCATCCAGAATAATTTTGTTCTTGAGCGTGATGCTTTGCCAACTAATATAGCTGAGATAAAGGCACTGTTTGGTTTGTTATATTTCGCTGGTGCACTGAGATCAGCTAAACTCAATGCTACAGGTCTATGGTCAACTAGTGGAACAGGAATCCATCTGTGACAATAGTGTTTGAGTGAG
The DNA here is from genome assembly GCA_030220185.1 of Diploptera punctata. Lineage (NCBI taxonomy): Eukaryota > Metazoa > Arthropoda > Insecta > Blattodea > Blaberidae > Diploptera > Diploptera punctata. The sequence goes on along the minus strand of JASPKZ010000038.1, from coordinate 1,638,470 downwards.
TGGCTCCCAAATGCTATAATCATTATTTATTTCTAATTAGTGTTAGCACTGAACAAGAAACATAATATTGCAGTATTTTTCTGAAGAACATTATTGCGTAGTTAATGCTCATGTGCATTGTTATTTTTTTTAGGGGGGGGGGCAAATCCCGATTGAGGAAGTGAACATAGTGTGTGTGAGTGGCTTAAATATATATGACTTTTTCATAATTTTTGTTGGCACTGAACTAATACATTATACTACAGTATTTTTGTGAAGAAAATGTAGTACATACTTAGATCTTATTTTATGTATTGTTAAATTAAACAATAAATAATTTAAACATGGTCAAAATAAAAATATAATTATAGAATATTCATAAAAATTACATTTTGCTGTTAATATCACTTAATAAAGTTTCGGGTAAAAAATATCCAGCGCGTGTGGTAACGGTGCAAAATTATGCGTGTGTTCTGACGGGTTAAGAACATATTTCATAATGCTATGCATTCTGTCATCACCTTGTTCTGACTCTGGTTATGCTAACCACCTATTCCAATTTAATCATTGTTTCGATCCAAATTTTGAAATTTTACATGTTTGTGATAAGGGTAAGAAGTTAGATCTTTTGGAGGCTGTAGAAATAAATAAAATGAAAAGTAGTAACAAACTGTTAAATTCTCAACTTGATTTGAATGAATCCCCTTTGTTAAATTTAAAAAAATTAAATAAATATTGTTGTATTGTTGCTTAGGTCAGTTGATATGTACTATAATAACACAATTTATATTTTAACATGTCTGAAGAAGGTACAGTGTACCGAAACAGCTGTCACTGAATTATATAATAAATATGAAAACCAAATAAAACTATGTTTTATTTTTATTTAATTAACATTAATTTATGAATTAAGAACCTCATAATGTCATTTTCCATATTTAACTTTGAACAGACAATACTGTTTATTAAGTAAAACCTCATAATGTTACTTCCTATTGTATTTTTCATATTAAAAATTATATAAATATAAAATGTTGTTCATTAATATTTAAAGGAAGTGACACTATGAGGTTTATTCAAATTAATAAATTAGGTTAGATTAACATCTCACTTCATAATTGTAGATTTCTTGAAGACTAGTTTTGATATATCTTCGTATCATTTTCAGTTCTAACTGTTGAACTGGTGGTTGATGATTCTGTAGGTTGCTTCCTGCTCCCTTGTTGGCTGACTGATGAACTTCCAAATTAATTCAATCTCTTTCCCTGGGGAATTTCAAAATTCATTATTTTCATTTGAAATTCCTGGGGTAAAAGATTGAATTAATTTGGAAGTTGATCAGTCAGCCAACATGGAGTAGGAAGCAACCTACAGGATCGCCAACCACCAATTCAATGAAAATGATATGAAGATGTATCAAAACTAGTCTTCAATAAATCTACAATTATTAGGTGAGGTGTTAAATCTAACTCTATTTAATAAATAAAATATTGTAATCAATGGTAAAGAGAAAAAAAATCTCTTTAGCATTGTTTGCAATAGTTTGGTTGTGTACATTAATTTATTTATTTCAAACATAGTAATAGCTTTAGCTTATATTAATTTAATAAATGATTGTATTTATTTCTTTAGGTACTAAAACGAGAATGGCCCAAAAATTGGGAATCATTCATTCCTGACATTGTTGGAGCCAGTAAAACCAATGAGAGTTTGTGCCAAAACAATATGGCAATTCTTAAACTTCTCAGCGAGGAAGTATTTGATTTCTCCAGTGGACAGATAACACAGACAAAAGCAAAGCATTTGAAGGATACCATGTGTTCTGAGTTCTCGCAGATTTTTCAGCTTTGTCAGTTTGTTATGGTAAGTTTCAGCTTTGCATAATCTGTAATAAACCTTTTAATTGAAATACACTCATGTGTATGGATTATTATGGCACTTATCCATTTGAATTACATTTTTTTGCAGGATAATTCCCAGAATGCTCCACTTGTTGGTTCAACTTTGGAAACATTGCTGAGGTTTCTCAATTGGATTCCTTTGGGTTACATATTTGAAACAAAACTCATCAACACACTTATATTTAAGGTGAGTAACTTTAAAAGATTTTGGGAGACACGTGGATAGTTAAGAATGAAATACAATGAGATTTTATCTTTTTGTGTGTGATCTCTTTGGAATTGTTTGTTTCACTGTTTTGTTTCTGTAAAAGAAAAGCTTTCTTAATTCAAAATTTTAATATTTTATTAAACACAAATTATGAACAAGTTATAATATATCAACATAATATTTATTAAATAATGAAATAAATTGTCTTAATGAGAAAAATGAAATTTATTTTCAATCAGTGCTTAAGAAAAATGTATTTTCAGTGTTTTTATTTTAAATTTATCACTTCTTACTGAAGGACAAATTTATATACAATTTAATAAAACATCAACAATATTATTTTGAAAAGAAGAATTAGTGCCTGGACCGGGACTTGAACCCCAAACCTCTGGTTCTATGGACTAGTATGCAATCTGTTACGCCATTCAAGACACAATACAAACATCAACATTTTTTTCCTCATATACAATTTTCTAATCATCCGAAGTCAGATAGATGGCTGTTTTCAATCCAGCAGGTAAATCAATTGAAAGAGTAATCTAAAAGTTGCTGAATCTGTGAGGTATGAAAAGTAGGATTTTTACTTATCACGGATTTTGAAAATTAATTGGAAAAGTTGTATCGAAGAACATATGGACTTTTTTAATTAGTTTATTTACAAGATATACAGAGCTGGATAATGTTTTCTTAAATAGGAACATATTATCATAATAATCATTAAAGAATCTGAATTTGACACATCGTCCCATGATTTATCGAATCTTGAAAGCATGTTTGAGAAGGGTTTTTCCTAAAATTATGAGGTGTAGTGCCAATTTCCGATCCTTCTGAAACATTTTAAAAATCATTAGGAAGTAACATTATGAGGTTTAATTTAATAATTGAGTTTGTATTTTTAACATTCTTACCTCATATGTTTGTTTTGTTGGATGATCGTTTCAAAGCTTATTGCTCCATCTTCAGCTTGTCACAAACTAGTTTTTTCTTTTCTTCAAGTTGTCGGCCCTGGATCTGTGTTCCAAAGAACTTGGTAATGAGGCTCCTTTCTCCGGGAATTTCAAAGTTCATAATTTTGTCCTTGTCCTTCTGTATATAGATTTTTTTCCCATATTGTGAGTTCATTGCTATTTTCTAACTGTTTTAATAATTTTGATTTTAGATCTATTTTGTGTTTTTGTGTACAGCAGCTCAGGTTTGGACAGAAAACACAAAATAGATCTAAACACAAAATTATTAAAACAGTTGTAAAATACCAATGAACTCACAATATGGGGAAAAAATCTTTATACAGAAGAATAAGGAGAAAATTATGAACTTTGAAATTCCCGGAGAAAGGAGCCTCATTACCAAGTTCTTTGGAACACAGATCCAGGGCCGACAACTTGAAGAAAAGAAAAAAAAACAGTTTGTGACAAGCTGAAAATGGAGCAATAAGCTTTGAAACGATCGTCCAACAAAACAAACATATGAGGTAAGAATGTTAAAAAATACAAACACAATTACTTCTGAAACATGTTCTCAAGAATCTACAAATTATTAGATGAGGTGTCATTTTCCGATTCTTTAATGATTATTAAAAAACCTCATGTGTTACTTCCTAAAATTATAGTCATATTATCAAGGACTCGCTATTTGAAGATATAACAACTTTAAAAGATGCATAATATGTTATATGTTTATATTTGAAAGTAGCCTTTTTAATACAATTTTTTATTTGCAGTTCCTTAATGTTCCGATGTTTCGAAATGTAACATTGAAATGCCTGACCGAGATAGCAGGCGTCACTGTACCTAATTATGATGACATGTTCATTATTCTCTTCACCCATACCATGAGTCAGCTTGAACAGGTAAGAAAATTGTTCAACTTATCTTAAAATTCTGAATTAACAAATCTTGGATGAGCGAGTAAAGGGACATATCTCCACCAGAGTTATCTCTCTTTATAAACCAAGAATCCCAAAATTAATTCCTGCAAATTACACATAGCTTCAATATAGAATATCCCTCTGCTTTCAATATACATATTTTTTGTGGCAAAAAAGAATAATTTGTAGATGACTGATTTTTCACATTTATATATCTCTTTACACATGCACTCAAGAATTTCTGCACATGGATTGTCTGGTTTTTTAATCATATGTTTATTACTTAAATGTTTAAAAAAACACTCATAGTTTTATTGTTACTGTCTCATTTCAGTACTATATGGTCTTATGTAATAGTTGATAAATAGAACATTGCAGTATTGTATTCTGTAATATTTAAAAAGTGACACCACTCTCACTGACATTACGAATAACTATGGCAAACTTAATTAGCAAGTAAGCAAGGAAAGGTACTTTAATATTAAAAATTAACATCCTTGCATCATAGTTTTTCTTCTTTTTAGACTGGTTTTGGAATTATTCAATCTTCAGTAAAATACTGATGATGAAATTACTCTGAAATCAGTCTAAAAACAAGACAAAATTAGAGGTGAGTAATTTTTAATACCTCTTCCTACTAAGTTTAAGCATAGGACTCTTTATGTAAACAAATCCCTTTTATTTTATATTTGAAGAGAAAAATTTTCGCCTAGACCGAGACTCGAACCCGGGACCCTTGGCTTTCCGGGCCAAGTGCTCTACCAACTGAGCTACCGAGGCAAGTTACGATTTAGACGCAAATTTTTCTCTTATATACATCGTAATTCCCTATCGCCAAATGCTTTTGAAACCATTGCTTCTATCTTTGCAAATGGCGGCTTCTTAGTTAAGAAGACATTTATTGGGAATTTAACATTACTTAATAAAGCTAGTAAGGCTTCTAATGATGTTTTTATTATTGATTTAACATTTCTCACTGAAAGATAAATTATATTTGAAGAGAAAAATTTTCGCCTAGACCGTGACTCGAACCTGGGACCCTTGGCTTTCCGGGCCAAGTGCTCTACCAACTGAGCTACCGAGGCGAGTTACGATTATTTACTTGCAAATTATTTTATTGTGGCTCCATGGTGCAAGCGGTTAGTCACTTGCCTCTAGCCGCTGGGGCCCCGAGATCAAGTCTTGGTCACTCCATGTGGGTTTCATGGTGGAATTGGGCAGATTTTCTCAGGATTTTATCCAGCTTTCCCTGCCACAATTAAATTCCATCATTTCTCCATACTCATCCATTTCATTTCGTTTTATTCATCTACCATTGTGATGGTGCATCAGGCATGATCGGCCATCACCCTTGTCATTCACAGACCCTGAGTTGGACACAAGTTGAGGATATATTTATACATTTCAAAAGTAAATACAATTCAGATCAGTCCATGATTAGCAGATTATAGCATAAGATAAATTAAAATACCTCTCCTCAATTAATCTTCCAAGTAGATCGCGATTTCAAGACCAGTCTTGATGACTGATCGGAAGAACCACTTCTTTTTCCCTCTGTTATTAGACCAATAAACCTCTGGATCAGGTCAGAGTCTGCAGGAATTTCGTAGTTCATAAGTTTTTCTCTGTTTTTCTGAATGTGGACTTTTTCCCAAACTGTGAGTTCCTTTTGTTTATCTATTTGTTTAATTAAACTAGCTTTTGATTCAATTAGATGTTTTTCAGACCAAGCATGAGCAGCTACTGCTGAATTTTCCACTTCTTCATTTTTAACATTTCTAAGATGTTCTTTCATCCTTCTTTTCAAGTTTTTATTTGTTTTTTCTATATAAATTTTGTCACAATCCCTGCATTTGATCTGATAAATTCCTGATTTGTTTTAATTATGAGGAGAGGTATGAAACATTTTAATTAATGATGTTTTTATTATTCATTTAACATTTCTCAATGAAAGATAAATTATATTTGAAGAGAAAAATTTTCGCCTAGACCGGGACTCGAACCCGGGACCCTTGGCTTTCCGGGCCAAGTGCTCTACCAACTGAGCTACCGAGGCGAGTTACGATCTAGACGCAAATTTTTCTCTTATATACGTTGCAAAGATAGAAGCAATGGTTTCAAAAGCATTTGGCGATAGGGAATTACAACGTATATAAGAGAAAAATTTGCGTCTAGATCGTAACTCGCCTCGGTAGCTCAGTTGGTAGAGCACTTGGCCCGGAAAGCCAAGGGTCCCGGGTTCGAGTCCCGGTCTAGGCGAAAATTTTTTTCTTCAAATATATTTTAATTAATCTTAAATTAAACCTCATAGTGATTTATTCCTATAAAAGTTCAAGATTATAGCATCCTTTAGTATCAGTTGTTCAATGACTGGCCCCATGCCAAAAGCTTAAATATCAGTCTTTGAAGATTCTTTCAGTCTTCCTATATTCACAATGTATTAAAATCCTCAATTTTACATGTCTGCAATTTTATTTTCCTGCACATCACAGGATGTTTATAGAATTGAATAACTAATACTGTTTTGGGAGGAGTCTTACACACAGAATTTAACTGATCACCAGGAGGGTAAATTTTTCTAATTTTTGATCCTAAAAGCATCTGATGCACCTGAGTGTGACCGAATATAAGTAGAAGCAAATAGGCAGAAAACATTCACTACATATCAAATATATTCAAGTGTGTTTACTGTTCTATGAATGAAACCAGCACAAAAAAGGACTTAGCTTTTGAAGGCCAGTCCATATTCCATGTCTAAGGCTGTACCTAACTGTTAATGAAATGTTTATTTTATTTCTAGATGCTTCCTTTGAATACTAACATCCGAGAAGCATATGCTTGTGGCCAAGACCAAGAACAGAATTTCATTCAGAATTTAGCAATGTTCTTGTGCACTTATTTAAAAGAACATGGCACTCTGGTAGAAAAGAAACAACCAAATGAAGTTTTAATGAAGGTAATTTCATAGTAATAATTAGGGTAAGGATATTTATACACTAAAAATTAAGATTGCAATACAGATTGGTGTAATGTTCATGTAAATGGAACATAATTTGTTCTCAAATACAAAAGTAGTTTGTATAATACCAAGTTTTTTTGAAGTTACGTTTATAAAACTGTAATTAAAATACTTTCAATTTATTGGAGAAATAAAATCTTACTTCTCATTATACTATGTTGCAATTTCAACTTTTAGTACCTAAAATTCTCTTCCCTAGTCACAATATAGAGCTATTATTTTAAATTTTTAGTTCTCAAAATTTCATATTCTTTGAAACATAAATTCTATATTTTCAAAATTACTTTTTCCCCTGTACCAAGTAAACGTAAATTAATCAGAGACTAATAGTCTAAGATCCGGCTGCAAGATTACTACGTTCATCGAGTGTATGAACAAAATCTATTTTTTTCATAAAATTGCGAATGACTGATTACACTTTTGCCGAGTTGCCTATTAAACTTTGGCTGCCAGTTTGTTTAATTAAAATGTCTTGTCTGACGAGTGATGTAAAATGCTAACTCTCTTTCACTCTAACCATCTTTAACAGCTAGCAACCCTTATTTGCGGCCACTTTTATAGAGGCAGAGACATTCTATCATGCACAAAAAAAAAATTAGCTTTAATTTAATATATAAGTTGAGTGTGTACGTCATGAACGTATAAATGTAACAAAGTAATATCTGATGTTTTTATTATTGATTTAACATTTCTCAATGAAAGATAAATTATATTTGAAGAGAAAAATTTTTGCCTAGACCGGGACTCGAACCCGGGACCTTTGGCTTTCCGGGCCAAGTGCTCTACCAACTGAGCTACCGAGGTGAGTTACGATCTAGACGCAAATTTTTCTCTTATATACGTTGTAATTCCCTATCGCCAAATGCTTTTGAAACCATTGCTTCTATCTTTGCAAATGGCGGCTTCTTAGTTAAGAAGACATTTATTGGGAATTTAACATTACTTTATAAAGCTAGTAAGGCTTCTAATGATGTTTTTATTATTGATTTAACATTTCTCAATGAAAGATAAATTATATTTGAAGAGAAAAATTTTCGCCTAGACCGGGACTGTAATATCTGTTTACACCTGGCTGCGAGGAGTTTACGGCCAAGTGTGCAATGGCAACCAAAACTTTTCCAGCTTTGTACATCAATTTCTGCTAACTGGATTATAATTTATTTTAATAACAAGTGAATCAAATTATTTCAAATAAATAAATAAATTATATATTAATATTTAATTTTAAGAAGTTATATTTTGAGGTTATTTTAATTATATTATTTTTAGTCTGGACATCTTACCTCAATATTAATGTTGATTTGTTCTTGGACATGTTTCAAAACAATTCTGTTTTATCGTCAGCTTTCCCAGACTGGTTTTATTTATGTTGCACAACCTGGATGTCGATGTCAGCTCCATCCTGTGGTTGGCCAAAGAACCTCCAAACAAGGTCACCCTCCATCGGAATATCAAAATTCATAACTCTGTTTCTGTTCTTCCGAATATAATTTTTTTCCCAAATAGTCAGCTCTTTTGTATTTTCTAACTGTTTTCATAATTTAGTGTCTGAATTTATATTATGTTTTTCAGACCAAACATGAGCAGCAACTGCAGATTTTTCAATTTCTCCATTTTTAATATTTCTTATGTGTTCTTTGGTTCTAATTTTTAGGTTTCTTTTTGTTTTTCCTATATATATCTTTTCACAACCCATGCATTCAATTTGATATATTTCATTTTTGTTGGTTTTTATTAGTTTATTTAAACTGTAGTTATTTTTTGGTGCTAATTTAATATTAAACTTATAATATAAATTATATTTTAATTAAACATTCTGGCTGCCAAATTTTAATAGGCAACTTGGCAAAAGTGTATTCAGTCTTTTACAATTTTATGAAAAAAATAGATTTTGTTCATACACTCGAACATAGTAATCTTGCAGCCGGATCTCGTACTATAAAGAGACTAACAGTAAAATTCATCGGAGAACATATTGTTTAAACAACTCACCTCATAGGATTCATGCTTCCATGATATCGCGATTTCAAACATAATCATGTTCATCGTCAGCCATAACTTCGACTGATGAAATTCGGAGTTATGGCTGACGATGAACATGATTATGTTTGAAATCGCGATATCATGGAAGCATGAATCCTATGAGGTGAGTTGTTTAAACAATATGTTCTCCGATGAATTTTAATGATTATACCTCATAATGTTTACTTCCCAACATTAATTAAATATAAGACTAACAGTATGTCCCGCGCCGTAGCCGAGCGGTTAAGGTAGGAAGCCTTGGCGCAGAGCTATGGGACTTGTGCTGGTTCGAGTCTCCATGGGGGAAGAAATTTTCTCATGGTATTTCGGCCAGTATGGGACCGGTGCTCACCCAGCATCGTGAGGCAATTGGGTAGCTACAATAAGTAGCGGCTCCAGGTTGAGGAACCAGCTATAACGGCTGGGGGACTCGACATGCTAACCACATGTCACCCCTACACTGGCTGTTGATCATCTACCTCTGTGATTGACACATGTGGATGTGAAGGGCCAGCAGCCGGCTGGTAAAAGGGCAACCGCTGAAAAGTGGAAAGACCCTCAATCGCAATCGGACTAACAGTATTCTATCTAGAAACTGGACTTAATGAAGTAGGAAGCAGAGGCAAAAGTTAGCTCCTATTGCCATATTTAAGATTTGGACTCAATTTGAGCATATGCTAAATTGAAGTTTTATTAATCTCATGTTAATATAAAATATATTTGTGCATCATAATTGCATTCTGTAATATGATGAATTATTGTGTTGTAGTTTTTCTTATTCTCAAGGAAAGGGGAAAAAATTGATATATCCGTACTTAAGCAAATGTTCATAAATTTCGATGTTTTTATTATTAATTTTATGAATCTCAATGATGGATAAATCATATTTAAAGAGAAAAATTATATGCTCAGACCGGGACTAGAACCCGGAACCCTTGATTCTCTAGACCAAGTGCTTTACCAATTGAGCTATCGGTCTGAGCGTATAATTTTTCTCTTTTAATATGATTTATCCATCATTGAGATGTATGAAATGAATAATAAAAACATCGAAAGAAGACATACTGGCATTTATAATGTAATGTATAATTCCCAAATATATATTATTTTTGGTCTGGACATCTTACCTCAATATTAATGTTGATTTGTTCTTGGACATGTTTCAAAACAATTCTGTTTTATCGTCAGCTTTCCCAGACTGGTTTTATTTATGTTGCACCACCTGGATGTCGATGTCAGCTCCATCCTGTGGTTGGCCAAAGAACCTCCAAACAAGGTCACCCTCCATCGGAATATCAAAATCTAACTCTGTTCTGTTCTTCTGTTCTTTTGAATATAAATTTTTTTCCCAAATAGTCAGCTCTTTTGTATTTTCTAACTGTTTTAATAATTTAGTGTCTGAATTTATATTATGTTTTTCAGACCAAACATGAGCAGCAACTGCAGATTTTTCAATTTCTCCATTTTTAATATTTCTTATGTGTTCTTTGGTTCTAATTTTTAGGTTTCTTTTTGTTTTCCCTATGTATATCTTTTCACAACCCATGCATTCAATTTTATATATTCCTGACTTTTTATTTTTATCAGTTTTTTCATTTTTGTTGGTTTTTATTAGTTTATTTAAACTGTAGTTATTTTTTGGTGCTAATTTAATATTAAACTTCTCAAATATATTTTGAAATTTATTATGTACCCAGGGGTGATATGTGAATTTCTTATATTTTTTCATAGGTGGTTCTTCTTTTTCAAGATTACTTCTGTTTATCATTTTTTGTTTTTTATACTTTTCTATCCTTTTATGTACCATTTTTTCATCAAACCCATTTTCTCTTGCTACTTTGATTATGTGTTTTTTCTCATGTTTGAAATCTTCTTCGTTTAAGGGTAAGTTTACCAATCTATGAGTTAAACTATTAAATGCTGCTAATTTATGTCCAATTGGATTGAACCCTGTTGATTTTATAAAATTTTCCGTATGAGTTTCTTTCCTATGAATCCTGAATTCAATTTTTCTTTTTTCTTCGTTTCTGACCAATTTAAGATCCAAAAAAAGGTATTTGTTTATTGTCTTCTATTTCTTTGGTGAATTTAGTGTTTGTACTCTGTAAATTTAATAGTTTAGGGAATCTTCTACATGTTTTTCTTTAACAATACAAATTATATCATCAACATATCTACTCCAAAATTTAAACATTGTGGGATGTGCTTTAGTGATTTTACATTCAAAATCGCTCATAAATAAATTTGCCAGGAAAGGTGATAATGGGTTTCCCATTGAGGGCCCTGATCTTTGTCTATAGAAACTCCCATTGAATATAAAAAACATTTGGTCAATGCATAACTCAGTTAATTTCAAATAATCTTCTTTGATCTCTCTGTCTATGTTGTTTTTTCTTAACCAATTGTTCAATATCTCCAAAGTTTTTTGTTTCGGTACATTTGTGAATAGTGAAACTACATCAAACGAAACCAACCTATCTGTGGGTTCAATTTCCACTTTTTCTAATTTCTTAACTAATTCCAATGAATTTTCAATCTGCAGACTTTCAAAATTATTAATTCTTTTTTAAATTGATTATTCAGCCATTTCGAAATTTTGTAGGTTGGTGATCCAATTTTGTTAATTATTGGCCTCATTTGTGTTTCCAGGTTTGTGAATTTTTGGAAGTCCATGTATATTAGGATTTCTTGGGTTGCTTACTTTTAATTGAAATTTTTCTTTCTTGGATAGAATTTTAACATTTTTAAAACAGTTTTCCACTTTTTTTTATCGTTTTTGGTAGAGGGTCATTCTTAATTTTTTCATATTCTTTTTCTTTCAAAAGTTCTTCCATTCTATTTTGATAATCTTCTTTGTCCAGAATTATAATTTGGTTACCCTTATCTGATTTTGTATATACAACATTTTTGTTATTTATTTCTTTGAGTGTTTTTAAATTTTCCTTACAAACTGGGTTTTTATTTGTATTCTTTATTTTATTCAAAATTTCTTCACATTTTTTTCTGATGATTATTTTTTCTTCTGTAACTAACCCTTCTATTGAATTTTCAATGTTCTACTATGTATTCTTCTATTCTATTGGAATAATCTATTGCTGTTTTTAGACCGTTTTCTAACAATTTTGTCTCTTTTAGGTTAAAGGTTGCCTTTGAAAAATTTTTAACATAATTTCTGGTGGATTCTGATTTTTCTTCATTTCTGGTTTTATTCTGATGTTTGATTTTATTTGATGTATTCTTCTTTTCCTTTGATTTAGTTAACAAATTATTTATCTTTGTCTTTTGTTTCTCAATTTTCTTTTTTCATGGTTATGTTCAAAAAAGTGAAAAATTTATTTTCTAGGTTTTCCCACATGATGTTTCCTAATATTTTAGACAATTTGATATGTAACAAATAAATTTCAATATCCAGATTACTGATTATTTCAAAGTGTTTGTTCTTTTCTAGTTTTAGTAATTTGTTCTCCAAAATTTGTTGTTGTTTGCTGTTATTGTTATGCTTGACGGTTTTTCTAATGAACATGGGAACCAATTCTAATTTTAGACATTGGTTGATGAATGTAATGTCCGCTAATCTTTTAAATTTCTTCTCTCTTAATTTTATAAACTTTTTGACTTCATATTTTGTTTCGAAAAAATTGTTATTGAAGTTGAGTATGGAGGACGCCATCTTCTATAAGAAATAAGAAATATTAAAAATGGAGAAATTGAAAAATCTGCAGTTGCTGCTCATGTTTGGTCTGAAAAACATAATATAAATTCAGACACTAAATTATTAAAACAGTTAGAAAATACAAAAGAGCTGACTATTTGGGAAAAAATTTATATTCAGAAGAACAGAAACAGAGTTATGCATTTTGATATTCCAATGGAGGGTGACCTTGTTTGGAGGTTCTTTGGCCAACCACAGGATGGAGCTGACATCGACATCCAGGTGGTGCAACATAATGCAACATAAATAAAACCAGTCTGGGAAAGCTGACGAAAAAACAGAATTGTTTTCAAACATGTCCAAGAACAAATCAACATTAATATTGAGGTAAGATGTCCAAACCAAAAATAATATAATTAAAATAACCTCAAAATATAACTTCCTAAAATTAAATATTCCCAAATATATATCTTCTTAATAAACAAGCCGCCATTTGCAAAGATAGAAGCAAAGGCTTTATAGCATTTGGTGGGCAGGAATTACAACATTTATAGAGAAAGATTTGCATTTAGATCGGTACTTGCTCCGGTAGCTCAGTTGGTAGAGCACTTGGTCTAGAGAACCAAGGGTCCCAGGTTCAAGTCCCGGTCTGAGCATATAATTTTTGTCTTTAAGTAAGATTTGTTCATTATCATGATGATACTTTCATGATGTCCTGAAAAGAGTATTACAGTCTACAAAAAATTTTCCAACCATCTGTTTTGGCTATTTCATCAATCTTTTACCATTTGGTTATACTTTAAAATTGCCTTAGGAATCCTGAATAATTTGGACAGAACGGTTCACATAATGATGCAAGTTTCTGTTGATACTAATGAAGTAACTTATTATAGGCAACATATTTAGTTTGGATGTTATTTCTTCTGTAATCCCATCTGGTACAGCCTGCTGTTCACTGTATCTACCTCATCTCACTAATATATATATATATATATGGATGTGAGTTCATTGATTTGTTATTTTTATTATTATACTAGTGGACCCAGCAGACGTCCTTACCCATATGTTCAATTCTCATGTCATGGCTGGATGATAAAAATTAAGTTACTTTTTTATCATAAAATTTACTAATTAATAAGTTTGCAAGAAAACTCCTCACTGTCATTTGTTGTGGCTCATGAAGCATGCATTATGACATCACATTGTTGTCATGTGGAATATGTCCGTAATGCAAATGACTACACATCTGACATAAAAAAAGTGATAACACTGCCACCTATCGAGTCCAATTGTGGCTCTAAACCACCCAGGAACCCACTCTAACACACACAAAAAATTTCACCAAAATCGGTCTAATTGTGTAGACATTTTTTAATTCCGGATTTCAAGTAAACCTCCACTTGTAATTGTCACATTTCGCTCATTTTTTGATAATACCTACCTTGTGGAATGCAGGCCGGTAATCATGGTAATAAAAGATTCCGTGCTATGAGGCCGTGGTCTATAACTGGCGTTTCTTCCAGACGTTTCTCCCTCAACTGCGGAGGGCATCTTAAGTGGCAAGCGCTTGCCACTTAAGATGCCCTCCGCAGTTGAGGGAGAAACGTCTGGAAGAAACGCCAGTTATAGACCACGGCCTCATAGCCCGGAATCTTTTATTACAATACCTACCTTGGTTTATTTTAATAGGATATCCTGAGTTTCGTTGTGAAACATCGAAAAATGTGACTACTAGAGCGATTTTTAAATTTTCACTTCAGGTGAACTCCTATACCTATTTTAGAGGGTCCAATTATGAATCTAAACCATCGAGGAATCCAAACAGACACCAAAATATTTCATCAAAATTGGTCCAGTCGTTAGGCAGTTTTTAATTTTGGATTTCAAGTAAACCTCCACTTGTAAGTGTTGGATTTTGCTCATTTTTAGATAATACCTACCTCGGTTTATTTTAATAGCATATACTGATTTATTTGAGCTGTGTTTTTGACTCACCTCATATTTCTTATATGAGGTGAGTCAAAAACACAACTCAAATAAATTAAAATAAACCTCTTTGTGTTATTTCCTACATACAGTATTAACCCGCTTTTACGTTCACGCATTTTACAATCAAACATTCATTTTTCTTTCTTAAATTTGATTCTATCCATGATTGGAAAATGTTAATTCAAATAAAAACATAAAAAAATACGAAGCTTTACCGATAGAGAGTAATGTACAAATTCTCAATAAATAAAGATACTTCAGAATAGAAGACGTCAGTTGGTGTGATGGTAGTGACAGCTAATAGCCTTCGGATGAACAAGAAATGTATAAGTTGAAAGAAATGTTAATGTTTGTATCGTCATTTGAATGGTGTAATGGACAGTACACCAGTACGTAGAACTAGGAGTCCAGGGTTCAAATCCTGGTTCAAACATTAATGTTTCTTTCTTAAATTTGATTCTATCCAAGATTGGAAAATGTTAATTCAAATAAGAACATCAAAAATAATATAAATATGCCTGAAATTTTTATGTCCTATTAAAAACTGAGTTATGTGAGATTTAGAACTATATTTGGGAATTTAAGTTTGTCATAGACTGATGGGAAAAATAATTCTCGAGTTGTCATACCCTTATCAGTATTTTGCCATATTGCATCCATTCAGCAATAATGTACTGTTTGATTTCCCGCTTTATATAAGAAAGAGGACAAGTCATAACAATTGGTAAATTTGAACTGGCGGTTAACTTTGTCAGATTGATACTCAAGATTTTTCTGTTCAATAAACACTAAATATAAGCTAATGTTAAAATTCATCGGAGAACATATTGTTTAAACAACTCACCTCATAGGATTCATGCTTCCATGATATCGCGATTTCAAACATAGTCATGTTCATCATCAGCCATAACTCCGACAGTCGGAAAAACATGAAATATGAGGTAAGATGTTAAAATGACTCATTAATTTATTAATTAAGAACCTCATAATGTGTTTCCCAATTTTAACTTTGAATGAAAAAAACTGTTGGGGATAATATACTACAGTATTACCCCTCTTTTACACTTTACATGAGGGAAAGTGGTATAAATTTGGGGAAATACACAATTATGGAAAATGAGGAGGAGCTAAAAAATGTTTCCCCTCACATTCAGCAACCATTCTAGAACATGCAAAAAAGCAGTGACTGGGATAATATACAATATTGGCTAAATAATGTAATTAAGGTAGAATATACCTCATAGTGAGAATTCCTAAAATAAGTAAATAATGTAATGTTTCTTTCAATTTAAAATAAAATTCTTTACACCTCACCTCATATCCTGTCTTTTATTTATTTAGAAGACAAAATATCAGGTGAGGTGTAAAGAATTTTATTTTAAATTAAATCTCATAGTGATATTCCTATAATAGTTCAATGTAATATGTGTTTTGAACTGCTGTAAACATAAAATTGCTATATCTTTTACTTTCACCATTTAAAAAATAAATAACAAGGAGGGGTTCAGCAAGCAGCCTATGAATCTTTATTGAGAGATTAAAAAAAATTGTTTTGCCATAGAAGTACACGAATTTCACGGATCTTGAGTTATTACATTAGTCTCTGAATCCAAGATACATGAATTCAAGCATGGTCGGGAATTTTTTTATTTCCACAATGTCTTGAGCAAATATGACTATCCTTGGAAATGAAGCCATAGGTTCTGTGTCATGGATTTGCAGTTCTAAATAGACCTGGGATAATATACAATATTGGCTAAATAATGTAATGTTTCTTTCAATTTAAAATAAAGCTTGAAATAAGTAAAATTGTCAGCCATTTCATGTCCAGTTTTGAATCAAAATGATCATGTTCTAAAATACTAAAGAGTATTGTTAAGTAAAATACCACCTATCTTCTGTGCTATGGAAGCCATATATCATAAATAGCATAACAGCCTAATGTTGGGCCTTAGCCTCTCCTTTGTTAGGAGTTGCTAGACCAAGTTAATTTAGTTACACTTATTTCCCTAAAGATGTCATGAATGGTATGCGGTCAACATACCAACCCAATGAGACATCTAGTAGGCAACTAAGGTATTTCTAAGATGAAGAAGGTCGATAAATTTTGCTAGAGACCTTTATTCAGGCTTAAGGATCTTTTACAAGCCTGAAAATCTTCAGAGTTCGGATCCACCGCTTAAAGTCTCTTCCTTCCTGAGGACTTGCTCCTTGAATTTTTCCATCCTAAAAAATCTTATTGATCCCAGCCGAGTTTGAACCTGCGACCCTTGTGACCAGAGGCAAAGAACTTACAATTAATCCACCGCTGGCGAAGCCATATATAAATGACTGTATTTTGTTTTTACTTAAATTTTACTCCATATTATTTTTTGTAAAATTGAGGGGGGAAAAAAGAAATGTTAAAAGGTTTAGTGTATATATTGATTTTTTTTCCCCCATAGGCTTTGCATTACTTAGTTTTGATCTCAGAAGTAGATGAAGTGGAAATCTTCAAAATATGTCTCGAGTATTGGAATGGACTGAGTGCTGACTTGTATCGAGAAAGTCCATTCACTGCACCTTCACCAATATTCTTAGCTAAGACTAACACTGCCATTCCTCCACGACGGCTCTTCTATAGTGATGTTCTTACCAAGGTAAGTTTTAAGTTGACAAATTATTAATTAAAAGATATTGAATGATGTGATGATTTGGCCATGCCCTTAGAAGATTTCCAGGATTTGATGTGTTTTGTAATGCTTAGACTATATAATATACCAATCCTGAGAAATAATCATGAGTTTTATCCTTTGAAAAATCAGGTATTTATTTTATTTATTGTAAAGAAAGATTCTTTATTGAATTAATAAAAAGAGCATTCCAAAATATTATTGTTTAAGTGAAGTAACTGATTAAAAATTATTGATTAAAGTTATATAAAAAGAGCATTACAGAATTCCATTTGTAAGTGAAGAGTCTTACTGAATGTTTTAAGAATTTGCACCTTAGTTATAATGATGAATATATTCAATAAAAGTCATTGTAAAAATTAACAATTTGGGGATGAAAATTAATTTTTGACATTCAGAGTCTATAAAAATTGGGATGATCTCTCTTTCTTGTAATCTCCTAAGGAAGGATTGGCCTGGTACCACTCCTAGAATGATAATGAAAAATCTTTTATAATTATTTAAAATGAAATTATCTACTGTAGACTATCAAAATTAGAACAAAGATATTTTTATGAAATCAGTGTTAATCACTCAAATCTTTGTGCTCCACTTGTGTTTTGAATAAAGGTTTAAAAATGAGTAGTAGTAGTAGTAGTAGTATTCAAATGTTCTGAAGCTCTTGATTTGTCATCATTTGCTTGCGGCTTCCCAATCATATTCAGCAATTTGGAATGGTGTCCCAACTATTTTCTGAAGATCAGCGCAGGACATCAAGGATCCTTGTTCATTATCGTATTTGTGTCCTTGCATACTATGCAGTGTGGAGAGTCTAGTAGCTTAATTCTATGTAGATGTGCTGCCAAGCAATCATGGACCAGTTTCAAGACGAAATGATGCAACTGCAATTGATCGGGGGCTGTTTGGTATTGTATCTGGTTCTAGTAATGTCTTCCATATCTTGGTTTCACATTGGATTTTGTTTTGTTCGGCTATATGGGATTTTATTCTCATTTTGGTGTAGAGTTGTACTGATTTGTAAGATAGGTAATTGATCTTACTCTGTTGGATGACTGTACATTTTTTTTTGCAAGCATATCAGCCTTCTCATTACCTTCCACGCCACAATGTGCTGGAATCCATTGTAGAACAACATTTCTGTTTAGATTTTTCAACATCCTAATGCAATTTTTGGCTTCTATTATTCTTTGGTCATGGATGGTCTGGTTGTGTGTTTGTGTCATGGCTGAGATAGAGTCAGAAAGTATTACAGCATTTTGGAAGGAATTGATATGAAGAAACAATTGTTGTAGGGGTGTAAGTATTGCTTGTAGTTCACCGTCATAATGTGTTGTATACTTCCCAAGAGATATGTAAAATGAGAAGAGTTTGCACGTTATTCCTGCTCCTGCTGCTGCTTCTCTATTCATTAGCTACCCATCTGTATAGACATGGAGCCACATTTGTTCTGGATATCTAATGTTGATTGTTTGTAATGCTAATTGTTTCATTACTATTGAGCTTGTAGTTTTTTGTTGATCTCTTCTGTCAGGTTTAATGAATAGTTGATGTTGCCAAATTCAAGAGGGGATATTGGAGTTATAAGTTTTTGTGCCATCTGTGGTTTAAAAATGTTAAACTCCATATTATTTCTCTTCTTTATCAGCTTGATGTCAATTAATTAATACATTTTAAAATACAATAGAAAGTAACATAAGAGCTTTGTTTAATAATTAAAACATTTTGTCTGTTCATTCTTACCTCTTTAGTTTCAGGGCTTCTTAGCCCCATCGTCAGCGATTACAGACTGAACTTTCTTATGTCATCGGCCCTGATTCTTGATTCCTGTTCTCTCTGTCTCTGGTCCAATGAATTTACTAATGAGGTTCCTTTCTGCGGGAATTTCAAAGTTCATAACTCTTTCCTTGTTTTTCTGTATGTAGAATTTTTCCCATATGGTGAGTTCATTTTTGTTTTCTAACTGTTTTAATCATTTTGTGTTTACATCTATTTTGTGTTTTTCTGACCAAATGTTAGCAGCCACTGCAGAAATCTGGAAATCTGCTCACATTTGGTCAGAAAAACACAAAATAGATGTAAACACAAAATTATTAAAACAGTTAGAAAACAAAATGAACTCGCCATATGGGAAAAAATCTATGTACAGAACAACAAGGAAAGAATTATGAACTTTGAAATTCCCGCAGAAAGGAACCTCATTAGAAAATTCATTGGACCAGAGGCAGAGAGAACAGGAATCAAGAATCAGGGCCGACAACATAAGAAAGTTCAGTCTGTAATCACTGACGATGGGGCTAAGAAGCCCTGAAACATATGTTCGACAAAAACAACTATAAGAGGTAAGATTAACAGACAAAATGTTTTAATTATTAAATGATCAATGTTTATCTGAAAGGTAAATAAAGTTAATAAATCCATTATGGCAATAGTGGAGTTTTCTGCCAGGAAACTAGATCTTTTTATATTTACATCATTAAGATTTGATTGAATATATTTACATCTAGAGTTAAGATCAACTTCTACATTCTATCAAATTAATGCAAATAAATCACAGAATTAAATGTTGTTTTAAAGTCTGCTTAGATATTAATTTATTTTTGTTTCTAACATTGAAAATATTTTAATTTATCAACAGGTTCGATACATCATGATCAGTCGAATGGCGAAACCAGAAGAAGTATTAGTTGTAGAGAATGAAAACGGTGAGGTTGTGAGAGAGTTTATGAAAGATACTGATTCTATAAATTTATACAAGAACATGAGAGAAACATTGGTATACCTCACACATTTAGATTATGCAGATACAGAGAGAGTCATGACAGAAAAACTACAAAATCAAGTCAACGGTACAGAATGGTCATGGAAAAATCTTAACACGGTAAGTGAAACTTCTTTTTAAAACTTGACATTATACATTACTCTACTTGACTGATTAAAAGTGATATTTATTTTAAAAATACACATACAGGGTGACCCATGTAAAATTTTCACTCATGATAGTGCGTTAAATATTTCTGATATAAAAAAACATTTACAAGTTAAATTAAATCAAAGGGTACATATGATACAAGCAATTTATTTCGTTATTTTTTAATTCAATAATTTTTCAAGATATTAGATTCAACTTTCATTTTTTAAATATGAACCCAATATGTTTTGTTTTACAAATGTTGAGTTAGCTCTGTATAATAACAAATTATTATTTTGGTGTCTGTTTGAATGTCAGAGATAATAGTAAATGTAAGCAATGTTATAGCAAGGATCTGTTAGGAGGAAAATTGTGGTAAGGAGTGAAATGGCAAATCAGAAAGCACTGCATGTGGAATCCAGAGAGCTATCAGAGTACAGTTATATAAAACATTAGCAAGACCTACACTTTGCTATAACGATAAGGTATGGACTTTGAGAAAAGGAATGGAGAGCAGGATAACTTCTAGTAAAATGAGATTCATGAGATATACAGCAGGGTATACCAAGTGGTATTACAAACACAATGATGATGTCTTGAAGGAACTGTGCTTAGAATCAGTCATTAAGTACATACAAGAATACCAGAATAACTGGATGAATCGTTTGTGAAAAATGAGTTCAGAAAGAGTTCTCAAAGCCATGCCTCAACAGAAAAGAGATCTGAGCCATGTAAGAAAGCGCTGGATACAAAATTCATAGTGAGATCATAACAGGCCTCTAGGCCTAAGACTTGTATGGATGAAGAATTTTATGTTTTCTTCTGTTTCTTTTAATGAGTGTGCTTTCATTAATTAATTTTCATCTTTTAAACTTATTTATTTTCTTGTGTACAGCAAACTCTCGATTATCCGTGTTAATTGGGACCGAGATATGCACAGAAAATCGAAAAACACGGATAATCCAAATAAGTTATTCGATTAAATTAATATTGGGAAGCTAAAGCTATTACTATGATAGAAATAAGTAAATTAATAAACAATTAAATTATTGTAAATCAATGGTAAAGAGAAAAATTTTTGCCTGAACCGGGAATCGAACCCCGAACCTTTAGCTTTCTGTGCTAATGCTCAGACCACCGAGCTAATCCAGGCTTCATTCCCATCCAAGCAAGAATCCTTCCTTTACCTTTACTCTACTGGCCCCACATTCAATTGCAATGAATCATCATTCACAAATACACAATGAATGGCTTCTACCTGAAGAAGACATGAAGGGACTCCACACAGCTATAGCATTATTTATTAAATTAATATTGGGAAGCTAAAGCTATTACTATGATAGAAATACTTACTTACTTACTTACTCACTCACTGGCACTATCGAACCCGTAGGTTCATGGCCGCACGGACATAAGCTCTCCATACATCCCTATCCTGAGCTAATGCTTTCCAATCATTCCCTGTATAATCTACTTCCCTCAAATCATAGTTAATGTTGTTCTCCCACCTCATTTTTGGTCTACCAACTGGGCGTTTTCCTTCTGGCTTTCCTACAAGAAGTTTCCATGCACGTCTTTCATTCCCCATACGCGCAACATGTTCCTGCCCATCGCAGTCTACGGGACTTAACTGTTCTTATTATATCTGGCTTCCTATAAAGACCATGTAGTTCATTGTTATGTAGTCTTCTCCATTCACCTGTCTGTTCATCTCTCTTTGGTCCAAAAATTTTCCTAAGAACTTTATTCTCAAATACTCGTAATCTCCTTTCCTCCCTTAAAGTAAGAGTCCATGTTTCGCACCCATATAATATAACTGGTAGAACAATAGTTTTATATATTTTCAGCTTAACGTTTTTTGAAAGGAGTTGGGACATCAAAAGTCTCTGCAATGCATAATAGCATGCATTTCCAGAATTGAGCCTATGTTTAATTTCTTTGTGCATCTCATTCCTATTTGTGATTATTGTTCCTAGGTATTTGAATTCAGCCAATTCCTCAAAATTTCCCTCATTTGTCATTAGCTGTCCATTTTCCATTATATAATGTATTTTCTACGTGTGACCATATATTTAGTTTTACTGATATTTACTTCCAGTCCTAATTTCTTAGTGTTACTCAATAGTGTGTGCGTGTTGGCCTTTAGTATCTCCTCGCTATCGGCCAGTAGTACTACATCATCAGCATAAACTAACAGCTTATTAATACCATTGAGTTGTAAGCCTTCCTCATTCTCTAAAGATTTAATGGCATGCTCTAGTACAAAATTAAATAGTAGAGGAGATAGTGCATCTCCTTGCTTTAACCCATTCTGGATTTCAAAAGTGTCTGAAAACTGTTTGCCTACACGCACCCTACTCGTTGAGCCATTTAGACACATTCGTATAAGTCTAACTAACTTTTTAGGAATTCCAAACTCCAGCAGGATACTATATAACTTCTCCCTCTTAATTGAATCATATGCTTTTTTGAAGTCTACATATAGTTGATGTACAGTACCATTATATTCCCATTTCTTTTCTAAAATCTGTCTTATACTAAAAATCTGATCTGTTGTAGACCTGTTTCTTCTAAATGCACATTGATGATCTCCTAGAATGTCATCAATATAGGGAGTAAGTCTGCTTACTAATATATTTGTTAGAATTTTGTACGAAGTTGAAAGTAATGAGATGCCCCTATAGTTGTTGCAATCAGTTTTATCTCCTTTCTTATAAATTGGTATGATAATTGATTCCTTCCATTCATCTGGAAGAGCTTCTTTTTGCCAAATCATACTAAGCAACCAGCGTATCTTGTCCATCAATTTTTCTCCC
Source organism: Diploptera punctata (assembly GCA_030220185.1). Lineage (NCBI taxonomy): Eukaryota > Metazoa > Arthropoda > Insecta > Blattodea > Blaberidae > Diploptera > Diploptera punctata. The sequence continues at coordinate 1,615,437 of JASPKZ010000038.1, read as the reverse complement.
CCTGATTTTATCAGTTCTGCTGGGATCTCATCTGAACCTGATGCTTTATACATCTTCAATTTTTCAATTGCCATTTCAACCTCTAATGCACTTGGCTCTGCGACTAGCATTTCTGCTGTCTGTAAGTTATTCTCCTCAATGTCCTGTTCTCTATGTACATTTAATAGCTGATTAAAATAACTTTTCCATCTATTTAATATACTCTTGGAATCTGCAATCATATCCCCATTTTCATTCCGAATTATGTTTGTTCTAGCCTGAAACCCTTTCTTCTCTATACTAATTCCCTGATATAATTCTCTAATGTTCCTAAAGTAAATTAATAAACACAATTAAATTATTGTAAATCAATGGTAAAGAGAAAAATGTTTGCCTTAACCGGGAATCGAACCCCGAACCTTTAGCTTTCCGTGCTAGTGCTCAGACCACCGAGCTAATCCAGGCTTCATTCCCATCCAAGCAAGAATCCTTCCTTTACCTTTACTCTACTGGCCCCACATTCAATTGCAATGAATCATCATTCACAAATACACAATGAATGGCTTCTACCTGAAGAAGACATGAAGGGACTCCACACAGCTATAGCATTATTTATTAAATTAATATTGGGAAGCTAAAGCTATTACTATGACAGAAATAAGTAAATTAATAAACACAATTAAATTATTGTAAATCAATGGTAAAGAGAAAAATTTTTGCCTGAACTGGGAAGTTATTCGATGCTGTAAAAGTTGATTAAAAATATATTTACCCACTTTAACACTATTTACATGCAGCAAATATTTATATTAAATGTATTTAGGTGTGAGTCGTAATTATCATTATATTATTTTATTTGGAAATATGAAAAAAAAAGTGGAACTGTTTCCTGTCAGGCCACTCTGGTTACGACAGTTATTCAAAATGGCCACCATAACCAGCAACAACTACACTAGTAACCACTGATATCCACACTTATAAACAGTGATGACAAATAATCAGCGATTCCCACACTAGTAACCACCGATGACCACACTACTAACCAATGATAAACTCACTGCCACAGCATATCCGTGGTTTCAATCTGTAACAACAATCTTTCAGTGACACACACGACGGAAATTTCTGAAATTGTATTGTATTCTCAGAATGTTGATTGATACCATTAAAGACGTCAGGGGAGAGGGTTGTGAGTGAAGGTTACTCTATTGTGCTAGTTTTTAAGTGCAGTTCACAGTAGCACATTTAAAAATAAAAAAAAAATTCATAACAATACAAAATATAGTATTTTTAAAAAATACAGTAAAAAGAGTCATGCCTGGATAATCTGCAAACCGGATAATATGCACATGGATAATCGGGAGTTTGCTGTACTATATTTTTTTCAAAATCGTTTTCTGTTGATAGAAAAATTAGAGAATATAGATTTGGATCCAACAGGTAGATTAGTCTCATTTGATGTAGTTCATTGTTTCCCAATGTCCCTAGAGAAACCACTATGGACATTTTGGAAAAAATGGTTAAACAAAAACAAATTAGATGAGGAAAGCATAAAGGAATATATATTTTTAACCAAATTATGCATAGAACAAATTCTTTTTACATGCAATAGAAAATTTTATAAACAAAATACTGGTCTTCCTATCAGAAACTCCCCTAGCTGATTTATTTATGGGGAGTTTTGAGCACAAGATAGTAAATGGACACAATAAAAATTGTATTTGTCTCATTTTGTTGCTGAGAAATAATGTTTGAAAGAGTGTATACATCAATTGACACATTTTGTTCATTTTACATGTTCAAACAACTATAATTTATTTTTCTACATACTCTAAACTCTCTGTTTTACAATGTATCTTCAGCTTTTTTCTTTTTTTTTTCTTAATTTGTCTGTCAAATTATTATTTTTTAAATTGTTGAACTTGTGGTATTGCAGTTGTGTTGGGCTATTGGCAGTATATCAGGTGCGATGCATGAAGAAGATGAGAAGAGGTTTCTAGTTACAGTTATAAAAGACTTGTTAGGTCTGTGTGAACAGAAAAAGGGCAAAGATAACAAAGCTATTATTGCATCTAATATTATGTATGTTGTGGGGCAGTACCCAAGGTTCCTCCGAGCGCACTGGAAGTTCCTTAAGACTGTAGTCAACAAATTATTTGAATTCATGCATGGTGAGTACACAATATTTTTTATGTAACTTTCAAATGTTATTGAACTGATCATGGTATTATTTTAACATTGCAATGATGCTTCACTTGGATACATCTGTCTGTATCATAATTCTATACAGTGATACCTACCACCAAAAATTTCCACTAAAAATGGTCTTAGAAGGGTGTCTTAAAGGATATTGATTAAGTATTGCCCCGATTACAAGATTGATCTTTGTACACTGTAATTGCAAAATGTTAACATCTGAATGTAATTAATTAAAAGTGTATTATTAATGTGGATGTGTTCAGGTAAGATAATAAATAACAAATTATATGAAGCAGACAGTATTTTTACATTAAGGTAGAATATGTTTATCACTCACCTCATATTGTTCTTCTTATTTGATTATAAACTAGTTTCGGAACATAGTTTCTGTTCCATCCTCAGTATCATCACGACCGTTGTTCTGTCGTCTTGAAGAGTTGTCCTTCTCTCCTTCCATTGGCTGACTGAAAAACCTCGAAACCAGGTCATTCTCACCAGGAATTTCAAAGTTCATTAATTTCTTCTTTTCGCTCTTTTGAATGTAGATATCCTTTGAAACTGGTCTTGGAATTTTAGCTGAGGATGATCTGGTCCAAGTCAGAGTTTTAGCTGAGCATGAAGAGGACTCCTTTGAAACTGGTCCAGTACAAATCATGGATTATTATGATATAAGATTTAAAAATAATATTCAGTTCAGTTATATAAGTTGTAATTTACCTCATTGTGTTACTTCCCATTGTAATTTATATTTTAATTATTAAGTAACACTAAATGAGTACAGATTATGAATACCAATTTAATTATCCTTAAAATGATGTTTTTATTATTGATTTAACATTTCTCCATGAAAGATAAATTATATTTGAAGAGAAAAATTTTCTTTTTGCAAAGATAGAAACAATGGTTTCAAAAGCATTTGGCGATAGGGAATTACAACGTATATAAGAGAAAAATTTGCGTCTAGATCGTAACTCGCCTCGGTAGCTCAGTTGGTAGAGCACTTGGCCCGGAAAGCCAAAGGGTCCCGGGTTCGAGTCCCGGTCTAGGCGAAAATTTTTCTCTTCAAATATAATTTATCCTTAAAATATTTACAAATTGAAGACTGCACCAAATGTTTTATATGTTGACTGATAATATTACATTTTCATGTTCTTTTTCTATCCCTGAGATTACTATTGCCTCACTATGATGATTGTCCAGCAGCTCTCTTTGTTTCCCCGCAGCTGTTATATATAATTAAATACAAAGATGCCGACTGTCGCCAATTACTACTATGTAAACGTTAATCATTGTCAAGCATTGTCACTTTTATATAAACAGACAACCATCATAGTGAGGCGATAATAACTATTTTTATAGTGCATGCATGCACACACATGTAAATATAAAATTTTCTAGTGGTATTTTTTTCGATGTCTTGGTAAGTAAAATTATGAATATCTGTAGTAAATTTTCAAAAATCATTTCATTGGTACAGTCTACATAGCTACATTCTTTTGGAATTTGTTAGATGTGGCTATTTCGTTGCCCACTAATCTCTTTTGACAAGTTTTGGCACTTTTTTTTTGTTAGACTGACAAAGAGTCGAAGGCTGAGTTAACTTTAACTCCATTCTTTGATGTGCACATTAAAGTGTCCTTTTGTATGATATTGTAGTTGTGCTCCTGTTTAGAGTTTGATTAGGATATCCAATATTTAATTATTGTAGAATGCACCTATAATAAAATGTAGAATTCAGTATATAGTTTTTTAAGTATGTTGTATTGCAGAGAGAGGTCTGGTCCAATTGCTTCTTGATTTTTGGTATATGTATTATTGTGTGATATGTATTTTTTATGGGCTATTGAGAGGGCATTAATTCCAATTGTGAATTAAATTATTTGGAATAATTGTTTTCGTTGTGTTTAAGTTTGCATCCTTCATATCAGAATAACTTTTCAGCAGCAGTGATTTCTTTGAGTGATGTTCTGTCTAGAGTCGAATTTCCATAAAAACCATCCTCTCCCCTGCTTAATTTGGAATTTTGAAAACAAATTTTAATCTTTTAGGGATTGTTCAATTAGTCATGAAGGAAGCCTCTCCAGTTTTTACCTAAGCTGATCTTAAGCATTTTGCTTCATTCTCTCTTTTTTAATCAAATATTTTAATGAGATTTTGAACTTTTATAGGAATTAATCACTATGAGGTTTAATTTGTGATAAAATCAAATGTTTCCTACCTCCCCTCATATAAATCTTCTAAGTAGATCACAATTTATATGAGGAGAGGTAGGAAACATTTGATTTTATCATATTTTAATGAGAGTTCGGGTACACTCCTGCATTTGCTGCTAGAGCCAGAAAAACTTGTGTTCTTATAAATGAAGTCATTTACATTTACATTTTTTGATTATGGCTTTTTTATGTATGTGGCCAGTTCTATGCCCCTATTAAGAGGATAACCAGAAGTTTAATTATATTTGAGTTATGAATTTTGACTAAATATTTAATTTTAGGAAGTTATATTTTGAGGTTATTTTAATTATATTATTTTTAGTCTGGACATCTTACCTCAATATTAATGTTGATTTGTTCTTGAACATGTTTCAAAACAATTCTGTTTTATCGTCAGCTTTCCCAGACTGGAAACGATAAAACAGAATTGTTTTGAAACATGTTCAAGAACAAATCAACATTAATATTGAGGTAAGATGTCCAGACTAAAAATATTATAATTTTGACTCACTTCTTATTTCTTGGTTTATATGCAGATCTAGGTTTCGTCACTGACTTCACGACATTCTTGATGCCATACAATTCATGTGTCTGCATATAAATCAAGAAATATGAGGCGAGTCAAAAATTCACAACTCAAATATAATTAAAATAAACCTCATAGTGTTATTTTCTACATATATTTAACCAGAAGTTAGTTGCTTGGAACTGTTTATTATATATCTAATTGAAAATGTTTAATTGCAGAAACACATGATGGTGTTCAAGACATGGCATGTGATACATTTATCAAAATTGCACTTAAGTGCCGAAGGCATTTTGTCACAGTCCAACCAGGAGAAGTGATGCCATTTATAGAGGAAATTCTCTCCACCATAAGTACAATTATTTGTGATCTTCAGACACAACAGGTAAATTAAAAAAATTAATTTGTGTGGTTAATTATTTGTGTTGTATATGTTACCTTAAATAAAAAACTTCTTAATTTTAATATTTTACATTACACAATAAAACTTTATTTTGATGAAAATCCCCCCTCAGGGGTCCTCAACTAGGGGATATGTGGATGGCGACCACAAGGTGCCCAAGCTGTGCAAAACATTTCTTCCACTTACTTGTGTTTTGCACTCTTTTAACTTTACTATCTAACCTCTCTTGGTTAACTCTTGTTTTTTTGACGCCAATGCTATTAGGGCATCCGAGGGCTAGGGAGTCTTTCCTTTCTTCCATTTCTTCTTTCCTTTATTTTCTTTTCTTCTCCAGAAAAGCCTGACCAGAGGCTATAAGATGGCAGCCCATCACTGGTCTTGCCTTCCTTTGGCCAGCAACCAATCGAAGGGACTATTATTATGCTTTCAAGTCTTATACAAGAATTTCCCTCAAACACTGGAGGGAAAATTTTCTATAGGATCTTAACAGGCCTTGGCCTAATACTTGGAAGGAAGAAGAAGAAGAAGAAGAAGAAAATATATCCAAGGATTTTTGTGTTTATTTGGGCTCTGCTTAATTGTTTTCTTATTTTTATACTAATACTCTATCATAAAAAAAATCCAAAAAAATAATTATTTACAAATTTCAAAATGTCATGGTATGTAAAATATACATAACTAATTTAATTTTTTGTTTTGTTTTAGGTTCACACTTTCTATGAAGCAGTTGGATACATGATTAGTGCACAAGTAGATCAGGTAGTGCAAGAGCATCTGATTGAAAAGTACATGATGCTTCCTAATCAAGTATGGGATGATATCATTAGTCAAGCTTCAAAGGTTAGTTTCAATAGTGTAACAGTATGATCAAAAATAATGGTTGACTTTAAAAGAAATTTTCACTAAAGAAATGCAGCAGTTGTTTCATGGTTTGTAAGAAACTTCCAAAGCTTTTTCAATGTTTTTATTTATATTAATATATTCCAATCCTGGATAGAATCTAATTAAAATTAAAATTAAATTGCAAAGCTTTATTTGCTGGATCTATCACAGACGAGTATGTGAGCTTATATAATAAATTTGGGAATTTTTAACATTATGAGGTTTTATTAATAAGAATTAAATGCATCGTGAATTATTCTTACCTCATACTTCTATGTTTTTTTTAAACACAACACTGCAGTATCAGCGACCATTGTCACCACCCTCAGCTGTTTTCACGACTGTCAATTTTTTTCTTTTGCCGGTAATTATCCAAACTGCCATCTGGTGTTCTTTTGAAGGAATTATTTTCTAAACTGCCATCTGGTGTTCTTTTGAAGAAATTATTTTCTAAACTGCCATCTGTTGAATTTTTTAAGTATGTGAGCGCTAATGGCTTCATTGCCAAGCACCAATATCTACAGATATGAATCTTTGCAATTGCCATTGGATCTTATTTGATGAATCTGACTGGAATTATTGGATTTTTCTGAGGACATAAAAATTCTAATCAATGGCAAAGAGAAACATTTTTTCCTGAACTGGGAATTGAACCTTGAACCTTCAGCTTTACTTGCTGATTCTCTGACCACTGAGCTAATTCAGGCTATGTTCCCATCCATGCTCAAATCCTCCCTATACCTTATTTTCTTGGTTCCACATTTAATGCAATAATTCATAATTACACAATGTGAATGGCTTCTACATTAAGAAGATATGAAGGGAATCCACACAGCTATAGCATTATTTATAGATTTAATATTAAGAAACTATTAGTATGATTGAAATAAGTTAGTTAATGTACACAACTAAACTATTGTAATCTATGTGTACATTAACTAACTTATTTTGTTCATAGTAATAATTTTGGCTGAGGATGGGGCAATGGCATTTGAAACTGGTCCTGCGAAAACACAGTTTTATGAGGTGAGATGTATAAAGATTTCTCTGACTCAATTTATAAATTGTAAATTACCTTATAGTAGTTCTTAAATATTAACTTTATCCCTTCTTACCAAATGACAAATTTTATTTGATGAGAAAAATATATGCCTGAATCGGGATTTGAACCCAATGTCTCTAGTTCTGTACACTAAGCTATCAGGCAGCATTACTATTATCACTTTCTGCTCAAAGAAATAGTGATGCGAGCTGGAACTAAAATCTGATATATAAAAATGCATGTTTGTTTGTTCGTATTTTATGCATGTTCATCCGATTGTGATGGGGTTTTTTTGCAAAATGTTCAGCAAATTCCCAGAATGAACATAGGCTATAAGAGAGTTGTGATACTCAACTCCTACACCCTTAAAAATGTGAAAAATGCAAAAAAAAATGTCCCCTTTTTGACGCTTAAATGGCTTACATCATAACAAATACATAAAAATTAATGTACATAGAATTCAATGTCTCAAAAAATCTACAGAAAATATCGCGACAGCATATGTATATCTTTTACAGATAACTCACAATAGCCATTTTTGTCTTTCATTGATGCCAAGAAGATCAGGATAAGTAGATTCCCGGGCAAACATGCGCTGCTATACCGTTTATCCGATTGTGATGGGGAATTTTGCAAAATGTTTAGGATTTTCCTGGGAACGTTATAGGCTATAAGAGAGTTTTAATGCTCAAGTCCTTCACCCTTAAAAATCACCCTTTGTAGTGAAAAATGTAAAAAAAAAAATTGTTTTGTACACTTAATGGCTTACTCTGCCTAAACCATAATAAATAAACCAAATCAATGTACACAGAATTGAATATCTCAAAAAAATTCTACTAAAAAGTCTGCGACAGCATATCCCTAAATTAATGAGTCATTTTTTTACATCTTACCTCATATTTTATGTTTCTTTAAACACGGGAACTAGTTTTCAAGAGAATACATATCTCTTATTTTCAACGACATTATGATTATCGGATTTTCGTTGGAATCTCCATCAATAACGTTGCCATCTGGTGTTGATTTGATGAACTTCGAGATGAGGTCATGTTCATCAGGAATCTCGAAATTCATGGATCTAAATTTGTTCTTCTGAATATATATCTTCTCCCAAATTGTTAATTCTAAAGGTTTTTCCAAATGTTTTAAAAGTAGGGCTTCTTTTTCAATTTTACGATTCTCCAATAAACTATGTGCTGCAATAGCTGATTTTTCAATTTCACCTTTTTTATTTTTTCTGAAGTGTTCCTTAGTGCGAGTGTCCAAATTTCTTTTTGTTTTTCCTATGTATACTTTATTGCAGTCCTTACAATTAATTTGACTATTTAACTCATGCCCCAAATGGGAGTCAATGACCAATCACGTTTCAATGATTTCTGTTTTACAACCAATCAGAGTCGTGTTTCACGAAATATTTATCAGTGTTAGGATTATCATATATTAAACAAAGCTCCTCCTTTTAATATTCTGAACAGGTCTGACCGTTATTTTGCAGTGACTGAGCCTATAACAAATACGGCTACCAGATTGTATATAATAGTGCTTACATGTCAACATTTGTAGCAATTGATTATACCACCAAAAAAAGAAACCACTGTTTGCACTTTCTTAAATGTATTTTTTCCCAGGTAATAATCGAGAAAAATATAATTGTCATATTTACATCATACGACATCAGAAATGAATTAATATACAGATTGATGTGTTTCATTTTTTCTCCACTAGAGAGCATTCTTACAATATTGCGTTCCTTTGGCAATAAATAGTATGATCTGGTTGCAGTGATAAACAAAAGAAGCAGTAGAAGCGTACCTATCGTTTCTCATTTGTTTTCAAACATCGCCGTTTACATTAAATATATAAATATTTTAAAATAACTATAGTTAAATAATGATTTGTGAGTAAACAGCTTAATTTTATTCGTTAAATAGTCCTAACAAATGCCACTCTTGATTTCCAAATTCTCTAGATAAATTCACTCCTCACTTCGTGAGTCGTGAATTTATCGATAATTTGGAAATCACTCGTGGCATTACTTATGATAAATTCCAGATTTTTTGCTATCTGGGGTGTTCAATTTCTTATTAGTTATTAATAGATTACCAAGGCTAAATTTATTTATCGGTTCCAATGTAATATTGAATTTTTTGAAAATTTTTTGAAATTTGTTATGTATTTCAGGATTATAAGTAATTTTCTTAAATTGTTTTCCTTTCTTTGAATCAGATTGCAGGGTTGTGTATTCTCTTAATCTTTTTTGTTGTCTGAATTTCCTCAATTTATTTATAATCATTTCTTTTCCAAAATCATTTAAGTTGGCTATGTTCAAAATGTGATTGTATTCTTTCTTAAAATCTTCTTCATTTAATGGAACATTTAATAATCTATATATCAAACTGTTGAAAATTGCATGTTTATGCACAATATGATTGAAACCTGAAGATTTTATATAATTGTCTGTATGAGTATATCCTTCCTATATATATATATATATATATATATATATATATATATATAAAGTAAACTGATCCCACCACAGGGGAGTAGGAGGTTAAGGCTCCCACTTTTTCTTGACAATCGGCATTTGATGTCAGCCCTATTGAATTTAATTTTCCCTTGCAGTTCATTCCTCATTAAGTAAAGGTCTAAAATTAGATTTGTTTATCCATTTCCAATTCCATAGTAAATTTTACAGTTTCATCTTGAAGGTTGAGTAATTTCAATGCATCTTCAGTATATTTTGAATATATCACAGTGAAAATATCATTCACGTATCTATACCAACATTTGAACATCCAGGGATAAGCATTGGTGATATGACACTCTAAATAACCCATAAATAAATTTGCCAAAAATGGTGAAAGTGGGTTACCCATAGCCAGATCTGAGATTTGTTTGTAAAATTTTCCATTGAAGGTGAAAACATTATTGTCAATGCAAAGTTTTGTAAGATTTAAATATTCTTCTATTATTTCTCTTTTTAGTTTTAAGGAATTTAGCCATTTTTCTAAAATTGTTAACATCTTCGCAATTGGGATGCTCAGAAATAAAGAAATGACATCGAAAGAAACTAATATGTCATTACAATCCAATGATACATTATTTAGTTCTTTTACTAATTCAATAGAATTTTCAATGCTTTTGTTGTCAAAACTTGGTAATTCTTTAAATTTCTCACTTTTTTTTAAACTCATATTTAAATATTATTGTGATTTTATTTCAGAATGTGGATGTATTAAAGGACCAAGATGCAGTAAAACAGCTAGCTAGTATATTAAAAACAAATGTACGTGCCTGCAAAGCACTTGGTCATCCTTATGTATTACAGGTCAGTAAAATTGTTATATAATTTAATTTAGTTGTAAGAATTATATTTAGGAAGAAATATCACTTTTATTAAGTTATGTAGATAGGAAATAACACTATGAGGTTTTTTAATATTGTTTATTTTTTTATTATTTCACTCACCTCATACTTCATAATTCATAGCAGACCCTGGGTTTCTTCACATCTTTTGTGACATTCTCAATGCTGTGTCACGTTCACAACTCAGGGTCTGCTATGAATTATGAAGTATGAGGTGAGTGAAATAAAAAAAAATAAACAATATTAAAAAACCTCATAGTGTTATTTCCTATCTACATAACTTAATATCACTTTTGTTTAATTTTCATTATAAAGCTATTTTGGAGAACAGTAGATCGACATGGAGCTGAACACTTCCTTCTACCTAGTTCCACTAGTCTTTATATTTCTATAAAGTCTCAATAAATAATTATACAATACCTTCATTTCGTGTTTCACAAAGCTTTGTTATGGCTAACAATTCTTTAAACTCACTGTTAATTTATTAAAATCTATCAACATACTCAACTTCTTAACATATTGAATAAGTCAACAAAATGGCAAATATGTTAATGCGGAAATACATTATATATATATATATATATATATTTTAATTCAATGCCACCATATTGTCATTTTGACATTCTGGTATTCTCTCCTGGCATGACATTATTGTAGCCCACTTCTTAGGTTGAGGCGCCTGGAAGGCGGAGTTATGCTGCTTGAAACCACAGCAGTGGACAAAATTCATTATATTAAATATCTTAAGATAATGGTGCAGTGTGGCATGTTAATAACTTTCAGTGTGATTATTTTGAAAATTTAAAAAAGCTAAATTTTATGAAAGGTACAGATGGTGAGAATGATTGTACAAAAAGTGATGATAGATTTAAATACATATCACCCACTTACATATCTGTTACTGTGTCATTTGAGCAAATATAAAGCAGGATAGAAAGCCGTTTGGACTTCAGTTGTGAACGTGACACAGGATTGAGAATGTCACAAAAGATGTGAAGAAACCCAGGGTCTGCTATGAATTATGAAGTATGAGGTGAGTGAAATAATAAAAAATAAACAAAACTGGTGAAACTGAAACCTAAAAAGAATCATTCTGAATATTATTGAATACGATTAATATATTTTCTTTTAGTCTCTTCTTTTGTTTTTATCCTTATACCACTTTTTTTCTTCCGGTTATATATTTTGGTATGATGTTAACAAAATTATATGGATCTTTTAATGTTTGTAAGATTATCTCTTAATCATTTTTAAGTTTTTCAGCCATCACTATTATACTGCACTATTACTTTCAATATATTTGCAGAAAGGTTACACAACTTAAACAGTACAAACAAAATGCTCAAACAACTATGTACTGTATAAATTACCAATCAGAATTGCAGTTTCAGTACAATATTGATATGAAAAAAAAAGATTAAAAGTCAGGATCCCAATTTTATGAAGAATACCAAAAGGAGATATTGTTTTGATTCCACAGATTCTGAGAATACCAACAGATTTGCCATTCCTGTTTTGCAAAAGAAGATATTGTTTTGATTCCACACTGTTTTGCAAAAGAAGATATTGTTTTGATTCCACACATTCTGAGAATACCAACAGATTTGCCATTCCTGTTTTGCAAAAGAAGATATTGTTTTGATTCCACACATTCTGAGAATACCAACAGATTTGCCATTCCTGTTTTGCAAAAGAAGATATTGTTTTGATTCCACACATTCTGAGAATACCAACAGATGGCCAACAGATTTGCCATTCCTGTTTTGCAAAAGAAGATATTGTTTTGATTCCACACATTCTGAGAATACCAACAGATTTGCCATTCCTGTTTTGCAAAAGAAGATATTGTTTTGATTCCACACATTCTGAGAATACCAACAGATTTGCCATTCCTGTTTTGCAAAAGAAGATATTGTTTTGATTCCACACATTCCGATAATATCAACAGATTTGCCATTCGAGTTTTGCAATTCCATTGAAAATAATACCATTTGAAAGGCTTCTCCAAGAACAGATGCTCAAAGTTACAGTCAACTACATTTAGAAAAATTGTGTTTCTCATATAGGCAACTAACTATGTATAGCTTCATCGTTTCCCTAAGCCTAAGATTTTCCTTGGAGGTTGGAGATTTTCTTCAAATGAAAAACTGATAGTCAGAGTTAACAAGTATTTTGCAGGCCTTGAGGAATCCAATTTTTGAGATGGAGTAAATACATTAGAGAGAGCATTTATGGACCAGAATAAATACATTAGAGCATTGATGTTAGTATACAGGGAGACTATATTGAAAAGTAAAAGTAATTTGAATGAGTTCAGTTATTTTGTATTTCATTCTGAGAACTTTTCAAACCACTGTTACAGCTAAAAATAATATTAAACTATAATTTATGCATGAATGAATACATCTATGTGTTTGAAGAGAAAAATTTTCACCTAGACCGAGACTCGAACATTTTTCTCTTCAAATATAATTTATCCTTCAGTGAGAAGTGTTAAATTAATAATAAAATCGTTATATGTATGTGTTTTGATTTATTGCAGTTGGGGCGGATTTATCTTGATATGTTGAATGTGTATAAAGTTATGAGTGAAAACATCATTGCGGCGATTGCGATGAATGGTGAGGGAGTGACTAAACAGCCACTTATTAAGAGTATGCGTGTTGTGAAAAAGGAAACGCTGAAACTCATATCGGATTGGGTCAGCAGATCGAATGACCATGCTATGGTGAGTATTTTGGTTTTCTTTTACAGATCATTTCTTCCTTATATTTCCAAATACAACTTATTTTTTGTTTTGTTTGACAACAGAAACATATAAAAATCAATTGAATCGTAAATTCTTCTCATACATCTATGTTTTTAACACAGAACTGCAGTATCGGGAAACATCATTCCCATCGTCAGGTGTTGTCACGATTGTCGATTGTTCATTTTGCCAGTCATTTTCTAAACTGCCATCTGGTGTTGATGTGAAGACCTTTATAATCAAATTTGGTTCATCTGGAAACTCAAAATTCATTGTTGTAGTAAGATTTTTTTGAATGTATATCTTTTTTCAAACTGTTAATTCCAAAGGTTTGGATATATGTTTCAAAAGTTTAACTTCTTTTCCAATTGTATGAAGCTAAACTTTTGAAACATCTATCTAAATCTCTGGGATTAACTGTTTGGGAAAATATATACATTCAAAAAAACCATATAGAACCATGAATTTTGAGTTTCCGGACAAACCAAATATGATTACAAAGTTCTTCAAATCAACACCAGGTGGCAGTTTAGAAAACGACCAGCATAATGAACAATTGACAGTCATGACAACAGCTGACGATGGGAATGATGTGTCCGGATACTGCAGTTCTGTGTTAAAAAACATAGATGTATGAGGTAAGAAGAATTCAGGATTAATTTGATTTTTATTAAGAAAACCTCATAATGTAAAAATTTCCAACTTTATTATATGAACAGAAAGACAAACCATCTTGGCAGTTGATTTTGCTTCTAAATAGTGACTTTGACAATACTGATGCATAGTTTATATTCAGTTGTACTGATAACTTAAAAATTCATTATACAATATGAGGTGAGTGATAAAAATATTCTACGTTAATTCATTATACAGTCAAACCTTTATGTAATGAAGATTGGTATTATGATAAACCCATGTAAAGTGATATTTTTATACGGCCCTAGTAAATTAAGTATTTTAATAATGTTAAATGTCACTCCTTAGAGTGATGAAGACATTGAGGAAACACTTTGTTAACACAGTTCATATTTCAAATGGTTTATTTTAGGAAGTTATATTTTGAGGTTCTTTTAATCAAGTCTTTTTTGAATCTGGTATCATTTTACCTCAATTTAATGTTGATTTGTTCTCAAACATGTTTTGATATATCTTCTATATCATCATCAGCTTTTGGCCAGACTGAAGGGTTTTATGTTGTGAACCCTAGATGTCGATATCAGCGTCCTCTTCCGGCTGGCCAAAGAACCTCCATACAAGGTCATGTTCAGCAGGAATTTTGAAATTCATAACTCTATTCAGAAGAACAAAAATAGAGTTATGAATTTCAAAATTTCTGCTGAACATGACCTTGTATGGAGGTTCTTCGGCCAGCTGGAAGAGGGAGCTGATATCGACATCCAGGATTCACAACATAAAACTCATCAATCTGGCCAAAAGCTGATGATGATGTAGAAGATATATCGTAATATAATTAAAATTACATTGGGAGGAAACACTATGAGGTATTTATATTAATAAATGAGTTGGAGAAAATGTTTTAACATCTCGCCTCACAAAGTTGCATGTCTTCATGATACCGGTTTCAAAAGTATAGTATTACTTCCATCTTCAGTTAAATTCCAACTGAAATAAAGCTATATCCAATTATAGAAAGTGTTAATTTAAAATATAACGTCAAAAAATATTTATTTAATATTTAGAGTAAGTGATACTTTGGGGCTTATTTTGAATAATGGGAGTTAGATATGCATGGCTCACATCAAAATTTGTGGATATACCTTTCAAATATGAGATGAATTATCTTTGAAGTGAAAAATTTTCCTAGACTGAGACTCAAACCCGGGACCTTTGGCTTTCTGGGCCAAATGCTGTACCAACTGAGCCACTGAGGCGAGTTGTGATCTAGATGCAAATTTTTCTCTTTATACGTTGTAGAACATTTGGCCTGGAAAGCCAAAGGTCCCGGGTTCGAGTCTTGATCTAGGCAAAAAAAATTTTCTCTTCGAATATAATTTATCCTTCAGTGAGAAGTGTTAAATTAATAATAAAAACATCAATGAGATGAGTTGTGCATATTTAACTCCTATTATTATTTATGATGATGATCATTCCATTTTATTCCATTTAAAATAACTTAATTAAATATATTGTGGTACTTATGTTTCAGGTTTTGGAAAACTTCATCCCTCCATTGCTGGATGCAGTATTGATAGACTATCAGCGGTCTAGCGTGCCTTCAGCTCGTGAACCTGAGGTTTTGAGTGCTATGGGGACCATTGTTAATAAATTGGGAGGTCATATTACAAGTGAAGTTCCCAAAATTTTTGATGCTGTATTTGAGTGTACATTGGAGATGATTAATAAGGACTTTGAAGAATATCCTGAACATAGAACAAACTTTTTTCTGCTTTTGCAGGTAATGTCAGAACCTAATTATAATAATTTATTTGACACATACTGATCTGACTATAGGCTATACCTGCAGTCTTCTCAGAATCATTGTAAAAAGTAAAAAGAATTGGACCATAGCCATTTAACCCAGAAGACAATTACAACAAGAATCGAGATATCAGCCAGGAAAATCTATAAAGTTTGTTAGAAATTTAAACTTAGTAGGAAATATCGTTAGAAATATTCAAACTTAAATATGCTTAATATTTAATTTTAGGAAGTTATATTTTGAGGTTATTTTAATTATATTATTTTTGGTCTGGACATCCAGTCTGGGAAAGCTGACGATAAAACAGAATTGTTTTAAAACATGTCCAAGAACAAATCAACATTAATATTGAGGTAAGATGTCCAGACCAAAAATAATACATATGCTTTTTTAGTAAATTCTGAAGGAATTAAGCTATTGAGTTTGTTTTCGTGAAAAGAGTTTTAAAATATTTTTACAGATCTTCAGCAATTGCATCTAGTAGACTCCAAAAATGACACTTACCAATAAATATATATACAGTAAAACTTGTTCAAAGCAGAATTGCATGGGACCATTTTTTTTTCCACATTGTAAAACAAAAAATATTAACTAATCTTAGATTATAGAGCACCGTATGTCTTTTTATGTACCTTGGATTAATTGTAGTTCTGCTGCCGTTGAAAAGTGAAGTATAGTATGTATGAGCGATTTCGACGGTGATGCACAAAAAAAAACAGTCCCATTTCGTCAGCGTTAAAAAGTCTCTTAGGCGCGTATCCTGAAATTAAAGTATGCAATTTCGGTTTCTACTCACTAACTATACTTTTGTCCACATCCTTTGATTCCCCGCAAATTTCATTCCACACTACATTGGGGTTGTCTTTTAAAACTGTCCACAACCAACTTGAAGATACCTTGAAATCGTTATTCCCTAGGGCTATAGCAACAGCTAGAGCTTGACTTTGGAGCGTCTGTCCAGAAATTTGGAGATTTTTTGATCATGGACTTATAAAACATTCCCACACCTCATTGATTTCTTGATCCCCCCCCTTTTTTTTCTTTCCTCTTCATTTGACCAATTCCTTGCATCCATTCATTCATTATTTTTTCTTTGTGTTTTAAAATCTCATAAACTTGATTTTTCACATTTAAATTTAGTCATTATTTCGGGTACTGAGAGTTTGTTTTTCTTTATCTTCAATCACTTTCACTTTTTTTTTTAATGACAATGATACATACGATTTAGCCATCACAATCGATCTCATATGTTAAACTAATTTAAGATTTTGGAGTGCACTGGTTATTTGTAAGACAGATATCTCATGCCAAATATTTGTTAAATGAACCTGCATTTTACAAAACGGGTGTGCAGTGAGGCCAAAAGAAAATTGCAGATACAGGTAGAACTCTACTTAACCCGGCGTGGCGGCAGGAATCATCACTTATTGTTAATTCGTCTAAGGAGTATACAATGAAGAGGAAACTAATTCATTTTTCTCTCTATCTTTCCCCCTTATAAACTTTTTTTCATGAATTGTGTAGAAATATCCTTGTGTTTCTGCATTGGACAGATTCCGTTTTATACAAAATAAATACATGTAAAATTACTGTTATTTTGCCAGGACCAATAAATTTGTTCACATTGGACATATTTCCGCATTATTCACGTTCTGGATTAAACAAGTTTTACTGTATGTGTACACCACACACACACACACACATATAAATAGTATTAGTAGAACGCTGGTCATTTGATCCAGGTATTTTATGGTTCCATATATTTTGAGCCAGTCTTAAGATAAAATTTTACATAAAACTACAGTTGAGTCGTAAATTCTGGTAGTGAATCACATGACAGCTTTTGGTCAGCTGACTAGCTGCTTCACTAACAGTGGTTGTCATGGTTAGGGACAACAGACACACATCACATTACAGATGATGTTATGATATTGCCAAGTCTATCCTTGGAACTACAGGTCAGTCATCATGAAGAGAACAGTTGGAAACAAAATAAAAGTCAGTCCTGCCTTATATACAGTGGGTGTCAAAAATATTCATTCACATCAATTGGTAGAGCTTATTTTGTCATTTCATGTAATTTCATCGAAATTAGTTTTGATCTGAGAGATTACTCCATAGATAGTCCTGCCATCTATGGCTTTACCAACCTTCCCGATAAATTCCCAAATGTGCTTTGAAACGCGAATGTACACTAACGCATAATTTGTAACGTAACAAAGTTAATCATTTACATGTTATTTCAATAAACTGTAAACCTATTCGTGTACACTAACTTATGCCTTCTTAACGTAACAAAATAAAAAGTAGTAGTGCAATTTCTTATTGTGAAATTTGGTCATACTGGACTGTCATCTGTTAATGAGGATGCGCACTATTGTTATGTAGAACTCAAAAGAAATAATTGAGAAATTTCGCATACATAAATAAACACTTAACAGTTATAATATATATTAAGAATCCATTTAATTAAACAAAATAAAACTTTATATGATTTTCATATATATTTTAAGAATCGTTAGAATATGTTTAAATAGTAGGAAGTGTTAGTAGAAACTGAAAATTAAATAGTGCAACAGTGTCGTATGAATATTGCCTGGTGTACTGTAGTGGAACTGATTCGTCTGCCACACTACTCCATACTGATCTATGGCACTGACTTGACAACAGAGCTTTGTAAACTACTTGCAGCAGTCCTGCCAAAAATTGGGTAGGTGTGGCTATGCTGGAAATTATAACGGCTCGACTGTAGAGTAAAATCCCATTTTTATACATTGTCTGCATGTACGTTTTTGACACTTCCGAATGTTTTGAACCTTCTTTCAATTTTCGTGTACAACACAGATAAAAATGTCCCATTTAGGGTTTTCGTTCATAATGCACACAAATTACCTTGGCCTCCAAACTGCTAATGCATTCTATTACAATATGTTCAGATTGACATGTACCATTGTTCTGGAAGAGTACTTTTGCTCTTTCTTTTTCTAATTGGGATTGTGCATCAGTTGTTCAGTGCATACCATCCTTTCAGAAAACTATTGTTGCAGTAATCCCTACAAAAATTCTACCAGTGATCACTCACACCGAGGTTTGATAGCGCTAGATGTGGCATTGTGTTATGTCGAGCAGCAAGCGGAAGCTACTCCAACTGATACCATGCTTCTTAGAAGATGGTGCGATATTTCTGTTAAGAATGAGGACCTATTTTAAAACTAAGGCCTCTGGACAATTTCTTTAAATTGTAACGTGTTTTTGAAACTAGGAAATGTTAGCCCATATCTAACTTCCACTACAGCTGCCGTATGTCTGGCTCTGAAGTTTAGGTTATACGAGGGGTGAAGGGAGAAACTCGCCCTCTGCTGCCAATAAGGAGATAGTTGAATGGGAGTAGATGTCTGCCACAACTAATCACTGCTCTTGACGCAGCTATAGCAGGTTAGTAAGGTTTGAGATGTTGTCAGCTGTATGAATGCTAACCGCATACATAAAGCAGCCCCTCCCATTGAATATCCATATTGGCAACACTGTCGTGAAAATGTCAGGGTCGGAGAATCAGTGGCTAGGTTATAGGTATGTACAGTATTAATATTTCATTTTAGGAAGTGATATTTTGAGGTTATTTTAATTATATTATTTTTAGTCTTATCATCTTACCTCAATATTAATGTTGATTTGTTCTTGAAACATGTTTCAAAACAATTCTGTTTTATCGTCAGCTTGTCCAGACTGGTTTGATTTATGTTGCACACCCTGGATGTCGATGTCAGCTCCATCGTGTGGTTGGCCAAAGAACCTCCAAATAAGGTCATGCTCTGTCGGTATTTCAAAATTCATAACTCTGTTTTTGTTCTTCTGAATATAGATTTTTTCCCAAGTAGTCAGCTGTTTTGTATTTTCTAACTGTTTTCATAATTTAGTGTCTGAATTTATATTATGTTTTTTCAGACCGAACATGAGCAGCAACTGCAGATTTTCCTATTTCCCCATTTTTAATATTTCTTATGTGTTCTTTGGTTCTAATTTTTAGGTTTCTTTTTTTTTTTTCCTATATATATCTTTTCACAACCCATGCATTCAATTTGATATATTCCTGACTTTTTTATTTTTATCAGTTTTTTCATTTTTGTTGGTTTTTATTAGTTTCTTTAAACTGTGGTTATTTTTCGGTGCTAATTTAATATTAAACTTCTCAAATATCTTTTGGAATTTATTATGTACCCAAGGGTGATATGTGAATTTCCTATATTTTCCATAGGTGGTTCTTCTTTTTCAAGAGTACTTCTGTTTATCATATTTTTGTTTTTTATACTTTTCTATCATTTTATGTGGAGGAAGTGCATATATTCACCTACCAATTTCATCGCAAAGTGCAGAAAGAAGTATCACATTGAATGGCCGAGATTTTTTGAAGTTGATAACTTTAATGTCAAAAACCCTTTTCATATCACTCGGCATTGTCTTACTAGCCAATGCTTCTCTTGAATAAAGCTGCGAACCCAAATTGCATCTGGGGCCACTTTATAAACAAGCAAAAACATCATTGTGGCATCCACACATCGCTTGACACCCATCGGAAGTTAGTGCAATACATATTTTCCAATCAATACAGTGCTTAAATCATATATGAATTAAGAACTTCGAAAATACATTCTGCTATTGTATGCAGGGATAAGATTTGACAAAAAAAAAAAAAGAAAATTTTCGTTGATGGTACCCCGATATTCATACTGATGAAACAAATTAAATGAGATAAATTAACGTCAGGTGATTCATCAGTTTGTAATGCAAAAAAAATCTGTCTTTTATTCCCACGATCAGTTGATTTTTTATGTCACTAGCCATTTCATTGATACGGCAATGAACTGTATTGTTAGACATAAGAATTAAATCTAACTGCTGTGGTTCTTTGTCACCCAACGTGAATTTAACAGGTAATTCCAAAACCTTTGAATTTAGTGACCACACTTTAGATACAACAGTTTTTCCACCATTTAAACTACATTAATGCACAAGCAAAATATTCTTTACTTACTTATTTTAGGAATTCATACTATGAGGTATATTCATTTAGGTAAAATTTTTTGATCGCTCACCTCATTATTCTTCTTATTTTACTGTAAACTAGTTTCGGAACTTAGTTTCCATTCCATCCTCAGTATCATCACGACCGTTGTTCTGTCATCTTGGAAGAGCCGTCCTTCGTTCCTTTCATTGACAGACTGAAAAACCTCGAAACCAGGTCATTCTCCCCGGGAATTTCAAAATTTCTCCTTTTCACTCCTTTGAATATAGATCTTTTCCCAAACAGTGAGTTCTTTTGGTTTTTCTATTTGTTTTAATAATTTAACTTCCTTCTCTATAAGATATTTTTCAGACCATGCATGGGCAGCCACTGCAGATTTTCTACTTCCCCTTTCTTGACGTTCGTCTAGTTTTCAAATTTCTCTTAGTTTTTCCTATGTAGAATTGCTCACTTTCTTCACATTTAATCTGATAAATCCCTGATTTGTTTATCAGATTAAATGTGAAGAATGTGAGAATTTCTACATAAGAAAAAAAAAAACTAAGAGAAATTTGAAAACTAGAGTGAAAGAACATCTCAGGAATTAAAAAAGTGGCATCACAGATTGTAAAGTTTACCCCAATCCTGCATTCATTGAAAGCAGACAGGTTTTGTACTTCCATGTTATCTGGTTCCTGAAAAGGTAATTGAATGTTGATAGTAAGTTCTAAATTTTTCTTCCTTTAACATGTTTTGATGACCTGATGGGCTGTTCTATGATCCAACAGAACATCCCCTGTGACCAACCATTGGGTAGGGACATATAGATTGAGAAATGCTGCTGTAGACGATCAACCTGAGTGTATAAATTTTGCACATTTTCATTGTTATATTGTAGGATTTATATTTATGAATATTTTAGGATTTAGAAACGTACTTAAATACTTTATATTTCAGAACCTTTGATTTGTAATTAATAACCTTTTTACATTTAAAATTATGAATGACTTAGTATTTGAGTACTTTTATAGATTCATAAATTAGTGAGTAATTTTTTACATTCTTTCTTCTTTCAAGTATTAGGCCAAGGCCTGTTACGATCCTATAGAAAATTTTCCCTCCAGCGTTTCATAGGACGGCCCAGAGATCTTCATCCTCTTGGTATATAATTATAAACAGCTTTGGGGATCCAATTTGAACTCATTCTTTCAAGATGGTGTTTCCAATTTAGTTGGTACTGTTTAATATATTCCAAAATTGGTGTAGTGAATTGTCCTTTTTCATGCTTTGGTCGTCATAAGTGTGATCCTTCAAGGAAATTCTCGTATAAGACTTGAAAGCATAATAATAGTCCCTTCGATTGGTTGCTGGCCAAAGGAAGGCAAGACCAGTGATGGGGCTGCCATCTTATAGCCTGTGGTCAGGCTTTTCTGGAGACGAAATGAATATAAAGGAAAGAAAAATGGAAGAAAGGAAAGACTCCCTAGCCCTCAGATCCCCTAATAGCGTCGGGGTCGAAAAAACAAGAGTTAACCAAGAGAGGTTAGATAGTAAAGTTAAAAGAGTCTGGTATAAGTAAGTGGAAGAAATACCAGATCGGTTAAAGATAAAAGTAAGGAGCAAAACACAAGTAAGTGGAAGCAATGTTTTGCTCAGGTTGGGCACCTTGTGGTCGCCATCCACATATCCCCTAGATGGGGACCCCTGAGGGAGAATTTTTTCACATCTTACCTCATATTTCATGTTTTCTTTAAACACGGGAACTAGTTTTCAAGAGAAAAATCTCTCTCATTTTCAACCGACATTATGACTCATAATGTCGGTTGAAAAAGAGAGAGAGAGATTTTTCTCTTGACAACATGAAATATGAGGTAAGATGTAAAAAATGACTAATTAATTTACGAATTAAGAACCTCATAATGTTATTTTCCATATTTAACTATAAACTTTATGGATTTTAATTAAGAAATTAAATAATTTCAATTTAAAAAATATAGAAATTTTTTCTCAATATTCTGTATTATAGAATTATATATGATTTTGTACTATCCATATTCATTGTACTTACCAAGATAGAGAAGTCAATGGAATGTAGTGTTATTTTCTCTTGATATTTATATATATTTATTTCTTTCAGGCTGTGAATAACCATTGCTTTCCTGCATTCCTTAGTATTCCACCAGCCCAGTTCAAATTGGTGTTGGATTCCATCATATGGGCTTTCAAACACACTATGAGGAACGTAGCAGATACAGGATTGCAAGTAAGACAGTTACCTCTAATGTTGGGGTTTTTGACTTAATTTATATTCAGATACACAAAAATGTTTATGAATACAGGAATAGCCAGTGAAATTTCATTTTGTATTTTTGCAGAATGTTTGTGCATTTAGTATTCACTACGTATTTGTAAGTTTAGTGCAAAATTATTTTGAATCTTTATTTTATTTTGATTTTAATATGTAAATTAGGCTTGTGATGTTTGTAAGTGATAGCTCATTGTTTTCTCTACCATTAAGGCTTAAAAGAGGGGTGACATGAGATGATTTTCGTTTTCTACTATATGTTAGTAGAAATGGAAAAAGTATGTAGTTCAACAATATCATCAAAATGTTGTAAGTAAAAATCTTGCTCTAGTGAAAATGTTGGCAACATGTGTTAACTATCAATATGGATGGTAATTAGTGGTTCGTTTCAAAAAAGTCATAAGTGATCAATATCAATTTGAGCCAAAATTTTGTTACATTCAACCTTGTAACTGTACTTTTTTGGTAACACTAGTGCCAACAAACTTGTCTTATGCTAATCAGACTAACTTGATGTACGAGGCCTGTTCATTAAACAATGGTCATTATTGTTGGCAACATAACTTTACTCATCCTCAGAATTTGGATGGCCCTTCTCAAAGTAATCTCCTGTGGATGCAATGCACTTGTCTCAGTCTTTCTGCCAGTCTGCAAAGACATGCTGGGAACCATTTGACAGATCTTTCAAAACTGACTTTGCAACCTTCACTACTGCTTAAGATAGAAGACAAAAGGCCTCCTACAAAGGAGGATAGGGAATTGAAAAAAAAATCACACAGGACTAAATCTGAACTATAGGAAGGGTAAGGGATGCACTTCACTTTGATTTTTGCAAGCTATTTAACAACAAAATTTGTGATATGCTGCCTTACATTACAGTGCACTATCCAGCTTGTTGAATGGAAATGTGGTCTTTTGTGCCCAATATGGCCTTTGCAGAGTTATCATGATATTTCTTATACTATTGCCCCCTTATTGTTTGTGTGTACAGGTGTAGGTATGACATAAAGTATTAAAAAATATATAATTAGTTATTAAATTAATATTGAGAAGCTAAAGCTATTAATATGATAGAAATAAGTAAATTAATGAACACAACTAAATTATTGTAATCAATGCTAAAGAGAAAAAAATTTGCCTGAACTGGGAATTGAACCCTGAACCTTCACCTTTCCCGTTCTGACACTCTGACCACTGAGCTAATTTAGGCTACATTCCTATCCAAGCATTAATCCTCCCTTTACCTACTCTCTTGGTCCCACATTCAATGCAATGAATCATCATTCACATATACACAATGAATGGCTTTTACATTAAGAATACATGAGGGGTCTCCACACAGCTAATTTAATAATTAATGTTATATCTGTGTGGAGTTCCTTCATGACTTTTTATGTAGAAGCCATTAATCGTGTATTTGTGAATGATGATGATTCATTGTATTGAACGTGGGACCAAGAGAGTAAGGTAAAGGGAAGATTTATGCTTGGATGGGAATGTAGCCTAAATTAGTTCAGTGGTCAGAGCGTCAGCACGGAAAGCTGAAGGTTCAAGGTTCGATTTCTGGTTGAGGCAAAAATTTTTCTCTTTAGCTTTGATTGTGATATAAAATTGGTATCTGATTAAGAAGACATTTATTGGGAAATTGCCACTACTTTATAAAGCCGGTAGGGCTTCTGTTGATGTTTTTATTATTAATTTAACACTTCTCACTGAAGGATAAATTATATTTGAAGAGAAAATTTTTTGCCTAGACTGAGACTCGAACCCAGGACCTTTGGCTTTCCGGGCCAAATACTCCAACTGAGCTACCGAGGCGAGTTGCGATCTAGATGCAAATTTTTCTCTTATGTACGTTGTAATTCCCTCGCGCCAATTGCATTGAATCATTTGCTTTTATCTTTGCAAATGGCAGCTTCTTAGTTAGGAAGACATTTATTGGGAATTTGACACTACTTTATAAAGCCAGTAGGGCTTCTAATGATATTTTTATTATTAATTTAACACTTCTCACTGAAGGATAAATTATATTTGAAGAGAAAATTTTTTGCCTAGACCGAGACTCGAACCCGGGACTTTTGACTTTCCAGGCCAAATGCATTTAGCCCAGAAAGCCAAAGGTCCCGGGTTCGAGTCTCAGTCTAGGCAAAAAAATTTTCTCTTCAAATGTAAATATCGTAAAACCAAATTTTACATGTTAAATTATGGCTGCATAAAATAATGGCCATTGTTTATTGAACAGTCCTCGTAATTCCTGTAATTTTTTAGTAAATCTTGTATCTTTAATTTACCGTAGAATGGGGTGAATAGCAACAGTTTTGAACTTCAAGTTTAAATATCAAAAGTACTATAAGAGATATTGAATTGAGACCTACCTCGGTTTATGGGTCTTCCCGTCCTCTACAAGCCTGCAGCTTCATATTTTCTTTTTATGGCAAGGTAAAATTTAAAAAAATTGAAAACATGCTGTTTCTATACACCCCATCGAGCGGGGTCAATAGAAACAGTAAGCATTGTTAAGGGATGGATAGAAACACAAACGAGTGGTAATCAGAGCAAAAAATTTAATTACAATATATCGTAACCGATACCCAAAAACAAAAAGAACAAAAGTGAGAATACAAAGTTTAGTCTAATAAATTATGAAGGCACTTAAGTCATCCTGAAAACAGATTTTGTCTTTCCAGCGAGAAGCAGACTTTGAGGTTTGAACAACTGGCATCAATTTTTTAATTACATCATCCTTGGAGAAAAATGATTCTTCATCAGTCAAGGAAAACATATTACTGCTGAGGGTTTTCTTGCAAAACAGTCCAACATAACCGTCATCTTGAAAGTCAGTGACTTTGGAGACATACATTCTAAATACATTTTTAGTTTTTCCATATACCTTCACGATTACAAAATCGTCAGGTTGGATTAATCTGTCAAGTTCTTTTGAAAGTTCGGCATTTGCAGAAGAATCGGATAATGTGAGATCTGAGTCACTGTCTTGCACAGAATAGTCCGAATCTTCTGGTGATGATTCTGAAT
This sequence comes from Diploptera punctata, assembly GCA_030220185.1. Classification (NCBI taxonomy): domain Eukaryota; kingdom Metazoa; phylum Arthropoda; class Insecta; order Blattodea; family Blaberidae; genus Diploptera; species Diploptera punctata. Next base: position 1,589,298 of record JASPKZ010000038.1, on the reverse strand, counting down.
CGAGTTTTTTATTTTTCTTTTTCCTGGCACTTACACTTTGTTTTCTGGTACCTGTGGAATTATCATTGTCAGTGCTTGTACCAGCAACAGATGTGCTAGGTCCAGTCTGATCTGGATCCGGTGGAAAATCTGCCACAGAAACACTTTTTCCTGGACCAACATCTACTTTCACTCGCTTTTTTCGAGCTGGAACTGTTTCTGTGTGTCTTAGAGCTGTTAATAGTTCCTTGAAGGAAGCATCAATAGCAGCAACAGGAGATAGTGCTGGTGTTGTGGCTCTTGAGGATTGGGTTGATTCAATAGACAAATCTGAGGAGGGTAGCATCTTTAGTACTTCCGATTTAGGGGCACAATACCACATTTTCTAAAGCCAGAAATTACATTTTCCGATTTGCATGATTCACACAGTTTCTTTAGCAAACTAGGAAACTTGCTCTTTTGAATGGTAGCTTCATTCTTGCCGGGTCCTTTTTTCCAATCTAGAAGGATTGAACGCCATGCCATTTTGAGAGGCCGAAAGAATGCCACGTCTAATGGTTGAGTGAGGTGCGTGGAGTTTGCTGGTAAAAATATAAAGTGGACATCATTTTCTGCACATTTTTTAATGAGATCCAAGGACAAGTGGCTAGATAAGCTGTCTCCAATCATGTACTTTTTGCCAGGTAAACGTCTAAGATAAGGAAGGGCTATGGTTTCAACATAATCAGAAAAACAAAAGTTGTCGAACCAACCACTTTTGGTCCTATTGTATCTGGACCCATCAGGGCCTCCTTCTCTCCAACTTTCATACAAGTGTAAAGATTTATAGACTACATATGGGGGTAAGAGGTGACCATCACCAGCAGCTGAAAACATGACAGAAATGGAGCATTTGGTTGAGTTCATCACCCTTTCTGGGTACTTACATCCACGCTTAGTTATTACTTTATGTTTTCCAGGATCATCAGAAAGGTTCGTTTCATCATAATTAATAATGTTTGATGAAGGAACGTCTCTGAGCTCTGCTTCTAGTCTGTCAAAGTACTCATTGATCGTTTCTGGGGAGACACCTGCTCTGACCCGTTTAATGTTTTGGCATAACCTTTGTGACAAGTCAGCCTTATGTCTATTCAAAAAAGAATAGACAAAATCACGGCCAGGAAAGTTGTCTTTGAATTTTTTTATGGTTCTACCTTGGCGGTCAAGCGATTCTTTGACCAAAATTCGCAGAGTCCACGAATCAATTGGGTAGCCCCAGTCAGCACAAATAATAAGTCTACTCGCCACAGTTTTTTCCTCTTCTTCTGTTAAAGCGGTTTGCCCTCCTTTTTTCTTAATTTGATCACCTTTTTTCAAATGTCTGTAGAAGACACTATAATGGATGTCATATTTTGCCGCTGCGTTTCGAAGGCTAAGGCCATTAGTTATGTCTTCAACAGCTGCCTTAATAACCTCTGGATCTTGTACTTTGTTCGGTTTTAATCGTTTGTAACTCCTTGGCATGCTGAAAGAAAACGGTCACATTATAGCTTGTGCCAGCTAATATTCCTCAATTGGATAACTATTGGTTGTATATTATATATTTAATTGTCTTTCAGCTGTGACATTGGAAAATAAACACAAAATAAAAACTTTACGATTTGTGGGGTGAATAGAAACAGCAAAATAATGTGTTTCTATTCACCCCACAGATTCAAAATATGGATCATAACCTAAAACAAAAATTGAAACAAAGAAATGGTTTTGTTTACACTATATTAAACAATGTGATATCTTCTACAGGTATACAAGGTATAAAAAATAGTACAATTCAAACATGTGAGGTGATGAGGTATGGTACTTACATGTAAAGTTTGGAAAACGATGAAAATCGGCTGAAACAGAAGTTGCTTTGTCACACCACTGAATCTGAATCTCAGTATTGCCAACCACACAAAATCCCATTTCCCTTAAATCTTACCTTATTTCCATCTCATAAAAAAAAATATCCCTGTCTGCTTTACTTTAACCCCCTATTACATAATGTTGAATTTTTTCAGAAGTTTCGTTTCTATTCACCCCACTGTTGCTATTCACCCCATTTTACGGTACTGAATGTGTATTAAACAGTAGGTGGCTCCATGGCACAAGCTGTTAGATGCCCGCCTCACACTGCTGGGGTCCCGAGATTGAGTCTCGGTCCCTCCTTGTGGGTGTTGTGGTAGATGAAATGGAGTTTGGGCAGGTTTTTCTCGGGGTTTTCCCCTGTCACAATTTCAGCCTACCATTTCTCCATACACATCTCATCTATTTTGTTTCATTTCGTTCATCTGCCCCTGTGATGGTGCATTAGGCATGGTCGGCCAGCACCCTTGTCATTCACAGACCTCTATATAGGGGCTTCATCTCATTTCATCTCATCCCTCGACCCAATCCTGAGTTGAACACGAGTTGAGGATATTTCTTGTATTAAACAGTGTTATGTGTATATTTACAGATTTTGTATCAGCTTCTTCAGAATGTTGAACAGCATGACCAAGCTGCTCAGAGTTTCTACCAGACATACTTCACCGACATCCTTCAACACATCTTCTCAGTTGCCTCAGATACCTCACATACTGCAGGTCAGATTCTAACTCATAATAATTGGAAATAAACATTTGTAATTGGCATGCTTTAAGAACACGGTAGCACTTTACCATTCCATTCCATAGTAATTCTGCCCGAGGGCGGGTCTTTGACTGCAGTCATAGCATTTTCATGCTATGCTTTGCAGCTTTACTAGGGAAGTATATGTGTTGTTTATTTTTTATTTCATACTTCATAACTCCTAGCATACCCAGGGTTTTGTCACATCCTTTGTGACATTCTCAATGCTGTGTTACGTTCACAACTGACGTCCGGCTGCCTTCTATCCTGCAGACTGACCTCCGTGCCATCTGATGGCTGACCGACGAACTTCCAAATCAGTCCTCTCTCCTTATAACCGGGTATTTCAAAATTCATAGTTGTATTTTCATTCTTGCATATGTAAATTTTTTCCCAAATTGTGAGTTCCGTCGGTTTTTCCAATTGTTTAAGTAATTTTGTTTTGGTTTCTATTCTACGTTTTTCTGACCAGGCATGTGCAGCTATTGCAGATTTTTCTGTTTCTCCATTTTTAACATTTCTGAGGTGTTCCTTTAATCTTGTATTTAGATTCCTTTTTTTTTTTCCTATGTATATCTTTTAACAATCTTTACAATTAATTTGATAAATTCCCGATTTTTTGCAGTCTTCAATCTTTTCATTTTTGTTGGTTTTTATTAAATTACCTAAGTTGAAATCATTTTTCGGTGCTAATTTAATGTTGAATTTGTTGAAGATTTTTTGAAACTTGTCAAATACTAAAGGATGGTATGTGAACTTCTTGAATTTTTTACCAATATTTTTATCTGTCTGAAGAGTACTTTCATTAAGGTAGAATATTTTATCACTCACCCCATATTGTTCTTCTTATTTGATTATAAACTAGTTTTGGAACATAGTTTCTGTTCCATCCTCAGTATCATCACGACTGTTGTTCTGTCGTCTTGAAGAGCTGTCCTTCTCTCCTTCCATTGGCTGACTGAAAAACCTCGAAACCAGGTCATTCTCACCGGGAATTTCAAAGTTCATTAATTTCTTCTTTTCGCTCTTTTGAATGTAGATCTTTTCCCAAACAGTAAGTTCTTTTGGTTTTTCTATTTGTTTTAATAATTTTGCTTCTTTCTCGATAAGATGTTTTTCAGACCATGCATGGGCAGCCACTGCAGATTTTTCTACTTCCCCTTTCTTGACATTCCTGAGATGTTCTTTTACTCTAGTTTTCAAATTTCTTTTAGTTTTTCCTATGTAGAATTTCTCACATTCTTCACATTTAATTTGATAAATCCCTGATTTGTTTTCCTTTCTTCTCCTTCTTTATAATGTTCTCATTCTTATTATGTTTCTAATCAGTCTACTGACTTCTGTAGTCATTTTTGGGTGCTAACCTTATGTTGAAAATCTTTAAAAATTTTTTGAAACTTGTGGTGTTTTACTGGATGATATGTGAATTTTCTAAATTTTACATTATCATCTTTTACTTTTAGAAGAGTGCTTTGATTAATAAATTTTTGTCTTTTGAACTTGTTTATTTTTTTGAGTATCATTTTTATAGCAAAACCATTTTTCGTGGCTACGTTGATTATGTGTTGTTTTTCTTTTTCATAATTTTCTTTGTTCATTGGTATGTTCACTAATCTATGTGTCAAACTATTGAAAACTGCTTCTTTGTGAGCTATGTGATTAAAACCTAAAGCTTTTATGTAGTTATCTATATGTGTCTTCTTTCTGTAAATTCCAAATTCTATCTTATTTTCTTCATTCCTTTTTAAGTTGAGATCTAAAAATGGTATTTCTCCATTGATTTCCTTTTCCATAGTGAACTTTATAGTTTGACTTTGAATGTTCAATAATTTTAATGCGTCATCTATCTGTTTATGATTAACTATTGTAATTATGTCATCCACATATCTGCACCAGAACTTGAAAATTAAACGATGTCCATTAATTATCTTGTGTTCAAAATTCCCCATGAATAGATTAGCTAAGAATGGAGATAAAGGGTTTCCCATCGAAAGTCCTGAATTTTGTTTATAAAATCTTCCATTGTAGGTGAAAAACATATTATCGATACATAATTTAGTTAAAGTTTTATATTCGACTATCTTTACTTTTTCAATTTTATTATTTTTCATCCAAATCTCTAAAATTTCCATAGTTTGGTCTTTTGGAATGCTTGGAAATAATAAAAATTGAAAAAGTAAAATGACTACAGCATCAGTAGACTGATTAGACCTAATAAGAATGAGAAAATTAAAGAAAAAACAAATCAGGGATTTATCAAATTAAATGTGAAGAATGTGAGAAATTCTACATAGGAAAAACTAAAAGAAATTTGAAAACTAGAGTAAAAGAACATCTCAGGAATGTCAAGAAAAGGGGAAGTAGAAAAATCTGCAGTGGCTGCCCATGCATGGTCTGAAAAACATCTTATCGAGAAAGAAGCAAAATTATTAAAACAAATAGAAAAACCAAAAGAACTTACTGTTTGGGAAAAGATCTACATTCAAAAGAGCGAAAAGAAGAAATTAATGAACTTTGAAATTCCCGGTGAGAAAGACCTGGTTTCGAGGTTTTTCAGTCAGCCAATGGAAGGAGAGAAGGACAGCTCTTCAAGACGACAGAACAACGGTCGTGATGATACTGAGGATGGAACAGAAACTATGTTCCGAAACTAGTTTATAATCAAATAAGAAGAACAATATGAGGTGAGTGATAAAAATATTCTACCTTAATGAATATACCTCATAGCGAGAATTCCTAAAATAAGTAAGTACTTTCATTAATCATTTTTTGTTCTTTAAATTTATTTATTTTCTTGTGTATCATCTTCTCTTGAAAACCATTATCCTTCGCAATTTTTATGATGTGTTCTTTCTCTTTATTGTAATTTCCTTTGCTCATGGGGACGTTCACAAGTCTGTGTGTTAAACTATTTAATACTAATAATTTATTAATTAAGAACCTCATAATGTGTTTCCCAATTTTAACTTTGAAACTATTAAATACTGACGATTTTTATTATTAATTTAACACTTCTCATAGAAGGATAAATTATATTTGAAGAGAAAAATTTTCGCCTAGACCGGGACTCGAACCCGGACCCTTGGCTTTCCGGGCCAAGTGCTCCCCTCGGTAGCTCAGTTGGTAGAGCACTTGGCCCGGAAAGCCAAGGGTCCCGGGTTCGAGTCCCGGTCTAGGCGAAAATTTTTCTCTTCAAATACTATTAAATACTGCCTGTTTGTGTGAAAAATGGTTAAATCCAGTAGCTTTTATATAATTGTCAATGTGAGTTTCTTTTCTGTAGATTCCAAATTCTATTTTCTTATGAAGTTATGAAGTATGAGGTGAGTGAAATAAAAAATAAACAATATTAAAAAACCTCATAGTGTTATTTCCTTAATTATATGTGTGTTAGCTTCCCGTTGCTTTCCACACTGGCGAAGGATGATGATAATGATAACGATGATGATAATGGCCAGATGATTTTCGGGGACCTTGGGCCTAAGCATCCTGGCATTTGTCTTCAGATGAAAAAACCCCACTGAGGAGCTTGTCCCGACTGGAAATCGAACCTGGGTCCTCTGTGTGACAAGGCAGCACGCTACCTTGAGACCACAGCAGTGAACACTTTACCAATATTGGTTGGAATCATATACCTATATGAAAATAATTTAACTTTTTTTCTAATAAAATCTATGGATAGTTTAACTAGATTTTTTTATTTGAGAATAATTATAGCATTTTTTTTGTAAAGATACTGATATTTTCTGTTCACTTGTGACTCCTTTGAATTAAGGAACAATAATCTGAGATATCAATGGTAGAAGAGTTATGGCAAGACACCTTTGCACAGAGCTATGGGGCTTGCGCTGGTTCAAATTTCCATTGGGGAAGAAATTGTCTTATGGAATTTCGTCTAGTATGGGACCGGTGCCCACCCTGCATTATGAGGCATTTGGGTAGTTACAATAAGTAGTGGCTCCAGCTTGAGAAAACCATCTATAATGGCTGGGACCAGATAAGCCGACAACATGTCACCCCTACATTGGATGGATGATTGTCTACCTCTGTGTTTAACACACGTGGATGTGATGCCAGCAGCAAACTGGTAGGCCAAAGGCCTTCTTGGCCTGTCAAATGCCATGAAGTTTTTATTTATTTATTTATTTACATTCAGTCCTCCATACAAAATGATGACTAGTGTATGAGTGTTACATTCAGGGTCAGTAGATACAGACCTATCTCCTGATTCTTCTTCTGATGATGGGACTAGTCCCGAAAAGCCTACTTTCACAAAGTTGAGATGGACCTACAAGGTAAACAATTTTATAATTTGATATTATAATTTGTAACTAATACCTCAACAGAGATTTATTGTGAATTTTATTAATTTTGATTACAAACCTGTTTCGAATGCAGGTTATACACCCATAATAGCTTCCTGAAACCTACCTTTTCCTAGTCATCTTTAAGGCTAACCATGAGTGAATTTTGAGTGAAAATTGACCAAAACACACATTTTGTGTTTTATCTTTCATAAAATTCCCCTAAGCTTCCTGTTGAAGAAAATGTATAATTTATCGCCATTATTAAAGCCCTAGTGGCCATTTTTAAACTCCCCCAGAACTAGTGGCAAAAATACCAATATATCAAAGATTGGCATCAGATGTATTATTGGAGAGAGGCACAAAAAGAAAAACCCAAAATGGTAATGGGAGTCTCTACCATACAGTTTGGCACAAATATCCAAAAGAAATATTTCTTTCGACACAGAAATTGGAACTGTGTGCTATTAAAGCAGTCAGAAGCATGAAAAACTTTGTAGTCTTTTTTCTCAGTGTATTTTTCAAGCGCATGCCCATTTAAAAAAATTCCTTGCACTGCAATTTTTGCCTTATTCAACTGAAAGTTTCAGCATTTATTTGTAAGAATACAAAGAACCAACATTGCATTGGATTTTAATCATACTCAAAATGCTCATGAGTTATAATTTTTTATATTGTCATATTTATCTCAATTTCCGCCAACATGAAAAATCAGTTAAAAGACAATTTTTTTCTCAAAAGTATTAATGGCACAGAAAAATCCAATGCAAATTTAGAAACAATGAGTATAACAAATATCCTAACAAAATATTGGAATGAAATATTGAAAATTGTACTGCAAGAATCTTTTATAATTGATTAAAATAAAAAAGAGAGAAAAAATAATGTAACTTGCGAACTAATATAACAAATCACTTGAAATTAATCATAAATGTTATTCATACAGGTGATAAAAATTTGAAAGAAATATATCTATTAGTTTTGGAGTTTCAAAATTCACTCATGACTATCCTTAAGTGACTGTATCTAATTCCTATATAAATATTCCTAGTGTCCCACCATTATATATTGTCCTAGGAACATGTCTCTAGGCGAGTAGTACATATCTAACTCATAATATCTAAACCTCTATTTATTTAGGAAAAATTGTATCGCCTCACCTCATATCCTTTTTATTAGACCAGTTTCAGGACATTTCGCGACTGTTGTTGCCTCTATTGGTAGACTGATGAACCTACATTTCAAGTAACTTTCCGCAGTAATTTCAAAATTGATTAATTTCTCCTCTTTTTTTTTTTAATGTAGATTTTTCCCGAACTGTGAGATCTTTAGGTTTTTAAAAAGTCAAACCTCTTATTAAGTTATGTAGGTAGGAAATAACACTATGAGGTTTATTTTAATTTTGTTGAGTTGTTTCTTGACTCACCTCATACTTCTTAACTCCCTTGCAGACTCGAGTTTCTTCACTGCATTTGTGACATTCTCAATGCTGTATCATGTTCACAACGTGGTGGGTCAAGAAACAACTCAACAAAATTAAAATTCAAACCTCTATTTGTTTTAACCAAATTTATTGTGTTTTCGTCACTTGTTTTATTCTGTTTACTAATTTTGTTATTATCATCAATTTATTCAAACATTTCTGTATTTTAATTTTGTTGAAAGCTTTTTTGTAATCAATAAGTACTAAAAATAAACTGTTTTTTTTAATTACATTTTGAGTTGGAAATTTTGACTCACCTCATATTAACACATTCAGTACCAGACACTGAGCAGGGCATTTAAACCCACAGGCCAGCCATTTAAATACCCCAGCTACCCTTTTCGTGGCACTTCAGAAAATGGACCATTATTCACAAACTATCTATTAGTCCTAGAAAATTCAAATTTTGTACATACCTAAAGGAGATATCCTAGTAGCAAAGTTAAAAGAGTGCAAAACATAAGTGGAAGAAATGTTTTGCTCAGCTTGGGCACCTTGTGGTCGCCATCCACATATCCCCTAGATGAGGACCCCTTTATTTAATGTAAATGGCGATGTTTGAAAACAAATGAGAAACTATTGTTACGCTTTCTCAAAGTTAAAATTGGGAAACACATTATGAGGTTCTTAATTAATAAATTAATGAGTCATTTTAACATCTTACCTCATATTTCATGTTTTATCAAACACGGTAACTATAGTTTTCAAATGATCTTGTCATTCATTTTCAACCGCCATTATTTACCGTGTTTGATAAAACATGAAATATGAGGTAAGATGTTAAAATGACTCATTAATTTATTATTTATTGTTACGCTTGTTCATCACTGCAACCAGATCATAGTATTTATTGCCAAAGGATCATAATATTGTAAGAATACACACTAGTGGAGAAATTTATAACCAACATTTTAGGCATTAATTAATTTCTGATGTCCTATGATGTAAATATGTTAATTATATTTTTCTGCAACGTTATTTCCTGGGAAATAATTTGTTTAAGAAAGTGCAAGCAGTGATTTATTTTTTTATATATTTTTTGTCGTATAATCAATTGCTACAAATGTTTTTATATTATCTCCTACAAGCACTATCAGCTGACATTCATGCACTATATATAAAATCTGGTAGCTGTATTTCTTAGAGAGTCAGTCACTGCAAAATAATGCTATGACCTATTCAGAATGTTAAAAAGGAGGAGCCTTCTTTTATATGATAGACTTGTTTGATAAATTTGAGGTGAAACATGACTGTGATTGGTTGTAATTAAAAAATCATTGAAATGTGATTGGACATTGAATCCCATTTGGGATATGAGTTAAATAGTCTCTGTAATTCTGTCTATAATTTGTGGCTACTCAAATTTTTCTCTTCTTTTTTTCCCCGAGACCAGATTTTATTATATCCTTGCCTACATTTAACCATTTAGTTTTACTTATATCCAAAAAAACTTGCTCCTTATCAATTCTATTAATTCTTCCTTCCCAGCTGTTTTATTTGAACTTCCATATCATAATCCATTTTGCTCTCCTAGTCATCAAGTTGTCTGACTGACTTATCTCTCAGTATTTTCTTAAAGTATCTTGAAAATCCACTGTCAACATGCTGGACTCAACATAACTTCACTGAATCCTGAAATGTATATAATTTTTAAATCTGAGGGATTAATCTCTTACATGTGATTTTATTTTACTCTCTTTTGTTTCAGGTCTGGCAATGCATGCCACAATTCTGGCATACATGTTTAGTCTGGTGGAGTTAGGTCGTATAACTGTTCCCTTGGGGCCAACCACTGACAACACACTATATGTTCAAGAGTTTGTCGCAAGTCTTCTGAGGGCAGCATTCCCACATCTCAGTGATAATCAGATTAAGATTACAGTACAGGGTTTATTCAATCTAGATCAAGACATCCCTGCATTCAAGGAGCATTTACGCGACTTCCTTGTTCAAATCAGAGTAAGTTGCATCCTCTTATACACTATATAATCAAATTTCTATTTGACAAATTCTGATCTATTTTTCTATTTAACCATATAGGATGAATAATGGCAACAAGTATAGCTATGAAGAAGTTCTACTGGCTTTATAAAGTAATGTTAAATTCCCATTAAAAGTTTTCTTAAATTCGGTTCGCAAGCCTTTGACGCTCTCGGGAATTGCAATGTGTAAGAGAAAACTTTGCATTTAGATTGGAGGCCTTGGATATCTCAGTGGCGGAGCATTTAGGGTCGGTTTCACTAACAGAGGTAACATTATTATGCCATGTTTTTATTATTAATTTCAAGTCCCGGTCTGAGCGTATAATTTTTCTCTTTAAATATGATTATTATGCCAGTTTAAGCTATGCATTATACAGGGGGAAACTGGCGTAATACAGTTATCTCTTAAATAAATTATTTTGAGCCTGTTGTATTTTACCTCAATATTAATGTTGATTTCTTGTTGAACATGTTTCGATTAGCTTGGACAGACTGTCCAAGATACTGAGGATGAATAGAAGCTAATTGAAATATGTTCCTGTCCAAGTTGCTGAGGATGATTAGAAGCTAATCAAAACATGTTCAAGAACAAATCAACATTAATATTGAGGTAAGATACAACAGACTCAAAATAATTTAATTAAAAGAACCTCAAAATATTACTTCCTAAAATAAAATACAGATATCTCTGTTGGTGAAATTAACCCTTAGTGTATAAAGCTAAAGATTTTGGATTCAAACCCTGGTCTAGGTGTATATTTTTCTCTTTATATATATATATTATTTGTAGTTTGTTATATATTCATGATTATTTATTTTATCATTCAAAATGGTGTTTCCTTTAATATATCTTTTCCTTTTTAATTAATTTTTTGTCCTGTAATGGATATCGTAGATTTTTGTTTTACTAACTTGGAATAAATGTTAATCTAATATGCAGGTAAAAACACTGGTATTCATTCCATTCGTACAACCACTCCAATTTTATCAGCTTATTTTATTTAGTGTTTCTTTAAGTTATGATTTTAAAAGAAATCACACAAGTGAAATCAGGACTTTTTCAATTTTTTGGCCATCCTACATCCATTCACCACCTGATTAATGGACAGAGATTACCTCCTCCACTGCACACTTTTAAAAGTTTAAAATTATACAAATATAGTTTTGATGCAGGTATTTAGCCAATTGAGTGCCTGGTTCTTGTGCAATTATTGTAATTGTATTTTGTGGCAGGAATACACGGGCGAGGATGATACTGATCTATTTTTGGAAGAACGCGAGGTAGCATTAAGGCAGGCGCAGGAAGAGAAGCGTCGCATCCAGATGTCTGTTCCTGGAATCCTGAATCCTCACGAAATGCCCGAGGAGATGCAGGATTGAATCAGGAACTGGCTAGCAGGTTGGCAGCCATTCCAATGGTAAAAAATAAATCACTAGCTACCTAATATATTGGCAGATTACCCTTGGTAATTCACTCTTGTAATTTGACGGAGGACTGAGAAGATTTGATTATTGTAATGATGTGTATTGATATTTATCTGGGTTTTCATAATGGACTCAAAAAAAAATATATAAAAAAAAAGGAAAAAAATAGATACAAAACTTTTTTAAGTTTGTATGGTAAAAACTGATTTGTATACTAGAGTCTATTGAAATATTGATTAGCCACCGTTCAATCCATTTCTCGGTACTTGCCTACTAATATATATTGCCCCAGGACCAACTATAAAAGGTTGCTTTGGAAATTCTTCCATGAATATATTGTTTATTATGATAATTCTTAATACTAAAAATTTAAAGTATTTGGAAAGTAATATAATTACAAGTAATTGGAAAGTAAGTTTTAATCCATTTTTATTTCAAGGACTTGAAAATGCATGTCTAGAAAGGTAGCAGTCTGAAAACCAGCATTCCTTAGAATTCCTAGGTTGTGTATAAAATGCCCAAATTCGTTATTTAGTTTCAGAAATCAATATTAGTGTTCAGAAGAGAGATTGAAATAGCTATTCTCACTTATTTTGGTATTATTTTAATACTGCATTTTCTTTTTCAAAACCATATTCTTATTTTTTGAAATTATTAATGAGTTTTGGCACTTAGTATAATTTGTAGGCATTCTATAGAATTTTTTAATTTCAAATAAATTTTTTATTACCTTACCTCCATATTGTGTCTTCTTGTTAGACCAGTTTTGAAATCTTATCGGTTCCATATTCAGCAATTTCATGACCATTTAATTCTATAGAATGTTGTAATATATATATTTGAAAAATGAAGGAGTGAATATTTTGACATACAATTAAAAAATACCTCTCACATTTGAAAACAGTGATATATACACAAAAGGATACTGTAAAGAAAATAGTAAAATAAAGGGAGCATTTTGTAGATAGTGTATTATATGTGAATAATACTCCAAACTTACTCTGCCGTCAATTATATTGTTCTAAACTATTATGTATCAGTTATATAGCATTGTACATAGAGAAAGTAACACAGTTGTTTCTTATTGGTGAAATAAACAATATGAGAAAATGCAAATACTTAATTGGACATAAAGTTTTTTTCTTTTCTTCTTTTGCATTTTTCAGGTTGAATAAAATCACACAAATCATTTAAAAAACTCGTAATTTTCTTGGCTATTGTTCTAAGTAATGCTTAGAGTGTTTTTTGATAATATATTGTGATAAATTGGTGGTTGAAAGATATATTGATATAAATTTACTATAAAGTTTTTCTTTGTCGTGTGGTATTTTTTTTAACTTTAGTTAGATAAAGAAATCCAATTAAAATATCTAATCCTAGCACAGTGATTTAAAAATTCTTCCACGATAAATTGCTTTACTTTACTTATTTCTGTTTAGTAATAAACTAACAGTTTTCAGGTATAAGGATTTTTAAAAATGTATTCATTATTACATTACCATCTCATTTGTGATTTACTGACATGGTGATAAATTTCATTCATATAATATAAATATCATATACACTGATATTTACCTATTGTCATTTAATTTGTATTGGGTTACATCAAGAATAATTTCTGAATCAGAAAATTTTAGATTTGAGCATTGTTATAATTACTACAATATTACTTTACAGTTGTACATGACCATTAAAATGAAAAAAAAAAAATGTATGGACTTCAAGCTGAGTTATAAATGCAGTGTACTCCTGCATTCACATTCCCAGATTTAATATTCTGCAGCCCTATCTCCTTTTTATGCTTTTATATTCCTTTAATTCTTACATTTTAACTTTTTGGTTAAAAATTATTAAACTTACGATTTCATTGTAAAACTAGCTACAGAGTTATCAAGAAAATTAGTTTGTTTTAAGTAATCTCCAGTTTTCATGTAGTGGCAGCAGTATGTGGAAAACATCCATGCAAGCACGAGGGTTTGGTTTTAATAGAGGAATACAAAATGTACCCTTTGTTTACAATTCACCCTTTTACATTAAATGAAGTTTTATGTTTTCTGTCATTTAAATTATATGAGATAACCATGGATTGATAAATCAAATAGTCATAACTTGACTATACCATATCATGTTCTTTTTTATGATGCTGCTTCACTTTCGGTTTCATCGATGTTTACCAAGTTTACTTGGTATGACTTGGCATGCAATTGTAAGGTCTAAAATTTATGCTAAAGTGTTGATAATTTCTGTTCGTCTTTCCACAAAATTTATGTTCTTAATTTATTAATACTCTACTTATTTTATTAATTGTTAATATTGGGGAGAGGGTAGGAAGAGAAATTTTAGAGTCTTAATTTGGAGAGGGAGGAATGGATTTATTTCATAGAACCTGTGTGTACTGGTATATGAGCTGCAAAATTCTGTATCAACTTCAAACATGATTGTGAAAAATATAATTGCAAATAATTTTGTATACGAATCAAATTCATAGTATCCACAAATATGTCACTCTTTTTCCAAATTTGGTTATGATTATATTTATATTTAGTTATGATTATTTTAATATAATGTTTTTGCATAAATAATAGTGTGTAAAATTTTAGTAAATTTAGTTCTCTCTCTCTATCTATAGATATATCTATATTTTAAAGTATTTAATTAAATTGAAGAATATCACAATGTTAAAATTATTTTAAATTTAAAAGAACATGCATTGATTCAGAAATCTAACAAAATGTTGTATTTTTCACTAAATATGTTAATCAGAGCTTGTAGATATGGTCCAAAGAATTTAGTCAATATGTAAATTTTAAGAATTAAATTAATGTTTTTATTACCTCACCTCATATCCTTTTTCTTCTATGCTGCGGTTTCAGAGCTTATCTCCATCATCAGTAGCCTCTGGCCGACCAGTGGCATAACACCGGTCGGCCAGAGGCTACTGTTGATGGAGATAAGCTCCAAAACTGCAGCATAGAATAAAAAGGATATGAGGTGAGGTAATAAAAACATTAATTTAATTCTTAAATTAAACCTCATAGTGTTCTTTCCCTGTGAAAGTTAAATATTTAAATTTTAATTATTTTCTGACAATATTTTTATTAGAAAACTATTTACCATGATTTACGGTTTCCTCACTTTACACCTTTTTCTTCAGATTGCTTGAAAAATTATAAAAGAAACTTAATACTGTAGTAAGTTTAATTACATAAGGCCATGAATTTACAATAAATTTTATAAAAGTATTTATGAATGAGTTGGTGAAAATGTTTTTAATATCTCACCTCATAAAGTTGTGTATTTTCATGATATCGGTTTCAAAAATATAATTTTACTTCCATCTTCAGTTGAACTGCTACTTGAGTTGGAAGTAAAATTATACTTTTGAAACCGATATTGTGAAAACACTCAACTTTATGAGGTGGGATATTAAAAACATTTTCTCCAACTTATTCATAAATGTAAATACCTTATAGTGTTACATCCCACTTCGATTTTGATTAAATTCATGAAAGTAGTTAAATGGAAAGTTTCATTGATGGAATCTGTAATTTCACACAATTTTTCTCAATTCTTTTGGTTGAAGTGGATTCTTATGTTTCTGCAATAATTTAATTTGTAGTCACTTAAAGACATACCCAAAATAAATTATTGTAAGATAAATATAATTTAATCCTTCAAAGAGAAGTGTTAAATTAATAATAAAATCGTTTATTGTAAGATGTTTCAAAACTCAGTAAATTATATAATTACAAAACATAACAAAAGTTAATATAATGTAATTGCATAAGAATGATTTTTTAAACAGTCCAATTTTAAGCTTTATTTTTTAAGTTTGTCTTAATTGAAAAGCCATAAATACTATTATGTAAATAAAGACTTTTCTTTATTTTCCCATTGAATGTTGCATTTGTTATTTCTCTACTGAATTTTTAAATCAGCCAGTAAATTAAAATACACTTAACTTCAAGATAACTCCGGACTTTATTCTCATTTCACAAAAATTACTTGGACATTTTTAGTATTATAATGTAGTGTCACTGAGATACTTCAAGGATTTGCATTTTTAAAAAAGTTGTGATGCCTAAGCTGTCATATGAAACTAGCCTTAAAGTACTAAAAAGGTTTTTAAGACATGTTTTGAAGACAAATTCAAAATGTGTATTAATTTAATCTTAAATTAAACCTCATAGTGATTTTTTCCTATAAAAGTTAAATATGTATTATTATGAACCATTTTAGTAAAGTATTTTGAGTAGTTTCTTTTATTTTGTTGATTTTGAACAGGCTTATTACATACATTAAGGTAGAATTTTTTATCACTCACCTCATATTGTTCTTCTTATTTGACTATAAACTAGTTTTGGAACATAGTTTCTGTTCCATCCTCAGTATTGTCACGACCGTTGCTCTGTCGTCTTGAAGAGCTGTCCTTCACTCCTTCCATTGGCTGACTGAAAAACCTCGAAACCAGGTCATTCTCACCGGGAGAATGACCTGGTTTCGAGGTTTTTCAGTCAGCCAATGGAAGGAGTGAAGGACAGCTCTTCAAGACGACAGAGCAACGGTCGTGACGATACTGAGGATGGAACAGAAACTATGTTCCAAAACTAGTTTATAGTCAAATAAGAACAATATGAGGTGAGTGATAAAAAATTCTACCTTAATGAATATACCTCATAGTGAGAATTCCTAAAATAAGTTATTACATACAGTAAACAATATTATAGGAGCTCTCTGCAATTTTCTTTGCTTTAGTCTTTTTGTGTGAATTAGCTGTTTTTTGCAATAGAAATAGAGAGGTAATAGGATATAGTTTGCACACTTAAAGCATTTCTAGTATTAGTTTGTTTAAAAAAATTAATCATCAAAGTATTATAGGACTCTTGCGTGAAGAAAAATTCATTATCATTGTTCACTGTTGGTAGTGTTGTAGCTATTTTAATAGCTGTGATAACTCAGAAGAAGAGTAAATGATTGTTAAACAATATTTAATAAACAAAAAAAACTTTTAAAGCATGAATTTTAATTTCAGAATATGGTATCTTCATACGAGGTCATTTTGCTATTAGATTGATAGCAGTCTGAATATAATCTCTGTGCATGTTGTGCTGATTGGGCATGTAAACAGAACTTGCTTCATGGTCATGACGTGAACTTCTTTTTTCCATACACAACACACCATTTGTTATTGTTAAGTCAGATGTGGAAATATCTTCATTTAAGAAGTGTGTGTATAACTAGAAATATTCAACAAGATAAGTTAGTGACTTTGTAGGCTAGGCTACAGATATTTATTCCTGTATGAAAGTGGTATGGATTTTTGTTTGTTAATTTATGAGAAATTCTTTTTTACTCTTTGCTTTGCTTTCAACACAAAATCCCATTTTAATTGCCAACAAGCAAGCGACTAATCTGCTAAGGAGGCCAATGGGTAGTATCTCTTGCAATGATAGCAAAATAAATCCTTTATAATAAATTAATAATTTCAAAATGCATATTCTGTTTGCCATAGGAGAATATAACAAATTGAAGTGTGTAGTACTTTAACTTCAAACTTTACATTTGTCACGAAAACTGTCAGGAAATTTAATCCAAAAGGAGATTTTTAATGATACATAAAATATAGATTCCACAAAAAATAACATTCATTTTTTAAAAATATAAATTTATATAAGGTGAGTGAGGGAGTCTGTAGTATTAAAATATACAATAAAATTGTGTTGAAGTATCAGTCACAATATATAATGTATTGTGAGTGAGGGGGATTTTTTCATGTTTTATGGCTTTGACTGGCAAAATGCGCAGCAGGTAGGCATAAATATAATGATACAGACAATTCATTCAGAAATTGATAGCTTATTTAAATCAGCATATTTAAAATATTGTCACTGGGTTGTGTCAGAGATTTAAATCTCATCTGCCGATGTGATTGGCTTTGCAAGTAGTTTAAGTATATTGTCTGGCAGGTAATGTACAGGAGCTTCAGAGCCGATCTAATCAGCTCATGACACCTAAAGGGTTAATTTGTAAATGAGAAATAATTTAATTATATATATATATAATTTAATGATAATGATAAATTTGTAATTGTAATAGGTAATATGGTAAAACTATTAATCCATTAGACAGATTTACTACAAGTGAATGAAGATTTCAGTGGCCCAGGTAGCTCAGATTGCAAGACGTCTGAGTGTGGCCTGGTTAGATCTTTCTTCATTTATATGATCCCCATGGATCCATGAGTAAAAGAATTTTCTTGATGGTAAAATATTGATTAAATATAACATTTATGATATCTTGTTTATATGATGTTAAGAATGATTTTCCTCTAAGTTGTCTAGAATTTTATGAAGGATATAAAGGATTGACTTTTTCGAAATTAACACTCTGAAGTATAGTTTATATAAGAAAAATTGTTTAATTAGCGAAATATTGAAGACAAATACAACACTTACGTTCATTGCATGATATTAGATTTTCTCATGTAAAAAGCATTTTGAAAGTATAATATAGGATATTAGCACATTATTAGAGTCGTATATCCTGTGCTAATTTATTGCACACTTTAGAAAGTTTTCTTTTACAGAATGAGGTATATTTAAAGTGAGTGGATTATTTTATGGCAAGTATAGCCTGATGGAAAAACATTACCGATCATTGAATTCTGCACCACAAGCTATTGCTTACTTGACTTACCAACACATCACTGTATGTTTCATGCTTGCACTTGAAAATGCATAGTAATTTTGATTGTCAGGAATATCTCTTAGAGGAAGAGCTCATTTTTGCCTTCATAAATGTGAAAGACTATGTTTTTAGGTCTATTTTTAAATTAAAATGCGCTATTACAATAAATGTATAAATTTGCTATCAAATTTAAACTATTTAAAACTTACCATTATGCAGCTAAGTTCATAATATGTTGTTGAAATTTTAAATCATAATATATCTATCTATATACAATGGCATAACAATCCAATGTGCTTTAGCCTCTCCTTTGTTTGAAGTTATTAGACCGAGTTAGTATAACATAATATCAAATTGACCAAATTTTTTATCAAAAAACTTAGATAGCGATAATATATTAAAAATATAGAGGTAGGGTGCTGGAGAAGTCTGGCAATAGTGTGAATTATTTATTTTAGGAAGTAATGTTTTGAGGTTCTTTTTATCAAGGTTTTTTGAGTCTAGAGATATCTTACCTCAATTTAATGTTGATTTGTTCTCGAACATGTTTCGATATATTCTTCTATATCATCAGCTTTGCTAGAAACATGTTCGAGAACAAATCATTAAATTGAGGTAAGATATCTCTAGACTCAAAAAAAAAAAAAAAAACTTGATAATAGTGTGAATGTTTATGAATGGTAGCGTATCTGCCATTAAATAATAATCCATTCACTAGTAAAGGATATTTAGGTAGTTATTTGACCAATCAGTGCCAAATTTAGATGAAAAGGTTGAACCAAAGCAGATCTATGACACCAATTATCCTGCCTTCTGTTAGTGGAGAGAATCTGTTCAATTCATCCATAATGTGTTGTCAGCAAATAGCTGGATACACTAAGAAGATAGATAGATCGATAATAATTAAATGAATCGTGATTTCTTCTTACCTCATACTTCTATGTTTTTTTTACACAGCACTGCAGTATCATCGACACATTGTCATCATCAGCTGTTTTCACGACTGTCAATTTTTTCTTTTGCCGGTAATTATCTAGACTGCCATCTGGTGTTCTTTTGAAGGAATTACACTCCAAACTGCCATCTGGTGTTATTTTGAATGAATCATTTTCTAAACTGCTATCTGTTGTATTTTTGAAGAACTTTGTAATCAAGCTCGTTTCGTCCGGAATCTCAAAGTTCATAGTTCTAGTATGGTTTTTTTTAATATATATTTTTTCCCAAACTGTTAAAAATCCAAAGGTTTAGATAGATGTTTTAAAAGTTTTGCTTCTTTTCAATCCTGTGATGCTCTAATAAACTATGTGCTGCTATAGCTGATTTTTCAATTTCTCCATTCTTTATGTTTCTGAAGTGCTCTTTTTTACGAGTTTCCAAGTTCCTTTTAGTTTTCCAAAGTTAAAAATGGGAAACACATTATGAGGTTCTTAATTAATAAATTAATGAGTCATTTTTACATCTTACCTCATATTTCATGTTTTATTAAACACGGTAACTATAGTTTTCAAATGATCTTGTCATTCATTTTCAACCGCCATTATGACTTTTTTTTTTGTTGTTGTCTGAATTTCTTTAATTTAGTTATAATTGTTTCCTTTCCAAAACCATTTAAATTAGCTATGTCCAAAATTTGATTGTATTCTTTCTTAAAATCTTCTTCATTTAGTGGAACATTCAATAATCTATATATCAAACTGTTGAAAATTGCATGCTTATGCGCAATATGATTGAAACCTGAAGACTTTATGTAATTGTCAATATGAGTATCTTTTCTGTATATATTGAATTCAATTCTTTGTTGTTTTTCTTTTAGTTTTTCCTATATATATATCCTTTTGCAATCAATTTGATAAATTCCAGAAATTTTGTTGTCTGGGGTATTACATTTATTATTAGTTAACAGAAGATTACCCAGGCTGAACTTTTAAAACATCTATCTAAACCTTTGGATTTAACAGTTTGGGAAAAATATATATTAAAAAAAACCATATTAGAACTATGAACTTTGAGATTCCGGACGAACCGAGCTTGATTACAAAGTTCTTCAAAAATACAACAGATAGCAGTTTAGAAAATGATTCATTCAAAATAACACCAGATGGCAGTTTGGAGTGTAATTCCTGTAAAAGAACACCAGATGGCAGTCTAGATAATTACCGGCAAAAGAAAAAAATTGACAGTCGTGAAAACAGCTGATGATGACGACAATGTGTCACCGATACTGCAGTGCTGTGTTTAAAAAAACATAGAAGTATGAGGTAAGAAGAAATCACGATTCATTTAATTATTATTAATTGAACCTCATAATGTTAAAAATTCCCAAATTTAATATATAGATAGATCCATAATCTTCCTTTGAATTGAAGTCACTTATTTATTTTATTTTCAAGATTTTTGGGGTGATTCACTATCAAAGATTTTTTTAATAAAATCGTTTGATTACTTCCATAGGAAAATGGTATTATGGTATTATCTGCAATCATTCTGCAGGAATCTCTGTTCACAATTTGTATTTTTATTGAAACTTGTAAAACAGGCCTTAATTTAACATCTTAAATTTTAGAAGTTTATTAAGAAAGTTTTGAGTGTGCCAACTATTCCATTATTCATATTCTTGAGGACTTGGAGAATTGAAAAGTAAGATATTTGAGAATGTTTATATTAAATAATTCTCTTAGCTTAACAGTGAATATACACATTTAATTCAAGCTTCATATTGTATTATTTTAATTAAAATAGCTTGATCTATTTGTTCATTCAGTATTCATTTCCACTGAACATGAAGGGCGAGTTTCTATTGGACATTGACCATGCCTGGATACTTTAAGTACTATGCAATGATAATATGAATTAATTGCTCATGCCTGTATTATTTGTTATTTTGTATTCTTGAAAGATAAATTATTTAACATTAGACTGAGTGAACGTTATGTTTAACATAGACTGAGTGAACATTATGTATGTACAAGAGCAACTCATAGCATGTAAGTAAAATAATAAAGATTGCACAAACAACTAAAATGGTGTCAAAATTGCATTAGTTTGCTTTCTTGCACAAAAGAATAGCAATTATAATAATTTTAACTTCATTTAAACTTTCAATGTAATAAATCATATTTGAAGAGAACAATTATACGCTCAGACTGAGACTTTCTAGGCCAATACTCTACCGACTAAGCTACCTGAGCAAGTTCCAATCTAAATGCAAATTTTTCTCTTACATACTCTGTTAATTCCCATGCACCAAATGCTATGAAACCTCTGCTTCTGTCTTGCAAATGGCAGCTTCTTTGTTAAGAAGACATTTATTTGGGAATTTTACATATGTTATAAAGCCAGTATGGCTTATTTCGATGTTTTTATTTGCAAAGGTTTCATAGCATTTGGTGCGTGGGAATTAACGTATATAAGAGAAAAATTTGTGTTTAGATTGGAACTTGCTCAGACAGCTGTCAGTAGAGTATTGGCCTAGAAAGCCAAAGGTCCTGGATTCAAGCTCAAGTCTGAGTGTATAATTGTTTTCTTCAAATGACTTATCCATCATTGAGATGTATGAAATGAATAATAAAAACATTTGAATGTAATCTTAAATAAAAAATATATTTTTTATTTGCAAGACAATTTTAGCCAATGTATCAATTAAAATTTTTGCTGTTATTGTGGTATTTTTTCATCATGCAAGGTTTACCATTTTGAAAATAAACAACCAAATGATAAGATATGTTATTCTTTAATGGATTCCTACCTACATTGATATTGCAAAAAAATAATACCTGCAGACTATCATGCTAAAAAGTGTTATAATATTTTTTAACAATCTAAAAATTAAAAAAAATGGACATACCCTCTTCATCATTCAGGTAACATATCAAAGAGAAAATTAAAATTATGAATGATGACAGAAATGAAAAAGGGTATCAGAAACAAATCATTTATATTAGAATTTTTTTTTTCTCTCTTACGACAATTCAAAATGATCAACCTGACTATATAAATTACACATTAACATAATGCAAAACAAAATCTGGAAATTCTCCAAAAATTGAAAGTGAAAAAGCTCAATATCATTCCTGACTGGGTAATACATCATCAGAACAATCTGCAAATATTAGTCA
Source organism: Diploptera punctata (assembly GCA_030220185.1). NCBI lineage: Eukaryota > Metazoa > Arthropoda > Insecta > Blattodea > Blaberidae > Diploptera > Diploptera punctata. The sequence continues at coordinate 1,566,695 of JASPKZ010000038.1, read as the reverse complement.
CGATGCTCTGTACTTTCTAATAGCAAATAATATCTGGTAATTCACATCGAATGCTAGATCACATGAAATTACTAGGAAAAACTAGTGTTAATGTCTAAATCGGTAAATGTAGTACAATAGAATCCAATCTTTAGTTATATGTAGAATAAAAAGTCAATTTTTTTTACATTTGTGTAAGCATAAAATTTATTTTCATTTTTTAATATTTTCTAAGTTTACTTAATATATTTTGCCAATTTCCTAAAAGTTGCATAACATATGTAGAAAGAACAAAATTCTGTTTTAAAAGACATATTAGCTAATTTTTTTGAGTCTAGAGATATCTTACCTGATTTTAATGTTGATTTGTTCTCAAACATGTTTCGATATATTCTTCTATATCATCGTCAGCTTTGCTAGACTGATGAGTTTTTATTTTGTGAACCCTGGATGTCGTTATCAGCTCCCTCTTCTGGCTGGCTGAAGAACCTCCAGAAGAATATATCGAAACATGTTCAAGAACAAATCAACATTTAAATTGAAGTAAGATATCTCTAGACTTTAAAAAAGTTGATAAAAAAGAACCTCAAAATATTACTTCCTAAAATAAATAATAATAACCAATGCTGATAAGAAACAAATATTTCTTTATTTCTTTGTTATTTATCCCAGTATTTGGCTTGCAAGATATATACCCAAATCTTAATATATATAAAGAAAATATAATTCATGCAGGGAAGTTATAAATAGAAGTATGAGCAACTTTAAAACTTATTTCTCCCATGGCAGAATGTTCACTGCATTTATCTATTCATTTTATTTTCTCTCCAAAAAAAAGTCCTTTATGCAAACCCATTCTTCTCTCTTATTTCATTTTCATATCAACATTATCTTAATTTTGTTTATCATATGATATCTTCTGCCCTAATTCTTTCCTTCTTCATCCAGAGTGTCTTAGCACGTTGTTACTTAAAGCCAATGAGACAACCTCTTTTTTCCCTTTTTACACTATTGTTTTTTTGCCATCTCTTTCTATATATTCTTTATAGGGTAGAGTGAATTGTTTGTCAGAAATAATGTAAGTGTAATTGAATTACACAGGCATGAGCAGTCTGTCACAGAAATATCAAGTTTACATCATTAGAATACAGTAGAATATGAAATCAACCTAGTGATTATATTATTTTTGGTCTGGACATCTTACCTCAATATTAATGTTAATTTGTTCTTGGACATGTTTCAAAACAATTCTCTGTTTTATCAGTCTGGGAAAGCTGAAGATAAAACAGAGAATTGTTTTGAAACATGTCCAAGAACAAATTAACATTAATATTGAGGTAAGATGTCCAGACCAAAAATAATATAATTAAAATAACCTCAAAAATATAACTTCCTAAAATTAAATATCAACCTAGTGATTTTGTGAGAGTCATTATGGTGCTATGAAATGATCTATAAACATTTTATTTCTCTAAGATGTATGTATAAATGCAAGATTTTTTGTCAAAGATAATGTGATATTCATGATAAATTAACTGATTAATCCCATGGTCTTTGTCATGTGTAAACTTGTCTTAAATTATGTTGAACACCAAATAAAAATTTTAAGTTCCATGCTACATTTATTATGTTGGTATAATCATTGGATTCTTGTTTTTTCAGTCATTTATATTTAAAAAAATAGCAACCAAAAAGGTACCTGAAACCTATAATTTTTTATTTCATCGCAAGGAGGTGCCGAGCAAAAACAGAGAGAACGAGAGCTTAAAATGGAAAGGAAAAAAAAGATACTTTTTCTCTAATGTTATTGTCTTGCTGTCTAGTGCCCTCTGTGAGGTGCAGTGTTGCGTTGGTGTGATGTTAAAGTGTGCGTGTGAAACGAGGATGGGTCCAGTAAGAGTGAACGCAGCAGCAAAAGGGGTTTAGAAACTAGCGGGAGGCTTTTTGTTTTTGTGAGAATGGTTGTGTGTGCTGTACTCATAACATTGTTTTCTAAAACTCTGTAATTATATTAAGTAATATTATAATTGGATGTGTGTTTGATGACACCTAAAACATTAAAAAAAAGCCTGTCCCTGTAATTCCCACCCACAATTCTGCACTAATAATCCTATTACAAATTAAAACTATAGTAGAACCCTATTTTCATTTTAATGAAAAGGAGGGATTCAATGCATTATAGTTAAAGATTCTTTCAGTGTTAAGACACGTGGGGATTGTTCTTAAGATAAAATTGTACATTAAACAAATGGACAATTTATACATTACATTTTTAATCCTCAATTCTTAGTGTTTCCAAATTGAACTGCAATATCTTCACTTTTGAAGACAGTTTGACATAAATAGTTGATGGTTAATATAAATATAATTGATTTTAAATCTTGTAGAAGTTTTAAGTGCCATAATTTAAATTCAGATTATTTTAGGTTTTTTTAAATAGATAGTAGAAAGCTTTTCTTCTGTAATTTGACAAATTATGAAAATGTTTTAACATAAGAATATGTATTATCTGTTACATAACTAGATGGAGGTTCTATGCAGGTTGCAGAATTTATTTCCAGAAAAAATGGCAGCTATGACAAATTCATCTTTTTTTTTAAGAAATTTACTCCTCTGTCAAAATCTGGTTTGTCAATCTTGTTGAATCAACTTCCTTTTAACCCTTCAAAGTGGATGGATTTAAATGGCCGGGAATACTCTGATGCGGGAGGAAGTTCACCGGTATTTAAACTCAGCCGTTCAGTGCCAGTATTCCAATAACGTATTTAAATTGATATATCTTGAGTAATTTAAATGTTTTTGCAATTCGTTTATGGTCTCAATATAATATTTAATTAATTAAATTTGATATGGTTCTCACGTAACATCTCTGCATTTTTTGCAGACTTATTTATGGTTGTTGTGCCACAGTTGAAATAGGTCCTTTTTGTAAATTTCTCACATAAGTGACACAGTGTATTGCACTAGGGATTCTTTGAAGAATTCAGAGAACCGGCTTTACCTAACAACAAAACGAACTATTTACACAAAGAGAAGGGTCTTAAAAAAAAAAAGTATGATCTTCAAAAATTGGTGTGATAAATCTTCAAAATGTAAACCAGCTGTTTGACACTCGGGCAACAATAAGTGTATTTTTTCCCCTTGTGTTTACTTTGTTCATGTTTATTACAAACACATTGCTTGTATGCGCTGACCTTCTTTCTTGTAGGGGGGGGCAGCGTTCTCCAAATGTATCTTTCTAACACTTTGGAAACATTATTTTAGGTCGTGTGCCTTCAAAAAATGGTCTTTCTACACATCAGACCTTTTGTACTAAAAGACCTTCATCAACCCTAAATTTCAATGCCTTTCTTCTGGTTTCCAAACCGAAACCAGTTGATGAAATATGACTATAATAGTTTCCCCGGAGGTGTGGACTTAAAAGATCAACATGCTACAAGTCGGAAGATCGAGGGTTTGAGTCCTGGTGGATCAGGATTTTTAAACTGAACCAAACCTTCAGGTGGCACCGTGAACCCGGGGTTGACTCAGCCTCTAACTGAAATGAGTACCAGATGCTTGTTATGGGCCGTCAGACAGAAATAAGTACTCGGCTTACATCAAGTACCGATAGTTTAGAAAAGTGGGAGCCTTAACCTCCTAATATCTCAAGAACCTTCTAAGGTCTGTAGTGGACCACTTTACCTTTTAGATACTGACTGAATTGTAGACTAACTACCTTTCCATAATGTAAGGATATCGTCATTTGAAATATATATATATATATCTGAAATTTACTGTTGTGTTCCTGTACTGTAGCGTAAATTGGAAATAACTTTGTTGGGTCTTTATATATACTGAATTTTGCGACATTATTATTAAAAATGAAGAGATTTGAAAATAGATACAATTTGATAGACAAGCTAATCTACAAAAAAAGGCGAATTTAGTTTTATAAGAAATCCTTTATCAAGTTATAAATTTAAGAAAAATGTCAGAGGCTGCAAGAATAAATGCAAATATAAAATTATTTTAACTTGTTACTGAGGGCCGTAATCAGTTAATATATGCACTAATATAAACTTTGAAGTCTCTACATAAAATTTGTATAAACTGTAAATAGTTAATGTAAACACAAAGGTCATAATTACAGTTTAAAGCAGTGCGTGTAGCTAGCGTACATGTCACGTCGTTCCGCATTTGGTGAAGAATTCAACTTGCATATACGTCACGTCGCTCCACGCTGACGGGTTAATAAATATGACTTGTTGAATGATATTTCAATTGATTAACAAATATGAAGTTATTTATACAATATATTTGAAGATAAAAAGATACTGGGGTTTGAACCTAGGACCTTTGGCTTTCTATGCCAATGCTCTACCAACTGAGCTACCTGAGCACTCCAATCTAGATGCAAATTGTTCTCTTATACACTCTTAATAGTTATTTATACAATTGGGACACAATACTTAATGTTCACAATATTTTGTTAAATAGCCTCCCATGTAAAGGAATTCTTGATTCATTTAGCTTATGGGAACAGAGCACTGCAAATATGGAAAAAGCAACAAGTTCTGTAATTTGAGTCCCACCAGTTCTTAAATTATTTTTTCGAGTAAGTATTGATAATTATTTATTATCACAGCAGACAGTGCCAAAACTTTCAAGTGTAATGTGATGAATTCTACACATTTGTAATTTTGAGCAAACTAAAGTAAGATATAAAGACCTTCTAACCAATCTTCTTTGAGTACCCCTGTCACCCTCATGAGTGCCTCCAATATTGGGAAGTATCTTAACCAATGCTAAAGTTTTGTTTCCCTTCACATCTCAGAGGGTGGCATGTGCTCAGCATTCCGACTCCATGAGACATGTAGTAAGCAATTGAAGTGTTTATAGTTAAATATGTGAAATAACAGTAATTAATGAAGTGACTGAAGTGTTAGTAGGATGGATGAAAGTCGGTTAAATTTTGCACAGAAGCCTTTTTATTCAGGTTTGCAGTTGTTTTACAAGCTTGAAAATCTTCAGGACTCGGGACCCACAGCTTAAAGTTCTCCCAAGAAGACTAGTTCTTTGGATTTTTCCATCCTAAAAAATGCATTGACCCTGGCAGGGTTTGAACCTGTGACCCTCGGGACTAGAGGCAAGGAATACCACTGCAGTTGAAACCAATCTACCCGTTAAATGTAACCTACATTAAAAATTTATGAAAACCAAATAGCTAAAATAATTATTTTTTATTTGCCAGCATCATAGCTGATTTCTTTTGTAATTTTAAAATATTCTGTTGCATTTGAATGATGAAAAAAGAAAGAACCAGAGAACTTTCACTTGCTCAGAGTCCATGTTTTCATACATTCTTTCGTCATGATATAAATGAGTCAGCAAGAGTTCCTTCGCACTAGAAACAATATAATGGAATATTATGAATATGCAATATTTCAGTGGATTGCACATCCAGAGTCTAAATCACGATCCCGGCTTTCTAATTTTTTAATGTTACCATAACAACCATAAAAACAAAATCTACGACTGTTAATTGCAAAAATCATGATCGTGGTTTCATACTCCAATATCCCCTCTCGAATTTGGCAGCATCCGATCCGATTGAGGGTCTTTCCACTTTTCAGCGGTTGCCCTTTTACCAGCCGGCTGCTGGCCCTTCACATCCACATGTGTCAATCACAGAGGTAGATGATCAACAGCCAGTGTAGGGGTGACATGTGGTTAGCATGTCGAGTCCCCCAGCCGTTATAGCTGGTTCCTCAACCTGGAGCCGCTACTTATTGTAGCTACCCAATTGCCTCACGATGCTGGGTGGGCACCGGTCCCATACTGGCCGAAATACCATGAGAAAATTTCTTCCCCCATGGAGACTCGAACCAGCGCAAGTCCCGTAGCTCTGCGCCAAGGCTTCCTACCTTAACCGCTCGGCTACGGCGCGGGACTACAAGCTCAATAGTAATGAAACAATTAGCATTAGAAACAATCAACATTAGATATCCAGAACAAATGTGGCTTCATGTCTATATAGATGGGTCGCTAATGAATAGAGAAGCAGGAGCAGCAATAACGTGCAAACTCTTCTCATTTTACATATCTCTTGGGAAATATACAACACATTATGACGGTGAACTACAAGCAATACTTACAGCCCTACAACATTGTTTCTTCATATCAATTCCTTCCAAAATGCTGTAATACTTTCTGACTCTAGCTCAGCCATAATGGCACTAACACACAACCAGACCATCCAAGACCATAGAATAATAGAAGCCAAAAATTGCATCAGGATATTGAAAAATCTAAACAGAAATGTTTTCTACAATGGATTCCAGCACATTGTGGCGTGGAAGGTAATGAGAAGGCTGATATGCTTGCAAAAAAAGGTACACTCATCCAACAGAGTAAGATCAATTACCTATCTTACAAATCAGTACAACTCTACACCAAAATGAAAATAAAATCCCATATAGCCGAACAAAACAAAATCCAATGTGAAACCAAGATATGGAAGACATTACTAGAACCAGATACAATACCAAACAGCCCCCGATCAATTGCAGTTGCATCATTTCGTCTTGAAACTGGTCATGATTGCTTAGCAGCACATATACATAGAATTAAGCTACTAGACTCTGCACACTGCATAGTTTGCATGGACACGATACGATAATGAACAAGGATCACTTGATGTTCTGCGCTGATCTTCAGAAAATAGTTGGAACACCATTCCAAATTGCTGAATATTATTGGGAAGCCCGCAAGCGAATGATGACAAATCAAGTGCTTCAGAACATTTGAATACTACTACTACTGATCATAGTTTCATAACAATTTATTTGGATTTTAAGTTGTTTTTACAGTTGAGGAAACGATAAAAAAATTGGACAATTGCGATTGTCGTTTAGACTTTGGTTGTGCAATTCACTCTGTGCATTTGTCAATCAATTGAAATATGTATTTAATTATTGTTTATTTTTTATTATTTCACTCACTTCATACTTCATAATTCATAGCAGACCCTGGGTTTCTTCACATATTTTGTGACATTCTCAATGCTGCGTCACGTTCACAACTGACGTCCAACGGCCTTCTATCCTGCAGACTGACCTCCGCGCCATCTGGTGGCCGACCGAAGAATTTCCAAATCAGTCCTCTTTCTTTATAACCGGGTATTTCAAAATTCATAGTTGTATTTTCATTCTTGCATATGTAAATTTTTTTCCCAAATTGTGAGTTCCTTCGGTTTTTCGAATTGTTTAAGTAATTTTGTTTTGGTTTCTATTCTATGTTTTTTCTGACCAGGCATGTGCAGCTATTGCAGATTTTTCGTTTCTTCTTTCTCCATTTTTAACATTTCTGAGGTGTTCTTTTAATCTTGTATTTAGATTCCTTTTTGTTTTTCCTATGTATATCTTTTCACAATCTTTACAATTAATTTGATAAATTCCCGATTTTTTGCAGTCTTCAATCTTTTCATTTTTGTTGGTTTTTATTAAATTACCTAAGCTGTAATCATTTTTCGGTGCTAATTTAATGTTGAATTTGTTGAAAATTTTTTGAAACTTGTCAAATACGAAAGGATGGTATGTGAACTTCTTAAATTTTTTGCCTATATTTTTATCTGTCTGAAGAGTACTTTCATTGATGACTTTTTGTTCTTTGAATTTATTTATTTTCTTGTGTATCATTTTCTTTTGAAAACCATTATCCTTAGCAATTTTTATGTGTTCTTTCTCTTTATTGTAATTTTCTTTGCTCATGGGGACATTCACAAGTCTAATTATGAAGTATGAGGTGAGTGAAATAATAAAAAATAAACAATATTAAAAAACCTCATAGTGTTATTTCCTATCTACATAACTTAATGTATTTAATTAGTTTACTTATTGATAAAAAGGTTGATTCAGCATGCTTAATGAACAAGATTGCTACAAATATGAGGTCAGTAGTACATATCTAACTCATAATATCAAAATATTAAATGAACAAGATCTTAACAGAGGAGCATATCTTTGAATAAATTCCTGAACGATGAATTTGCTATAGCTGCTATTTTTCAGGATATAGGTTCTGTAACCCACAGAGGACCTATATTTTGTTTTGCGAGAGATTGTACATTGTTTTGAAAAGTTTAGCTATATTGAATAACACATAAAGTTCTTAATGTTATTTCATGGTATAAATATGCCTTGTATAGATGTTTTTATTATTAATTTAACACTTCTCACTGAAGGATAAATTATATTTGAAAGAAAATTTTTTGCCCAGGCTGAGACTCAAACCCAGGACCTTTGGCTTTTCGGACCAATGTTCTACCAACTGAGCTACCAGGACGAGTTCCAATCTAGAGGCAAATTTTTCTCTTATAAACGTAATTTCCACGCCCAAATGCTATGAAATCTTTGCAAATGACGGCTTCTTAGTTAAGAAGACATTTATTGGGAATTTAAACATTACTTTATAAAGCCATTAGGGCTTCTATTGATCTATTCTATTCTAACATCAATAGAAGCCCTACTGGCTTTATAAAGTAGTGTTTTAAATTCTCAATAAATGTCTTCTTAATTAAGTAGCCCCCATTTGCAAAGATAGAAGCTAAGGTTTCATAGCATTTGGTGGGCGGGAATTACAGCATATATAAGAGAAAATTTATGTCTAAATGGAATTTGGCCCGGAAAGCCAAAGGTCCTGGGTTTGGGTCTTATTCTGGATAAAAAAAATTCTATTCAAATATGCCTTACATAGTATGTTGTAATAAATTTGTAATTCTGATGGGGGGGGGGTAATCGGTAAAGTAATCTGAATATATATTTTTCTAAATTAGGTTTATATGAGAATGTCATTAACTTTTGCAACCGTATTAAAACAAGTTATGAATTAAAAATTAATTAAAAAATGTTAAATACTGAAACTACAAATCAATACAAAAGACAAGCTATAAATACTAACCAACCAACACATTAGTAAATGAAATTAAAAAAAATCACTATGCTTAGTATAGTTATGCCTTTATTAAAGTAACATACTACAAAATAGGAAAATACATGGTAGTAACATCTCATTTCTCTTGTATGCCTTACAGTATTTTAATCCATCTTCTTTAATTGTGTAATGCTATATACCATACTGTTCTATACAAGTTATGTAGGTAAATAACTTTGCAAATTATTTGAAGTTCCAGATTTGTGACACTAAAATAAGATCAGGTTAGCAATAATAAAAATTCATAATTTGAGTGTTTAATGCAATAATGGAAATTAGGGTTCTACTGTAAATTAATTTAACTTAAGAAGTCTCATTTTAATCTGCTCATTATCTATAATATAGAGCAAGAATGAGACTAGTGCATTTCTGCAATTAAAAAACTTGCATTTCTTTGTTACTTTTTTTTTTAAGAAATATAGTTTTGTGTTGAAAATACCACATGTTTGGTGGCTTTTTTTTGTCATAATAGCAGCTAATAATGACCTTAAAACTTTTTCTATGTTTAAGGTAATGGTCGTTGAAAGTAACTCTCAGCTGTCAATCTGTTTGATTGTAGATTGTTTTAAAAATATGGCTCATATTGACCGTTGATAAAACAGTAAGTTGTTCTATCATTAATTTTTAATTTATAGCTTTCCATCAGTCCATCATTTTTTACATTTTATTATTTCAGTTTTCTACTGTAATGTTTTAGAACAAAGTTTTGAAGAGTCCAAAGCTTTTTTAGGAATTGGTGATACAAATCTATAGATTAAGATCTCATTATTTAATTCAGTTCAATTGGATATGTTGATTTTGCTAGATAAATGTTGCATTTTCAATTTTTTTCTCTTCATGAATATAAAATATAAAAACATTCTTGGCAGATTATTTATCATTTTTAGAAGTACTTTTTCTAAGAGTGTGTTATACCATGTTAGCCGGTTATTCCTGGCAACAAAGTGTGATTTTGGATTGAAACGTAGCAGATGCCTTGATTTTTCTTCACTTACTCATGTCCTGGCAGGTCTTGGTGTATCAGCCAGTGGCCTTTAAAATTAGAATTGGATTTTTTTTTTAGCAGATGCCCCAGGTTGTCTTTCGACATTCCTGGTGTTCTCTCCTGGCATGGCGTACTTGTAACCCACTTCTGAGGTTGGGGCGCCTGGAAGGTGGGGTTACATTGCCCCGATGATATGATGGATGATGATGAAATGATGCGGCAGGAGAGTCCCTAATCCTAAACTTAATCTTAGATGAATGTGAGTGACGATGATTGCGATGGCCATATGATTTCGGGGACCTTTTGGGCCTTAAAGTTTTCCTGACATTTGTCATACAGGTGAGGAAAAACCCTGATAAATATCTCACCCAGAAAAACTGTCCCGACCGGGGATCGAACCCGGGCCCGCTGCGTGACAAGGCAGCACGCTACCTCGAGACCACAGTTTGTAGGTATAAAATCTGTAAGAGTAAGGCTAGCCATCTTGTGGTAGAGTTAGAATATATGTATTCTTGTGATCAGCATCTTCCATGTGTAACCATGCTCGACTCTGAATCCGAGATTAACCATCTGTGGTGGTTGATGGATTTTTTGAGGATAAAAGTCCTGAGTATTGGTTTCTTCGGAAGGGAACTAAAGTCATGGGTCCCGTGTCATAGATTTACTGTTAGAGGAACTTCGAGCCTGAAAAGAAAAGGCCTCTGAACAATTATATATTTTCTTAGAAGTCTTATGGCAAAATTCATGAAACCATCTTTATGCAAAGAGTGACTCTTTCCCCCTCTCTATGACGTAGAGCATATTCATAAAACCGGTTTTATGAATACTCTCCACGTCATAGAGCTCTTTGCATAAAGATGGTTTCATGAATCCCGCCCTTAATTATCCTTTTAGAAATATATTTTATTGTTCAAAATGAGCATATTGCTTTTCCTTCTTCAAAAAAAAAACTTTCCTTAAAATACATATTATCTACAGTGACAATTCCAAAAAATCAGTTCCTTGCGTTACACGGTTTTATGAGGAAGTAAAACATTTAGATTATTTTCATAAAGATGTGAAATATCCATAGTTAAATAATGGAAATAACATTATGAAGTTCTTAATTTATAAATTAATGAATCATTTTTACATCTTACCTCTTAGTTTATGTTTTCTTAAACACGGAAACTGCAGTTTTCAAGAGAACCATCTCTCTCATTTTCAACTGACATGACTACCAGATTTTTGTTGGAATCTCCCTCAATAACGTTGCCATCTGGTGTTGATTTGATGAATGAGAACCATCTCTCTCATTTTCAACCGACATCATGACTACCAGATTTTCGTTGGAATCTCCCTCAATAACGTTGCCATCTGGTGTTGATTTGATGAACTTAGAGGTCGAGTCCCGTTCATCAGGAATTTCTAAATTCATGGATCTAAATTTGTTCTTCAGAATGTACATCTTCTCCCATATTGTCAATTGTAAAGGTGTTTTTCTAATGTTTTAAAAGTGGGGTCTCTTTTTTAATTTTATGACTCTCCAACAAACTGCTGCCAATAGCTGATTTTCAATTTCACCATTTTTAATATTTCTCAAGTGTTCCTTTGTGCGAGGGTCTAAATTCCTCTTCTTTTTTTTTTCTTCTTCCCTATGTATACTTTATTGCAGTCTCTACAACTAATTTGATAAATTCCAGATTTTTTACTATCTGGGGTGTTCAATTTCCTATTGGTTATTAATTCATTACCAAGGCTAAATTTATTTATCGGTGCCAATGTAATCTTGAATTTCTTGAAATATTTTTGAAATTCAGACAAAAAGGATTAAAAGAATACACCACCTTGGAATCTGATTCAAAAAAGGAAAACAATTTAAGAAAATTACTTATCATCCTCAAATATATAACAAATTTAAAAAAAAATTTCAAGAAATTCAATATTACATTGGCACCAATAAATAAATTTAGCCTTGGTAATCTATTAATAACCCAGATTGTAAAAAATCTGGAATTTATCGAATTAGCAACCAATCGAAGGGACTATTATTATGCTTTCAAGTCTTATACGAGAATTTCCCATAAGGGAAAATTTTCTATAGGATCGTAACAGGCCTTGGCCTAATACTTGGAAGGAAGAAGAAGAAGAAGTTGTAGAGACTGCAATAAAGTATACATAGAAAAAACAAAAAGGAATTTGGACACTTGCACAAAGGAACACTTTGGAAATATTAAAAATGGTGAAATTGAAAAATCAGCTATTGCAGCACATAGTTTGTTGGAGAATCATAAAATTGGAAAAGTGGCCCAACTTTTAAAACATTTGGAAAAACCATTAGAATTGACAATTTGGATAAGATACATATTCAGAAGAACAAATTTAGATCCATGAATTTCAAAATTCCTGATGAATGGGACCTGATATCCAAGTTAATCAAATCAACACCAGATGGCAACATTATTGAGGGAGGTTCCAACAAAAATCTGGTAGTCATCATGTCGGTTGAAAATGAGAGAGATGGTTCTCTTGAAAACTGCAGTTTCCTTGTTTAAGAAAACAAACTATGAGGTAAGATGTAAAAATGACTCATTAATTATGAATATAAAAGATTACTATGGTTCACATTGAAATTAGCATTTGTACAAAAATGTACCAGTAGAAATATTTTCTTTTACTTTAATCTTATTCACAAATTAGATCCTTTCATTACACTGTTTTATGTGGAAGTAAAACATTTAGATTATTTATTCGTCATAAAGATATAAAAGATTACTATGGTTCACATTAAAGTTAGCATTTGTACACATTTATGCTAGTAGAAAATCTTTTTATTTTTAATCTTACTCACAAATTAATTTTTAGAAAATGTTTTGTGACATGGTTGCTGGTTTTTTTAAATGTTGCTCATGAATTAGATAACAAGAAAATATAAACATCAGTTTACTTAGTATAACTTTTATTAGATTATCTGATTCTATTTACTTACTTTTTTCTCCTAATTACCTGTTTTTACATCCAGTTGATTATATTTTTAGCCCACTCAGAGAATGTTAAAAAATGTATCTCTCAATTGTCTTCATTAATATTGAACATGTAGTTACATTGATGTTTTTATTATTAATTTAACATTTCTCAATGAAAGATAAATTAAATTTGATTTTTTTTTTTCCCGGTCTAGGCGAAAATTTTTCTCTTCAAATTTAATGTAGTTACATTACCCAGCAAAGTTCTGTACTAACATACATAATACAAAAACACAATATGTTATAGATAAAATTAATTTTTATTAATATGAATATTTCAATTCACATGCAATATAATGTACAATTGAATATCAGTCTGCACATGAAAATTGTTAGATCACGACTGGACTGGTAAAAATCATTCCAAGTAGACTTGAATCTTATACCTTGGCCATAACAGTTTTGATGATATGAGATTATTTTTGCTGTTGAAGAAAAGAGAAGATAAAAGGCAAAACCACTATCTTTTTTTTTAGTCATTATGAGGTTTGATTTGATATTTGAGTTTGTATTTTTTTAACATTCTTACCTCATTTGATTGTTCTATTCAGACATATGTTTCAAAGCTGTTGCTCCATCATCAGCGGTTACACAAACTGATTTCTTCTTTGGAACACAAATCCAGGGCTGACAACATGAAGAAAAGAAGAAATCAGTTTGTGTAACTGCTGACAATGGAGCAACAGCTTTGAAACATGTCCGAAAGAACAATCAAATGATGTAAGAATGTTTAAAAAAATACAAACTCAAATACCACTATCTTTATTAAGTTATGTAGATAGGAAATAACACTATGAGGTTTTTTATTTTTATTTTTTATTTTTTATTTTTTATTTTTTATTATTTCACTCACCTCATACTTCATAATTCATAGTTTTTTTTTTTTTAATTATGAAGTATGAGGTGAGTGAAATAATAAAAAATAAACAATACCACTATCTTTGTTCACATAATTGCACTAAACTTTCATCATTAATTAAAAAAAATTATATCTTTGAATATGCTGCATTTATTGTTTGTAATTTTTCCGAAGAATTTACCTTACTAATTGTGGCAGTGTGCACGGTTCCAGGAATTTCACTTAATTCACAAGTTGATTTAGTATTTGAAAAACACTAGACTGAAAAATAAGATGTCCACCATAGTTTGCTAGTTAACTTTTATGCTTCTTGACCAATACTTTCACAACACAGTTCTTTTTTTGCCATTAATAGCAATAGTATGCCACAAGAGATACAATTTGTATATGGAATTTTTTGTATTTGAGAGTTGTGGATAATCAGGGAGGTCTGTAATTTGTTTTCACATATAATGTCCATTCACTGGCACCAAAATAAATATAAATTATAAAAAAATAATAACACTCTGAATAACTGAATAATTTAACTTAAAACATGAAGGGGGTCACAAAAATTAAAAAAAATAAAATTTATGAATCAATATTTACATTACAGGAATTTAACTAAACTTTATTATCCTTCATTGTTTTTATTATTCATTTCATACATCTTAATGATGGATAAATCATATGCCCCGGTCTGTGCGTAATATTTTTCTCTTCAAATATGATTTATTATCCTTCCTACTTATGGCCTCTTAATATTAACAACATACAAGAAAAAAAAATATGAAACCGTAAGATTAATTTGTAGGTACCAACAGGGGGTCTCACGTTAGAAGCTTATCCCTTGGAATGTAGCAGCTTCTAACAATACTATATTTGAAAACAAAGATACAAAATGAAGCTGGGAGTTACGACGACTAAAGAGTGGTAATAATGTTATTTAACAAGTGATGTAAAAATTTTTTGAATGCAGTGTGTGAATGATAAATTGAAACTCCATTGCAATATTCCATAATGTGAGATAAGTATTTTCTGTTTTTTTTAATCAATAATGTGCAGTTATTATTTCACATTAAGTGATGGGTTTACATCACTGATATTTGTTATAGATAAGAGACAAAAATGACTTTAATTACAACTTGCTTGAAGAAAAAAAAAAAAATGTTAAAAGCTGCCATTTAGCCATAGTTCATAATGTGCGTGTTTGTATGTAAACTACATGCTCATTTCATTCTCTGTCGTTTTTACCCCTTTAAGTCATAAGAAATAAACTTATTTTCTAACACATTTTCTAAATTCTGGGGCCTGTTTTGTAAAATTAAATTACATTATATTAGCATATAAAACATATTTCTCTCATTGGTTTTCTAAAAAATCTAGAATTTTTCCATTATATTAGCAGTATAGCAATGTTACTTAATATCCTAACATCAGAAATGTTTCATAAAATACAAAGTTTGTATATTTTTTATTTTGGCTTGAACTTTTTTGTTCATAACTGGTAAAAGCTGCCCTAGCTAGGAGGAGTTAGTACAGGCAGTGCTTGTCCTATATATTTTTTATGACATGTTGAATTGAAATTCAAATTATAAATGAAACAATTTTCCTGACATTAGAAGCACATTTTTCTCTGAAAAATTGTGGTTTGTATTAAAATATAATGTGAAATATTTTATAAATTCTGGAAAAATTGTTTTTTTCTGAAAAGTGTATAAGTGTATTTTTAAATTCAGAATATAAACTAAAACTATTCATCTTACATAACTTGGAAGCATTTGTTTGCTCTAATTTTTTTAAACGTTAAAATTATGAGTTAAACATATTTATCTTATAAAATTTGATTTTCCCCCCCCCCTCTAAATATTTTTTTTTTACTTTAAAAAGAACAGGATAGTTGCAACATTTATAATAATAATAATAATAATAATTTTTATGATACAAATATTCTTTTTGTGTTAAAATTATTGAAATATTATTTCCATATACAGTTTGCCTGTGGATCTAAGTTGTGTAAATCAGTAACAGTGCCTCTACATCTACAATGCCATAACAGCCCAATGTTGAGCCTTAGCCTCTCCTTTGTTAGGAGTTACTAGACCTAGTTAATTTAGTTACACTTGTTTTCCTAGAGATGTTATGAATGGTATGCGGTCAACATACCAACCCAATTAGACATCTAGAGGTAACTAATATAGTGCTATAATGGAGAAGGTCAGTAAATTAATGAATAGTGCCAGATCCAGTACCTCACATCACAACTGAAGACCTCTCGAAGACCAGCTTCGACACTTCCCCGCATCATCCTCAGTTTTGACTCTTCATTTAGATAGAACTGAAAATAATTCAAAATAACAGAGCATACTGTCATTAGATTAAAAATCACATTAGACAAAGAATAACCTGAACTGATATTAGATAAAAGACCCAGAAAACACATCAGCAAGTTGTAAATGTCAAATTGCTATTTCTAGATTTAAATCTATCCAATATGAGGAGGAAAGTAACATTTAAAATGTAAGTGAACTATGTAACATTATTTTCAACATATATAAACTTTGTTTATGAAAGAGCGTTCTACTACTGCTAATTGGTAAATATATTTTTTATGAAACAGGACCCTGGATATATAAAGTTATTTGTTTGATTTATTTTTGTAGTTGTACTGCACAAAATGAATGCTTGGACATTTCATACTTCATAAGAATTGTGTAGCTGAATTAAAGTTTAACTCAATCAAGTAAAACGTTCTCACAAAATGAAAGTTTAATGTATATAATATTGATTGAGTGATATGATTGTCTTTAGATTGTGGTCCAATGTGAAGGGCTTCTTTAACAAAGATTCAATTTTGAAAGTATGAAATTGGTAATGTTATAAAGTGTAGAGTTTTTTTGTAATAACTCAAATTTGAAATGATGCAAAAAAGAGGAATACTTATTGTTGTAATTAGAAATTGCCACAATGCAGATAATGGTAGAAACTTCATGTTGTGGGCTTAGGGATATAAATGAAAACAGCTCCTTTTAACTTCTGTTCTAAGAAGAAAAAGGGTATGGCTTCAGAGAGACTTGCATGTAAATGTAGGTTACTCTTTGTGAAAAGTTAATAAAAATATTTTACAAATAAGATTGTTATTAGATTAGGATTTTTTTTTCATAAAATTGGTATACATCCTTTTATCAGACTTGAAAGGAATAGAATTTCCTACCAACTAGTTAGCAAGGAAGTGATGGGTGCTACATCTGGCCCTGGTCCTAAAATTCCTTTCTCAGGCTGTAAGGTACTATAAGACAGGATGATGATGCTTTACAATCATATAAATTTATATAAAATAAATTGAAAGTAACAAAAAAATTATATTGAAACTTAGAAGACTAAAAATATTTAAAAGTTAATTTGAGGATTTTAGATTAATATTAGAGGTGGATTCAAGTAACTATACAGTATTAAAAATATGCATGCATTTATGATTTGAAAACAAAGACACAAAAGTGCCAAAATATGACATAATCAAACTTCTATTTGAACAAAATGAACCAATTCCAAAGAATAGTAAAATTAAATTTGGAAATAAATAAACTGACAAAAATAGTTTCAACTATTTTATTGAGTAGGTGGAAAGAAAACCATGCTCCTATTGATAGTATTTGAAATCATTATTGGATTTATTCATTTTTAATGGCGTGATAAAGTTTTGTGATTTTAATTTAAGTTGACACGGTGTTGAAGTAGTGGGTGAATTTGCTTACAGTTACATTAACTCTTTTAATAATATTTAATAAATTAACATATATTAGCTCAAGAAATTTTATTTGATTTCACAGAAGTGGTGTCACAAAAAGGATGATTTTATTGAAATCTGTATTTTTTCTCCATTTTTGTACTATAATAATCTCAATTAGAGATTGAGTACTATTTGAAAACTTATTATATCTGATACCGTCACATAAGGTATATTTTATAATAAGTTATAATTTTATATTATAATAAGCTATATTTTATATTTTCTTTTGTTCTCTTGAAATATTTATATTTTGTAGTATACAAGTATTAACTTGTTAGTGATAGGACATTCAAAATATTAATACAAATCAATTGCCATAGTTATACTTACAATGGTGTTAATGAAATAAACTTATAAACATTCTGAAATTATAGAGAATTACTACATAAAACAATTTGAGATGGGCACTTGTGATCTGTAAAGTCAAATTTTGAAGTTACATGACACATTGAAATTGAGTAATCAGCAATTGAGAGGACATTACCCTAGCAAGGGCGTATGATTGAATATGATGATCTGAAATAAATGAGGTTTAAAGTTTAGTACATGACTTTGGTTCAAACATATTCAATTGAAGGAAAATTGAGTATCTACCTTAATATGCATTACTCTGACCTACATCATTATTACAGAAACAAATTTAACATTATATATTAAAATAATGATTATTTCTGCATATGCCCTTTTTTAAGCTGAACATATAAATTAAATGTAAATTTTATTATTTTACATAGAAATAATGATTAGAACGAGGAACATTGTCCAGTTTTGACTGCATCCCATTTAGAACATAAAATATTAATACCTTTTCCTAATTCCGTCCGTAGTAATTCTGCCCGAAGGCAGGTCCTTCACTGCAATCATAGCATTTTCATGCTATGCTTGCAGCTTTACTAGGGAATTGTGTAGGTGTGGTAGCTTCCCGTTGCTTTTCACACCGGTGAAGGATGATGGTGATGATGATAATGATAAGGATGATGATGATGGCCATATGATTTCGGGGACCGTTTGGGCCTTAAAGTTTTTCTGACATTTGTCTTACAGGTGAGGAAAAACCCCGATAAAAAACCGCCCGGGCCTGCTGCATGACAAGACAGCACGCTACCTCGAGACCACAGCGGTGGTTTTTCCTAATTAGAAAACTCCAAATGATAGCTCTCACAATGTTTTGAACTAAATATCAAATGCTACCAAAGCCACTGGTAATCTGAAGTTTGAGAATGTTAACAAAAATAATAACTGTAACTAAATAAAATATTGTGGTTGACCCACTGAAGACAACTGGTATGTTCACTTGGAAACCATTTAAATCTCCTCAGCTCTACTCTGGCTGCACTGGATTTTAAATCAGAATACAGACCATGCACACTGCATTCTATCACCTACGTTTCTGATAGTTCGTTTCCCCTGTTTTTCTAGCCCCGATGGTGCTACAGATAAATAATCTTTAAGTTGAGGAGATGGACCTTTTAGGTAAATATTTCATAATTTTATATTTTAATTTTGCATTAGCAAAGAAAGCCGCCATGCTACCCAACTGCTTCAAATCAGAGATATCATACAATTCCTCTAAACTCTACATAAAGAAGCAGATGAAGAAACAATATCTCATGAAGTTAGAAACAAACAATGCAACAAAGCCCTGGAAGACCTCCATATGTAACATACCTGACCGGCCAAGACAAGAAGCTGTTGCCAAGTTCTGCCTCCAAACTGGACATGATATTCTTACCAAACATCTGTCTCGCTTTGGAATACTTCAAGCGCCCACCTGCAATCTCTGTAATCTGGATGAAGATATGGACAGGGAACACTTAATGCGCTGCCCGGCTCTTCGCAGTACAACTGAGACTGGAAAATATTGGGAAGCCAGAACTATGATTATGAATCAGATGAACAAATGATGTAATCTCAATGTTCAAATGCCATTAGATAAAATAAATAAATAAATATTTTAATTTTGTACTTTTAAGAATAGCAAAGGAATGTGCAATGTATCCCTGTTATCTTTTGTTAGTTTCAAGGCTGTGAAAGTTGAGAAACATTTCAAAAACCATCGTTTACTAAGTTCTCGGTCAGTGCATTGAAAGTAAACACAAATCATATGTTCTGACAGAAAGGGGAAAAAATACAAACACAGTAAAATAATTTTTAATAAAAATAAATTAAAATAAACATAAAATATAAATAAACACAGATCTATACATTATCAAATCATAGAAAGTTCTACTATCTCTCTTCTCAAACTATCCATGATGTAAAATGCCATTTTTCTGTAACCTTTTACAAATCTCATTACTGGAAAACAAGCCAGAACCTTGTCATGTCAATCTTCTCCTTCCATACCTTTATTGTATTCTAGAATACATTTAGGCTTTATTGACTTTTTCTTCTTGTTCTCTGCCTTTTTTCTTCCTTTTATACTTACCAGTGTCAGTCATGTCAGCATTTTCGTGTTTGGATGGTAATAAATAACATCTTTCTTATCTTTCCACTTCAATGCTCTAGATGTCCTCAACTAGATCGTGTTGCTACCTCCCTTTTTTTTCAATTTGATGTTTACTATATCCTGAGACATATTTGTTCTGTTAGATCTTAACTGTCCCTAATATGTTTTTCATCTATTGAGCTCTAAAAACAAATTAGGAGAAGAATACCAGTTGTCTAAGTATAAAATGTATCCTCTCTCTATGAACGGATTTGCTAATTCCAGGATTACACTCTCATTTGTAGTAAAATCTGAATTTTCTTGTGCATCTTGTCCAGTGTTCGTTTGAATCATATCCCAAGGAAGACTCGCACAATTTGTAATATTTTATTCCAAATCGCACCCGTTTAGACGGTTTGAATTGCACGTAAGCCAGTCTACTTTTGAAATTTCATGAGAGATTCGTCAAGTGAAATGTCTTCACTTGGAACATATAAGGTCAGAAATGTTGTATTCAAATACCCTACCACAGGTCTAATTTTGTAAATTCTGTCACCTCTAATTATGGATTCATTATCATTGAAGTGAAGAAACCTCGAAATTAGGAAGAAACTTCTGAAGGGCTTAGTTTTGCTGTAAATGGGCATTTCTAGAATTGCTCTTTTGCTTCAGGACTATTTTATTTTAGGTGTTCTAACTTTACTCATTAGGATGTATAGTGCAAAATAGGTCTTCACTTCATCGAGAGCTGTATCTAAAAAAGTTAAATTTACAACCAATGAAGTTCGAAAAAAGAAAACCATTCTACATATGTATTTTATTCTGTAATAAATACCTACAACTGTTATATTTGAAGAGAAAAATTATACACTCATACTGGGGCTTGAACCCAGGACCTTTTGCACTCTAGGCAAAAGGTCCAGGGTTCAAGCCCCAGTCTGAGTGCACAATTTTTCCCTTCAAATATAATTTATCCACCATTGTGATGTATGAAATGAATAATAAAACCTACAACTATACTATCCTATAAATTATAACTATAATAAACTATACAATATACTAGGCCTACATATATGCTTTATATAATCCTGCAACAAGTTTTACTGTTGGTGAACAGAAAATTTTAATAACTGAAGAAAGAGCCAACTTCTTACAGTGGAGGGTTTTAACACGTGTAGCTCGTGTTGGAGCTGCTTGGACTTTCTACCTGCTCACGAGGGAGACTCGTTAAAGTATACAATGGGTTAAAATGTAGCACGTGTCCGTCACTTCATATTCAATTTCTTCAGCTGGAGGTCCTAGTTTTGTCTCTTCTATTAAATCTTCATTCCAGTTCCTTGAGTCTTTATTCCAGAAGGAAAACAAATCCCTAATATAATTTTCTTTAGTCTATTCAAGTGGAATATGCTTCATCTTTGGGAATGTGACAAGATGAGTTTACTTGGTACATATTCTCTTTTCCAGAATATGAATTTGTTGAATATATTACCATAGAATTTAGAAGCAAACATTCTCCCTGAAGGCTCACACAGGATTTGGCAGTATTTCTGATTCTGAAAAGGAGACTACTTTGTTGTTGGTTTATGAGGTATTGATTCAGTGTTCTTGTCCATTCTTTGTATGATAAGGTTTTTTCCCCCCACAAGATATAATAACTTCATGATAATCTTTATCAGTTTCCACTGTCAAATTTTTTGATCTTAATGCTGTACAAGTCAAAATTTCAGTCAAATTTTGAGTAGCTGTGGCATCCAACTGGAAATATGTGCAACATTTTGACATTGTGCACTTTGGAAAACCAAGAAATAAATTTAATAAATTTAACATTTTTATTTTGGCCCCGGCACCATCTGAAAAGGCATATCTTATTAAGTATGAGATATTTACAGGCTAATTTCTTCCTTTGTTGCTTCCATAATTTCAGAATTATGGAATTGCAGTGTTTTTAACACAGCTTACCTACATGTGCATAAAGTACAAAGTACTATACAAACATCTGATCACCTGCAAGGCTAGTGCAACATGGTACACTTGTACTCTTTCTAGGCAGCTCGGTTGTACACAAAATTTTAATATATATCGGAACAAGATGAGTATTTCTAGGATATACAATTGCCCTAGGAAGGGTGTATACCGACACAAGTCGTCGTTGAATGATGTCCTCAATTGTAGCTCATAGTTTGCTAGAGAATCATAAAATTGTAAAAGAAACTAAACTTTTGAAGAATTTGGCAAAGCCTTCGAATTAACAGTTTGGGAAAAGATATATTCAGAAAAACAAATTAGTTCCATGAATTTTGAAATTCTCAGCAAGCAAGATTTAATCTCAAATTTAATTAAATCAACACTAGGTGGCAATTTAGAAGATGATGGAAGAGATAAAAATTCAACAGTCGAAAGTTGGCTGAAGATAGGGGTCGATGGATTTTTAGGATGGAAAAATCCAAGGAGCAAGTCCTCCGGGAGGGACTTTAAGCCATGGGTCCCGAGTCTGAAGATTTTCAGGCTTGTAAAAAATCCTTAAGCCTGAATGAAAAGGCCTCTAAGCAAAATTTTCCCATCCTAGTACTACCTTGGTTACTAAATGTCAGTATGAGGCGGAACGCTGACCACAGACCACTCAAAATGACATCTATACGAAAACAAGTGTAACTAAATTAGTATGGTTCAAATTCTTCCCTCTAGGGGGAGAGCGCCTGAATCTCTGTGAAGGGAAAACATGGGCTTACAATACAAAAAAATACATTACTTATTTGAGATTGAATGTTTGTACAGATTACTAAAAAGTGAAGTAAACTACCATAATGATTTTTTCTTGGAAATACTTCATTTTGGTTCCAGTAATGTAGAAATCTGGATACAAATAAAGCAGAATTTTCTCAATTGAGGCAGTACTGAAAGTAGAAATTCTGTAATGTCATAAATAGAGTTGGTGATAACAGAAACATTTCATGAAATTTTTTTGTTCAACAAACAAATTAAAACTTTTTTTACTCACTGGTATATCATGAGATATTTAGTGTTTATTTACAATAAATTATTATTAGTGTTTTTAATTCCACTGTAGATGTATCGGAGGAACCTGGTCACTCTGGCAGTGTTCATGTGGTTCTTTATCACTTCTGGTAGAGTCCACTTGGTCGGTTTGTAGAGAAAATATTGTATTTGATCAGCAGTATTGAGCTTTTTGGGTTGGAATCTCTGGCAGTTGTAATTTGGCAATATCATTTTCTTTATTTTGTAGAAATGAGAAATGACCATGAATACTTAAGATCTGTGCAACAATGTAATGGAGAATCTCTTGAATATTGAAGGGATAAATAGTATAAGTTGGCCACAGTGCACTTTGCCTCTAGTTCCGAGGGTTGCAGGTTCAAACCCAGCGAGGGTCAATTGATTGTTTTTAGAATGGAAAAATCCAAGAAAGAAGTCCTCCAGGAGGGACTTTAAGCTATGGGCCCCAAGTATGAAGATTTTCAGGCTCATAAAAGATCCTTAAGCATGAATAAAAAGGCCTTTAAGCAAAATTTACCAACCTCATAATATGCACCTTAGTTGCTGCTAGATGTCTCAATGGGTCGGTATGTTGACATTCATGATATCTTTGGGCAAATAAGTATAACTATATTAACTTGGTGTAGTAACTCCTAACAAAGGAGAGGTTATGGCTCAACATTGGGCTATGCCATTGTTGTTGTAGTAGTAGTAAATAGTTTGGTATTTACTGCATTATAGTCAGCCATGGTGGACTAGTGGTTATGCACCTTGCCTCTGGTCCCCAGGGTCGTGGGTTCAAACCCGGCAGGGGTCGATGGATTTTTTAGGACGGAAAAATCCAAGGAGCAAGTCCTCCGGGAGGGACTTTAAATCGTGGGTCCCGAGTCTGAAGATTTTCAGGCTCGTAAAAAATCCTTAAGCCTGAATGAAAAGGCCTCTAAGCAAAATTTACCGAATTTTCCAGTCCTAGTACTACCTTGGTTTTCTAGATGAGGCAGAACGCTGACCACAAACCACTGAAAATGAAATCTATACGAAAAACAAGTGTAACTAAATTAGTATGGTTCAAATTCTTCCCTGTAGGGGGAGAGTGCCTAAATCTCTGTAAAGGGAAAATATGGGCTTATAAAATAAATTTACTGCATTATCAGAATGATATATAGGGAAAAAATCAGCTATTAAATGAATAATTACAACAATTTATTGAGGATGATTTATAGTTGACAAAAATATTAGTCACAGAACTGAACTATTTACTAAGATGTTAATTATAAAGTTGGTACCTGGTAAGTCAGTCGTCCTCAACTAAATTATTAAACTTCATCAAGTTATTCCAATATGGAGGCCTTTCAAAAACAGTACCAGTTAAAATGCAGAAGATGAAACATTAAGAATTAAATTAATCATGATTTCTTCTTACCTCATACTTCTATGTTTTTTTAAACACAGCACTGCAGTATCGGCGACCCATTGTCACCATCGTCAGCTGTTTTCACGACTGTCAATTTTTTTCTTTTTGAAAAGAAAAAATTAACAGTCGTGAAAACAGCTGACGATGGTGACAATGGGTCACCGATACTGCAGTGCTGTGTTTAAAAAAACATAGAAGTATGAGGTAAGAAGAAATCATGATTCATTTAATTCTTATTAATTGAACCTCATAATGTTAAAAATTCCCAAATTTAATATGTAAAGATGAAACATTGTTTTTGAAAGGCCTCCATATTGGAATAACCTGTGAAGTTTAATAATTTAGTTGACAACTGACTTACCAGGTACCAACTTTATAATTAACATCTTATTACATAATCTCAACAGTGCTTTAATATGAATTTCAAAAGTGTTGAGCCATTTAGTAGTTGACATGATGATAGAAAAATTAAAGATGTATGAAAGCATCAGGTCTGAATGGTATCCTAGCTCAACTGAGAAAATCAGGGAATGAAAAATTGACAGACAAGTGGAATTATATGAGAGATAGAAACATTTCGTTCTAAAATGAAATTACCAGGTAGCATAGTTGGTTAATGCACTAGTGTGTAGAACTAGAGATCTTGGATTCAAATCCCAATTTCAGAAGAAAATGTTTTTCTTAAAAAATAATATGCCAAATGCTTAGTATGATTTGGGGAAATGAGGTACTTCCAATTGAATGGATAGAATTTATTATTGTGGCCAATCTATAAGAAAAAACTAGTTACAACAAATACAGAGATATTTCATTATGTACAACTTATAAAATTCTAACTAATATATTAGTTTAATATTTGAAAGAAGTGACACTATGAGGTGTATATAAATAATAGGAGTTAGATATGCATGACTCATCTCATATTTCTAGCTTTCTTAAAGACCCGGGTTTCGATGCTTTACCTCATTATCAATTATTTCTGTCGAAATGGCAGTTGGTAATCCTGTAGGTTGATTTCTGCTCCCTCTGTTGGCTGACCGATAAACTTCCAAATTAAATTTTTTTCTCCAGGAATTTTAAAGTTCATTATTTTCTTTCTATTTTTGTGGATGTAAATTTTCTCCCAAATTTTGAGTTCCTTAGATTTATCTAACCGTTTTAGTAATTTGTCTTTTGTTTCGAAAATGAAAAATTGAAAAGATTGATGAAGGCAACAAATCAGGAATTTATCAAATTGATTACAAAGACTGTGAAAAAATATACATAGGGAAAAGAAAAAGGAACTTGAATACAAGATTGAATGAACACCTTAGAAATGTTAAAAATGGAGAAATAGAAAAATCTGCAATAGCTGCTCACATGCATTGTCAGAAAAACACACAAGAATGCACTTGGAGACACTGCTACTTTTCTTACAGTCTTCCCAATGCATGCCATTACATGTTCCTGTGAATTTCACGCTAATGCACAAAAAATTGGACTACAATTAGGTGCTGTTCGCATGTTCACAGCAACATGCATGCCATCTTTGTTGCCTAAGTACATGCTTCATGTGCTAGAGCTGCACATTAAAAAAACAGTATGTAGTGAAAACTTCAAACTATATCTCGGTGAAATTTTAACATTCCAGCTGCAATATAAATGCGGAAAAAAGTTATTGTATATTTCCTTCCAATTCACCTTCATATTACACATTGTAGGGACCCTTACCCCATTTCCTCCCAAAAAAAATCACAAAGATACTGTATATGAAAGAGTTA
The DNA here is from genome assembly GCA_030220185.1 of Diploptera punctata. Lineage (NCBI taxonomy): Eukaryota > Metazoa > Arthropoda > Insecta > Blattodea > Blaberidae > Diploptera > Diploptera punctata. Next base: position 1,540,529 of record JASPKZ010000038.1, on the reverse strand, counting down.
TTGTTCCAGTTTTATGGATGCAAAACATAGTTTTTACTTTGAGGGAGGAGAAAAGATTATTTGAGAATAAAGCTCTTAGGAAAATTTTTTGGCCAAAGAGAGATGAACAGACACATAAATGTAGAAGACTGCACAACTCTATTCATATATGTATGAGTTATATTTAATAAATATAAATATCTTCTTCAGTTTTCTGGCTGCTGGAGACTCCATCCCACCTTGTCATGGAGTCACCTGTCTAATTATAAATGAAACAACAGACTATTTGGAATGCTTGTTTAGAAACTTACCTTCCCATCCAACAGTAGATGAATTCGTAAATATTGCTAGTGATTTCTATGAAATGTGCAATATACCATACTGCCTTGGTGCTATAGACGGGAAACATAATACTATTCGGATAACAAAAAATTCAGGATCTTAGTTTTTTAAATGTAAAAAGATATTTTAATATTTTATTGTCAGCAGTATGTAATGCAGAAGTATTGTTTTACCCATGTTGACATAGAATCATAGGGTCACAGAGTGATGGGGGCATTTTGAAGCAGTCTGAGTCTTGTTAGTGATTAAATAATAGCTTATTTCCATTACCACCTCCAGGACCTCTTCCTCAAACTACAAATCCCATACTGTATTACTTTATTGGTGATGAGGACTTTTTCAAAGGATGCATTGACAGATATGAAAACAAATATTTATAATTTCCATCATTCTACGGGACACAGAGTTACTGAAAATAATTTTGGTATTTTGGCTTCCCGGTGGGAGAATTATAAATACCAAACTAGTAAATGTAAACAAAATAATAAAGGTGACATTATGTCTACACAACTTTCTTTGGATTCAAGAAATACATAGTACTGATGAAGTATATTGTCTACCATGTTTAATTGATATGGAGAACAGTGGACATATAGAGCAAACATTGCTTACATTTCTTTCATGGGGAATCCCCCATGAATGGAGAAATGTATGAATCAAATTCAACCTTTAACAAGGAGAATGGAGAAGGCATGTTTCATAACAAGATGAACTATAGTGTATTAAAAATAGTAATTTATGATTTGGTGCAAGAAATGCAACATCAAATGCTTTAAAACCAGTGAAGAAATTGCCAATTTCTTCATTTCATCAATGGGTTCAATTGAGGCATTGCAGATATTCGAGGCAAATTATCTCAGAGAATCACTATAGTTTAAATATAAGTAAGCAAGTTGAGTTCACCCTTAATATCCGCAATGCCTCAATTGATGGTCAAATCGAGTATGTTTCTCATAATCTGAATATTGCTATAATGTAAAGAACATTTTTATTGAGTTCAGTGACTCTTGGTACATGGACTTTCAAATAATTTAAATACTTTTAATAAATATTAATTTCAGTAATCACTAAACTAAAACCTAAAACTATTTATGAAATCAATTTAAGATTGTAGGCCTATAACAGTCCAATTTGCATCTTTTCCAGTAAGTATTTATGATGGGTTTTTTCTATACAACTCGATTGCAATTTCAATTAAACAATAAAATTAATTTTTAATAAATTCTGAAAAGGCATACAGGTATAAGAAAATACATTAAACATTTTTTTTTTAAGTTTTGGACTCGGCTGCCTTTTTTTTTTTGGGCTTCCATAAATACTTACATGATTTTTAATATGGTCTAATAATTTACATAATGTAGAGAAAACAGCTGGGTTGAAATGGACTCTGCAATACAACATCCTCAGACAACCTTTTTCTTTTTAAGGTTTGGGAGAACCAATTGGAGGCTTCAGCAATCATCTCTAAATTTTTTACTAAAGATGTTTATCCAGATTTAGTTGCTTCTGGTTTTTATTTCTTTTTTACCAGTGAAACAGCTGATGATTGAACCTTAATTGTTGTAGAAACTTGGAAGGAATTATAGCTATAGTCACAAGAGTCCAGTTCAAGGTCAAACATATCATCGAAATCAGTTTCACTATCATAGGTAGAGATAGGACTATTGGAACTATCAAAATTTGTTTCTGATTGTTGTGATTTCAGATAATTTGTAAATATTCTCCTTTCTTTAGATTGTCATCAAGGAAACTTAGAGCACCGTCAAGGACTAGAGCTCTTCAGTCTATACCTTTGAGCCATTGTTATCATTGACAATTGCCATTTTTTATTTTGTATAACGACTAGGGATGAAACGGATATCCGGTATCCGGCCTAAATTTACTATCCGACCGGATACCGGATTTAAAAAATCTAAATGTAGAATTTACTTTTAATGTACTTTATTTAATCCACATAATAAATATAATCACTATATTTTCATCTTGCAAAAAAAAAAAAAATAGTGCTCGTACTGCACTAAGCGCAAATTATAGTAAATGAATACCAATTTCTCTGCAGGGTGAGCCAGAAGTTTATTTAAATGTATATATATATATATATATATATATATATATATATATATATATATATATAAAATCTAAACCAAAAAGTTAAGAAAATATTTATTTATTTTTTTTATCTTTTGTAGCTGCTTGCCAAGATGTTTTCATATTCCCATAAAGGCGGTCTTTTTTTACCGATGTCATATTTGGTCGCTAAATCTTAGAATTACTTAAATAAACATACTTTTATAATCTCAAACAATAGCACAAATTTAATAAGCTCAAATAATCGTATTTGCAATCAATTCAAGTCAATGAAACACTTGCTAACTTCACTCATGAACGAAAAGACCCGATTCAGCCGAGTCCGCCCGATCGATCGTGCGCCATCTACGCGATCTCGCAATCGACAATGTTCGGCCTGATATCCGGCTTCAAGGTTGACCGGACATCCGGTATCCTGCCAAACAGCTATCCGTTTCAACTCTAATAACGACATCCCAATTTTTTCTATTCTCTTTTGTAGATGCTCATGCTGCGTCCAAGAATATTTCATAAGCGTAAATGTCCACATCGCACAGTGGGCAAGAAACGAAATCTAGCTGGAAAAAACTATTTTCACTCTCATCAATTAATTTATTTTTTTCACTCTAATATAATTGTTAAATGACTGTTCCTAACTTACCTGCAAAGGAGGGTACAATTCTAATGTTTAAGAATACAATATAAACATCGGAAGTTGCCGATAGTTAAGAACTCATCTGGTCTACATCCCAGTTGGGTTCTTAGCGTTGTGTGCTCAAGCTCAGTGAGATTTTCTTCTTATTATGTATGGAGACTTCACTTCAAGGTTTGTAATTTTTATTGATATATTTAACTTTTTTTGTATAAAGAGATAATTATTATGTTAAATACACGTGGAATCATACCTTCCAAACTCTACAAAATATACACAATCATCTTATTTTAAATTGAGCTACAAAGAAAACAGTTCTAAACAGTAGTACAAATTTTAGTTAGAATATAGAGTGATGTATGGATTTTAATTTCCGCACAATAACATGAGTGCAAATTGCTGCTTTTTTAAATTAGCTTTTTCATTAGAGGAGGTGGCCAGCAACTGAGGCCTACCGTCACGCGCAGAGAATTTTTTGATTTAATATGGAAGAAGTGTTCGATAGCGGCAATACGTCATCATTTAGTAAATAAACTAGGGGTTAGGATGTTTTAAATTATATTAAAGAACAATATATTTTTTGAAAAGCGATTTTCTTAAACGTAGAAAGTTGTGTGCGAGAAAAAAAAAAGATTTCTACTGAAATATTCTGATTGGCTAGAAGTGGATGTTAATTTTCCCGTTATTAAGAATTAATTTAGAACAATGACAGTCGTTGGAAAATCCTGTTCCATCTGCTTATGGAATTGGAAGGCCCAAAATATTTTTCGAAGAGTCTGGAATAAAAAAAAACATAAATGTCACTTCGGCCTTATGGTAAACGGGATACTGCTGATGTTTTAAAGGAATTACTAAAAAAAAACAGAAATAGCTTCAAAATAATAAGAGACATTACAAATCACCCCGCTCAACTCCCCTATCTTATATATCTGACGAAAGAAATATATTTTTTGACAAAATATCAAAACGCCAATATATTAACATGAGACTGGGTGCCGAAAGGAGACGTTGCGATACTTAGTCACCCTATAATGCTACTAGGGAGGCAGGTTTGTTATGCTACCCTTCCCAAGACCATGTTAGTGACATATTTCAGCAGAAATAAGATTGGTTTTTTTTTTAGTTTTTATTCCACCCTCTTCGAAAGATATTTTGGATCTTACAATCCCATAAGCAGATGGAACAGGATTTTCCAATGGCTGTCATTGTTCTAAATTCTTAATAACGGGAAAGTTAACATTCACTTCTAGCCAATCAGAATATTTCAGTAGATATCAATCTTTTTTTATCGCGCACAACTTCCTATGTTTTAGAAAATCGCTTTTCAAAACAATTAAAGAAAATATATTTTAGAACATTCTCCGAACATCTCCTAACTCTAATTTATTAATAAATGATCACTTATTGCCTCTATCGAATACTTTTCTTCATAGGCCTATAATAATCAAACAATTCTCTGCGTGCGACGGTAGGCCTCAGCTGCCTGCCGCCACCTGTAATTAGAAAGCTAATTACAAAAAAAAATGCAATAATTTGCACACATGTTATTGTGCGGGAATTAAAGTCCATAAATCACTGTATTCTAACTAAAATTCGTACTACTGTTCAGAACTGTTTTTTTTTCGTAGCTCAATTTAAAGTAAGATGATTGTGTACATTTTTTAGTATTTCGAAGGTATGATTCCACGTGTATTTAACATAATATGCGCTTGTACAGAAACATGTTAAATATATCAATGAAAAGTACAAACCTTGAGGTAAAGTATCCATATAGAATAAGAAGAATAACTCAGTGAACTTTAATACAAAATGTATTTATTTGTACAGCTCGGAACACAACTAGGATGCGGACCAGATGAGTTCTTAATTATCGGCAAATTTCGATGTTTATATTGTCTACATAAATTTTAGAATTATACCCTCCTTTGCAGATAAGTGAAGAACAGTCGTCTTGGCAATCATATTAGAGCGAAGAAAGATGAATTGGTGAGAGTGAGTAAAATACTTTTTTCCAGCTAGATATTGTATCATCGTCTGCATGTGGGGAAATTCTGTTACATGTAGGATTATGACCAATTACTATGCAAAATGAACTTTTTCTTGGAAATAGGCACAGAAATAGGTAAATTTACAATATATATATATATAAATAAAATTATAGTTATAATTAAACCTTTTTGACATTGAGCAATGCAAGCTTAATGTGACAAGATAAGAAAAATAAATCCCGTCCAGGCATTTATTTTTCTTCTCTTGTCATATAATTATAGTGTATATACAAATAATGAGAATGCAAAGTTAAAGTTTTATGACATACAGTGCGGAGAACTGAACATAGGCCTGTACAAAGGAAGTTAAGCAAATTAAATGCTGGAAAAATCAGATTTGTTAGTGGAACGATGAGTAAGATTAAGGAATCTGAAATTATAAATAATTAATAAGAGTAAGAGGGCATGGGAATTTCTTGTAGGAAAACCAGAGAGAAAACGCTCATTCGTAGATCAAGAATGAGATGGGAGAATAATATTAACCATGATTTGAGGGAAGTAGATTATACAGGGTATAATTGGAAAACATTTGCTAAGGATAGGGACGTGTGGAGAGCTTATGTCCGCGCAGCCATGAACCTACGGGTTCGATAGCCTAGTGCTATTGAGTTAGTTAGACAGGAGCATATGTTGAAGTCTTAAGGATGTCTTTTGAAAGACATAGACTGCGATGTTTCAGTCATATAAAAACTTCGATGATACAGTAAATTATCGAAAAAAAAATGGAATTTAAATAAGAGGAAATAGATTAGAGGCGCACTGAGTAAGTCAGGATGGATATTAAAAAAGTGTATGGATTGGAATAACAGAGATATAAGTGCAGAAAGATAATGATTTTGGAGAATTATAAAAACTTGACTCTCGAAAGAGAACACGATTTTTTAAAATTGTGAGGTGTGGAAAGGAACTTCAGTAAGCAAATGAATAATTGAATAGTTGCCCCGAAAAGAGATCTAACCCTCAAACTACAAATTGTTGGGAAAACGAAAAAAAAAAAAAGTATATATATGTATATATAATGTTCATTTTGAGGCTATTACCTTTACTATATCATATACATTTTAATTTCTCATCCTATTAGAATTATATACAGCCAATTTGAATGCAAAATAACATGCTAATAACTAAATAGGCCTATTAACAATTTAATATAGAATTGAGTGCAAAAGTGGTCTAACATATGTTTAACTAAAAATGCTATACAGTAATACGAAATAGAAAATGCATATTGAACACTGATTCGGTTAGAAAAATTTCTAACTTTGTCAGTTTTCAGTATTTATTTTCCATTTAATGTTATTTCGTTACATTCTTTGTGTCTTTCTTATTTTCATTCGATTTCTCTAAGATTCTGATTAGAATTCACGGAACTGTGGTGGAATGAATCTGCACATATGCAATTATTGTTTTTCTGCACTGCTTCTAATGACTTGACTGCTTCCGCCATTTTGTTACATATAACGTTATATCACTCTTCGCTTGAAAGTCAACTTTTAAAAATAAATAAGACAGGTCTGGAAGAGAGTATGGATAATTTTACATGATACTCTCCGGTTAGATCACTAATCCACTAAAAACTCAACTCGAATTTTTGTGGGTTAGATCTCTTTTCGGGGCAACTATTCAATTGTTGCTTTCTTTTAAGTCTATGGTAAGATAAATCTTTATGGAAAAGAAAATGCAAAACAGCCACATTTTATGTAAACATATATTTAACATTTTCTATACATATTTTATAACAAGAAAGTACTACTTGATTTACAATAACATTTGAGTCTATGAAACATATAGACTATATAAATAGAAAAAATCCTCTCATACAACAAATCTATTCATAATCAAATTTTTTGGTCTCACTTTTTTTGTCTTTTGACGCTGATAGCAAATCTCAGAGTCCATTATTATTTCATCAGGCATTCACGCTCACACACTCATTTTCATACAATTAGATTTATAAGTAATTATTATTTTATATCTTATATTCAATTATCCACATTAAGTTATTATTCAGTATATCAGGCAATAATATAATTTAAAAATCTATGTCAGTTTTTGTTAATTTATTGTTCCTCCGTATAAACCAACATTTTAAAGCAAAATGGTATTTCACCAAATAAATAGGGATCCAAACGATATATCGATGTTTAAACATCGATGTATCGTTCATAAACATTGATATTTTAACATCGATGTTAAAACTCCTAACATCGACGATACATCACTCTTTATGAACGATATTTTATCACGCCTAGCGTCATCTATTGTATTTATTTTCGCTGCTCGTTCGCTTCCTCAGCCTTTAGAAATGAGGGATGGCATGGAAGTTTTATTTGGCGATGATATGTTTACCTATCATAGCAACGTCGGTGCCCAGAGAGCGGCTGCTTTCAGAGGCTGGGGATACGATTACCCAAGAAAGAAACCGCTTACTAGGCACAAGATTGTCAAAATTGTTGTTTTTAAATTCTATTTTTGCGAAATAAATAAATAATGAACATTTTCAACAACCTTTTGTGTTTTTAATTGTTTTCCCAAAACATCGAAAAAACATCGATATATCGTTCATAAACCTCGATGTTTTGGACATCGATATCTTACTTTTGAAAACATCGACGTTCTAACATCGATGTTTTTTATGAGCGATGTTACATCCCACAAATAAAACATGCTTGATTTCGATTATTACGATATAATTATAGTGTGTTCTGGAAAATTGCTCTAAAATAAGACTTTTCGTATTTCTTAATTTAGCATACTAAAGAATATATACCGCCAATCATTTTACAATTTTATAGAAAAATCAAGTTCTTGTCTCATTATTAGCAATCCACAAGAAAGATTTATGGCTTCGTAGATCTTTTATTTGATAATTTAAGTCGATGTAATAATAATAATAATAATAATAATAATAATAATAATAATAATAATAATAATAATAATAATAATATTTTAACATATTTGTACTTATTTTATCAGCTCTTATTATGTATTATTAATTTATATATAACATCTTCAACTCGTGTCTAACTCAGGGTCGGATCGAGGGATGAGATGAGATGAATCCCATATATTTATAGAGGTCTGTGAGCGACAAGGGTGACCATGCCTGACGCGCCATCACAGGGGCGGATAAACGAAATGGATGAGATGAGTATGGAGAAATGGTGGAATGAAATTTGTGGCAGGGGAATACAGGAGAAACCCGGAGAAAAATATGGCCAAGTTTCGTTTTGTTCACCACGAAACCTACATGGAGTGACCGAGACTCAATCTCGATACCCCAGCGGTGAGAGGCGAACGTCTAACCGCTTGCGCCACGGTGTCGCCTGTTATTAATTTAATTATAAATTATTCATAATTGAGGCAGTTACAAGCAAAGGGATTTTACTAGTTCGGTGCATAATTACATTATTGAAGCATAATTTTATTTAGTGGCAACATCATCATCCTTCACCTGTGTGGAAAGCAACGGGAAGCTACCACACCTACAATTCCGTAGTAAAGCTGCAAAACATAGCATGAAAATGCTCTGATTGCAGAGAAAGACCTGCCCTCAGGTAGAATTACTATGGATGGAGGGATATAAGTATATGCGTTCGGAGTAGATACATAATTATTGTTATAATTTTCAATTACCTTTGATTCTCTTATACAACTTCAATTTTAAACCAGTTTTTCTCAATACTGCTAAACCTTCACTTACACCCCTTTGCTTCTAACCGCCTCAATTGTTTATATCTGTGTAGTTTAATGCTGGTGAGGTGGAAGAGAAGACCTTGCGTCTTAACTTAATCACTTAAAATAATGTATTATTATTATTATTGTTATTATTATTATTTTGAGTAACTCATATCGATGGAATCTCTTGACTCCACGCCATAAATAAACAAATAAATAAAACAGCAATACTAGTTTACTTTAAGAAAGAAAGTCTGAAATTGTTTAATGATTTGTAGGCCTATAACAAAGCATTATCTAAGTAACAGCGGTCTAAGACTCAAATCCTTGTAGGGACACTTGAAAAATTTATAAGATCTTGATGGGGCTGTTGAAATAATTAATCATTACAGACATAAGAAACTTTTTCTATACAGCCGTTCATAGTTTGTTTGTTGTAAACATAATCCGTCCATTCTTTTATATCAATTTACAAAAATCTCATCTTTTATATCTGTTTTATATTCATTTTGCCATATTTATTTTGTGATTTATATACACACACACATTATAGATATCACAAGAAAATGTGAACCATTGCATGCCGAAACCTACTTTGAAATTTCTCCCAAAGAAACGTTGTGATGTACCAAGGCCGTGTACAAAAACGAATATCTGCCTTTTTAACTGCAAGGCACTAAAATCCAGCGCCAAATATTTCATTTAAACGACACGGAAGTAATACAACTCCTGACTTGGTGAAATGAATACTCCTGGCAACCTGCCCACGCGCCACGCCACGCCACGAGACACACCACTCCGCTTTACTCGCGCAGAGAGTCCATCTGCTTCGTACAGTGAGTTGCCATTGCCAGAATTTGGCTTCGATTTCTCTGCCTTGGAGTTAAAAACGGTAGATAATTTTTAAGACACGGCCTTGGTACATCACAACGCTTCTCTAAGAGAAATTTCAAGGTATGTTTTTGCATTAAATGATTGACGGTTTCCTTGCCAGTAAGTCTACTGTATCTGCCGGACCGTAAGTTCGAGATCGCGAGTCTAGGAGGACACAACATTTATCATAGATTAACAATGAATAAACTTATATATTTGACCTATATATTGAGTAACTTTTATTATTAAAGTTTTTTTTTAAATCATGAATGTAATATATTGTATGTATAAAAATATTTAGCGAATTGATTTAGAATCGAATGCTGAAACCACGGAATTCTTGCCTTGCTAGGTATTCCCAATTCCCGAAGTCACAGTGGTCAATCTTGCAGCCGGGACTTCCAGTCTTTGACAGCCAGTCAACCCTAAATAAACAACAAAAAAGCATTGCATTAAACATTTTGTTATTAAATATAAAATGAAAATACATTTTCTTTACTAGTAATTTGCCTAGCGAATTGATCGCTCAACTAAATTTAATAAATTACCTAGACTATCTTGAAGTAATTTTTATTAAAATATCATGGGCTCACCTAGCGAATGACCTCGCCCAAATAAGAACAAATCAACCAAAATAATTAATTAATTATTATATTTTACATTTTTCTCTCTCATAAACCATATATTCAATTCCATTAAATTAGTTTAGCCTCTCATCTTATATATATAGTGGCAGTGAAGACCGAGTTCTCGCGACATCTAGTAATAATGGAGAATATAATACATATATAAGAAAAATAAATGTTTCAATTGGATTCGCCTGGTGGTGTAATTGATATCACGCTGACGTATAGACTCAGAATTCCGGGTTCGAATCCCGTCCAGGCATTTATTTTTCTTATCATGTCATATTAAGCTTACATTGCACAATGTTAAACATTTAATTATAACATCGATAAAGCGTCACTGCTATAAAGTAAAAATATTCTCTTTAATTTGCTTACTTGTTATAGTCAGCTACTAGATGGCAGTGAAGACCGAGTTCTCGCGACATCTAGTAATAATGGAGAATATAATACATATATAAGAAACGTAAGTGTTTGAATTGGATTCGCCTGGTGGTGTAATGGATATCACGCTGAGGTACAGACTCAGAGTTCCGGGTTCGAATCCCGTGCAGACATTTATTTTTCTTATCATATATATATATATATATATTACATGTACACACACCCGGGGCTTACAGTGGCACGACCTTTCGGGAGAGGGATTTTAAACTATGATTCACACACATACACTTTTTTTTTTATCACGCAGGAATATGGAGGGTCTCCCCAAATGAGCGAAAAACTCAATATCAGGGCCTCGAGACAAAACGGCATGTAGACATTCACACACATTCATATTAAACATGGCGAACACGATAATTAAGATTATGATAGCCAGCATATATATATGATGTCCACCGCTGTGGTCTCAAGGTAGCGTGCTGCCTTGTCACGCAGCGGGCCCGGGTTCGATCCCCGGTCGGGACAGTTCTTCTGGGTGAGGTTTTTATCGGGGGTTTTCCTCACTTGTAAGACAAATGTCAGGAAAACTTTAAGGCCCCAACGGTCCCCGAAATCATATGGCCATCATCATCATCATCATCTTCATCATTATCATCATCATCCTTCACCGGTGTGGAAAGCAACGGGAAGCTACCACAGCTACAATTCCCTAGTAAAGCTGCAATAATAGCATGAAAATGCTATAATTGCAGTGAAGGACCTGCCTTCGGTCAGATTTATTATGGATATATATGATGTGAAAAGAAAAATGAACGCTTGAGTCGGGATTTGAACCCGAGTCTCTAAACTCTGTACGTTTAGCGCTCTAATCAACTGAGATACTCAACTATTTCAACACAAACATAATTTTTTTTATATATGTAGTATTCTCAATTCACACAAGAGGTAGCGGAAAGTCGTTCCAACTGACATGTAGTGGCCACCATAACAGGTAAGCATTTTTTATAATGACAATATTTACTTTATAGCAGTAACGCTTGTATATTTAGATGTTATAATCGGATTCAAATCCCGACTCAAGCATTCATTTTCTTTTTGATATCATATTTGCCTTCATTGCCAAATGTCAAAAATATAGTTATATATATAGGGTGTTTCAGAAGTGATGGTCAATAATTCACACATGGAAAGTACAGGCCAAAAGTAAATAAAAGGCTTCAATAAACATGGGTCCGCAAATCAACCGTTGTCGAGATATCGCAATAATTCGAGTTGGGAACCAACTCTACAAACAACTGAATAATTACATTGGTATCTCAAGATTTGGAATCGATTACCAGTTTGTTGACGCATGCGCAACAACTTCCCTTTCTTCCTACCTGCACTGTGCCTACAGGTCTCACAATCAGTTACGAAAGTAAAGGCACCAATGAAGAGTACGCTGACACCCTTCATGTATGGCAAAGCGAATGGCAGTGCACTTGAGGCTGCACGATTTTATGAAGAAGCTATTCCTCGACGCAGGCAGCCCGGCAGGCGTTCATATATCAGGTTACTTCAGCGCCTTGGAGATTTTCGCACACAATATACGAGAAGGAATACCAAGATCCATAACACGTGATGTTAAGGACAAGGTGTTACACAGTGTACACGAACGTCCTAGTACTTCGACAGGAGGATTGCTACCCAGGAATGTGTCCAGGAGCGTGTGGCGGATTTTGCATCGGGAACTACTGTATCTGTATTATCTCCAGCGAGTGCAAGCTGTCAACAACGCAGACTTCCCTCCTAGAGAGATTTTCTGCAAATGGATGCAACAAAAGTGTACACTGAACCCCCTGTTTGTAAGCAGCATTCTGTTCACGGATGAAGCTGGGTTTACTTTTGTTGGTACTTTTAACTTCCATAATTGTCACATTTGGGCAGATGTCGATCCTAATGCAACACACGTGTGACGACATCAGCAGCGTTTTTCGTTGAACATCTGGGCAGGACTGCTCGGAGACCGCATAATCGGACCACAGAGACTAACCGGAGAGCAGTTCAGGCGTTTTCTGCGGACTGTACTTCCAAATCTCCTTCATCATGATGGTGTTCCACTGAATCAACGCCTGAACACGTGGTTCATGTATGATGGTTCTCCAGCACATTTTCAATTATGTGTGCGCCGGCTTCTACCTCGAAGGTGTGGTCAACATTGGATAGGTAGAGGAGGGCCTGTGTCATGGCCCTTAAGGTCATCGGATTTAAATCCCATGGATTTTTGTGTGGGGGTCATGTCAAAAGCCTGGTCTACGCTACTGAGGCCAACTCTCTTCAGGAATTACGCTTGCGGATTGAAGCAGCCTTCCTGCATTTACAGAATTCTTCAGGACTGCCTGCCAGGATTCCCAACTCATTTAAGAGACGAGTTCGATGTAGCAGAATGAGGTTCACCCACCCTCCCTTGTTCCGACTACGGATAACAACAGATAATACCATTGGATATAAACAAACTTGCTGTAATTTATAGTGAATATTACTGACTCCGTAATTAAATAAACCAAGCGATAGTAGTAATGACAACCCCTCTTGGACTGAAATGAGTATTTATCCGTTTCCTTTAATCTCTTCCTGTAAGATCCTTCTAGCATTGAAACGAATCGTCGCAGGCCATAGGTTCCTTAACATAATAAACTTCAACGAAATTTATCTATCTACCTAGTCCCAAACTTTGTCGCTCTAATTTAGAAACACCATATATATATATATATATATATATATATAGTGACACCATGGCCTCGATTTTTCTTCTAGGTTTTTTATCCGTAAATAAGCACAATGCATTTATTACAAAATTGACTACACACTTTATTTGACTCTTCAATTATTATCAATAAACTTCTATCCACAATCACAATTCCCGAAATAATCTTCTTTTAATTGTTATCTCAGAACAATTTTGCACTCACTGATAAATACATTCTCCACAACTTATCGTCACACTGTTCACCACGAGACTCGCTACCGCAGACTGACTGACTGCTGTTGCCGCGTCAAACACAAAACTGACTCGCCGGCTGCTGCTGCTGCTGAGTGATGGCAATGACTATACATCGCCCAGGGTGCTGCTCCGGCCGTCTGCCTCTGCTCTTTATAAGCGCGAGGAAAGCACTCGAAATAGCTTCGAGTAACTTCGGCGCCCAGAATCCTCTAGAAATGGATCCTTCTGCAAAGGGGAGAGAGAGAGACACCGGTAGAACCGACTGGCAACACACTCTAGACAATTCTGCCGGCTTGCGGGTAATATAACTCGCCAGGGGCGACTCACCCGCGCAATTCAGACGTCGCTATGCGCGACACGTAACAATGTATTATCTTAAACATATATTTTTCTATTTCTCATCTTCCTATTCACCCTTTGTGGCATTTTTTATTGCTATTTATGTTAATAATACATTGTAGACCTCCCTGTGGATTATCACCTTGTCGTGGTAGGGAGGCTTAGTACCAATGACCCAGACGATCATAACCGGGAAGCGTTGGCTTGCGGTTAGATAAGAGGAGAGGGAACTAAGAATAATCCGCAACGTGGGAGCAACGACCACACTGGAAGCTGCAAATACGGAAGACCACAACGGCAGACACGGCGGAGATAGAAATATCGGAACGGCAAAAATGGCGGAAGTGGCAACCCAATCTCTGGGGATGAAATAAGAGACCCAGCTCGGGGAAACAAGAGTGAAGTCCTCAACGGCAGAAGGCGGAAGAGGCAACCCTTCTTGTGGGGATAAAACACAAGGAAGCAAGTCCAAAGGCTTTAAGGACTAACCCTGCAGAACGATAGTAGCGTACTCAGGGGACACTTCAAAATACTTACACGCTCCAATATATTGTAGACAGTACATTAATCTTGTTGAATCAACTTCCTTTTAATAAATATGACTTATTAAATGGACATTTCAATTGATTGACACATATGAAGTTATTTATACAATATTTTATATTTGAAGAGAAAAAGATACCCTCAAACCGGGGTTTGAACTTAAGACCTTTGGCTTTCTATGCCAATGCTCTACCAACTGAGCTGCTTGAGCACTCCAATCTAAATGCAAACTTGCCACTTCCCATATTTTTTTTCTAAATTTAAACAGTAGGTTTATAAAACTTATTAAATGACGTAATGAAACCTTGTCATAAGTAATGCCACGAGTGATTTCTAAATCATAGATAAATTCACGAGTCACGAAGTGACGAATTAATTTATCTGCAGGATTTGGAAATCAAGAGTGGCATTTGTTAGGACTATTTAACGAATAAAATTAAGCTGTTTACTCACAAATCATTATTTAAATATAGTTACCGCTATTATAAAATATTTACATATTTAATGTAAACGTCCACGTTTGAAAACAAATCAGAAATGTGTGATTATGTTTCATTTATTTATTCACTGCAACTTGATCATATTATGTATTGCCAAATGGGATCGCACTATTGTAAGAATGCACACTAGTGAAAAAAAACAAAAAAAAAACACATCAAATTGTATATTATAAGATAACCAACATTATAGGTTACGTATTATTATTTTTAGTAAACAACTTAGTAAAATCATTATTTAAAACACAATTATTGAACACACAATTATAAAATGTGTAGTTCCAACGAATATGTTTATCATCATCATCAATCACGGGTTAAGCCCATGTGGCTTGTTCTGTTCTCGTTGATTCTCATTTAAAAAGTTGAATCCATCTCTTTTTCGGTCTACCAACATTCCTGTCTCCTTTTGGTTTGTAACTAAGTATAATTTTTGGTATACGTTCATATTTCATTCTTTGAACATGTTCTTTCCAGTTTTTTTTCTAGAGTCTTTTATTTTATCTAAAAGTTTAAAAATACGAGTATTTAGCTCATTTCTAATATCTTAACTTTTTCTTTTTCTAGAAGTTTGCAGCCAGCTACACTTCTCGGAAATCTCATTTCAGCTGCTTCTATAATCTTCTCTTATCTTTTAGTTAAAACCCAAAATTCACTACCGTACAACAGTAAGGGGATTGCCACAGCTTTATAAAATTATAGTTTTGTTTCCTTTCTTGTATTTTTATATATTCTCTTAATTGTGCCACATGTATAATTACATTTATTAAGTTTGTTAAAAAGATCTCCATTTTTAAAACAGGAGATTTCATAACCCACTTGTTCAATGAGCTTCCCCAACAGAATTATTTTAGCTCTTATGGTGAATGTGTTCATTATTTACAATATTCAATGATTTTGTTGGAGAGTCAGTCACTGCAAAATAATGCTCTGACCTGTTCAGAATATTAAAAAAAAGGAAGAGCTTTCTTTGTCACAAAAGCGGGAGGTGGTATAGAGAATTCGATAAAGAGCGAGATGAAACACGACTCTCATTGGTTGTAAAACAAAATTCATTGAAACGTGATTGGTCATTGAGTCCCTTTTAGGACATGAGTTAAATAGTTAAGTGAATAGTATTTACTGCTCTGCTTACGGTCTGAAGCATAGATGAGATTGTGTCATTTTGCAGTGGTTATGCCACCACGTTAGTTGCGCATAAGTTAGCACATGCGGTAATGCTATGTTATAAACATCGTTGTCAGTAGGCCAGCTGGCTCATCAAAGCATGTTTTTTTGTCTCGTTTAAAGTTTATATTTTTGTCTCTCTTAACCTCTCGTTGCTTTGAGTCCAGAGTTTATTTTTTAAGGAAAACATAAGATATTGTGCAAATTAATAATAATAATAATAATAATAATAATAATAATAATAATAATAATAATAATAATAATCTATCTATCTATCTTCGATTTTTTATAGCTGCTGCCGTCTTCCCGTGCCAAACCTCCAAAGCCTACGATCTTGAGCATCTTCAATGCTTAGCCCTCTACTTGCTTGCATTACTGTCTTCATGTTTTCCTTCCATGTTAACCTTGGTCTCCCTCTTTTCTTCTTTCTGTTCGGATGCCATTCATATAGTTGCTTCGGCCATCGCTCATCTTCCATTCTTAAAACATGTCCTAACCACTTTAATTCCTTCTCCTCAATTCTTTCAATTATGCTTTCTTCTGCTTCCATTATGTTTCTAATTTCCTTATTATTTGTGACATGTTCTAATTTAGACTTTCTGGCACTTCTGCGTAAATAATCCATTTCTAGAGCTATTAGTCTATTCTTGTAGTACTTATTGATTGTCCATACCTCACTTCCATACATTGCAACAGATTCCACCAATGTTTTACCAATATATTTTTTTGTGTCTTTCCAAATATGCTTATCCCACCATATGGAATTTAACGATGATATTATTTTGCTACTCAATTCAATTCTATGTTTTATGTTCTCTTTGCCTATGCCTTCAATGTTATCCATAATTATTCCCAAATATTTAGTTTGTTTCACTTGCTTTATTTGGATTCCTTCTTCCAATATTAAATTTTCTCTTTCATTGCTATTTATTGCCAGATATTCTGTTTTTTTTGTAAATTTACTGTGAGACCCCATGATTCATATGTGTTTTTCAACCTTTTTATCATGAATTCCATATCAAATTTGTCTTGCGCTAAAACCAGTTGATCATCGGCAAATTGTAATGCCAGCAAAAATATGTTGCCTATTGGGATCCCCATACCTTTGTAGCTTTGTTTCCATTTCATTAATATAAATTCTACATAAATATTAAATAAAATTGGTGATAGACTGCACCCTTGTTTCAATCCCTTTGTGGGTTTTGTAGGATTAGATATTATATTTCCAATTTTAACATAAGCGGTGTTATCTTTATAAATTTGTTTAATAATTTCTATTAGGTTTCTATCAATATTGTATTTCTCTAATACTTCCCCTAATTTGTTCCTCGGAATTGAGTCATAAGCTTTCTCTAAATCTATCATTGTCAAATGGGTTTCTTCTCCAACTGTAGTTCGTTTTTCAATTAACTGTTAGATTACAAATATATTGTCAACACATGACCTTCCCGGTCTGAATCCATTTTGATCTTCTACTATTTTGTCTTTAATATCTTTTTTGTAACTTTGTTTTTAGTAACTTCGTAAATATTCTATATAATGTGTTATTTATACTTAGTCCTCTGTAGTTTTTTTCGTCTCTTCTATCACCCTTCTTGTATATTGGTACAATGTAGCTTATTTTACATTAATCAGGAATCTTCTGTATTGCAATTCACTTATTAAACAAGTTAATAATAATAATAATAATAATAATAATAATAATAATAATAATAACAAATTCATTCATTAATTCATTTTGAGAATTTTCCTCATCATTGAGGATTTTCTCCAACCAATCTTAGTAATTAACATGAGTTAAAAAATATACATAAATGACTACGGACTTATAGTCTACCAGTCTGTAATAAACGTTCACAAAATTTTATTAATTAAAGTTCTCCATCGATATTTTTCTCTGTCCTCTGTGTCTTCATCCGTTACACCAAATTTGTTTATTGAATTCTGAATGTTATTCTTCCAGATTGTTCTTGGTCTTCCTTTTCTGTTCCTTCTTTCGATTTTCCATTCATAGACGGCCTTTGGCAGTCTTCCAGCCTGCATTCTTCTTACGTGGCCATGGTATTTTAGCCTACTGTGTTCAATCTTATCAACTACACTTCTTTCTGCATTCATACATTTTATAAATTTCTGTATTGATAATTCTTTTCAGTCGATATTTTCTGGCAGCTCTTCTCCAAAAATTCATTTAAACTGCAGTATATAATACTATAAATAATAATAATAATAATAATAATAATAATAATAATAATAATAATAATAATAATAATAATAATAATAAATTGAACAGGTTTATGAATGCATAAAAACATCTTTCTGTAACATATATTTAAGACAATCTTTTCCTCCAACTTTATCTGTTTTCCTATTCCCTCTATTGCAGTTCTTTTTAGCGAATTCCAAAGGAATGAAGCTGTTGAGGTTGTTCTCATGAACAAAAATTAGAAATCTTTATTGATTTCTACTTAGTAGACATCGAAAATGACCATATGACATGAAAAAATAAACGCCTAAACCGGGATTTGAACCCGAGACACCTAATTATATACGCTAGCGCGCTCCCAATTGCGCCACTCAGGCATTCCAGCAGAAACGTTTCCTTTTCTTCCTTATATATGCTTCAATATCATGAGGAGGAGCGGGAACATCGGATCGAACTGCCAACTTGTGACTTGTATAATAAACAAACATACAAGGAGATAAATATAAATAAATAAATAAATATATGTATATATATATATATATATATATTATATATATATATATAGAAATGTACATATACACTGTATTTGTCCACCGCTGTGGTCTCGAGGTAGCGTGCTGCCTTGTCACGCAGCGGGCCTGGGGATCCCGGTCGGGGCAGTTTTTTGGGTGAGGTTTTTATCGGGGGGTTTTCCTCAGCTGTAATGAAAATGTCAGGAAAACTTTAAAGCCCAAACGGTCCCCGAAATCATATGACGATCATCATTATCATCATCCTTATCATTACCATAATCATCATCATCCTTATCATTACCATCATCATCATCCTTCACCGGTGTAGAAAGCAACGGGAAGCTACCACTCCTAAAATTCCGTAGTAAAGCTGCAAGCATAGCATGAAAATGCACTGTATTTGTGTGTTTGCGTGTGTCTGCTAATGCTCTATTGGCCACAACTTTTTTCGGAACTAAATTAGGCATTTAGCTATTAATTAAGAAAAGTAAGACCCAGTTCGTTAACCACGAACATCGGACAATTGGAAATGGGGGTTTGCCTGAAGAAAATAATTTTAGCGGGCGCAATTTCCACTTTTAGCAATGAAACCCGGTATATGCCACTGGAATAAAATAAGAATGTCATTATCAACAAATCAAGAAATGCGAGTAGAGATTTACCTATAAGTCGAAACTAGCTGCCGCCATGTTTATTTTCTTGGAATGTAACCGGGCACATATGACGTAATATTAACAAAACACACATATTCCGTGAACCAGTAAAATCGGACAACAAATTCGACTTGTTGAGGAATTCACTTAGTTTAGACAGTTCCTGCGTGACGGAATTATCTTCAATTGATTTCTTTAGTTTCTGCAACCATATATTTTGATGTCTACCTCATCTACACCTTGCTGATGGCATCCATTTAAATCCTCCTTTGACATTCTTTCACCTTTCATCCATTTTAAATGTTAATAATAATAATAATAATAATAATAATAATAATAATAATAATAATAATAATAATAATAGTAATAATAATAATAAAGGTAAAGTGATCCCACCACAGGTCTCAGGAGGCCCTTGGGGTAGTGGGAGGTTAAGGCTTCCACTTTTTTCTGGACAGTAGCGTAGTGCCAAACCACTACGCTATGGCGCGCCTCAATAATAATAATAATAATAATAATAATAATAATAATAATAATAATAATAATAATAATAATAATAATATTATAAGAGAGATGAACGTAGGTAAATGGAGGAGACTAAAAACGGGCTACATTATTTTTATAGGAAATCAGATATAATAAGAATACTTAAGTCTCGTAGTCACGTTGGGCAGGACATGTGACACGAATGAGAAATGAAAGAGGGTATGGAAGCTTCTTGTAGGAAAACTAGAGGGAAAACTCCCGGTTAGCAGACCAAGAATGAGGTGGGAGAATAATATTTACCATGATTTGATGGAAGTAGATTATACAGAGGATGATTGGAAAACATTAGCTCAGATTAGGGATGTGTGGAGAGCTTATGTCCGCGCAGGATGAACGTATGGGTTCGATAGAGCCAGTGAGTTAGTTATTGATCTACCACATAAATAAAATGTTACCAATTAATTAAAATAAACACACACAATTATTGAATAAATAAATAAATAAATATGCCTAAATAAAAATAAGTAAATAAAACAATTGAATGAATGCACTAACAAATAAGTTATTACATTCGAATATATTACTTCTGCTATAAATGTTATTTGAACAACGAGTTGACGATTTATAATCATCATATATTTTATTATTATTATTATTATTATTATTAACCCGTCAAAGCCTGTCCCAAGCCAGGTTAGAAAAGGGTGAGGGGGAGGAGTAACAATCTCGTTAAAAATTCAGGGTTCAGTGCGCCCGGCTGATAATACCCTGTTAAGGCCGCTTATCTAGGTTACAGATACTGCTGCCTTACAGTTCGTCATTGGTTTGATAAAGGCTAGAGGAAGAAAACCTTGACCAAAATCACCTGGTTCTCCAGGTTTGGGGCTTGATGCATCAGGCCAGCTCCCTGTCTGTCAAAAAAAAAGAACAATGCTAAAAAGCCTAAAGATTTAAAGCCGGACGAAAATAAAACATTATTATTATTATTATTATTATTATTATTATTATTATTATTATTATTATTTGTCAATTTAAAAGAAATATTTACAGATACAAAAAATCTTATATTTATCTTTAAAGTGCTACAATTTTCATAGACCTGCAATATGTAGAGCTATTGATTAATGAATAGCTTTTTTATTGGAGATATTTAATTTTTTATGCAAATGAGAAAATCGATAGTTGTATCCTAATGAAGTATGGGTAACACAGATAGATATGATTAAATAGTGGGCACTAAAACCAGAATTGTATTCCAGATCATAAATATTTCAACAGATGAGGACTTGGAGGCGTTGTGGAATGCTATTTCCTTGGATCTAAACAGCTTTTAAGTTGATTTATAGTTTGATTACTTGACGCTGAAATTTGTAAAACTGTAGTTATTTTTTACGTAGAAAAAAAACTACTCGCCAGGCAGGGTGCATAGTTTCTATTAATATTGCTCTACCATCACCCATTACTTCTCTTTGCCAACATGAATCTATTCTAACTCTTGTTTATAACTTATTATAACTGTAACAATGTGAGGTTAATGTCCTACTGTATTCGGCTCATTTAACTAACTGGCACAATCGAACCCGTAGGTTCATGGGCTTGCGGACATGAAGCTCTCCTCACACCCCAACCTGAGCTAATGCTTTCCAATCTTCCCCTGTATAATCTAATTCTATCAAATCATGGTTAATGTTACTCTCCCACCTCATTCTTGGTCTACCAACTGGGTGTTTTTCCTCAGGTTTTCCTGCAAAAAGCTTCCATGTCCCTCTTTCATTTCCCATTCGTACCACATATCCTACCCATTGCACTTTATGAGACTTAACTCTTCTTATTATTTCTGGTTTCCTATAAATATCACTTAGATCACTGTTGTGTAGTCTTCTCCATTCGTCTATCTGCTCATCTCTCTTTGGTCCAAAAAGTTTCCTAAGACATTTATTTTCAAATACTCGTAATCTTTTCTCCTCCTTTAATGTAAGAGTCCATATTTCGTATTCATATAATATAACTGGGAGAATAACAGTTTTGTATATTTTCAGTTTAACTTTTTTTGAGAGAAGTGGGACGACGAGAGTCCCTGTAATTTATAAGATCGAATTCTGTCGTAGCTATAATTATTTACCTGAATTCTTGAATTACTTATCTGGATCAGAGTGCTTCAAATATTCTTAAGATTAAGCTCCACAGCCACAACTAAAGAGACATAAAACTATAAAATCATGCTGTTTACAATCCTAGATTTTTCCGTTTGAAAACATTGAAATGTATAAATAATATTTTGAGAAAAAACCACATACCGTAATAATTTTAAAGGAAAACTCATTCTAGGCCTAAACCTTTTTGTATTTTGCATTATTATTTATTAACAATTTCTTGAAATTAATTGATTATAATGTAAAATTATTTGAATTTTAATTTTGAGACGCATAATGGCACGAAAATTATCCTTAACTTACAGGATTATTCCAGAGAAGAAATTTTAATAAATCAATGAGTTCGACAAGGGGGTACATTATCACCTACATTGTTTAATATATAGTTTGACGAGGTTATACGAAAATGGAAAAAATCAAGTCCATTAGGAGTACAAATTAATAAGGAAATGTATATGAATATTTTAATGTATGGAGAGGATCTGGTAATTATATAGAAGTCAGAGGATGATTTACAAAGATCCATTTACATGTTGAATCAATTGGGACTCTATTATAATCTCAAAGTCTCAACTTCAAAAACTAAAATTATGGCTTTTCAGGGCAAAGTGCCAGTCAGAGCAAAAATAGTGATCAATAATGAAATGATGGAACAGATAGCACACTTTAACTATCTTGGTTCAGATATAACATATAGCTATGATTGGGATATACATAATAAATTAAACCGATATCAAATGATGTGTGGCACTATAAGAAGAACCCTCCGAAAGACTCAAAGAGAAACTCAGCTCAGGTTTTATAACATTATGGCTGTTCCTGTTCTTTTATATTGATCTGAATCTTGGGTACTTACAAAAAAAGATATCTCACATATTCAAGCCACTGAAATGAAATTTTTAAGATCCGTAAAAGGATGTACGCATGGATAGATTACACAATGAATCAATAAGAAATGAACTGGAGATATTTTCAATAGTTGATAAACTAGAAGAGCACAAATACCAATGGAAAGAACATTTAGACAGAATGGACAATACAAGATTACCCAAAAAGATCAACACCTACAAACCACATGGAAAAATATCTTTGGGACGGCCAAGGAAACGATGGACTTGAGACCGGAACAGGTCGCATTGACCTAATACTGGAAAGGAAGAAGAAGAATTTTGAGACCTTTCTTTGGACGTGTCACGTGTGAGACTTGTGATTGATTACTAGTAGATTATGGATGTTTGTTTTTGGATGCGTTAATGTCTTGTCGAAATATAACATATTCATTTCTACGAATTATAAAACGACCATTAAAAATACATAATGTATCACGATAATTCATCGGCACCGAATACTAGCCTCAAACGCTATCTCAAGTATGACATATGCCTAAGTTTCAATATTCCTGCCAAATTTCAATTATTTAGATAATAAAGAATGCCAAATATGTTGTATGTTACCGAACAAGTTGGTCATGAGTAGAGCTAAGATTTTTATATAATAAAAGTTAAGACTCAATACAGATAGTATATATTATTCAATTGTTTGTGTGTGACACGAAAACAAAAGACAGAAGTCTAACTTCTCATTATACTATTCAACTGTTTGTATGTGAAACAAAAACAAAAGATAGTCATAAGTCTAACTTCTTAATTACACTATTCAACTGTTTGTATGTGAAAGAAAAACAAAAGATAGTCGTAAGTCTAACTTCGTATTATACTATTCAGCTTTTTGTAAGTGAAACAAAATAAAAGATAGTCATAAGTAGGGCTAGGATTTTTATGTACTAAAAGGTAAGATTGCAACATAGTATAATGAGAAGTTAGACTTATGACTATCTTTTGTTTTTGTTTCACATACAAACAGTTGAATAATATAATGAGAAGTTTGACTTCTGACTGTATTTCGTTTTTTTTTCATACACAAACAGTTGTATAATATATTGAGAAGTTGGACTACTGACTGTATTATGCTTTGGTTTGACACACAAACAGTTTAAAAATATATACTATCTGCATTGCAATCTTATATTTTATTACATACAAATCCTAGCTGTAGTCATCACTGTAACCAATTATTGAATGCCATCTCAATATTGTATTATCCTATCTTTAAAATATTAACCAAATTAAAAACCAGCTCCCTAACTCCTATCCCGCACCGCAGTCGACTGGTTAAAACAAGATGCCTTGATGCAGAGCTATGGGACTTGCGCTGCGCTGGTTCGGGTCTTCATGGGGGAAGACATTTTCTCATGGAATTTTTGTAAGAATGGCATCGGTTTTCCACCCAGTAGATTGAGCTGCTACAATAACACAGCTCTATAAAAAAAATGTTGCCCTGAATATCTCAGCGAATTTCTATGTTTTCAAGTGCACAGTTTACGAATATATTCATGAAAGTGCTAAATGTGTTCTAGTTTTTATGATTTTTGCATATATTATATCTTAAACAGTAAACGGCTTATTACTAATAAAATGTATGTTTCCAGTCATGATTTGATTTCTGTGCATTTTTTTCGCGTATACAAACATTATGTGATTCCCCACTCTCACACCCCTCACTCCGCACATCGGGCGTGATCTCAGTTATTTGACAAAATTAAAGTACTCACGACCTGATCTGGATTTGATAAAACAATTCGTCAAAGCGTTGGACAAGGAAGGAAAATGTTTGAAATACATTTGTAGAACATTTTCTAAGCTCAGTATGTAAAAGTTAAAAGGCGGAATATTTGATGGTCCTCAAATTCGGCAATTGATGAAAGATGCAAATTTTATCAAAGTTATGACTGTTCCGGAAAGTGAAGCTTGGAAGGGTTTTGTATTGGTAGTAGACAATTTCCTAGGTAACTATAAAGCTCCAAATTATATAAAAAAAATGTGCAAACATGTTGATAAGCTTCAAGATTCTGGGAGCAAATATGAGTATAAAGTTACACTTTCTCCACAGTCACCTGGATAGATTTCCGGATAATTTAGGAAATTATAGCGACGAACAGGGAGTACACTTTCACTAGGATCTAAAAGTAATGGAGGAAAGGTATCAGGGTATATGGGACCGTTACATGATGGCAGATTACTGCTGGTCTTTAAAAATAGATTGTCCCCTAAAAAATTATAGAAGAAAATCTTATAAAAGGCGTTTCACTGAAGTATAACATGGGTTTTCGATATTTTTCTTTCTATTTACATCAGCACATACTAATTAAAAAAACAATTGACATTATAAATATATGTGTTATATTTTTTTCATATTTTCCGATTTTTGTAGTGTAAAATGAAAATAAAGATTTAAAAAAAACAGAGCAAATCTTCCAAAATCATTAATAGTTTCATGAACTGTGAGCATAAATATATCCGAAATTGATCTTATATTAAGGGCAACAAAACCACTGTTGACGAGTGTAATTAGCGGTTCCAGGTTGAGAAAACTAGCTATAACGACTGGGGGACGCGATTTGCTGACCAGTTGGGAAGATTATGGCCCAACTAGAGATAATGGAGTTTGGCGAATTAGAACTAACCGAGAACTACAACCTTCATGCAAAGACATAGATATAATACCAGATATTAAAGCTAGAAGATTCGAGTGGATGTGACATGCATATGGAATGGACACAAACCGAACCCCGAGGGTAGCACTGGATGCAAAACTTGATTCTAAAAGAAGACGTGGTAGACCCAAGATTAGGTGATTGATGGATGACGTGGAGAGCGATTTGTAATCGGAGACATAAAGTAAAGGACAGAATAGAATGGCGAGCTGTTGTTCGGGAGATCAATACTAAACTCTAAAAACTGTAGTACCAGAGATGATGATGATATGGGGCGTAAGTAAAATTTGAGACTGATAAATATTAAAGCAAAATAGTAGTGCGATATTTGTACCAGCTCAATTAAAAATCTTATTACAGTACCCTGTCCATCGCTGTGATCTCGAGGTAGCGTGCTGCCTTGTCACGCAGCGGGCCCGGGTTCGATTCCCGGTCGGGACAAGCTCCTGGGTGAGGCTTTTTTTTCGAGTTTTTTTCCTCACCTGTAAGACAAATGTCAGGAAGCTTAGGGCCCAACAGTTCCCGAAAATCATCCGGCCATCATCATCATCTTTATCATTATCGTCATCCTTCAGCGGTGTGGAAAGCAACGGGAAGATACCATAGCTATAATTCCCTATTAAAGCTGCAAAGCATAGCATGAAAATGCTATGATTGCAGCGAAAGACCTGCCTTCAGGCAGAATTACTATGGATGGATTAGTACCCTAGGAAACCTGACTGCTAATAATTGGTTAATTTTCGAAATTTGGTTCTTTAATATATCTATGATTGTAAAAAAAAATCATATTGATATAAAAGAATGCTATATTTATAGGACGAAAATTTGTGTTTTTATTTTTTATTATTTAACCTCTCCCTTTGTCGATACTTTCAGTTTCTCCACGCTTCCCGGGGCTTAAAATGGCAGGACTGTCAGTTAAGGATTTTAAAATCTTGATCACATAGGCCTATATACATTTTTCACATACAATGACATAGAGGGCCCCCATTGTTGAATTTTGAGCTCAATGCCAGGCGATCGCCGAGATAATACGAATGCTATGTCATCAGGCACAATTCACACACACATTCAGATTCAGCAAATCAAGTTGGTATGAAAGATTATGAGAACTAGATGGTGTTCGGAGACTATTTGCACCCTAAAAGTCCCTGATATTTGTATTACCGATGAGGGAAATTAAAGAAACCCGTCTGGGGATCGAACTTGAACCCGCTTAAGCTGAGTACCACTAGATCACAGCAGTGAATGGCGGAAGTCTATGAGACTTAGAAAAACCGTTATTAATATTATTTTTATAAAATAAACACTTCAGATTTGTTAGATTTAGTTGGATGTCTGCATTCTCATCTGGGAAATATTTTAATTTCATTGATTGAATTATGAAAATTCTTTAGATCTAGTAATGCTTGTGTGGGTTTTACTTAAGAACTGTCCGTAAGAACTAGCTCCAGTTAGTTATACGGGAGATGACAGCCAGTTCATTGTTTTTGGCTTGACTCCCGAAAGAAAATATTTAGTCCTCCTTCTTTAATCATTGTGCCATTCCGTTCTGTTTATTCACTTGAGAATTTTTCATAATTCAATATATTGTAATGTCCTTTTAACTACATCGACAGCATTGAAACTATTTTTAGCGTTGTAGTATATTTATATTCATTAAACTGACGAAAATCATTAAAATTATGCTATAGATATGTAGGCCTATCGGTATTGATAGAAGAGCACTTTAAAAATTTATATATATTATATATGTATATATTAGGGTTATAACGTTTTGAACTTTTGTGAAATAAACATTTCCTGTGCAATAAATGGGTGAACTTTTGCTTAAAACCATTGAAAAAGGCCTTCATTTCACTGAGCTTCAAGAAAAGGTCACCCCCAAATTAATATTAAATATTGATATATAAATATATTTGGGGGTGAATTTTTTTTTAAAGCTCAGTGAAATGAAGACATTTTTCAAATGTTTTAAGTAAAAGTTCACCCATTCATTGCACAGGAAATATTTTATTTCACAAAAGTCCAATAAGTTATAACCCTAATACATATATATTTTACGTGAGTAGAAATATCCAATCTGTGTTTAAGAACCAAACAAGTTACATTTTAACTAATTGGTATAATATCCAGTCCTCCATCTCTGGGTCCTGATTTCGCATTCATGATCACTCCATGTGGAGTTCACAGTGGGCAAATCGGAGCCAGTACAGTTTTTTTTGGGGGGGGGATTGTCTCGATTTTCCATTGCCGAAAACTTAATTCCACCATTTGTCCATACAAATGTCATCCATTCTGTTCCATTTCATTTCATCTGCCCCTGCGATGATGCGAGGGGCCTGGTCGGTCGGGATCCTCGTGTGTCACAGAGCTTCAATAATAGTCCTCATCTCATCTCATCCATCGGCCTGGTATTTCGCCGGGCATGAGGATAGAGATAGATAGATAGAGAGAGATAGGTAGATTGATAGATAGATAGAGATAGAGATAGATAGATAGAGATAGAGAGATTGAGATAGAGAGAGAGATAGATAGATAGAGAGAGATATATATAGATAGAGAGAGATAGAGAGATAGAGATAGATAGATAGATAGAGAGTGAGAGAGAGATAGAAAGAGAAAGAGAGAGAGAGAGAGAGAGAGAGAGAGAGAGAGAGAGAGAGAGAGAGAGAGAGAGAGAGAGAGAGAGAGAGAGAGAGAGAGAGAGAGAGAAAAATCAACGAAATTAAAAAAAATAAGCTTGAGTAATTGAAATATTATTTATCTTATCTTTTTTTAGGTACATTGTGTTTATATACTATTATGGTTATTTATTTGCAATTTGTAAATACACTGATATTTTTTGTTAGGTTGATTAACCCCGAGATTTTAATTCGGGACCTTCCAAATACGTGTATAAGCCTACAATAATACTGTCTGAGCGAATTTGTTGGTTTAATTTCATTTTCCCAACAATGGAAAGATTAAAATATACGCGGATTTAGTCAGCTCATATAGTAATGTTTAAAACTCTTTTCGTGAAGTTCGAGGTTCAAATCCCGAGAGTCGATCAAGCTCACTATTTACGATCTTAAAGACCAGGATATAAGGACAAACATATTATATACTTTGCCACAGAAACATTTGATCTACCAAGCTGACATTTCGAACAATATTAAGTATAATATTGCCGTCTCTGTATACGCGTGGCTATCGTGCGCGGCTGCCCTGTATGGGACTCCGCAAGTTCGAATCCAGAGGGATATTGGTGGTGAGCTATAGGCCTACTGGGATTTTTCGCATTTTTCTCGGGTTTTCCCGAATTTCATCTCACCAACACGCTCTATTCCCTCTTCTCTTCCTTTCATGTCATTTCATTTCTCGTTTATTCATTTTCATATCATATCACGTTAGGAGAAATAGTGTTGAAAATTTGTGGTTGCGGGATTTAGTGTGGGACCCACCTGGGTGCTGGCTTATGACTCCGAGCCTGAGCAATAAGGAAGGACAGAAGAGGCCAATGGGAACATTGTGGTCTTTTTTCGCGGCCACGGGTCCAATCCAAAATGGCGGTATGGGTCATGAGAGAAGAACCTGGTGTGCCAAATCCCGAAAACGACCTGCAACTCACATTACACCATAGACTTTCATTTCGTTCATCCATAATATACTATCTATAATAGCATAGCCCAGTGTTGTTCCATAACCTCTCCTTTGTTAGGAGTTACTAGACCAAGTTAATTTAATTACCTTATTTGCCCATAGATGTCATGAATGACATGCGGTCATCGTACCGACTCAATGAGACATCTAGCAGGCAACTAAGGTATTACTAGGATGTTGAGATTGGCAAATTTGCTTAGAGACCTTTTTTATTCAGGCTTAAGGATCTTTTATGAGCCTGAAAATCTTCAGACTCAGGATCCACGGCTTAAAGTCCTACCTGTAGGACTTACTCCTTGAATTTTTCCATCCTAAAAAATCAATCGATCGCGGCCGGGTATAATATACTGGAATATCACAATAGATGTTTCAGGTTGTTATTCTCAGGTAAGTCTGCCCGCCCAGAGTAAATAAAGGATAAATAATTATGCATATTACTGCTAATATCCGAACAGTTCTTACGTAATATCGCTGAGAGAAAGAATGATTTTCAATAATTTTGTTATTTTAAAGTGATTCAGTCAGTAGTAGTAAATCGTGCTGCGAGAGTTTCTAGGCCGTGCTTGTTTTCTTGTTCGTTTAGCGTTAGAATAAGAATCGAAATGTTTGAACTACATCCATAAATATCGTATGAAAATAAATTTCCCATGTCGTAACAAACTTTTGTCCTAAATAATTCCGCAAGGGAGAGAAAAATATATACTATGCAGATAAATGTTATACATTAAATATATTAACGTTTAATTCAAATTTTTGCTACGGTACGCTGCATGTTTATCTTTACTCTGAATTATTTTATTTCATACTGTATCCTATTTCAGTATTTTACGATCTTCTTAAAAATGTTTGGAAAATTACATAACTTAATACTAAAAAAAAAAAAGGTCAGAACTTAAACCAACATATAAACGTAATATGCCTAAAGGGGCACCTACACGATCAATATTTACGTCAATATATTGCACAATAATTGATATTTTACAATAATATTGAGCGTGTGTAGATCACATTGAAAGATTGCGCAATATATTGAGTCAATCAAAAGCAGTTTGATTTTTATTGTGCAATCTAGTAAATATTGTGTCGTCTGTTGGCAATATTGCGCAATACTAGTTCAGTTCTGTGTTCTGTCTTCTTATTGTTCTACATGTTGACTGCGCGAACCAATTTATTGCACCGTGTGGGTTGGCCAAGTAATACTATTGTACAAAATATTGTGCAATATATTGACGTAAATATTGATCGTGTAGGGGCCGCTTTATCTTAATTTGTGTTCTCTATCTAGAACGAGAACACACCCTGCCAGACATGCTCGTTAAACACAATCAGTGCCCAGGAGAACAGCCTTGAAAATGGAACTAGTTCCGAAAGGCATAACTGATTATTTTAAACAAATTTGATTCGTTGAAGACGACTCCTATCACAGGTACAACTTTATTGTTTTAAATATCTGTCTTAATGAGTGATTTTACATGTAAAAAAGTAAGGATAACCAATATAAATTATGTGGGCATCAAAAGTACGTTTTTTTCCCCCATAAGCCTAATTAAAAATAAAAATTATGTAACAAAAATGTATTTTTAATAGTTACGAAGTGGTTTCCATTTGATTTTGTCAATTGGAGTACTGATTGAATAATCCTTCCATTTGTTTATATGTTATAAGAAAATTTGCAAGTCGCTGATTAAACATTCCTAATTGTGAGTTTATCTAATTATTACCATAGCATTTTGTTAGCATATATTTTTAGATTTATCATTTTTACTTCATTTTATTTTGAAATATTTATAATAATTTCAACATTACACATGAGCCAGTTTATTAAGAACATATTTTAAGGTTTTCATTTGTTTCAGTTGTTAAATAGTTATGCACATGTTAGTATTTATTTATTAAGAATAATTAAATTCGACATAATATGAAATAAATTATTTACATTGCAATAATTGAAAGATTTTAGAATTCGTTTTAAAATTATAGGAAGGGTGGCGGCAGTTATTCGGGAGGGATAAGGATGTACTTACCATTGCACATAAATTCTTCTAAGTTCTATAGAATCCCAGTGCGCATGCGCTAGTGCTTCATGTAATCCGAGAAAGATAAATGCGACCTCCAGCAGTTGGTGGTATATGTATGTGAAATCAGTATGACCAACATTGACACAAAATTCCCAGAACTTGTCTAAATATGTATAATTAACACGAAATGAACTAGTGGAAATATGATTTTACGTGGTAACCGTCCGACATTTTGAATTTTTCATAGAATAACAGATATGAAGAGGTAATTTATTTTACGTATCAAATCACATTTAAAAAGCAAGGAACCTAAAAGCTAACCAAACCTAAATCAATTACTGTAACACAAATCAATTACTCTAACATAGGTGAAATCCAGGGAACGTGGAAGTGATGTTGGCACATCTGGAGTATTTTGGGTTGTTGATGGTGGCAACGTTGGAACAACATAGGAAGAGGAGGGAAAATAGCAGAAAGTAGGAAGTAAGCAATGTAGCACGATCATGTTTTACGTAAATATATAAATATATAAAAAAAGATCGTTGCAACATTGGAAGATGTTTAAAAGTGTTGAAAAATGTTTTAAACGTGTTTAAAAGTGTTTAGTGCATCAGTGGCATAAGAAATAAGAATTAAAATTTTGTGCGACGGTTTGTACACCACACCCTTCGGGAGAATATTACAAAACTATTTTAATTTTGTCAAGGATCACAAATGAAAAGTACTTGTAAGTATTTAGCTGCTTAGGTGGAATGGGATTGTCAGGAGAGAGAGGAATGTTTGGGAGAGAGTACATGTACTCTCTTTCTATAAGCAGTGTAACGATCAGAAGAGAGTTTTATGTTCGCTATAAGAGAGATTAGTCTTGTGGAGAGTTTAAGTTTTGGACAATACGGCTACCTGATATAATGAGATAGACAGACTTGTGAAATAATTGATCTATTACTTTGATTTTTGGAAGATCCAGCTACAGGAGAAGAACATACTATTTTGGAACAAAATAAAATAAATAGGTTTCGGAAGAAGAAAGTTTTATAGACGAGGAGCATCAGGTGAATATGCACCAAAGCAGAAATTAGCATTATCAGCCACCATTGCCAAGATAACCTCCCGAACAAAAGCCTAACAAGGTATATACTCATTTTTGTACTTAATGGGTTTCCAGGGAGCCAAATAAGAAAATGGGGGGTTCCAACAATTCTTGGGGGGGGGGGGTTTGTGGGAGTCCTGAATTTAAATTTTATCAATTATAATTTTATTTTCACGTTTAATCGGTTCATCGGGATCAAAAAATACCTTTTCAAAAACAAATTTACGAGGAGGCATTTAAGGAGGTTTTATGCATAGTATCATATATAATACCTTTGGTCCCAACATTTTCCCATTTAATTGATGCTGTCATCCAAAGACTGCAGTTGGAATCGAATATATATATGAAAACTTTCATATTTATATTTGTATACGCGAAAATCTGCAATATAACATATATATGAGCTAAAGTTCTGAAGTATATGATACCACAGATTATAGTGAGTTGGAATTATTCCCTAAGCACAAAGATATCATATATGATACCTAAGAATGCAGGAGAATAACTAAAATTAATTTTTCAGTAGAATATCTTGCTGCTGCATACGAGAGATGAACAACAAAATTAAGGAAAATAGATTAATATTTTGATCTTCCCCGTTTGTGTTGTCCTGGATTAACACTTGAAATGCACTTTACCAGAAATTTAAAATAGTCCTGACACAGAAAAGAAAAACAAGGAGTAGGATTGCATTAGTAACTAACTAACTAACTAACTGGCACTATCAAACCCGTTGGTTCATGGTCGTGAGGTCATAAGCTCTCCATACATCCCTATCCTGAGCCAATGTTTTCAATCATCCCCTGTATAATCTACTTCCCTCAAATCATAGTTAATGTTATTCTCCCACCTCATTCTTGGTCGACCAACTGGGCGTTTTCCCTCTGGTTTTCCTACAAGAAGCTTCCATGCACGTCTTTCGTTCCCCATTCGTGCCACATGTCCTGCCCATCGCAGTCTACGAGACTTAACTGTTCTTATTATATCTGGCTTCCTATAAAGACCATGTAGTTCACTGTTATGCAGTCTTCTCCATTCACCTGTCTGTTCATCTCTCTTTGGTCCAAAAATGTTCCTATTAACTTTATTCTGAAGTACTCGTAATCTATTTTCCACCCTTAAAGTAAGAGTCCATGTTTCGCACCCATATAATATAATGGTAGAATAATAGTTTTATATATTTTCAGTTTAACGATTCTTTAAAGGAGTTGGGAAGTCAAATGTCTCTGTAATGCATAATAACACGCATTTCCAGAATTGAGCCTATGTTTAATTTCCTTGTGCATTTCATTCCTGTTTGTGATTATTGTTCCTAGGTATTTGAATTCAGCCACTTCCTCAAAATTTCCTTCATTTGTCATTAGCTGTCCATTTCCATTATATAATGTATTTCTATGTGTGGCCATACATTTTGTTTTACTGATATTTACTTCGTCCCAATTTTTTAGTGTTACTCAGTAGTGTGTGCGTGTTGGCCTTTAGTATCTCCTCGCTATCGCCCATTAATACTACATCATCAGCATAAACTAACAGCTTATTAATACTATTGAGTTGTAGGCCTTCTTCATCCTCTAAAGATTTGATGGCATGCTCTATTACAAACATTCTAATCTATGCTCAAAATATGTTGCCCAGACTCAGATTATGAGAAATAGTAAAGCACGCGGGCATTTTATACCAAGGAGACAGGAAAACGCAATAATACATTATTTATCGTATATTGAGAATATGGACAATTGTTGTTTGCAGATGATCAAATAATTTTTGCAGGGGATGAAGATGATATGAAATATATGATAAATAAACTAATGGAAGAATATAAAAAAATGGGGACTGAATATAAATTTACAGAAAACATAATATATGTATTTGGGAAAGTATGTGGATGACCTCATACTCGAAACAGGGAAAATAAAAAAAAAGTGAATCTTTTAAATATCTTGGGTACATAATTACAAGTTTAGGTACCTGTGAGAGAGATGTACAGACTAAAGTTGCAATGGCAAAAAATGCAACTAAGACATTACATTGAATAATTTGGAACAAAAATATTACAAAGGAAACTAAAATGAAAATTTATAAGAGCATAATACAGAATGTGTTGTCATATGGAAGTGAAATTTGGTCTTTGACGGAATTACAAAAGAATAAAATTAGAACAGTTGAATTTTGATTATTTTAGAAGAAGCCTCCAAAAAACAAGACAGGATAAAATAAGAAATGAACTCCTTTGGAGAGAAATGGATGTCACCACATCTGTTGTTAAGAGGATTGAAATTCAAACGCTTAAATGGTATGGCCATGTACAAAGAATGGAAAATGAAAAATGGCAAAAAAATATATATACCAATGGTCACCCCCTGAAAGAAAAAACGTGGCAGACCAAGATGGAAATGGAAAATCTATGTCAGAACCATAATGTATGGTAGGAATTTGGAAGAGGGAGATTGGAATGATAGAGATAAATGGAAACTGAAGAAGGCAAACCTATAAATGGGGGAAAGCCGAAGAAGAGAGAATATGTGCAATAAAAATCAAGAAGGAAAATCACCCTTTTTATTTTACTGTTCATAAAAGCTTCTAACGTGTGGACTAAAATATTTAAAACGGAAGAATATAATTTGTTGGAAAAGAACCTACAAAGTCACCAAAATATTGGTCGAAGGAGCTGCTGATGTTGAACAAAGAGCTCATGAATTCGTGAGATAAAATAGTCCGTTTATTAAGCAAAGTAGTAGTATTAAGGAAAGTACCAGATCAAGTTATTAATGCTGACCAATCAAGATTTGATAAAGGGTTTTGATCTGGACGAATTCTCGCATTGAAGGGATATAAGCAGATTTTTGGCAAGTTGGATCCATAGTACCAATCGCACACTCTTATGTTATATTATTGGCAAATATTGTGATGGGTGGCACGCTTCTGCCCCATGTGAACGTCTTTTTGTCGGAATTCACCGGTCATTTCTCAGTAAACATGAATATCAGTTTAGCAAAAATCAATGTGTTTGCAAATGAAGAAGCCAATAAGAGATACGATCACTTACTATTCACACGACAAAATAACATTTCGGTTGACACCGGGTCTGTGAATATAGGCGTAGATGATCAAATCTACTATTTTATACTTTCTGGAGACTGAATTAATGAAGTCAAAAAAGTTGATCTTAGAAAATGGTGTATTATTCAACAAGCCGATAATTTTTTCATTTCCAATCAAGCATTTGTCAACTCCAGAACAGTTCGGTGACCCCTTTGCCCAGTGGATTTCCACTGCAAGCAGCCACCCGAATGTTGGCGGGAAAGCAATAACTATTGAGTTCAGAAGGAAATGTCTAAACTCCGCCTCGAGAACTGAGAAAGGCATATCCGGCAACCCCATCACCGCAATCCTTAATCGTAAGGAATTAGCTACTTTTTCAAGGAAAAATCACAGGTACGCAAGAAGCCTTGGTGGTTTCTAATTAGTGTGTCCAATGTCGGATTCGAGAGTCGTTGGTTCACTCCAGACCAAATCTATGTGTATTTTTTTGTGAGAAAAATTGAAGAAGTGGAACACAAAGTCCATCGGTACCGTGTTATAGACTTACAGGTTTATATTGATGATACTATTTTTTTTGTAATGAAAGCATACGAATTAAAACAGTTGAATAACAGCGAAGCTGTGTACCAGCGCTGGATGTGTACGCCTCAACTACAATTTTGTGTGCCTTGGTGTATAATAGGTATTCTGCACTTTAATACTCGGGTAAGAAATCTTATTTTAATCTTACAAATGACTTTAAATTACAATGGATGTCTGTAAGGATAATCAATGTTTTAAATGACCCAATTGCTTGAGTTGGATGCCCCCAAATACAACTGTACTGTTACACTTCTATGTAGTTTCTAGGTGACCATAGATAGAACTCTTAGTTATGATATCATCGCTGGCACGCGTAACGCGGACGACGCTTCAATGGTAACTTTGTATATTTGTGATTTTTGACAACATAAATGTGTTTATTTAGTCAACTCTTGAAAACTGCTCCTGAAGCTTTTTACTAATTAGTTCCAATTTCTTGATTTTTGTGAAGCAGGCGGAAGGATCTAATCGTGCAGGTTGCGTTAATTTTGTTAACAATTTATCAAATAAGCTACAGCATGTGGCAGAATGGTTTTAATACTATGTAAATACGATATTGACCTTTTTTATGATTCTCCACTTAGTTAACAAGGATAGGAGTGCTTTGTTCTGTTAAGCAAAAATAGAACTAAAATAATAATAATAATAATAATAATAATAATAATAATAATAATAATAATAATAAAAATAAACAATATAAACAATCATTTAGCATCAGTACAATATCGTATGTGACACTAATATCTTCTATACAA
The DNA here is from genome assembly GCA_030220185.1 of Diploptera punctata. Classification (NCBI taxonomy): domain Eukaryota; kingdom Metazoa; phylum Arthropoda; class Insecta; order Blattodea; family Blaberidae; genus Diploptera; species Diploptera punctata. The sequence continues at coordinate 1,503,659 of JASPKZ010000038.1, read as the reverse complement.
GGTAAAATTAAATTAATATTAGTACGAGTAATTTATTCTTGAATTCATTTTCACCAATTAATAAATATTTCACATTTCTGAAATTCATTGACATTTAAGTTTTATTTGTTGTGTTTTGATATAATTTTGTTATAAATGAAATCATTAGATTTATTTGTATTTTTAGAATTATCTTCTTTAATTGACATATTTTAAAGTTTTATTGCGTATTTGTACTATAATAATTATTTTTTGTTCCATGCCACCTGTTTGTCATTCGACATTTCAGGTATTCTCTCGTGGCATTGGCGTATTGTAACCCACTTCTGAGGTTGGGGCGCCTGGAAGGCGTGGTTATGCTATCCCAATGATATAATGGGTGATGACGATAGGTAATGATGCGCCAGGAGAGGTCTTTAATCTAAACTTAATCTAATGAGATGAATATGATATTGATGATAATGATGTCCAGATGATATTCGGGAACCGTTTGGGCCTTAAAGTATCCTGACATTTGTCTTACAGGTGAGGAAGAACCCCGAAAAAAACTTGACCCAGGAAACATGTCCCGAGCGGGGATCGAACCCGGTCCCGCTGCGTGACAAGGCAGCACGGTACCTCGAAACCACAACGGTGGACTGTACTAGAATTATTATTATCATTATTAATTTTACCAAATATTTGTTGCGTTGTTTGTACTATTAGTAATATTAACTATTTTGATTTAATTAATTAAATAAAAATAAAACTTAGTTTTATTTGATTTTCATATTTATTAAGATACAATTCAGTGACAGCTGTTTCGGTACACTGTACCTTCTTCAGACATGTTAAATTATGAATTGTGTTATTATAGTACATATCAACTGATCTAAGCAACAATACAACAATAATTTATTTAAATTTTTAAATGTAACAAAGGCGATTCATTCAAATCAAGTTGAGAATTTAACAGTTTATAGAAACAGCTGTCACTGAATTATATCTTAATAAATATGAAAATCAAATAAAACTAAGTTTTATTTTCATTTAATTAATAAATATGGATTTTCATCAAGTAAACACCAACTCAATTGATTATTTTAATTGACTTAATATGTAACGTTTATGTACAATTTTATCTATAAAATTATTATTATTATTATTATTATTATTATATATTATAAGCATATTTTTTACCCTGCTTAGTTGTAACTGTAGGTAAAATAATTATTTCCATAACAATAAAGAATAATAATAATATATTTTACATAATAATATGAAATAATTGGGATTTACCTTGAAAAATAGTGATTAAAATTCTGATGAATATTTTATAAGATGAGAATAATTAAATTACTCTGATTGAAGAGAAAGTTACACAGTCGTGTAATCAGTATCAGCTTTTAAATCTTTCGAAAATCGTAGGTCGGTTAATGTTAATGAAAAAGGCTCGTCACTTACATCTGTTGAATCTTGGCTCTCTCCCCTTGCATCTTGCCAACTATTGTGCCAGTCTTACTGTTCTTCACCCAACCCCCAATGCCCAGTTGTTGACACATATCTCTGCAGTACTTTGTGAAGTAACATCCTGTATCAAATTAGAGAAGTCAAGTTAATTGACAAAGAAAATAACAGGTCATAGAAAATATGTCGATTTCTGTATGCAAATAGGCTACTGGAGGCCAATAGGACCAAATTGTCTTGCTAGAATATATTCTTCTTTCGACGGATGATTTTTACCTTGCATAATTCAAATATAATTTTGATATTATAAGGTGAAAGGCATAGTAATGCAATAAAATTATTTAAGAAACCACATTATTATCATTGAAATTATATGAAAGACATTTTAAAAATAAATTTTGATTATTAGATATAATGTTTAAAGTATCAAGTTATTAAATTTGTAACTCTGTATTAACTTTTCAAAGAGCTAATTAACATTCAAGAATTTTGTGCGTGTGAGATTCTAGTGTTAAACTTAATATGTACTCTTCAACCAGTTTCTAATTGGACAATCTTATTAGAACACCCTTGAAAAAAAACCTTAAATACTATGAAGGAAATTGCATTTTATAAATGCTCATGCATTTAATATTATTTTCTCGCTATTGTATATGTTAATTGTAGATGGGCTATAATTGTAAATGAAATGAGGGGCGTAGAATGAGGAGAAAGGGAGTTTATGGAATAGAAAATACATGCAGCCGGTTACGCGCAGCACAAGATGTGACATGTTAAACAACTCTCGGCAAATACTGGAGTAACAATTTCCTTCGTAGCAGAATTGAATGCATCAAAACTGCGGAACAAATAAACCGAAATTAGGAATTTAAACATTATTATGATTTCTAAAAAACTATAAAAATACTTTGTTTCTTGTATAGAAGATATTATTGGAGATTTTTTGGAATTAAAAAATAGTTGTTTTAATTATAGAGGACTAAGTCCTTTTTCTAATGAAAAAACGCCCAATCATTATTTTTACGTTAATTCATTTTGAGACGGTTAACATTTTTGATCGTATCGCGTCCTAAGACCGTTGGATTATATCAGTACACTATTAGGCTATGTCTATTGTGTTACGTATTTGTGTTTTGTGTAAATACATAATCATCATAGTACATTCACGAATTTAGGCATTTGTTGACCTGTTTCGTTCTCAAGAGAAACACAATCCAAAAGTTTTTGAGTAGACGTCCTGGTCTTCTTCTTCCTGCAGGTTGATATCTTAACATTTGTTTGGGTATTCTGTGATCTTCCATTCGATGAACATGTTGCATCCATCTTGACTTATAATCAGAAATTTTGTTTTCTAAAGGTTCCATGTGTAATTCTTCTAAGATGTCTTCATTTTATTTTAATGAAATACGAAAACAAGTTTAAAGATGAACTATAGCTTGGTAACTGAGGGAAACCACGAAAAAGTCAGATTCGTATGTTATGGGATTTAAACTCGGGATTTCACGAATACAAGTCTCAAACTCTACCACCTGAGCCAACTGGTTCGGTTGTACGTCCATTTAATGTACTTTCTTTTTTTGTCCAATGCCACCAGATTGTCTTTTATGACATTTCTGGCTTTCTCCCCTGGCATTGGCGGAATTGTAATCCATTTGTTAAGTCGAGGCACCTGGAAGGCGGAGTTAAGATATCCCGATGATATGATGGGGATACTCATAAATTATATTGAAGCGCCAGGGAAGTCCTTTACCTAAATTCCAGACCATGGGCAACCACAGGAATAATTCCCTTCAAGGAGAAATTTCGTATGGTCTGACCGGGAATCGAACCCGGGATCTCATGAACTATAGTCAGAAACGCTGAACACTAGCCCATGAAGCTGGTATGTAAATAAAATGTAAATTTAACAAATTGGTCTTAAATAAATTAATTTTTGTTTCTCCTTGATTCTGCGGCAACTTCATTAATACATCTGTTATCCGGATTAATATTCAAATACTGCAGGCGAATCAAAATCCTGGATTAATGAAATCCGCGTCACTACTGTTATGATGAGACAAGGTCGAGTGTTTTAGTTGCTTGTTTTAACAAGGAGAAGACAATACAGGAAGTCACGTGAATACAGTGACGCACTTTCCGTTCTCTTAATTGGATTTAGGTATTTTTTATATCAAGTAGATACTTGGTAGTGCTCAACAATATAATGGGCATTTTCCAGACTCTATACACAAAGAAAAATTCTGTAGTACAGCCCAGGATTAGATCCGGAACCCTGGGATTCTAGGCATATATACTAAATATAATTATCAACTTTTATAAGATTCACGAAGTGTTCCGTTGAGGTATTATTCAAAATTAAAATATAAAATTATGGAATATTCACCTGAAAGGTCCGTCTCCTCAACTTATTAATTATGTAACTGTAGCCCATCTAACAGTAACGCACAGAGACATAATCCAGCGAAGATAAACGTACTCGAAGAGATGGAAATCATGAAAGCAGCTCACAACAACGACAATCTGATAAACGAAAACGAACCCAATACATGTAACCCCTCTACCAGATCTTCAATGAAACACCAGTTTTGAATCCTGCCGATGATGGGACAGTCCCGAAAGCGCTACAGTTGCATAATTAATAAGTTGAGGAGACGGACCTTTCAGGTGAATATTTCAAAATTTTATATTCTAATTTTAAATATAATTAACTAATACAAATTAGAAAGTGCATGTGTCAAAAGAAACTAGATAACACATGTAAATACAAATATTACATTTCACGTAAAATAAATACTAGAAAACGAAGTTATCGAGTAAAACAATCTAGGCCTCTAAAATTCCGTATTAATTTGTAAAGTTAGTCTCTGGCGAAACGTCGGGGGACTACAAGCCTATACGACCAACAGCCCGGAAATATTCTTCAAGATCATCATAAAAAGTATATTAATTAAATAAAAATAAAACGTAGTTTTATTTTTATTTAATTAATAAATATGGATTTTCATCAAGTAAACACCAACTCAATTGATTATAAAAAGTATAGTTTATTACTTTTTAATCTTCTTATTAGTTTCAATGAAACTTACCATAACGTTTATAGGCCTAATCATATTCATAGACCATAATTACTTAGGCCTTAACTCAAATTACTTTTTTTGTGATCCTCTGTAACTTTTACATAAATGCGGGTTAACTTAGCATGTTTCAAAATAATATTACCGGTATTTAAAAGAGTATCGAAAATGCTATTAAAAAACTATATTTTTCTAACCGCGCCACCTCTAAAAATGTTGCATTTTGGTTATAAAAACGTGTCAAAATTTGTTTGCTTTAGAAAAATTCATTGATGCTTAAGGACCATAAAGTTTACTCAATTTTTTTAACGTATAATAAGAGACAGCTTTCTAGTGGTCTTCATTAGTGATAGTCCTGTGAATATTGGTTTCTTTCTTAATCAATATTAAAGTTTGATAAAGAGCTTCCTTTATTTGTATTCATTTAGTTTAATCTATACCTTTGTAGGAATTTTACGTGTCCTTCAGAGACACGACCTGTCGGGAGAAGATTATAAACTCTGGATTATACAGTAAAACTTGTTCAAAGCGGAATCGCATGGGACCAACTTTTTTTCTACATTAGACAACATTCCGCATTATAAAAATATATCATCATGATCATCATCCGGTATCATGGCAGCTGCCGCCGTCTTCCGGAAACCAAACGCCATTCCTGTCTATCCATCCATTGATCTTCCTCCATTCCTCTGATATTCATAGCTGCTTGTACCCCTTCTATTCAAGTTTTGTTCGGTCTTCCTCTCTTCTTCCTTTCCATTGGGATCCATTCCATAACAATTTTTGGCAATCTTTGCTCTGGCATTCTTTTGACATGACCATACCACTGCAATCTTTTCTTTTCTAAGATGTCTATGATGTCCGGCTCTCTTGTACACCCTTAATTTCCCTTATTTCTTTATTTCGTATTCTATCCATTCTAGATTATCCAGCTGATCTTCTTAAAACATCAATTTCTGTACTTAAAATTCTTTTCATTTCCCTGCTAGGAATTTGCCAGACTTCAGCACCATATGTTAAAATGCTCTGAATCATGGTTTGATATATTTGTAATGTATAATATTAACCAATAATAGATTATAGCGCAACGTATATGTATTTTTATGTACCTTGGATTAATTTCCGTTGTTCCGTTGCCGATGGGAAGTGAAGTACAGTATGTACGAGCGACTTCGACGGTAACGCGCAAAAAAGTCCCGTATTGTCAGCGTTAAAAATGTCTCTTAGGCGCGTATACTGAAATTAAAGTACGCAGTTTCGGTTTCCACTCACTATCTATACTTTTGTCCACATCCTTTGATTCCCCCCAAATTTCATTCCATACTGCTTTGTGCTGTCTTTTAAAACTGTACAGCCAACCTGAAGATGCCTTGAAATCGTCATTCTCTAGGGATGTAGCAACAGCTAGAGCTTGACTTTGGAGCATTGGTCTGGGAATTTGGAGATTTTTTGATCGTGCACTTGTGAAACACTCCCACACTACTTCCTTGATTTCTTCATTTATTTTATTTATGTTGCTTTTCTCTTCTCTTCGTTTGATAATATCCTTGCATCCATTCATTAATTATTTTTTCTTTGTGTTTTAAAATATCAAACTTGGGTTTTTCCACATTTAAATTTAGTCATTATTTCGCATACTGAGAGTTTGTTTTTCTTTATCGTCAGTCACTTTCATTTTTTCATTTAATGACAACAATAGTACGATTTAGCCATCTTTATTTCGGAAATTCAGAACGCTACCTCTGAAAGATACGTACACAATCGGTCTAAGATCTTGAACTAATTTAAGATTTTATAGTGCACTGGTTATTTGTAAGACATGTCACGCGCCAAATATTTGTTAAACGAACCTGTATTTCGCATAAAGGATGTGCAGTGAGGCCGAAAGAAAATTTCAGATACAGGTAGAAAATCTACTTCACTCGTCGTTATTTCGCATAACGGGAATTCAATGAAGTGGAAACTAATCTATTTCTCATGTATTTCCGTCTTATAAACATTTTTTTCATGAATTGTGAAGAAATATCCTCTCGTTTCGCGTTTGGACAGATTCCGTTTTATACAAAATAAATACATGTAAAATTACTATCATTTTGCCTGAACCAATAAATTTGTTCACATTGGACAGATTTATGCATTATTCACGTTCCGGATTAAACATGTTTTACTATATATACATATTTATTTGGCGTCATAGGGACATGGAGGGTCCCCTAAAAAGTGATCACATTAATGTCAAGGGCACCTCGGACATAAATACGAACGTTTAAGACAATACACGCCCTAGAAGAGAGTTTAATCTCCTTAAAAAATTACAATCTTTCACCTAATTCTCAGTCATTCTTAGTAGACTTAAAATATGATTGTAGGCAATTCTGAAAATCTATGCTCTGCTGGAGGTGTACACTAATACTTTCATACTAAGCAAGGGGAGTATTATATGGATGGTAATGATAGTGTTCTGGGGCTATTTGGACCTTTAAGTTTGTTGACATTGTCTTAAAGGTGAGGAAAAACCCCGAAAAACAAATTTGCCCTGACCGGAGATCGAACCAAGACCCACTGGGTCTGAGGGAACAACGTTACCTCCAGACCATAGCGGAGGATCAAAGTAGATTTCAACAGAATATATATATCTTCACCTAAACGTTCCTCTGAAACATTCTTTCTGTTCTATATTCGTTCTCGTATTTCGTTTGTCTGTAACTTTACTTCTTCGATCCTGTTATGACACTATATTAACAAGGTATTCTAAAAATGTACTGGCGATGGCTACAACTTTTCTCACAGGAACTCTGGTTTTATCTTTCATTTTGGCAAGAAGGGTAAGAGGAACCCTTATCTGTTCCTCTATTTTTATCTGTGTTTTTGTTTTCCTTTTAGGTTTTAATGGATATTTACATCGAAAATCTCTGTCAGTTCGCTAGTCCGTTGCCGATGTTTCTTTAGTTCTCGAACTTAATTATTTTGAGGCAGTTCCTGAAATAGAAGCATTTGCATTTTACAAAATTTCACACGCTTATATTTCTGAACATTTTCCCCCTCTTGCATTGAGATCAGTATTACCTAAAACCATTTTTTATTGTTCGTTGATTAGTGAAAAGTGGCGTCTCTTTGATACTTTACAAATCTTAAGACACTTAACATATACCGATACGACACACACTAACAAGCATCATCATCCTCAACAACAAGGATTAAGCCCAATGGCCTGTTCCGATCTCATTATAGGTCGAATTGGTCCTTCCACCTCTTCAATGGTCTTCCCAACATTATTTTCCCTTTTGGTTTATAATTATACATTCTTCTTGGTATGCGCTATTCATTCATTCGTAATATGTGCTGAAGATAAGCATTTTGATAATATTTTATTCTTTCACAGATATTAAATATATTAAGTTGTGTTCTTATATCTTCGTTTTCTTTTTATCGGTTCTTTGGTATCCTGCTATTGCTCTCAACATCTTCATTTCAGCAGCCTCTATTTGTTTACTATCTGCCTTTGTTAATGTCCAGGTTTCACATCCATAGATAAGAGATGGCACTAACAAGCACAAAGTCAAAACAACTTGTTGGAACTCTCCTTATTCTAAATCACACCGGGGCAAATGCTTTAGCAGGAACCCGGGGTTCTCCTATTCAGGACATCCAGGAGAACCGAAAGGATTTGCTCACCGCTAGTCATTCATTTGGCTAGCCGCAGGGCTTTTCCACCAAGAACTACTTTCCAGAACTCTCCTTAACTTAAGGGTTGTTAAATTGTTTCTTCTTTTCAAAATGTTTGGAAATTTAGGATATGGTGATCTGTTATCATTCGCTGAATCTGAAGAATCATATAGCGGAAGAGAAGCTCTTAACCATGCTGTCTTCACATTGATCACCAAAGTAAGGGAAATGCCACTTTTCGATGGTTCTCTACTTCCGCCTCCTTTCAAAGTTAGATGGACATAAAAATAACGCCTCATCATGTCCCGAAAATTTAACAGGACATGCAAATTCACGGTCTTTGCTGTATCAAATACTACTTCAAGTTTAACATATCCTTTCTTGTTATATCATCTTCCTTTCCATTTTACATTTTATTCAAAATAACACACAAACTAACAGATTGTGAGAACAAAATCTTCCTGAACTACGACTGAAACGCAGGTGTACAAGCAGAACGGAAATAACTAAATTTGTAAAAGACTCATAATGAACAAAAAAAATACAAATATATCGTAATTCGATTTCTTAGACACTGTAAATATCAAACGAAAGACTTAAATTTACATACTAAGGGAATAATTACCGTATACTTTTATGTACAGTGGAGCCCTCTGAAAAATCCACCAAAACAGGTAATTTATTATTATTAATAATACATGGAAAAATAAAATTCACAGCTGCACGTTCTTTATTAGCTCAACTCCAGATTTATTTAACACATAACAAATACAGTTGCATGGAACCTTCAAACATAGTATAAGTTGGGTAAGAGATGCGTAACCTCACGTGTTCTGACTAAGGAATCCATAGACCCGTCATACTTCAGCAAGCAGAAGCTTCTTGTAGGAAAACCTGAGGGAAAACGCTCAGTTGGTAGACCAAGAATGAGGTGGGAGAATAACATTAACCATAATTTCAGCGAAGTATATTATACAGAGGATGATTGGAAGACATTAGCTCAGGATAGGGATGATGGAGAGCTTATGCCCGCGCGGTCATGAAGCTATGGGTTCGATAGTGCCAGTGAGTTAGTTAGTAGATTCTTTGTAAAGTGAAAAGGGTCTGCATTTATTTATTTAAACTTATTTCTCGGCAACAGTATTGTCAGATTCCCGGTATACATTACTGTAGGCTTGACCAGATGATTTTTTTATTATTATTGTACAAAGTGATATTTTTTTTTATATCTGTAGGCTACATATGGTCATTTTATCCATGGGTGTATATGTGTATTATTGTGTATGTACTGTAGGCGTAGACTTATATATATATAATCCATCCTTCCATAGTAATTCTGTCCAAGGGCATGTCTTTCACTGCAATCATAGCATTTTCATGCTATGTTTTGCAGCTTTACTGGGAAATTATAGGTGTGGTAGCTTCCCGTTACTTTCCACACTGGTGAATGATGATGATGAAAATGATAAGGATGATGATGATGATGGCGGGTGATTTTCGGGGACCGTTGGGTCCAAAGCTTCCTGGCATTTGTCTTACAGGTGAGGAAAACCCCGAAAAAAACCTCACCCAGGAGCCTGTACCGACCGGGAATCGAACCCGGGTCTCGCTGCGTGACAAGGCAGCACTGTACCTCGAGACGACAGCGGTGGACTCACGCACACGCGCACGCGCACACACACGCACGCACACACACACACACACACACACACACACACACACACACACACACACACATATATATAATTGTTTTTATGCCTTCTTTATGTATGAATATAGGTGAGTAGCCATGTATGTATTTGTTTATATATTTGTATTTTTTTATTCATGAAACATAATGTACACGCACGAATTTAAATGAACATTTATTTCCTTTCTTTGAAAAAAAAAATTACAATTTATCTGTCTATGCTTGACCAAATTCTATAACAAGAGCTGATATTTATTTCATAATTTTTCAACGAAGGTCCCATGGTATTTTGAATATTAGTCATGCAATAATTTAGTATATTTAAACCCTGATTTATTCTCTGCTGTGTACAATTTACGTTGGTGCAGACTTTTATACGTTATTTACCTGTAAAACTCTTCAACTACTGGTTTTATAGGTTCACATCGATATCCGGAACTATTTTTTTCTTATTGTAATTTCCATGTTACATTTGTAAAAGTTTTTTACACAAAATTATTTTAGTGTGCAAATCCTTGTAGGTCCTATGCAATGAAAATGAATATTGTTAATTTTACTATTTATCTTAATGGATGATTTATCTTCTCAGAAGAACAAATAATATACAATACATACATATGCACGCACACACGCACGCACTCATATACTTCAGTCGTAACCTGTTACATTTGTACAATGTAATTTACGAAAATGTTAATAATTAGAAGGTTGCAAAAAAATGTGTTATATTGTAAATTTAAAAAGGTTCAATATTCTATGGTTGAGGTGCCACTGTGCGGGGCTGTAGAGTGAAAGTTAAAACTGGGCAAACAGGAACCCTTCTTATTTCGTGGGCAGTCTTCCAATAAACTCCATCACCACTCATTGTTTACTAAATACAAGTTGGCATCGGTATCATATAACACAAGGTCATGCTCTTACGAAACCCAATCGTTTTCATTTATCTGCTTTAATTCGATTTGAGCAGATATTCAATGTTGTTAAAAACCCCCTTCTTCCGCTATGAAGATAACCACATCGGCTGGAATGAATTCCTAACCCGGAAATATTGCCAGAGATAACTTTTTCTCATCCAAGAGTTCATTAGTATTCTAAAAGTCATGCGATAGATCGGCAATTTAAAATTTCGCTTCCTAGACAATCTGACATACGAATAGACTTCACCCAAAATATTCTATCGCCTTTTGCGAACTTCAGATAACGCACAGAATCGTGAGGACAATATGCTATCTTAAAGGTCTTTGGACAAGAGTAAAATTCGCTACATAACTAGGCCTAACAGACCTTTCACCTTTCAACTAATATTCGGATTGCAGCATTGTGTTATATTATTACTTTTTATACAATGTTTGGATAATTTCATGAAATGTGACTAGGTTAATAATTGCCTTCGGTAATTTAAATACATAGGGATTGTGTAAGTTTAATATCTATAAACTAGAGTTAGGTTCTTAGGCATAGTAGCTACGTAATGATGATGATAATGATAATATTATTAGAATTGTTTCGATAAAATTAATAGAAATCTAAGCAATTGTATATGACAACAACAACAACAATACAAATACTAATAATAATAATAATAATAATAATAATAATAATAATAATAATAATAATGTTTTGTCTTTTATGTAACATTTACATTTATAGGTGTCATATACTTATAAAAGTAAATAAATTATTAAGATCATTTTATTCCAGTCTTATTTATTTATGGGGAATTTAATTATTTATTTTCAATTAAAACTAAAATGCATTTCTTTTTATAACTCACATTTTATCTTGAATGATCAGTTTTACTAACTAGGAAGCTGTATGCTATTGTGTTGTTTTATTTATATGTTGTATGAGTTAATTGTAATGGCATTATGATTGATGTGCATGATGATTGGTATGTTCTAACCAAACATTTCGATAATAGTTACATGACTGAGAAAACTCTTGTAAGATTTGTTAGGCTGGATAATTGTTTGAATCTACAGCTTTCCGGATCACGTTGCAAACGATATCTGGGTAAACTCGCTTGGCATTTGGGGATTCAGTGATAATTACTTTAGTCTTAGCAATAAGATATTTTGACTGAAATGGCTCGTTTTAGCCTTTTGGCTCAATTATGGATGGTTTTGAGGTGTTAAAATGCTAGTAAGTGAAGTGTAAATTTAATTAATGTGGAATGCTTGTGAAATATTTGGATTTAGGCCAGAAATGTTAAGGATACAAACCTTGAACTTGGCCGAAGACTTCAAATTCAGTGGAAACAATAGCTGCAGGACCGTCCTGAGCGCCCATAGTTGTGTCGGTGTGTACAGACTGGCAGTGAAGATATTCTTCTTGTCCTGTTAACAACAGACTCTTCAGTCATCCGCGTCGCGACGCCGTTTTGTGATCCCATCCCTGCGAGCGGCTATTTCGAGCCTGAATTCTAGTGTTGTAACACTCTTCCCCGCCTTCAGTGTCCAAGCCGACGTCACATTATTGTGTATGTCACACCTTTCTCATAGATCGTACTACGATACATTTTTACATAATTAACAAATTTATAACAAAAAAAAGTAATTCACAGAGTCTATATAATTATCAAAAACTTGAATAAAGTAACGGTTAGCAAGTGTAACTGGTATTCTAGTGGTTCGCGCCAGACTCTGTTTGTACTACTGTATAACTAACTCACTGGCACTATCGAATCCGTAGGTTCATGACCGCGCGGACATAAGTTCTCCACACATTCCTATCCTGAGCTAATGTTTTCCAATCATCCCCTATATAATCTACTTCCCTCAAATCATGGTTAATGTCATTCTCCTACCTCATTCTTGGTCTACCAACTGGGCGTTTTTCATCTGATTTTCCTACAAGAAGCTTCTATGCTTCTCTTTCATTTACCATTCGTACCATATGTCCCGCCCATCGCAGTCTACGTGACTTAACTGTTCTTATTATAGCTGGTTTCCTATAATGACCATATAATTATTCATTATTAGTAGTCTTCTCCATTCACCTGTCTGTTCATCTCTCTTTGCTTCAAACATTTTCCCAAGAACTTTATTTTGAAAGAACCGTAATATTTTCTCCTTCTATACAGTAAGAGTCCATGTTTCGTATCCATATAATATAATAGGGAGAATAACAGTTCTATATATTTTAAGTTTAATTTTTTTTTAGAGAAGTTGGCATGACAAGAGTCCCTGTATTTACATAGTGGCATGAATTTCCAGAATATACTCTATTTAATTTCTTTATATATATCTCATTCATATTTGTGATTATTGTTCCTAGGTATTTGAATTCAGCCACTTCCTCAAAATTTCTCTCACTTGTCATTAACAGTCCATTTCCATTATATATTGTATTTCTATGTGAGAACATAGATTTAGTTTTATTGATGTTTGTTTCCACTCCCAATTTCCTAGTTTTACTCGATATATTATGCATGTTGGCCCTTGCTATTGCCTAATAATACATCATCAGTATAAACTAACAGCTTGTTAATACCATTGGGTTGTAGGCCTTGTAATGCAAACCCAGATATCACAACAGTGACCATTAATTTTGTATAAGTAATGTGGAAGGTTTTAATGCAATGAACAAGAAAGGAATTAATTATATACCCAAATTTTCCATCTGCCATGAGACCAGTCGCCAATGACCCTGCTATTATTTTAGTTACACCACCTGAAGAGACTAATGAACTTGATTCAGAAACAGAGCATCATTGTCGCTTCTTTCCGACAATGAGTTCATTCCTAGACCATCGAAGTACAATAAATATTAATATAAAGGCAACTAAATGGTGTAGTAAATTATTTAAATCTCCCCATGGATATGACTGAGTAGTTTTCCCAGAAAAACACGCTAAATACAGTAGGCATAGGCCTATGTGGAAGTTGTGAACAGCATGCTTCAGAAATTCAGAACTTTGTGATATAACATGAATTAAGACTCTTTTCTGTTTTCGTATTTGGATGTACCTGTTTTATGTAGTAATAGTAGGGCTTTATTAGATTAAAAGTAAGATACATACAATGTTATTTACAAATACGGATCGCACGGGCAGCAAGGCGTACGTGCTGTTGACTGTCCGTACCAATAAAAGAAGGTATAGAAATTATATACCCTCCATGGTATCTTTACCTTGTCGTGGTGGAGTGGCTTGTGTGCTTAAATGATCCTGAGAGCTATGCCGGCGGTAGCATTGCTGCCGATAGGGTTACCCATGCCGGACTGGTCGAAGGTGATAAGCCAGACGAAATAAGTACCTTGGTCGAAAGAGTGACGATCTTTCACCGTAAAAAAACAACCGTCAAGAAATGCGGACATGGGTTCTACTGGGGTAAAATTTTCCGGAGGTCAAATAGTCCCCCATTCGGTTCTCCGGGCGGGGACTACTTCAGGGAACCCATGCCAAAGGCTCAAACACAGGGACATGTTCCTAGGAACATGGAATGTTAGGACTTTATACAATAGCGGGGCACTAGAGATATTAACGCGGGAATTGGATAAATCACCCTTGGATATAGTCGCTTTACAGGAAGTTAGGTGGCCAGGAGAAGGTAGTCAGGAATCAGGAAGCTTTTCATTATATTATGGGGGTGCAGAAAGACCTGCATTTGGAACGGGTTTTTTAGTCAGAAGGAGGATCCTATCCGCTATCCGAGATATTAAGTTTGTTAGTGATAGGATATCATACATAATTCTAAAGGGTAAACGACATGATTTTATAATTGTAAATGTACATGCCCCCACAGAAGATAAAGATGACAAGATCAAGGATGAGTTCTATGAAGAATTAGAATGCTTATTTGATAGCCTTTCACGATATCATATGAAAATTGTCTTAGGAGATTTTAATGCAAAAGTGGGGCAGGAAGATATTCAAACCAACAATAGGCAAATTCAGTCTTCATGAAGATAGTAACGACAACGGGGTTAGATTAGTCACATTTGCCACATCGAAGAATCTGATTGTTAAGAGCCAACATTTCAGCATAAGGATATTCATAAATACACCTGGACGTCTCCAGATGGAGAAACTCGGAACCAGATAGATCATGTATTAGTGGATAAACGCTGGCACAGTAGCATCATTGATATTAGATCAGTTAGAGGGACAGACTGCAATTCAGATCATCATCTGGTCAGGGTGAAAATCAGACAACGGCTATCGCTTATGAGAGGAACAAACGCTAAAGATGATTCTGTAAAATATGAATTAAAAAACTTGAAAATGATGAAATGCGGCAAGAGTACCAAATCAAAATTGCTAATAGATTTGAAGTACTGGAATCTTCAGATGACAATGTGGCAAACGAAGAAGAAACTGATATAAATAAAGAATGGGAGGCTATAAGAGATACTATTAAATTGTCAGCATCAGAAAGCATTGGTTGTTTAAAAAAGAGGCAAAACAAGAAATGGTTTGATGAGGAATGTGCCGACATTGTAAAGAAAAGAAAGCTAGCAAAAATTAAATGGTTACACGAGCCAAATGAGGTAAATTTAGACCAATTGGGTAGTGTTAGACGGGAAACCACGAAGTTACTAAAGAGTAAAAAGAGGGAATATTTGAGAGAGAAGATTAATGATCTTAAATGAATGCAAAAAATAGGAACATTAGAGAATTATATCAGGGAATTAGTATAGAGAAGAAAGGGTTTCAGGCTAGAACAAACATAATTCGGAATGAAAATGGGGATATGATTGCAGATTCCAAGAGTATATTAAATAGATGGAAAAGTTATTTTAATCAGCTATTAAATGTACATACAGAACAGGACATTGAGGAGGATAAGTTACAGACAGCAGAAATGCTAGTCGCAGAGCCAAGTGCATTAGAGGTTGAAATGGCAATTGAAAAATTGAAGATGTATAAAGCATCAGGTTCAGATGAGATCCCAGCAGAACTGATAAAATCAGGGGGAGAAAAATTGATGGACAAGATAACGCTGTTTGCTTAGTATGATTTGGGATAAAGAAGCTCTTCCAGATGAATGGAAGGAATCAATTATCGTACCAATTTATAAGAAAGGAGATAAAACTGATTGCAACAACTATAGGGGCATCTCATTACTTTCAACTTCGTACAAAATTCTAACAAATATATTAGTAAGCAGACTTACTCCCTATATTGATGACATTCTAGGAGATCATCAATGTGCATTTAGAAGAAACAGGTCTACAACAGATCAGATTTTTAGTATAAGACAGATTTTAGAAAAGAAATGGGAATATAATGGTACTGTACATCAACTATACGTAGACTTCCAAAAAGCATATGATTCAATTAAGAGGGAGAAGTTATATAGTATCCTGCTGGAGTTCGGAATTCCTAAAAAGTTAGTTAGACTTATACGAATGTGTCTAAATGGCTCAACGAGTAGGGTGCGTGTAGGCAAACAGTTTTCAGACACTTTTGAAATCCAGAATGGGTTGAAGCAAGGAGATGCACTATCTCCTCTACTATTTAATTTTGTACTAGAGCATGCCATTAAATCTTTAGAGAATGAGGAAGGCTTACAACTGAATGGTATTAATAAGCTGTTAGTTTATGCTGATGATGTAGTACTACTGGCCGATAGCGAGGAGATACTAAAGGCCAACACGCACACACTATTGAGCAACACTAAGAAATTAGGACTGGAAGTAAATATCAGTAAAACTAAATATATGGTCACACGTAGAAATACATTATATAATGGAAATGGACAGCTAATGACAAATGAGGGAAATTTTGAGGAATTGGCTGAATTCAAATACCTAGGAACAATAATCACAAATAGGAATGAGATGCACAAAGAAATTAAACATAGGCTCAATTCTGGAAATGCATGCTATTATGCATTGCAGAGACTTTTGATGTCCCAACTCCTTTCAAAAAACGTTAAGCTGAAAATATATAAAACTATTGTTCTACCAGTTATATTATATGGGTGCGAAACATGGACTCTTACTTTAAGGGAGGAAAGGAGATTACGAGTATTTGAGAATAAAGTTCTTAGGAAAATTTTTGGACCAAAGAGAGATGAACAGACAGGTGAATGGAGAAGACTACATAACAATGAACTACATGGTCTTTATAGGAAGCCAGATATAATAAGAACAGTTAAGTCTCGTAGACTGCGATGGGCGGGACATGTTGCGCGTATGGGGAATGAAAGACGTCCATGGAAACTTCTTGTAGGAAAGCCAGAAGGAAAACGCCCAGTTGGTAGACCAAGAATGAGGTGGGAGAACAACATTAACTATGATTTGAGGGAAGTAGATTATACAGGGAATGATTGGAAAGCATTAGCTCAGGATAGGGATGTATGGAGAGCTTATGTCCGTGCGGCCATGAACCTACGGGTTCGATAGTGCCAGTGATTAAGTATTATTAAGTATAGAAATTATATAAAATAAACAAAACAAAAACAACACAATAAGTAACAAAACATATAATATAAATAAGTTACGTATAGTTATTATGTATTAATAATATTACATTTTTCTAACTTATTTATTTATTCACGAATGACTGTTCTTATTTTCCGTGTCTTGTCCAGAAATTTACCCATGTTTATCCAATTTTCTGGATTTAACATTGACTCATAGTTTATCTATCTATGACGATTTGAAATTGGAAATCTTTCCAGCAACAGTTGACGACTCCAATATTCCAAATTGCTACATTTTCCTAATATGTGTTTCGTCTTCAGAGTTCCGCACATTAGACATATTCTCATAGCGTGATCATCGGTAATTTTTAGAAACTTCATGTCTCCAATCTAAACCAAGCTAGCCCTGATCTCTCTTTAAATCCTCTCACCTCACTACTGATTTATGAAAACCTGGGTAGTCACCAAGGAGCAAGACGAGAGCTTCTACCAAGATATTCGAGAACTCTACCAGAATAAATAAATTATTATTATTATTATTATTACTCTACTTCATGAAATTAGGCCATTTGACCTGTTTTCACATCAAGTGGGATTTAATGAATCTTCCCATCTAGTAAATGGGCGTCCAACACTTCTATGTCCTATTGGTTTGTATTTTAACATGTTCATACCAATTGTTTCTCATATTGTCAATTCTATTTGTTAAATTAAACATATTTAAGTCTTTCCTAATATCTTCATTTTTTTCTGTCCAAAATTGTCACACCTGCTACTGAACGTAAGAACTTAATTTCTGCAGTTTCTATGTTTCTTCTGTCTGAACGGTTAAGAGTCCAATTTTCACTTGCATACGTTAAGTCAGGCACTGCCATAATTTTATAAAATTTTAGTTCTGTACTCCTCAAAGTTTTATTTTTCAGTGTCCGTTTTATAGTGCCACACATTCTATAAAATGTATTTAACTTAATATTAATATCTTCCATCTGGCAGTAGGCCTATGATACATTGCATCCTATGTAGGCCTAATTGAAATTGTTCATCTGTTGTATTGTACTGTTATTAATGCTGATTTTACACCTCATATGGTATTTCCCGTTGAATGCCATTACTTTCAATTTACTTTCAGAGATTGTCATATTGGATTTGTTTGCTATTTCATTTAATTTATACGCTGCTATTTGTAAATTGTCTTCTGAAGAGCTAAGGATTGTGTATGATCGTCTGCAAATAATATGGTATTTAGAATTGTATTGCCAACTCTAAAATTTGTGGTTAAACTTGATTGCCATTGTACAATGACCTCGTCTATATATATATATATATATATATATATATATATATATATATATATATATATATATATAGGCCTATAAGTAAAAAGTGCAGGAGATAGCGAGCATCCTTGTCTGACTCTTGATTTTTTCTAATATATTATCGCTCATTGTACTTCCTTTATCAATCATTATTTTTTATTTAAAATATAAGCTTTGCACAACTTTGACAATATGTCCTGGAAACCCTTTATCATACATTATTTCCCATAGTTTCTTGACAATATATCAAACACTTTTTCATAGTCAATAAAAATTATTCAAGTATGCAAGTTGGTAAATTAAACACTCTTCTGAATAAGTTGTTCTATTGTGAATATGGCATCTGAACACGACCGATCTTTCCGAAAGCCACACAGTTCTTCACATAATATATACTCATTGATTATATTGAGTCGTCTAGTAATAATGTTAACATATATCTTGTAAGATGTATTCAGTTAACAGATTCCTCTGTAATTTGTGCATTATTATTATTATTATTATTATTATTATTATTATTATTATTATTATTATTATTAAATGGAAAGGAGATACTAAGGCCAGTGATTACAGGAGATTGTTGCTGTAGGTATGTAGGTATTCTACAAAAATACAATAAAGAAAATCCAAGAGAGCATTTCAGACCAAGTGAAGAAGATTCTACTGATCTACTGTTTATGAAGGAATCTGAAAACTTTTTATTCAATGGCCGATGTTGTCACTTCGAAATTTCTGGTTTCTCTCCTAGCACTGGCATAATTGTAGCCCACTTCTGAAGTTGGGGCGCCTAGAAGGCGGAGTTACGTTACCCCGATGATATGAAGGGTGATAAATGATAATTAAGCACTAGGAGAGTTCTTAACTTAAACTTAAGCTAACCGGGAATCGAACCCGGGACCTCATGGGAATCTGAGATGTAAAATTAATCAACTCTTAATTTCTTCTGTAACTCTTATGCAATTATTAACCCATGTGTATTTTTCGAACAAAATATGTAAATATTTCATACTTGATATGTAAAGAATTCTGATGTGATGGAGGGCAAATACATACAAAGCCAGTATTGAAATATGCGGCACAGAAATATTTGGAACCACATTTCAAATGTAAAACAGCTCACAAAATGTTATAATTTGTTGTAAAAGTTTCAATTTGTATTATTATTTCTGTGCTTAGTGCATGTGAAGGGCTACATGTGTATATGTTACATCATCTTACTCGTATTACGGCATGTTTTTATAATATTCTGAACCTTTTATACTGCACGTAATATCATTGAAATATGTATTTTGTGTATGTGTGCTGATTAAGTGGAAGAGAAGATCTTATGGCCTTAAATCGTCCATAATAAATAAACCATTATTACTAAAATATAAATGCAATAAACCATATTTTTTTAGCTGCGACCAAAATTTTTGAAACTTACCATCTGTTAAAAATAATATATATATTTTTTCAAATGCCCCAGGTTTGTCTTTCGACATTCTTGGTTTCTCTCCTGGCATGACGTACTTGTAACCCACTTCTGAGGTTGGGGCGCCTGAAAGGTGGGGTTACGTTGCCCCGATGATATGATGGGTGATGATGATGATGATAATTGTGCGCCAGGAGAGTCCCTAATTCTAAACTTAACCTAAGATGAATATGAATGATGATGATTGCGATGGCCATATGATTTCGGGGACCGTTTGGGCCTTAAAATTTTCCTGACATTTGTCTTACAGGTGAGGAAAAACCCCGATATAAACCTCACCCAGAAAAACTGTCCCAACCGGGGATCGAATCCGGGCCCGCTGCGTGACAAGGCATCACGCTACCCCGAGAGCACAGCGGTGGACTTAAAAATAATAATTGCAATTGCTATTTTTAATATGCACTAGCGGTAGAGAGTGGGGGAAAGCGAATAAAAAACCCTTTGTCCCATAGGTATGTTATATACTGAGTAGACTGTATTTAATTTCAGTTTGAAATATCAGATAAACCTAATTTTTTGCATCTTTTTTTTTTTAAATCAACCATCACCTTCCTGGCCTCCTCAACGCCCCTCTCCATATTTTCTATAGGTCATTTTACCGTTCCTTGAAGGCCTCCAAGTGTCCACAAAGAGGGCGTTATCGAACAAAACTACATCTATTGATAAATAAGTATAAACTATGTTGCTATAATTCTCTTAGATTAATTATGATTAATGAGAAAAAATAAATAATTTGAACATTTTAAATAAATGGTCACTTACAAACCGAGTAAACTAAGCGAATTCCTCAGAAAGTCGAATTTATGGTCTTATTTTCCTACTTACGGAATTTGAATTTCTTTTGTTACATTTGAGAAACTCAATTTTTGATGCCAGCTTATTTAAAAGTGTTGGACTGCAGTGAAAATAAATAATCAAAAACCGTAAGTTATTACCTATTTGCATATGGTTGTATAATTTGAGAAGACTTTAAATAATATATAGCGATTAATTTCCAATTACTTTATTGACTGGTACTCCCCTATCTTACCAATGTTAAATTTCTAATTTTCTGATACGCTCATCTCCTAAACTACTCAAGATAGGTTAATCATATTTTTTACTGCTTTCAAATACAGCCCTTATTTAGCTATTAAAATAATTTGAAATAATTTGTGGTTCATAGTTTAGTCACAAAAAAATGAACGTTATGAAAATTTGCAAAAAATTGAATATAAAAAAATCATACCAAAAATGTGTTTGCCAAATTATTTCAAATTGTTTTAATAGCTAAATCAAGGTTGTTTCTGAAAGCAGTAAAACTTTTATCAACTTATCTTGAGTAGTTTAGCAAATGAGCGCACCTGAAAATTGCAAATTTAACATTGCTAAGATAGGGAGTACCCAGTCCCCTTATACGTATGAATTAAACTAACGAATCTTACAGTATACATTGCTAATGTAATGCATAGTATTAAATTGTATGAGATACGCCTACATTTCAACGAAAGAAACACGGCGCCAGCTAGAGTCAATTTTTAATTTCGGGTTCGTGATGGATTACAATACAGTTTGAATTAAATCGTGTATTAAGTTAAATTTGACATGAAGTTGGATTTAATATTTCAGGCAAACCCGCACTTCTGATCGTCGAATTTCGCTGATGTTTTGAGAATACCTTCCACGCTTTATTTTAATAGCATGCGAGTATTTAAACTTAGTTTCGTTGAGAAACATAAAAAAATTGCAACCGCTATCGCAGGAATGATTTTTTAAATGTTCTTTTCAGGTAAACTCCTACACCTAATGGTCCGAATTCGGTGAATATAGAACACAGCCTTACTTTCTTACTTAGTCACTGGCACTATCGAATCCGTAGGCTCATGGCTGCGCGGACATACATCCCTATCCTGAGCTAATGATTTACAATCATTCCCTGTATAATCTATTTATCTCAAATCATAGTTAATGTTATTTTCCCACCACATTCTTGATCTACCAACCTGGCGTTTTTCCCCTGGTTATCCTATAAGAAGCTTCCATGCACATATTTCATTTACCATTCGTGTCACATGTCCTGCCCATCGCAGTCTACAAGACTTAACTGTTCTTATTATATCTGGCTTCCTATAAAGGCCATGTAGTTCACCGTTACGTATCTTCTTCATTCACCTGTCTGTTCATCTCTCTTTTGTCCAACAATTTTCCTAAGAATTTTATTCTCAAATATTCGCAATCTCCTTTCCTTCCTTAAAGTAAGAGTCCATGATTCGCACCCATATAATATAACTGGTAGAATAATAGTTTTATATATTTTCAGTTTAACGTTTTTTCAACACAGTGCCCAGCCTTACTTTTTTCATTTACTTGCTTTATGCCAAGTTTGGTTTACATGAAACAAATATAGCGGCCGCTAGAACATTAACGGATATATATATGTATAAATTTAGGTCATGATCTCTTTCGTTGTCTACTAGATAGGACCGGTAAAAATCTGTAAAAAATATTTAGAAGAGAACATCCTCAATAGCTTAATTCGTTCGGAATTTGCTAAATATAAAGATAACATTTATTTTTGCGCGATAGTGTGTTTTGTTGTACTTACAGCAATGGCGACCATTATTGAAAGTTGAACTTCCTACATTTCGGAATTGCCAACCTAAATAACTATACTGTAATATTACATTTACACCCACATGCGGGAAGTAAATCCACTGCCCTCTATGTATACTACATGCAATGTATATACAGAAAATATCCAAAAGGTAGTGTTAATATACATTATGTGAAACAAATCACTGCATTTTAAATGAACTGAACTTTATTTGAAACAATATAAAACAATAAATACGTACTTGCGGCCATGTTATCAATAACTGTTCTCAAGGCCTCATGTTGTTTCAACTAATAAACATTACCCATACTGTTAACGAGTTGTTTATAATGAGCGCAAATATTTCCTACAAAGATGTTATTTTACTATTATTTATTATTTTGAAAACACCATCGCGCAAAAAATAATGTACAACGCACGTTTGTGAAGTGTTTTACAGAGTCTCGGAAATTAAAAACCTCGCTATCGCTCGGTTTTTAAATATTTTTCCTCAATTCTGTAAAAACCACTTCTCAACCTAGCATCGTAATATACTATTACAGTAGTTAGAATAAATATTTTTATGCTACATAAACGATTTTTAAATTTTTATCTCTCATAACAAAATCGTAATTTTCTTTATGTTGTATTTTTACATAAGTAAAGAGAAAGATTGGATTTTTACAGGAGTAAAAAGAAGGGAATATTGTTAAAATGTTACAATGTTACTGTAATTAAATTCCTATATTAAAATGAAAATTACTAAAGACGATTTATCATTTTTATTACATTACATATTTTTCTTTATAAGTTATTATATTCTTTAACCATCGACACGCAGGCACGCACATGCACGCACATGCATGCACATGCACGCACGCACACACATACATACACACACACACATACACACACACACACACACACACACACACAATCTTTACGAGTGCGTGTATGTATATGTGCGCAGACTCACTTGAGTCTGTTGTGTCAATCGAATGACAATAAGCAATATCCTCGCTATTTAGAACGAAAATGAAAATAAAAATGAACATTCTGATTTAAAAAGGATTTATTAATTAAATCATTTTATTTAATTAATAAATATGGATTTTCATCAAGTAAACACCAACTCAACTGATTATTTAAAAAGAATTAGTAAACATTGCAATGGCGACTGTGATTATTTTGTGCACCTTCTTAATTAACTGCGTAGACTACATAGGATTGTTTTATTTTACATCCAGACATTCTATAGAGAGCTTGCCAACAAAATAAGACCATGTGAAAATCTTTAACAACACATAAACATTCTCGTAAATTCTATTAACACAATGCTATAGCTTTTAATACCAACTTGAAATAGTTGAGTAGGGCACTTGGCCTTCGATTTAAAGTTTTGTTCGGAAATATCTTAAGATCCCAGTCAGTTTAATACAAAGGGTGAAGATTCTAAAGTTTGATACGCAACTGTCGAAAGAGAAGTTTCGAGAACAAAGCCCCCTAGATTGTTTACATCGAGTTCATGGCATCATTCCACACAGATTGATTTGAATCCAAAACAAAAGTCAGAACCAGAAGGTCAAATATAACGTAACGCTATTTTTCCTTAGGCAATTTAATTAATGTATTTGCCAATTGATACGTGGAGTTCAATTATAATTCATTTAATCATAATACTGAAAATTTCTTGTTTTGCTCAAATTCATTTAGAAACCCAAAACAGTGTTTTAATAATGTTAGCATTATTATCAGAGGATTAAGCATTTTTGTCATATATCCAAAGATCTTGGCTGCGATCAGGTGTGAGATGTTAAGAGTCTTCAAATAACAAGAAAAGTTAGAATTTGCCAGTTGTTGAGAGTAAATAACATATGTAAAATTTCGCTTTTAGGTTAATAGGAATAACATTCTTTAAAAAAGTGATAATAGAATTTCCGAATCTTTAATGTTTGAATTAGAGAAAAAAACTAAACAATTTTGATAATAGCAAATATGCATAACACATTTAGAATTTTTAGGAAAGTTTTTTATTTATTACTATATCAATTTATATTGCTCTTTATTACTAAAATATACACTGTTAAAAATAGGAGCACGGCATGTCTACTGATATTATTTGCTGAACTCCTGGAAGTTTTTATATCATAAGTAATGCCACGAGTGATTTCCAAATTATCGATAAATTGGAAATCAAGCTGTTTACTCACAAATCATTATTTAAATATAGTTATTTTAAAATATTTATTAATTTAATGTAAACGGTATTGTTTGAAAACAAATGAGAAACGTTATGTTTCACTTGTTTATCACTGCAACCAGATCATATTATGTATTGCCAAAGGATCGCAATATTGTAAGAATGCACCCTAGAGGAGAAAAAATGAAACATCAAACTGTAGCCTATATTAATTAATTTCTGATGTCCTCTGATGTAAATATGTACATTATATTTTTCTGGAACGTTATTATCTGAGAAAAAATCACTTAAGAAAGTGCAAACAGTATTTTTTTGTGGTATAATCAATTGCTACAAATGTTTTTATATTATCTCCGCAACCTCGATAAGGTTATATTCTTGCACTATTCATACAATCTGGTAGCCACGGGTGTTGGCGTAAAATAATGTTATGACCTATTCAGAATGTTAAAAAGGAGGAGCTTGATTTTACAGTGATAAAAGTGCTAAGATAATAAACTGGAAATGATAACAAATCTATTCTCAGTTTTTGACCCATCAACAAGAGATTAAAGTGATAAAAGACTGTGATTGATTGTAAATAAACATTGAAATGTGATTGGTCATTGACTCCCATTTGGGGCATGAGTTATAGTACGTAAAAATATAACTATAGGTCTATTAATTCTTATTAATAGAAACTTTTAACATTCGTAGTCATATACTGTATCTAGAATCCAGAAGCTGTGAATATATTTTGGGTTTCTGTATAAGATCGCCGATTTATATTTTCCGATACTACTAAATGTGCCCCCCTCCTCCGGCATTTCACCGGAGAATCCCTCCATTCCCTTGCGAGGTAAAAACAAATATATATAATTATATATATATATATATATGTGTTATCCAGAGTTAAAAGCCTCTCCCTACAGATTGTGTCCCTATAAAACCCGGGAGGACTAGATTATTTAAACGTGCCTATATATATATAGGCCTATATATCAGATTAATAAATCACTTGGTAATGAAATACAAATTAACTGGGGTTAAAGTGTAAGGAAAACAACGAGAAAAAAATAATAGTCTCGTTAATCGGCCCCGGTATTACAATCTACAGTAGTAATTCCAAATATTCCCAAATACGAGTCTCGAATTCTATCATCCTAACCAACTCGCTAGGTTTATTAATTTTGTCCACGTTACAAAGGACGTTAAAAATTACAATATTAATAGTGCTATTTATCAAATATTTAAAATTAATATTATATATTTTAATATCTTAATAGGTTGAGAAATTACTACGTTAAATTCAATTGGTTTTTTATTACAAACAAGTGTGAAAGACATATTTTGACATTTTCAGATTGTAAAACATAAGTTGATACGAAGCCAAGAGACAGAATAATTTTCTTACATCCTTAATGATTCTGACAAATACGTTGGCACTTATTCCAAGGTTTCTCAGGAGTACAATGAAGACACAAAGCTGTCTTTACTTTTTTATTACAGTTCGAAAGCAGCATTTATGAAATATTTGTCGTATATATAGTTCTTATTTTTCTCGAATGCGTGCGACTCTATGAATTCATTATCTCATTTAAAGAGTTGACTTTTTGATAAAAAATACTGCTAATTTCTAGCAGTTTTACAAGGAAATATAACCATTCTTCTTCCTCCCCAGAATATATAGACCTACCTACATACTGCGATGAGACGGATCGTGAAGAGGACCTTACATGTTTTGTTTTGATAATGTACTGTGACGTAAGAACTCGTAGTTTACCAACTCGCCACTCCATTTCAACGCTTGGACGCACAGTAGAAAATAAAATAAGTAAACAGATTCTTTGTACGTTTATCTTTGATTAACTGTATTTCAAAACTGATATAGAATTTGGATAATTATATATAAAATAAATGCCTGGACGGGATTCGAACCCGGATCTCTGAGTCTGTACCTCAGCGTGATATCCATTACACTACCAGGCGAATCCAGTTCAAACACTTATTTTTCTTATATATGTATTATACTCTCCATTATTACTAGATGTCGCGAGAACACTGTCTTCACTGCCATCTAGTAGCTGACTATATCAAGTAAGCAAATTAAAGAGAATATTTATTTTACTTTATAGCAGTGACGCTTTATCGATGTTATAATTAAATCTTTAACATTGAGCAATGCAAGCTTAATATGGTATGATAAGAAAAATAAATGCCTGGACGGGATTCGAACCCGGATCTCTGAGTCTGTACCTCAGCGTGATATCCATTACACTACCAGGCGAATCCAGTTCAAACACTTATTTTTCTTATATATGTATTATACTCTCCATTATTACTAGATGTCGCGAGAACACTGTCTTCACTGCCATCTAGTAGCTGACTATATCAAGTAAGCAAATTAAAGAGAATATTTATTTTACTTTATAGCAGTGACGCTTTATCGATGTTATAATTAAATCTTTAACATTGAGCAATGCAAGCTTAATATGGTATGATAAGAAAAATAAATGCCTGGACGGGATTCGAACCCGGATCTCTGAGTCTGTACCTCAGCATGATATCCATTACACTACCAGGCGAATCCAGTTCAAACACTTATTTTTCTTATATATGTATTATACTCTCCATTATTACTAGATGTCGCGAGAACACTGTCTTCACTGCCATCTAGTAGCTGACTATATCAAGTAAGCAAATTAAAGAGAATATTTATTTTACTTTATAGCAGTGACGCTTTATCGATGTTATAATTAAATCTTTAACATTGAGCAATGCAAGCTTAATATGGTATGATAAGAAAAATAAATGCCTGGACGGGATTCGAACCCGGATCTCTGAGTCTGTACCTCAGCGTGATATCCATTACACTACCAGGCGAATCCAGTTCAAACACTTATTTTTCTTATATATGTATTATACTCTCCATTATTACTAGATGTCGCGAGAACACTGTCTTCACTGCCATCTAGTAGCTGACTATATCAAGTAAGCAAATAAAAGAGAATATTTATAATATATATATCATACCATATATATATATAAATGAATTACGCACAAATGTGCAAAGGTGATAACACAGCTAACAATCACTAACACTAACTTGGTCTTGCGTAATCACAAATTGTTTTTGTTCTTTGTGTACATGTTTCGATGTGATATCTTTCGCATTTCTGTTCACATACTTCGCAAATGCATGTCATCTTCGGGTCATGGAATGTTTTATCTCTACACATTAGGTGGTGGAATCCATGCACGCTTAATCTTGTGATGACGTGTCGTATCTGGAAATTTGCTTCTGTCCATCTTCTGACCAGTTCCTGTCTATCATCGCTCCGGTGCTGAAGAATTCCGGCCATACTTCCTCTCTTTTCCTGCGTAGTCTTTGTAGCGCATGTTCATAGGGTTCCGTGGTTGGTAGTAGGTATGCTGTTTTCAAGTCCTCGATATATATATATATATATCGCTCGTACAGAATCTTATTCGTGCATTACTTTATAGTGATCGCAAATATTGAAGTTATTTCAAGACAACGTACAGGAGACATGAAATCGAACAACTTCCTTTGGTAAAATATGCAACACGCGATTGAAATGCAATCCATTCTTTCTGCTAAACATACAAACGACATAACACCGGTCGACGAGAGGCTACTGATGATGGAGATACAGCTCCGAAACTACTGTCTAGAAGAATAAAGGATATGAGGTGAGATATTAAAAATATTAATCTAATTCTGAAATTAAACCTCATAGTGATTTTTTCCCTGTGAAAGTTATACTAATTTTTATTATATATCATCAGGTTTAGTCTGAATTTATTATAAGCTATCAGGAAAATACCAACATAAAATTTATTTAATTTTAAGACCTTTGTGTATCATATGAAAATTATGCCAACGTAATTTTATTAGCTAAAACATGAATACACTTCTATAAATTACTTCAAAAACAACTTGCGAGCCAAAAATTAAAATATTTTGTTTATATTTTATCCAAAGAATATTGGTACTTAAACATCTGCGCAACAATAATATTTTTTATCCTGTTTATTGTGTTGTATTATATAAATTATATATACGTATACATATGATCATTTTGTGCTAAATCGACAATAACAATTAAAAAGAACATTAATTTCATGTTCCATTTGTGTGAAAATCAGGTGATCATTATGGAATAGAATAATCTTCTGCACAAAAATATTTTCCTCCTGACAGAATAGTACATTTATGTCCAATGGACATAACTGATATATTAAGCAATATAATATTATAATTCGTCATCTCTATATTTCATATCGTACTCCTGAAAGGACTATTACCGTCTACAAAAAATCAACCATCTCATTCTAGACGTCCTAACGATCTTTCATTATTTGATTGGTACTTTAAAATTCCTTAGACATATGATCTGCACGTTGACGCCAGTTCTGTTGATACTGTTGGATGTAATCTATATATTATGGACACCATATTCAATTCCTCAACAATCTCATAGCTTCTTCTGTAATCCTACTTGGTACAACTGCTACGGCTCACTGGTTGTAATTCTTTCATCGTTTTTTACAGGGTTCATGCTTTGCTCCCTTAGTAGAGATCTGGTATTGCCCAATAACTTATACACACAGATACGAGTATGCTTTTTGGCCAAAGTAGCTTCCATTACACTATTTATTATTCCTATAATATATTTATTAATTTTGTAATATTCTTGAAGACATCTAATTCTAATGAATATATAAAAATGATAATCTGAAGTCGAGATAAGTAAATTCGTTTACGTTTTGTATAATTTTATTACCTATGCAAGTTTTACCAGGCACAGAGTCCTTGTCACAAAAAAAAAACATTGTTTTGGACAATTCATCTATTATTTTCATCGAATATTTTTCTGAAATTACCTTCAAATTATGCAATTGCCTTTCTAAACCATTCTCTGAGGTTGCCAATAGTACTAAACCAACCGTATAATTATGTTAAGGTATCCAAAGATAAAATGCGGTTTACAAATATTTCTCAGTTTCTTGTGTTTTAAATTATCTGAAAATTTTATTCATTTGAATATTGAATTGAAGGAGTGAGATACATTCTTGTTTCACAGCAGTAAAAACCTCTTTTCATATTAACAAAACGTCTCCACTTTTAATCCAAATGAAAATTTTGTTGTACAAATTATAAATATTTGTTGAGGTATTTGATCTTTAACTATATAACATTTCTAATAATTTATTTCGATTTACTTGATCAAAATCTTTGTTGAAATCTACGGATACTGTGAGTGTCTCTATATTGAATTGTCGATGTTTTTCTATTAACAATTCGTTGCGAAATAACCATCACCACATGATTTGCCCTTCCTGAAACCATTCTGTTCTTCTCCTAAGATTTCTTCGTAATATCCATTTAATTTGTTTTTATTATTTTGGAAAATATTTTATATATGCAGCATTTAACCAACTGATCCTATGTAATTAGTGGAATCCTTTCCTTTCTTGTAAATGAATATCATAACAATAGACTTGACCCCTGTTCACACCAGATCAAAACCGTAGAATCACAACGTGGGGTCATGGGTGACCCGGCGAATACTAATTTCATTCTGCACATGAAATGCTAAGTTGTAGAAAGCTGTCGTTTCTAGTACCTTCGGTGCTTGATGAGTTCTTAGGCGTGGTTCTATTATTTTGTCCTCCTATTTATAATCCCATTTATAGGCTTTTGGGTCACATATGACCCCACGTTGTGGTGTATAGTATTTTATAATATTAGCTTTTTGTAGGAGAGTGATCTACAAGGAAAATTAAACAGTTATGGTGGAGTATAAATGTCGATTGACTAGAAAAGAAGCTGCATGTATGTTGGATGCAGATAAATAGTGTAGTAGCGGGGAATTTTCAGATCTTGAAAAAATAGTGAGTGAGGATGATGATGATACTGAGGCAGAGGAGGAGATGAAGACGGATTTGATGGGAACTCTGAGGATATATTAAATACTAGTAAGAAAGTCATTTATGGCTAAAATGGAAGTAAATGATTCACTAACCTTTTCATGCTAAGGCAAGCAGTAAGCTTCAGAAAAATAAAGTGAATCAATTTTCTTGGTCGAAAGATGTAGATAGAGATACAGAAAAAAAAAAAGACAACGAAAAAATATATTTGATTTTTATTCTTCCCTGATTCTAGTGTGGAGAAAATTGCAGCTCACACAAATGAAATAGAGAGACAAAAAAACTCGCTACAAGTCTCATCGGCATTACCTCATACTAACTAACAAGACTGAAATACCTGCCTTGATTGGTTTGTTATATTTAGTTGATTCTCTTCTATAATAGAACGAAAGGAGGAGTTGATCAGTTTGACTAGCTTTCTCATTCAATGACTGCAGCTAGGAAAACTAGAAGATGGCCCTCACGAATTTTCCATGGGATGTTGGGATGCATCAACATTAAATGTATATGTAATATTTAGATGCAATTCTAAACATAGACAATTGATCAAGCGCTCAGACTTCCTAACAAATATTGCCCTAGAACTATGTGAAAAACACATGAGGCTCAGAATAGTAAACAGAGACTTCCAAGGCAACTAAGGAGCAACATTCGCTAAGTACTCGGTTGTGAAGTTGAGGAAACTCAAATTACGGCACCAGCTGCACGATGTGCTTTCTGTCCTCGAACCAAGGACCGGAAAGGTATAGCATGTTGCTGTTTCTACTTAGGAAGTCGTGTGCAGGGCACAGAAATAGTGTTTGTGAAGATTGCAACCAGTAAGACATGAATTACATAAAGTACAAAAATGTATATCAAAAGTGAGAAAAATCATATTTTTTTAATAACAGAACTGAGTTGAAAATAATGTTTGATATTAACATTTTTATTGTTTGTTCTATGTCTTAATGGGCTAATCGTACATGTGTTAGTTATTCATTGCCACATAAATAATGTGAAAAAGTAAACAACAAACTGTAAAAAATTGAATAGAAAATGTTTAAACAAAGGAAAAAAACACATTTTTAATTACAGTGCCCTATAAATCATATCGTTTCACATTGCGATTAATTTTTAATTTTTTAAAACTTGTTGTATACAGATATAAGTTGTTTATGTTAAGGTAAATAAAAGTAATGCAATGTCTTAAAATAATTATTTAATATAGGGTCACGGGTGACCCCATGTTGTGGTTTTCGCTCCAAGATGTGCACGTTGTGGTTCTAGGGTTAACATGAAGAAGCCCTAATTAAACATTTTTGTTTAAGTATTTGAAAAATTCCGTGTATGATCGCCCTCTCCTGTTTGTACTACTTCAAATTCTTCTAATATGGTGGGGTATTCATAAAAAATAACTGAATATAATACTAAAAGGGAGTTAGTGTGTAGACATAATACATTTTGATAATATTTCAATCATGTATCATTGGAAATTATATTTAGTCTGAGATTATCTTTAGTTTCATTGTCCAGAAACTTCAACATTTTATATGTTTGTGGTTTCATTACATCATTTCTAATAAACAGACAAACTCATTCCAACTTTTCCTATATTTTCGTACTTCCCACTTATCAATCACTCATTTCTGTTTATATTGTTTTCTACTTTTTCCGTGCTAGGATATTTTTTTACATGCTTCTTGTTTGTCTTCAATAATATTTTGTAATCAATCTTTCCATTTCTTTATAATTTTTTTACCTTTGTATTTTCTCCTTGTACTCGAGCTTTTTAGTTATATTTACACAATATAATTCTATAAAAGCATAAAGATATTACTATTTAAAAAGTATTGCGAACCCTTACCGTGTATTTTGATAGTAAATATACAAATATCATTAATAATATAATATACCGATTATTTAATTAGGTAAATTGTCCTATTGGAATTCTATAGGGTGATATAAAGTACCCAAATTAGGTTCCAAGATACATCTAACATATTTCAGGGTAAGAAAATGAACCTTATCGACGAATGCAAAATTATTAAAATTATTTACTTTGGCAAGTATTCAAATTTACATTTTGTAAACGCCCCTTTTTAAAAAGAAAAATTGAGATAATAAAGCCAGGAATATCAATAAAACTCAAATAAGAAATACATATAAATATTGTATGTATTGTAAGCCCGTGTTTTCCCTTTACAGAGATTTAGGCGCTCTCTCCCTACATAGAAGAATTTGAACCATACTAATTTAGTTACACTTGTTTTCGTATAGATGTCATTTTGAGTGGTCCGTGGTCAGCGTTCCGCCTCATACTGACATCTAGGAAACCAAGGTAGTACTAGGACGGGAAAATTCGGTAAATTTTGCTTAGAGGCCTTTGCATTCAGGCTTAAAGATTTTTTACGAACCTGAAAATCTTCAGACTCGGGACCCACGGCTTAAAGGCGGCCATCACGCAGGGCTGACAACCCGGCTGACATCAAGTGCCGATTGTCTAGAAAAAGTGGGAGCCTTAACCTCCTACTACCCCAAGGGCCTCCTGAGGCCTGTCGTGGGATCACTTTACTTTAACAAAGGGGACGCGCCGTAGCGTAGTGGTTAAGGCACTGCGCTACAAGCCGGACAGTCGAGGGTTCGAGCCCCGTGGGGTCAGAATTTTTAAACTGACCCAAACCCTCTGGCGGCACTATGGTCCTGTGGTCGACTCAGCCTCTAACTGAAATGAGTACCAGACGCTTGCTCTGGGGGTAAAGGCGGCCGTTACGCAGGGCTGACAACCCGGCTGAAATCAAGTGCCGATTGTCTAGAAAAAGTGGGAGCCTTAACCTCCTACTACACCAAGGGCCTCCTGAGGCCTGTCGTGGGATCACTTCACTTCATATATAGGATAAGAAATGAGAATGGGGATAGAGAAAATTTCATAACGATGATGTTCTTAAGTTAGGTAAAGATTAAACGATCTCATTACAAGCCTTTGGAGTCCCTTCGGGTAATAGGTTAAGGCTCTCACTTTTCTAGGCAATCGGCACGAGATGTGAAACCTGCGTAACGGCCGCTTTTACCCCTAGAACAAATGTCTGTTATTCATTTCAGTTAGAGGACGAGTCGATCCGAGGGTCATTGTGCCGCTACTTTTAGGCTTGTTTAAATAATTTGACAACATCGGGACTTGTTTCATCTAATAAAGTTATTAAATGATGGATGAATGAAACGTAGATTAATGGAAAATAGCCAGGAGAATCTTAGGAAAGTAGACATCTAAGTAATGAACTGAGAGTAAAGACTTGTCAGGTTTTCGGATAGGAATTAAGTTTAGGTCGGAAACGCAGAGTTCAGTTTTTATAACATAATATTTTATTCCTATTTAACGGAAATTAAAAAATTGAATATGAACAATGCAATTAAAATTGGCACTTTCCTCATTAAGAGAACACGCTGTTAATGCATAACTGTCGATCATAATTGTGTTAAGATTGTTTGGATACAAAAGCAAAACTACCATTGTCCTGTGACGTGCACCACATTGAGGAAGAGGATGCTGGTCCATCAATTGAAAACAATTTACATGATGTACATTTAATTAGTGAAGAGGTTTGGAACATTTATAAAATGTTAAATATGCATACAAGTGCAATCAAGAACAGCAGGAGATCAAAAGAGTAGGGCTGCACCCTACTTCTGGCAGGAAATGCATTACTTTGTTGTTTGTACTCAGGGTCTTACAAAATTCAATCTACAAATAATATTAATAATGATAACAATTGTAATCGATGGTTAAGAGAAAATGTTTTGCCTGAACCGGGAATCGAACCCCGAACCTTCAGCTTTCCGTGTTGATGCTCTGACCACTGAGCTAATTCAGGCTTCATTCCCATCCAAGCATAAATCCTCCCTCTACCTTCTCTCTTGGTACCACATTTAAGAAGCCTGAATTAGCTCAGTGGTCAGAGAATCAGCATGGAAACTAAAGGTTCGGGGTTCGATTCCCGGTTCAGGCAAACATTTTTCTCTTTACCATTGATTACAATAATTATTTCGATCATAGTAACAACTTTAGCTTCTTAATAGTAATTCAATAATAATAATCTTATTCTTCTTGCAAGGATTAAACCTTATTGGTTCGTTCCGGCTCCAAGCTGCTATGTCCATCTTTTTCGTGGATGTCCTCGATCTCTCTTTCCTCTTCTCGGTTGATATTTCAGACTTTTCTAAGGCAATGTGTTTGCATCCATACTGCAGACATGTTCTCACCATTTTTTCTCATATACTCTTCTATTTTATCTGTCGGACTGAATATTTGTAGTTCTTTACGAATATCTTCTTTTGGGTTTTATCCATTAAAGTATATCCTGCCACAAATCGTATTTTATTTCTGCGGCTTCTATTCTTTTAATTGTCTGTTTATTCTGAGTCCATATTTCTGAGCCGTACAATATTGTAGGTACAGCCAATACTTTATAAAATTTTAAATGTGTTACTTTTCTTACTTTCTTTCCCAGTGTTTTTTTAGGGGGCCACATAAATACTGAAATATCTATAATTTATTATTTAGGTCTTTTTCTCTATTACAGCCTAAAGATACACATATATAATTGAATAATAATAATAATGATAATGATAATGGTGATAATAATAATAATAATAATAATAATAATAATAATAATAATAATAAATCTTGTAGGTTCATATTGTTGTTCTTGTTATTATTATTATTATTATTATTATTATTATTATTATTATTATTATTATTATTATTTATTCAACATTAAATTTATCAACTCAAAGAAAATAGAAAAATATTTTCTAAAAACTATTATTAAAACGTTACACAAAGCAAAATGTAACGGGACTTCCTTATTAAATAATTAAACTTTATTTACACCCTATAGCTGTGGATGAATTAATAACATTACAACTGAAGGTTTGTTTGCAGTCTGTAATTAATACATTTTACAATATTTTTTTAATTATATATAAGCTACCTGTTCGGTGCATTTGATTCAACGCCTTATCATCGTTAAATGAAATAATAAACTAATATTATTTAAAATAAAATAAGAGGAATACCAGATCTCTGTCTTACAGATTAAATCGGGAATGTACCAAAGGTCCAGTACCATTTTATTTTTGTCAAAACATATCATTTCATGGTGCAAATCGGGGATGTTCATTAAGTCTTTTGTTCTAGTAAAGAATATTGATGTACAAAAATATTCTCTAGTGTGGGAAAGTGGAGATTTTACAAAAGAATTCTTTACGAGGAAAAAATACCATTGACCCAATATATTAGAGCAAAAGTCTGTTCTTACAGAACAAATTTCTCAGTAGTATATTTTCATGGAGCAGATTGGAATGTACCAAAAAATGCATCTTGGGGTAAATAGCAATGTTCCAAAGTCATATCTCGAGATCTCATGTATTTATCTAATTAGAGCAAATAAGGGACTTTATAAAAGTGTCGTCTCATACGGGAACTCGGGGAATATTCCGGAAATATGGACAGTCCATTTTCAAAAAACTATTTTGTAGCGTCATTTCCCTGTATGAGCTGTATAGAAATTGGTTATCATTTTATCTGATAACAAAATTACTTTTTTTGCTTTGTGTTTAATTATTAGTTTTTATCATTCTTGTAAGGTTAGATTATACATTTACTACGTACCTAGGGGCGCGCCGTAGCGTAAGGCAATACGCTACAAACCGGTAGGTCGAGGTTCGAGTCCCGCTGGGGTCAGGAATTATAAATTGACCCTAATTTTCTGGTGGCACCATGACCCTGGGACGATTCAGCCTCTAACGGAAATGAGTACCAGACGCTTGTTCTGGTGGTAAAGGGTGCCGTCAAACAGGGCTGACAACCCAGTTGACATCAAGTGCCGATTGTCTAGAAAAAGTGGGAGCCTTAACCTCCTACTACCCCAGTTTGCTTCCTATAGCCTGTTGTGTGATCACTTTACCTTTACTATGTACCTTAAAAATTGAATGCTAAAAAATGTGATTCACCCTTCATATACAGGGTGATTCAAAAGGTTTCGCACAAATCTTAGGAGTTTATAGAGGGGTCGAAATACAACAACTTTTGATTAGTAACTTATGGTTTGGAAAGTTATCCTGGATCAGTACAAGCCCTGGAATGTCTGGATGGACAAGAAATTATTTTGTGCACACACTTAAGCAAATGCAAATTTAATCACCAATTTGGTTTTACAACACTAGGTGTTCAAAATGCCTACCATCACATTGAATATAGGCATGTTCTTCCACATGAGCAAGAACTTCCTCTTCCATAGCGACTGTTCGAATCGTACGTGGCCAGCCTACATGATGCCGTGAACGGAAGGAACCTGTCTCCCCGAATCGGTGGTGAATGTTTTGAAACATTCGAGAATGTGGTTGACTTGGTTCGTACTATATTGTACGCTATACAGGCGTTGAGCTTCGTGTGCATTACCATATGCTTTACCATACATGAAATGCACGTCTCTAAGTTCTGACAACGTGTATTCCATTTCACAAAAATCACAAATCTTCAAAGTAATGCTGTAGTGGACCTCTACAATGCACCGCAGTTACCGTACTAAAATGAAAACAACCTTCAGAGCGCAGGAATGATTATCAGATGTGAACAGAAGAGTACACAAGTACTGTACTGCACTAAACGGTATGACAACAGACGGAGCGGTCTTCATAAATTCGTAAAGTAGTGTATTGAACACAGTCCCTCTCTGAAAGGTAAGCTCAGACCCGCATTGAATTCCCGACTTTCCCAGGCTTGTACTGACCCAGGATAACTTTCCAAACTACAAATTACTAATCAAAAGTTGTTGTATTTCGACCCCTCTACAAGGTCCTGAAATTTGTGCGCAACCTTTTGAATCGCCCTGTATAATAATGAAAGTAACGACATTTTGTTGTAGGAAATATATTTTTCCAGCAACGTCATATTTTTTTCACTACCTGAATAGCGATATAACTAATTTATATTATTTCAAGAACTATTGAGAATATTATTATTTAAGTTATGAAATATGGCAACGAACGAACCCGAAGCACGAAAAGTGCAGTGGGTAGAATTGGAATTTGTTTTATTGTCTTTTGAACATGGAAGTATTTATACACTAATTTATGTTCTTAGCTATTATCTACGTTTTTGATTTCCAAAAAAAAAAATGCTTCTACTTCCAATTATTTATCAAATTATGTCGGACGTTGGAACTTCTTTAATTATTTTTAAAAATTGACACTAATGGCCTGGAGAAAAGTATTTTATATTGTAAAATAAAACACACAATTTATGTACATTATATTACAATTTATTATCATGCTTTTCTTTCATAATATATTTAAATTGTATAAAATTGATTGACACTTCACATATTATCAGCACATCAATTAACGGTCCAGCCATTAACAAAACATAATTAATTAAAATAGTAATCAGACAGCACTACGATCTATTGTCATTTTGTTGCATGGCAACAGTATTCTTTATGACTCAAATTGAGCCACATTTCCTAATAGTCCAAGTCCGGCTGCAAGATTACTACGCTCATCGAGTGTATGAACAAAATAATTTTTTTTCATAAAATTGTGAATTACTGAATATATTTTTGCCGAGTTGCCTATTAAAATTCGGCCGCCAGTATGTTTAATTAAAATATAAATTATATATTTATTCGAAAAAAAATTGATTCACTTGTTATTAAAATAAATTATAATCCAGTTCGCAGAAATCGATGTATAGAGCTTGAAAAGTTTTGGTTTCCATTGCACACTTGATCGTAAACCTCCTCGCGGCTACAGCAGGCTGTGACACCAATCAGTAATAAAATGGCGGTAAGTGCGTATTTATTGTTTCATATTGTTTCAAATAAAGTTCAGTTCATTTAAAATGCTCTGATTTGCCCCTACGTTTTGGATATATTTTTGTATATACATTGTACGTAGTATACATAAAGGACAGTGGTTTTACTTACCGCTGCGAGGGAACAATATAAAACAATAAACACGTACTTACCGCCATTTTATTACTGATTGGTGTCACAGCCTGCTGTAGCCGCGAGGAGGTTTACAGCTAAGTATGCAATGACAACCAAAACTTTTCAAGCTCTATACATCGAATTCTGCGAACTGGATTATAATTTATTTTAATAACAAGTAAATCAAATTATTTTGAATAAATAAATTAATTATACTTTAATTGAACATACTGGCAGCCGAATTTTAATAGGCAATTCGGCAAAAATGTATTCAGTAATTCACAATTTTATGAAAAAAATTGATTTTGTTCATACACTCGATGAACGTAGTAATCTTGCAGCCGGATCTTGGACTGTAACAAATAACATACTATTATAATTTGATTGTCAAAATATCATCAGACCATTTGAATAAATATTATTAATTTGAATAATATTTGAATCAGTACTTTTTTTAGTTATCTGTCCTATCTTTTACTTCACCTTTAAATAAAACATTGAAAAGAACAATAATAATTTCTGTGATATACAATAATCTATTTTCGATTTTATTAAAACTTTGTAAATATGTATTTTAAAATGTTTATTTTTTATTTACCCTACTTTTATTTAAATAAGACTGTATTAATATTTTAAATAAATAATTATATATTAAATCATTTAACTGTTTTCTTCCACCTCATCATGCAAATTGTGTCAAAATCTTGAAA
Organism: Diploptera punctata; assembly: GCA_030220185.1. Taxonomy (NCBI): domain Eukaryota; kingdom Metazoa; phylum Arthropoda; class Insecta; order Blattodea; family Blaberidae; genus Diploptera; species Diploptera punctata. The sequence continues at coordinate 1,464,267 of JASPKZ010000038.1, read as the reverse complement.
CAGATTAATATAATATACATTACAGAGAACTGATGTAACAAGTAAATAGGAAAGTTTTGACTGAGAGTTAATAATTTGTTTTCAGAATTAACAACACTGGTCTAATTTTCAGCTACACTTACTAAGTTTTCTCACAAAAAAAATAACAAAAATTAACAATTTTAGGAAGAGATGACAGATAAAACAAGTTTTAACAAAGTTTATTTGGAACGTCTACTAGTAATGATTTGTAAACAGCTTGTGAAATACGCAGGGCGACGATATGAAAATAAATTATCTATGTTTTGAAATCCCACAACTCTGTTTAGGACAGAGATACTTTTTTAAAGTTATTATTGTTTATAAGTGAAAATGAAAGAGTATAAAATATTAAAGAAATAGTATTAACATCTTTCAGTATTTGGACGTGTTAAAGCAAAAACTTGTCAATGGGGATCAAAACTCTGATTCACTTATAAATTAGACCTAGGACAAATATCCCATTGCTGACAATGAATGCTCAGTGCCTGGCGTACATTCTCCATCATGAGTGATAGATGACGTATCTCAGGTATCTAAAAATGTAAACAAATAGGACAGGTGTGTAAGAAACTATAAAATGCAATACAAGTGCCAAGTAATGATTTGAATAATTTAAAAATTGTCGCCAATTCTTTTGTGACTAACTTTTTCACTGACTTCAGAAGTTAGTAGGAATGATTTATTAGGTCTAACGAAAGTACGCCCACTACATTTGCAATAAACCTCTCGATAGAATCTTGAGTTTCGTCTATGGAAATTAAAATGTTGTTTTCACCTATGGATTAACTTATTTTCGAGATAATATTATTGTAACATTTAGATTTACAGTTGTACTGGGGGGTGGGGGGTTCCGCCTAGTGTACTTTAATTTCTCTTTATGCAATAGAATATTGGAACATACAACAATTTCACACATTCTAAATGCTCGTTTATTTTTCTTATTATTTATTTAATGATGCAACAAGGACTTTGCTTTTTTTATACTGTAGTGTTGTTTGAACAATTTTCATTTCTTCTTAAAATCTCTGATTTGTGAAAAACACAACTTACATTGAATATTTTAGCCTTTCAATAAAATAATCTCAAATAAATTCTTCTATTAACTAATTTAATTTACCTTCTCTTGATATTGAAGGCATAATTAATGTTGTATATAAGCACAGAACTGAACCAGTGTCATAGAGGACCCTGTGTCTGACTGCAGTGAAGATGTGAAGCAAATCAGGGGCATCGCACTAATTTGATTTCTTTTTCAGTGGATATATGTCCTCCCGCTGCTTATAATCAGAGGGAGCATTTTAGTTCCCGAACGAACATTTGATCGGGTAGTTCTTCCTAGTGTATATCTGATGTAAGAAAGATGTACATGTAGATAGCACTACAAAATGTGAATGCGTAGTACAATACTGGTAATTTAGTTACAGACTCGCACATGCTATATAGTGTTATTGTTATGTACCGAATTATACCTTTTATTGCTCCAGGAAGCAAGATTCTAACGTCAGAGTTGCCTTCTAGGTAATCGTAACAAATAAATTTACAAACGTGTTCGGGAACCAAAATGCTCCGTCTACTTATAATAAACAAGTTTCTTTAAAATAGAAATTAATCGTTTCTATAAAATAACGAATCAGTTATTATAAGTCAATAAACGAGAAAATCGTTCAGTGACATTTACAGTTTTTTCCAAATACTCGGTTTTATTTAAATAAATAAGTCTTATTTCTTCCTGAAGTAGATATATACTATAGCTATAACCAGGTTACAAATGATAGCAGGAGACCTGAATAAAATCTATTGATATATTTACAAAAATACCGTAGCATATATATTATGATTGACATAATTATGTAGTTGCTATGGAAAATGTGTAATTTAAATAGGACAGCTTTGCTCCGAATAGGAGTTACTTTTCACCAGTATGAACTTCAAAATTATAAAATTCGAATTTCAAAACCACTAACTTGGTACTATAATCTTATTTACACTTTCAAATGATATGTTTTAAATCGTCTGAAAAGTCAAAACTAAATATCTTTATATGGTGGAAAATTACTCCTTTAGATGCAGAGTATGCAGTATTATAATATCAACAATCGAGGAACATAGTATTAGTTTTGTTTTGTGTTGGAAATAACCAATTCAAATACTCTTGCAATTTCGTGATGAAAATTCTGATACACTCTGCTGCACTTCCCCAAACATATTTTGGAAATGACATTTGACCTTATTAAAAATCCAATGTTGTTTTACGATATCTACCAAATAGCTCCCTTGGAATGACGAGTATAATACGTTATCATAGTTGTCTTTATCGCTGATACACAGTTTCGTCAAAGTCTGTTTTCGACAGATATTATCACAATAAATACTAAGCTAAGATAGCTCATACTAAAGTAGAGATTCAGGAACATCTTCAAGAGTCTGCAGTGGAATTCCCATTAAAGGTACCTGAAGATGGTTAGGAGAATTATTAGGCTGTTGAATGTCCAAAACAACAAATCCTGAAGATTGCTTCCCGTCACTGTCACTTTTACTTCTTGCTGGATTTGTCACAAGCGGAACTTTTTGCTGTTGCTGTTGTATTTGAAGTAGCTGAAGTTTCTCCTTTCTCTTGTTCTGCAATCAAAAATATCTCAGATCATTGTATGTTCATTCACATAACCATAAACTCAAAATTAATGTACAACAATTAGGTCTGTTAGTGGACATATTATTTTAAGATGATTTTTTTTGGAGTTGTAACATATATAGGAATTGTTAGCTACAGCATAAAAGTAAATCAAACACAGTATCAAAATATTTTATCATATCTACGTTATAAAATAAAGTCCAGAAATTACAATGTTATGGAAAAGGAAAATGTGTAAATATTTGAAATTTTTAAGACAGATTCAAGTAAGTTTAATGTAACATATGTTTAATTATAATATTACAACTGAAATGTTGTTGTTCAGGAAATGATTTACAATTAAGGACTTATGGAAAGATAACATTGAGTTTGAATATATTCAACACTGTATAGAGTTAAACCAAGTGAGATGTAAAGAACATGGCGTATGTTAGATTGTAATTATTAAATTAACCGATACGAACTAAAATTGTTATTAACAACAATATAATAGAACAAGTTAATAACTTTACTTATCTTGGCTGCAATCTTTCCTACGACACATGTAAAGACATAGACATAAAATTGGTCAAATTTAAAAAAAACTTACAGGAACAATAAAAAGCATTCTTTTCTGAAAAGTACGCCCAGATACAATTCTAAAATTTTATAAAACAATGGCCCTGCCAACTCTACTTTATGGTTCTGAAACCTGGACTCTTACTACAGGTAAATTAAAAGAATAGTAGCTGCAGAAATGAAGTTATTAAGACCTTTAGCGGGTTATACGCTTTATGACAACATGCGTAATGAAGATATCCGCAAAGCTCTCAACACGCCAGCAATAACTGAAAACATTAAGAAATATCAAAATAATTGACATGGACACCTTCTTAGAATGCCAAACAATAGACTACCTCTGCAGCTGTTGAACTACAGACCCACAGGGCAAAGAGGCCCAGGAAGACCTAAGAAGAAATGGAGGGATCAATTTCTATCCTGAAGCGGAACAGGCCAATGGCCTAATCCATGCCTGCAATTGATGATGATGATGATGATAATGATGGAATTAACCATTGTACAAAGATAAAAATGAGATCGCCTTCTCTCAGAAATCTGATTACTTATATATATCCTAAATTAATTAAATATAATAATTTATTATTATAAAATAACTAATTTTGTTCTCAATGTGGCACTTTTTGTTGATATTGAATATGGGTTAGGTAGATACGGATTCTATTCTGAACAACAAAGGGGTGGAAAATTTTCTTTATGTATTCGTCATCCAAATTTCTATAAAATGAGCAACAGAACTTTCCTGATAGCAGATCTGGAGTGTAGGGCTAGCCACCTTCAACCTTTGGCTAAGAGTCACGAATCCTGCGTGAATCCCCATGCATTTCCATGGCCAGCCAACAGACTTTGTTTTTACTTTCATTGCTACTGAATATGTCCTTTATTATGTTGAGACAAGTGTGCATCCTTCGCCCACAATGTCTACATTTTACTCTTTAGATACGGAGAACGGTAAATGTAATTGAAATTGCAGTATTATTACTAACCTGGAAGAATAATCTGAGATAATAGCATGGAAACACAACGCATTTTCCACCTTCCTCCTCAGCATCAATATAAACACCTCGTACTAATATTGAGTTGGAACAATTTATAAGCATCAGGATGAGAAGACAGCCTCCGTGGGTGATCCAGTAGCTGGCTTCAGGATTACCTGTTAAAATACAAAACAAACAATGTGACATTTGAATTACCAAGTCATATTCACTGCTAAGACTTGTCTTATCCGATTATGGAGGTCATTGTACTCTTTAAATTGGATCTTATTCTCTTTATAAATTTGAATTATTTTTACATATGTTTCATTGATAAAAATCACCATTTTAATTCAAAATTCTGAGTTATATGAAAGTAGTGTGAACTCTTTAAACTAAGTAAGAAATTCACAAGTAGAAGTATTTGAATAGATTACTTGGAGAACATGTATAATCAAATTTTCCAAAATTCCGTTCACTGTATAAATATTTTTTTAACAGAACTGTTTTTGTTGTGCTTTTATGGAAATATAGGTAATACAATTATTATACTGTACATGGGTTAAATAGTATTAAAAGAAAACTACTAGTGTCTGTTTTATACATTTATACTTATTCAGTTTTTACTCTCTTCTGTGAACTTTGAATATATCTGCGTTTGGAATTTTCCTAATGAGCTTAACTGATTCAATTGATATTATCTTGAAATCAAATGATACTATTCCTACATTTTATTTAATTAAAAAAATGTAATAAAATTGAATGTTTTGAGAAATATGTATACCTCATAGCTTGATTGAATTTCATTGGTAGCAAAAGCAACAATTAAAAATTACAGATTTTGTTAAATAAATAATTTATACAAATAGTCCACTGCTGTGGTCTGAGGTAGCGTGCTGCTTTGTCACGCAGCAGGTCCGGATTCGATCCCCGGTCGGGACAATTTTCTCGGTTTTACATCACCTTTAAGGGAAACTTTTAAGGTCCAAACGGTCCCCGAACATCATCTGACCATCATTATCATCAACATTCATATTCATTAAGTTTAGGATTAAGGTCTCTCCTGACGCATCATTACCATCAACACCTATCATATTTCATCGGGGCAGCGTAACTCCGTCTTCTAGGCGCCCCAACCTAACAAGTGGCTTACAATAACTCCATGTCTGGAGAGAATACCAGAATGTCGAAATGATAACATGGTGGCATTGAATAAAGAAATTGTAGAAATAAATATGATTAAAGTTAATACAATTGTCGCTTGGTATGAAATCATTTAAATTTTAATCAACCACCTACTAACCACAGAGAGCACTCTCTCTCTCTCTCTCTCTCTTTTAGTAAGCGCTGTCGGCTTCATAGATAGCTTGTTAATCAGATGACTAGCAACAAAATTAAAACATTCTTAGAACAATACATTTGTTTGAAGACATAACTAACTTAGGAAACCATATTTTCGCGATGTATATGTTATTATTAGGGCAAGGCATTTAATGACCTATAAATTGGTAAAAAATGCATTTATGACCTAAAAAATGCAAAAAACGACCAATAAAATTAAAAAAAGACATAAAAAGTTAAGAATTACCAATAAAAATACTATTTGTTAGATTAAGTACTCACTTGATTACTGAATTACATAAAATTTAATTTAACATCAAAATATTAAAAGAAAAGTATTTAAAAAATACATATTACAGTACCTTTTATCGTAGAAAATCCATTTCAATTACACAGTGCACTTTTACAGCAATTTTGAATTGCAATTAACAATCAGAATAAGGGTTGAAGGTGGCATAAGTTATAAGAAATTGAATAAAATTCCTAGAAGTGGGCAAGTTCATTATGCACATACCTTGAAAAATAGGGGTAGTAGTTAGCAAAAGAACTACTTAATTCCAAGAAATTGTATTGACAAGGAAAAATACTGAATTATAATAAAAATCTTAAATCAAATACAAATAATGTCGCAGCCTTCTGGAAAAGTGTAAAAAATGCTCAAAATGACCTAAAAATTGCCAAAAAATGATCTATCCCTAAAAAGTTAAGAAAATGCAAAAAAAATGCCCTAACAAATTGCTTTTATTTAATCTGTTTTTTAATGCCGTACATTTTCATATATGCAAGCAATGTTTCAACCTTAATAAGAAAAATATGCAAAATAATTAATTGTCTTGCCCTAGTTATTATTCATAAAATTTATCAAGAGACGTGTTGCTGATTCACAGAAATGAACGGTCTCTCTATTAAATCAAAGAAATGAACTAACAGTGGATTTATTATTTTCATAATTACACTAGACAATAAGACTTTCACAACAAAGACAAGAATAATTGTTTTTATGTTATTTCTAATGATTATTACGAATATGGCATTCAAAAGGACCTACAATTCACATTTTTTAGGTAGAACTACTTATTTTTTTGTTAGGGCAAAAATGTATTAAAATGTACCTACTTTGAAAGAGGTTGTTTCATTAAACGTGGATTTTTACACAATTTTATAAAATATCCATCATTTTAAGGTAATATTTAAAACATACTTTAACTTTTGAGGGTTGAATGAGTATGATATATAGATTAGGTAATCAAGAAGAATGTACACTGCTCATCGATTTATAAAACTGGGCTAAAAAGCAGTTTTATTGCAAATTGGCAATACAAAACCTTCGATTCCAGTAGGTCTTTCGGTCTTTATGAAAGAAACTTAGCGAAATATGTATATTTTTAAATGCAGTAAATTATAATAAATATATTATAAGATTTGAAAGTAAGAGCTTTGTTGCTTGAATTACAATAAGAATTTTCTATGTTCTGTCTCGTAGGACAGTCCAACAACACAACATTATGCGGTGAAGAACTGGGCTTTAAGACAAGGTTATAGGGCCTATTCCTGGGGAGCATAATTTTAAAATATCCTCCGACAGTTAAAAACAATCTTCTTCCACTGCATATAAAACTAGGGGAAATGAAAAATTGTGTGAAAGCTCTAGATGCAGTGGAAAAGCCTTTTAGTATTTAGAGACTTATTCCCTAAAATCTGTTATGCTAAATTATAAGAAGTCATATTTGTCGGTGAACAAATTAGAAGTCAATATTTTTGAGAAAAGACATCCTAAGAAATTATCAGTATGGAAATATTTTGTACCTGTCGTTCAAGGGTTTTTAGGGAATCATAAAAAAAGAACACTAATTAATAGATGCATTGTTAAGAAATAAAAATGGGCAGTTGTACGTCACTTAAAATCCATTTCTTACATTCACATCAGATATCGCTACAATAGAGCAATCGTATCAAGGAAGATGAGAGCTACGATGGGCGATTATTGATGGTTTTAAAAAGGGAAGATTATAGTTCTCGTAAGTGATAAACATAATACATTTTTATCATTTTATATTTTATTGCACGAAGAATGGTTTTATGTTTTAATAGTTGGTAAATTATTAATGTATATGCTTTAACATAACAGTTGCTCTTTGGAAATTTTCATACAAAAATAATTTTAAATATATCAAGTTAATATTTATAACCAATATGTTACGTGTTACAAAACATTTGATTGCTATTTTCGTTGTTCAGCAAATACAAATTAGTTAGTTCTTTATTCGGACTGGACGGATAGACTGCCCTGAGCACTGCGTCATGAAAGCTCTATTACGCTATTCCAGTATATTATGCATGAATGGGAAGAAGTCTACGCTACGGTGTTATAAAAGTTGTAGGTCGTCTTCCGGGTTCGTCACATTTGGTTCTTCTGTTATGACCCATACCGCCATATTTGGGTTGAACCCTTGGCTGCGAGGAGGGATTACACTCAGTCTTTTTTGTATTATCCAGGCTCGGGGTCATGAGTCACCCCCCTTGTGGGGCTTCAGTTGATCCCCGCAATCACATATTTTCAACACCTGTGGGGACAACCAAACTAATTTTCATAATATTATGTGAGATAAAGGGTGATATAAAATAAATCAGTGAATGAGAAATTAATTATATGAAGAGAGAATGGAGAGTGTTGGTGGGATGAAATTCGGGAAACAGGAGAACCCCGAAAAAACCCGCCAATATCCCTCTGGAATCGCCAGGATTCGAACCTAGGATCCCAGTCAGAGCAGCCGCGCGTATACGAAATGACAATAATATTAGTTAAGGTCAAGTTATGGAGAAATAGTTCAAATTTGTTTCGGAGTGTTTCTGGCTAGTTGTTTTCTATTGCGTTAGATTACGGTATTTGTATTCTACGGATTTAAAAGACTATAGAATTGAAGTAATACAATTCATTCATTCATTTTGAGAGTTTTCCTCATCATTGAGAGTTTTCTTCGACCAATCTTAGTAATTAAAATCAGTTTTAAAAATACATAAATTATTACGGACTTATAGACTACCTGTTTGTAACAAACATTCACGAATTTCCCTCAATTAAAGTTCTCCATTTCTCTGTCCTCTGTGTCTTCATCCGTTACACCAAATTTCCTCACTGAATTCTGAATGTTATTCTTCCACTTTGTTTTTTGTCTCTCTTTTCTGCTATTTCTTTCAATTTTCCATGCATAGACAGCCTTTGATAGTCTTCCATTCTGCATTCTTCTTATGTGTCCATACCATATAAGCCTTCTGTGTTCAATCTCATCCATTATACTTCTTTCTGCAGTCATCCATCTTCTAATTTCTGTATTTATAATTCTTTCCAGTCGAGATTTTCTGGCAGCTCTTCTCCAAAAATCCATTTCAACTGCAGTTATTCTGTTGGCATGTTAATAGAATAATAATTATTTAAATATTACATTCTTTCTGGTAGTGGTACTCAGGACAGTCTGTCCTCCTAGTCTGAATAAAGAAACTAGAAAAGAAGAACTAAGCATTAATAATATCTAAAACTCATGTGATTTTAAAAAAAATGTATTAATATTATTACTTTCGCTTCTTAACCCCATTTGCCGCAATTTAACTAATCAAATTATTTTTTAATATTGTAAAAACTACCAACACGTTTTATATTGTATCCTTTATCTTAGGAACAAGAGAAGATTTTTTACGAATTATAAATTCCAGTGATAGGAACTTCTTCCCTTCATTATGTATTCATAAGAAACTAAAAACCGTAAACAGTTCATCTAATTTTAATAGTGACTTGGTCATGTTTCAATTGAATATTATAACGTTTTGTGAAGAAACTTACTTGACAGGAAATATATATTTAGGAGGTTCCAGATTCCTCTCCAGACGTTAACAGTGCCGCAGAAAGAGAAAAATAGGTATACGTCGACAACACAAACTCTCGGGAAACCTTCAAGCCTCCCGCAAAGTCCTTTAAGTGGTGTTTGCAGGCTGAATGTAAGAAGAACAATAGTGTAGCCCAGAGCCTGAAATATAAACATTCATTATATAACAAGGTATTACAAAGACCCTTGACGTGCCAACTCCTTTAAAAAAAATTAAACTGAAAAAAATATATAACTATTATTCTACCAGTTATATTATATGGATGCGAAACATGGACTCATGCTTTAAGGGAGAAAGGGAGATTACGAATATTTGGGAATAAAGTTCTTAGGCAAATTTTTGGACCAAAGAGAGATGAACAGACAGGTAAATGGAGAAGACTACATAACAGTGAACTACATCGTCTTTATAGGAAGCCAGATATAATAAGAACAGTTAAGTCTCGTAGACTGCGATGGGGAATGAAATACGTGCATGCAAGCTCCTTGTAGGAAAACCAGAGGAAAAACGCCCAGTTGGTAGACCAACAATGAGGTGGGAGAATAATATTAATTATGATTTGAGGGAAGTAGATTATACAGGGGATGATTGGAAAATATTAGCTCAGGGTAGGGATGTATGGAGAACTTACGTCCGTGCAGCAATGAACCTATGGGTTCGATAGTGCCAGTGAGTGTTAGTTATATAACAAGGAAAATAAACACAAATCAATGTGATAACTTTAAATCCATGGCTTACGAAACCTAGAGGTTCAATGGCTTAATTCACTGTATGTGTATGTGTGTGCTTGTGCGTATGTTGTATGTACCTTCTGTATATTCCAAGTATCCATTTTGGCATGCATTCGTAAGTTGCTGAAAACGTTTAAAATGCAGTTAAAATTCGCAAAAATTCTCTTCAAACTAATAAAAATTATAACCGGATCAGCCTCATGGTCTAGCGGTCAGTGTTTCTGACTAGAGTTCATGGGGTCCTGGGTTTGATTCCCGTTCAGACCAAAGACATTTTTCCATAAAGAGAATTATTCCTGTGTTTGCCCATGGTCTGAAATTTAGGTTAAGTATAGGTTAAGAACTCTCCTGGCGCTTCATTATCATTTATCACACATCATATCATCGGGGCAACGTAACTTCACCTTCCAGGTGCCCCAGCCTAAAAAATGGATTGCAATTCTGCCAATGCCAGGGAGAAAACCAGAAATGTCATAATTGACAAATAATTGAAAAATAAATAAATAATAAAGAAAAATAATTTAAGGTAATTAAAATTTGCAAACAAACCACGTAAAATACATAAAAATAACTATGTAATACACACACTCCTGGCGCGACAGACCCACAATGCCCTTAGCCTACCAGCCGGCTGCTGGCCTCGCATCTACATATGTCAATCACAGAGGTAGATGATAATCAGCCAGTGTAGGGGTGACATCTGGTCAGCATGTCGAGTCCCCCAGTCGTTATAGCTGGTTTTCTCAACCTGGAGCCGCTACCTATTGTAGCTACCCAAATGCATCACGATGCTTGGTGGGCACCGGTCCCATACTGGCCGAAATACAATGAGAAAATTTCTTCCCCCATGGAGACCCGAACCAGCGCAAGTCCCGTAGCTCTGCGCCAAGGCTTCCTGCCTTAACCACTCGGCTACGGCGCGGGACACTATGTAATACAATCTATAAAATTATTTAATAAAATTCACATAGCAAATTTGTATCTGACATGGTTATGAATGCATTTTTTATTCAATGCCACCACGTTGACATTTCGACATTCTGGTATTCCCTCCTGGCATGGCGTTATTGTAACCCACTTCTGAGGTTGGGGCGCCTGGAAGGCGGAGTTACGCTGTCCCGATGATGATGACAATGATGCGCCAGGAGAGGCGTTAACCCTAAACTTAATGATTATGTTAATGATAGCCAGGTGTTCGAGGACCGTTTGAGCCTTAAAGTTCCTTGACATTTGTCTTACAGGCGACAAAAAACCCCGAAAAATATCATCACGCAGGAAACTTGTCCCGACCGGGGATCGAACCCGGGCCCGCTGCTGCACGCTACACAGCGGTGGACTGGTTATGATCATATAAACAAGTAAATAATTATTTTGAACACGTATTCAAATTTTCCAATTGTTTTATATTGGTGTAACAAAGTATAATGGTCTTTCTTAAACCTTGGCCTTGAATGGATTGTCTTGCCCGTGTAGTAGGCTAGAACGATTATCAAATATAAGAATTTCCTGTCAGCAACATGACTGATGCCAAGGGCAGCAATAAATGCATTAGATTTATAGTTTCTCAAGTTCCACTAACTAATTTCTCAATTAGAATTTTTGCGACTTAATTAGCAAAATAGTGTCGAATTTAAGGCAATTCACACTATCGCTTCCACTTATGAACACTTACGTATTTCGTTTCGTTTGTTCTTTTTAATATCCTATTTTAAAAGTAGCTTGGAAATATAACTAGCTAACTCACTGGCATTATCGAACCCCTAGGTTCATGGTCGCGCGGACATAATCTGTCCATACATCCCTATCCTGTGCTAATATTTTCCAATAATTTCCTGTATAATCTACTTCCCTCAAATCATACTTAATGTTATTCTCCCACCTCATTTTTGGTCTACCAACATGACGTTTTCTCTCTGGTTTTCCTACAAAACGCTTCCATGCACCTCTTTCATTTCTCATTCGTATCACATGTCCTACCCATCACAGTCTACGAGACTTAACTATTCTTATTATATCTGGCTTCAGCTTGGAAATATGCCGAAAAAAAATCCAAATTGGACTCCATACTTCCAACATGACTTTCAACTTATCAACGACTTATATCCACATCGCATAAAATTCGATAAATATCGGGGATATTTGAATGTTTCCTTTTAAATAACAATACACGATCATATTATTTTGTAATTTTAATTTTATTTATTTATTAGGTAGAAACTTTTAAACTAACTACGTAATTTATTTACGTAATAGGCCTATAATATATGATTGCTCGTTACATCTGTGACCAGAAATAGAGTTCGGGATAATTCCGTAATCGAAAATTAAAGAAAGCGCTTAGGCCCCTAAGTATATAGAAATAGTAACACGCTGAACTAAGTATGTCTACAACTATAATAGTATATTACGATGTGGGAAGTGGTTTTTACAGAACCCAGGAAAATATTTAAAAACCGAGTGATAGCGAGGTTTTTAATTTCCGAGATTCTGTAAAATACTTCCAAACGTGCGTTGCACATTATTTAGTAAAATAATTACATCTTTGTTGAAAATATTTGCGTTCATTGTAAGCAATTGACTAACTTTAATATTGTGGGCAATGTTTATTAGTTGAAACTTCAGGAGGCCGTGAGACCAATCTTAGTGATAAAATGGCGGCAAGTACATATTTATTGTTTTATGTTGTTTCAAATAAAGTTCAGTTAATTTAAAATACAGTGATTTGTTTTGTATAATGCATATTAACCCTACCTTTTGGATATTGTTTTTTGTATATACATTTTATGTAATATACATAGAGGGTAGTGGTTTTATTTTCTACACGCGTTTTGTAATATGTAACATTACAGTATAGTTATTTTATTACAATATAGTTATTTAGGTTGGCAACTCCGAAATGTAGGAAGTTGAACTTTCAATCATGGTCGCCATTGCTGTAAGTACAACAAAACGCACTATCGTGCAAGAAAGGAATAGACGCCTTTATTATAAAATGTTGCTATGCTGATAACATGAACTTTAACCACTTTTTTGAACATGTACCTGAGTAACATAATAAATACTTTTCTTTTTTTTAAAGTGGAACACCAACCTAAGTAGTTGCTCGCAAAATCTGCTTGGTAACCAGAAACTATAATCTTATTTCCCTAACATTATTATTTCTATTAGTACAGTAAAACCTGTCTATGAAGGAACAAGACGGTTCCTTAGATATATTCCCGTCTTGGCAGTTTTCCTTCTTATAAAGGGTTCCCAAATTACAAGCTTGAATCTTCTGTGCGGGTTGAAACCACGCTCTCAGCTACCATTTGTGCGGGTTGTATAACTACTATTGATAAACCACGCTCTGCGCAACCATTTGTGCGGTTTGCAACCTCGCTGCCTGCTACCTTTAGGTGCAGAGTAGATCGTCTTTTTGTTTCCGTTGCTTCTACTAGCGTAGATTTTATTACATCCAAGGTTATAAATCACAAAGCTTTTGCCCCGGGCCCATAGGAGGCAAAGATTGATTCATCTTTCTTTCCTAAGCACTTAAACATAAATCAATAATAGTTCTCAAAACACCAGAGTAACTTAAAATGAATGTTTTCACTATAATTATTAATCAGGAAAGCTAGACAGAAAAATAAAGGGAGCTAGAATGATCTCCTAAATAAGTGAGTTTCCGTACAGGGATATCAAACAGCAACATGCACATAAATCACTTGAACATTAAATGGATAAGTATAAAAATGATATTTAATGTAAACAAGAAGTCTGAAGTAAAAACATAACAAAGATAAACATTTGATCATTCAACAAAAGTAAATAAATAATAATGCTTTTACATGACAAAAAACCATATCATACCTCATACCACATTCATACTAGAGTCCAAGCCAGGGTGGCTTTCCCCGGTCTTCAGGACCAACTTAAACTCCGCCGCTCGCGGCTCCAGACGACCATGTCAACTTAAAGTTCCGATCCAAACATGGATGAAGGAATGAATGAATGATAACGTTCTCGCTGTGCATAACGTATTTGAGCGTTCCGAGGTAGAAGGGGAGAGGTAAAAAGGGAGAGTGGGGGTAGATGCATAGAGAAAGGATATTGGCATAGTTCACGAATCTTACTGTCCAGGGAGGATTACGACACTACAGTAGTGAACCGAAAATCACACTTTCGGTTCACTTCTCACGCAGTGTAAGGGTTTTACATGCACGCTTTAAAGACTGCAATACAGACAAACTGAACTGAAATACAGACAAAATAGTGTATGTAACACAGCACAGTTTGCACGGCAATACAAGACAACTTTATTACACAAAAACGAGAGGGAACTCAACCAGGAGGACTGAGGAGTTTCCCAACTACGTAAACAGGCAAAAACAGGGATTCCCCGCTGTCACACATAAGCAAGGCGTATCCCCACAATAGAATAGCAACACAAGAAGGTAAAGCGATATAATGCAGTAGCGTCATATGCACAATTTTCACGTGTGGTCATTAATACTGTAATTAGAACGTGCTTAAGAATAATTTTCCATATTACTAAGGTAAAAATTAACTATTGGTACTTTAAAAACCATTCCGTTTCCTCGTTGTGAAGGTTTTCGGCTTATACAGGACAATTTTACATATACAATCCTACCGTTCTGGAGATTTCTTTTCGTTTCTACAGGTTTCCTTCTTATAAAGGTTCCGGCTAAGACAGGTTTCACTGTAGTTGTTAAGAATGACGAAACATAAGTTGTGAAAACAAAAATACGTTACATGACGTAATAGAAACATGCACACGCGTCCTCAAAGTTCTGTGACTGGGAAATGTGCATGGCTTACTGGAAAGAAGACCTGAAATAATTTAAATTAAATATAACACCATAAATCCAATGAAATCAAATTTAACACAGTATTAAAAACTTATGATACGAAGAATAAACGTAATCTTTAACCATTAAAATATGTTGTTAATATTAAGATTTCGAATACAGGATAACTTTTAATTTCTAATTTACGGAATTTAGACTATGGTTGTATGTACCTTGTGAAATTAAACGCAATATAAGCAGTAAAAGAGCAATTAACTGATAACTCAGTGGCACTATCGAACACGTAGGTTCATGGCCGCGCGGACATAAGTTCTCCGTACATCCCTATCCTGAGTTAATGTTTTCCAATCATCCCCTGTATAATCTACTTCCCTCAAATTATATTTAATATTATTTTTCCATCTCATTCTAGGCCTGCCTACTGAGCTCTTTCTCTCTGGTTTTCCTACAAAGAGTTTCCATGTCCCTCTTTCATCCCCATTTGTGCCACATGCCCTGCCCATCGCAGTCTACGACACTTGACTCTTCTCATTATATCTGGTTTCCCATAAAAATGATGTAGCTCACTGTTATTTAATCTTCTTCATTCACGTAAAATAACAATATATATATATATAGGCCTACTAGAAGTCGCGGCCACGCGTTGCTGTGGCTAAGGTATATGTTAAAAATTTAAATTAAGTTGCTGTCTTTCAGCCAGATTACTTAAAACTAATACTTACACACGAAATTATTAATATTGAAAATAAAATAAACACTGAACACACTTAAATTATGAAATAATCAATATTTGTAATTCAACTGAAATTCGCGGTTGCAACAAAAAGCACAGCCATCTGGATCTCTCTTTGTTAAATAATAAACCAATTACCTTACCAAATTACCTTACACCGCCATCTGTTAGAATCGTACGGAACTCACAGATAATTATAACTCTTTGTTAAATAATAAACAAATAATTTGCCATAAAAATAATGCGACTATAAATTTAGTTATAAACTACCCTAAGACTGAAGTTGGATCAAACTGCACACAGTTTGCAAAATTTTATTTAAATCGGTTCAGTAGTTTAGGATTCCAACGCGGACACGTAATTTATATATATATATAAAAACTCCAAGTGCAACAGGCCTAGAACTTGGCCTACCAACCGGCTGCTGGGATCACGTCCACATATGTTAATCATAGAGGTAGATAATCATAAGCCAGTTTAGGGGTGGCATGTGGTCAGCATGTCGTGTCCCCCAGCCGTTATATCTGGGTTTCTCAACCTGGAGTTGCTACATATTGTAGCTACCCAAATGTCCTCACGATGCTGCGTGGGCACCGGTCCCATACTGGCCGAAATTCCATGAGAAAATTTCTTCCTCCATGGGGACTCGAACCAGCGCAAGTCCCGTACCTCTGCGCCAAGGCTTCTTGCCTTAACCACTCGGCTATGGCGCGTGATATATATATAGTAATTCTGTCCGAGGGTTGGTCTTTATCACTGCAATCATAAAATTTTCATGCTATGCTTTGCAGTTTTACTAGGGAATTATAGATGTGGTAGCTTCCCGTTGCTTTCCACACCGGTGAAGAGCGATGATGATGAAGGCCGGATGATTTTTGCGGCTCAAAGTTTCCTGACATTTGTCTTACAGGCGAGGATAAAACCCGTAGAAAACCTCACCCAGAAGCCTGTCCCGACCGGGAATCGGACTCGGGCCCGCTGCGTGACAAGGCAGCACGTTATCTTGAGACCAGAGCGGTATATATGTTGCACATTTTTTATAGATTGCGGGTAGAAGTATTGTCATAATTGCCTACTTTGTATCCTGTATTTAGGAAAAAAACGTAGGACATGAAAATACTAGTAATTACTAAGCTTGCAAATTGTTATAATTAGACAAGATCTAATTGAACTCTACACCGGAAAAAAAAAAAAATACGCCACTTATATATGTCTGGTAAGATATATCCACTTAGATCTGGATCAGCTTAACAGTTGATCCCCCTACATCTTGACCTTTTCAATCATCAATCTAATAATGTTGTCACCTACGTCGTTCACAACTTGATCCTTCAAACCATTTCTAATGACTCTTTCTTTTAACATTTTGTTTTATTAATATTCTTTCGGATAGCACCTTTCTATATTCTTACCAAATTAAAATACATAGTCCCCTATTATTTCAGTTATTATATCTACAACATTGTAGCTAAAAATGGTATTCATATTCGGGTGATCTAGAATTCAAACCCCGAGTCCAAGCAGTCTATTTTTTCATGTTGAGTTGAAATTTCGGTGCCAAAATCCATTAATAATAATAATAATAATAATAATAATAATAATAATAATATAATAATAATAATAATAATGCTGGAAACCAAATGTGGAAAAATTAAACGAGTTTCACAATTTAAATATCTTGGTGAAATAATTCAGGAAAATGTAATTGAAACAAAAGCCAATAAAAGTAGATGCCAAAAAATGGAAACAGCATTTCGGCTTACTCACAACACTTATAATAAAAAATGCATATCTTTACATACAAAATTACGACACTATAATACTATAATTAAACCAGAGTGCCTCTATGGAGCAGAAACATTAATTTTGAACAGAAAAAATTATATCGAAAATATAGTGAAAAAAGAATGCAAAATTATAAGAAAAGTTTTAGGTCCACAAGTCATAGGTGAAGCATTTAGACTCAGAATTAAAAAGGAAATAAAAATATATACAGACATTCATAGTAATATTAGAAAACGAAGGTTAAAATGTTATGGCCATATTAAACGAATGAATTCAAATAGGCAAATACAAAACAGATAATGGAATTCTACGAAAACAGAAGTAAAGCTCCAGTGGATACTATGAAGTGGATTGATGAAGTCAAAAAGGACTTAAAATTGGCAGGAATTACTAAAGAAGATATCCCAAACAGAGATATATTTAGAATTAAGGTGAATAAGTGGCAAGAGGACAGACCGAAGAAAAAAACTGGAACAACTTGGACAGATGATAGAAAACAAGCTCATAGCAATAGAATGAAAGAAATTTGGGCTCAAAGGAAACGCCTCTAAGTACTTTGCGTAGTCCTACATGGGCTCATCCGCAATTAAAAAATAATGCTGTCATACATCGCTAAAGGTAGTGTACCGGTAAGCAAATGAATACGGACAGTAGCAATTCATATTAACGGTCATACACAAACAATCTTGAAATCAGCTTGTTCAAATATGTTTAAGTATCTCAAAAGTAAAATTGAAGTAAAAACAATTACAACTGATATTTACAATAGGAAAATTCCCTAAAATATTTAATTTCACACTATGTCTCAATTCAGTATTTTACGTCTTATAAAATGGCAGACAAATGGAATAATAGGCACAGTACAGTATAGCCTACTGTAATATTCACTAATATATTTGTTTTAACTTGTAAACTTAATAATTTAATTCAAGCGATTCAAAGCATGTATCATAACACACGAATTCGAATAAAAATAAATAATCAAATCAGCAAATCAGATAGACTAATATCCCAAGGTGTAAAACAAGGCTGTCCACTTTCCCCTCTTCTATCTAATTTATATATGAATGAAATCATAAAATTATGGCAAAACGAATCACAATCACACTTTATGATTGATGGTCGACCCCTCAACACATTAATGTATGCAGATGATCAAGTAATATTGGCTACTTCTGAAGATCACCTACAAAGAGCAGTACATAGATTGTCAAATATAATCCAAGATTATAATTTACAAATTTCGGTGAGTAAGATAAAAACTATGGCGTTTAAAGGGAAAATACCGATACGAACTAAAATTGTTATTAACAACAATATAATAGAACAAGTTAATAACTTTACTTATCTTGGCTGCAATCTTTCGTACGACACATGTAAAGACATAGACATAAAATTGGTCAAATTTCAAAAACTTATAGGAACAATAAAAAGCATTCTTTTCCGAAAAGTACGTCCAGATACAATTCTAAAATTTTATAAAACAATGGCTCTTCCAACTCTACTTTATGGTTCTGAAACCTGGACTCTTACTACAGGTAAATTAAATAGGATAGTAGCTGCAGAAATGAAGTTATCAAGACCTTTAGCGGGTTATACGCTTTATGATCACATGCGTAATGAAGATATCCGCAAAGCTCTCAACACACCAGCAATAACTGAAATCATTAAAAAATATCAAAATAATTGGCATGAACACCTTCTGAGGATGCCAAACAATAGACTACCTCTGCAGCTATTGAACTACAGACCCACAGGGCGAAGAGACCCAGGAAGACCTAAGAAGAGATGGAGAGATCAATTTCTTTCCTGAAGCGGAACAGGCCAATTGGCTTAATCCATGCCTGCCATTGATGGTGATGAACTTAATAATTTTAAAATTAAACAAGGGTTGGTACTTAGGAATTGTGAATAAATCATCTTAATTTATTTGAATATTATTTTATGATAAATAATAGAAATTGTATAATATATAGCTAATCCTCCTTAATTACTTAAAAATTATTTTATTACATTTAAAAAAATTGGCACACTTCTGGCGAGGAAATTATATGGAGAGGTCGTCCTTATTTACTTCTATATTATTTTATAGTACACAATATAAATTATGTCCTATAAGCAAATCCTTCTTATTTAGTTAAACATTATTTTATTTTAAAAATTGGTACAGTTAGCGCGAATAAATTCTCAGTAGATTAAAGATGTCTGTTTTCAATTGTTCAAAGATCAACATAGAAATGTGAATGTGTGTGACACAAACAAAAGTATGGTTAATACTTATTTTTTAACATTTCATTATAGAATATTTTTAGAATTAACTATGTAGAATAAAGCAGAAATAAATATTTAATATTTAGGCCTATGTTTAAACCATTTTTATGTTTATTGTCCAATTTCTTTTTTTTTTTTGATTGTGGATATTGTACATAAGTGAACAGAAAATACAGGTATTTTTACCAAAAATGCTAGAATTATCCTTAAGTAAAAATATTCTAATTAAAATCTCCTGTAGACTTCATAAAAAAAAGTCCCAACAAAATAATTTTAAAATTAAGATACTAATCCAACCAATTAAATTAATATCTCCCTGTGTTCTCTTTGTAAAACTTTAATAAAATTATTACCCTTTGGTTCATTAGAGCTAATTAATTTTTACCTTGGATAGAATATTTCACCTATTTCTCGCCAACACACGCGCTTTCCATCCCCTCCCCCGTACCTCTTTATAACAGAACATACTTATTCAAAGTTGTAGCCCGTGATTTTCCGTATAGTATTATTCCTGCACGAATAGCCCAGATGAACTACGAGTAGTTCGTTTGGGAAATTCATCCTGAGCATATTTTAAAGGTTGTCTTTTGAACCCGAGAACAATTTTACGACCCGATAATCCAAAAGGTTATTTTTCATCGAATGGACTTTTCCCGATAATTGATTTTGGTGAGTACAGTATCCCGAACACATACATTCACCAAATAATCTTTATACAAAATATACTTTAGATATTTTAATTGCAGTTTTATTAAATACTTTCAGAAGTAATTGTGAAGGGCTACGTTGCTATAGAAACATCTCAACGCATTTGGAAATTATGAAGTTAAAAAATGTACTGTAAAGAGTTGACACATGAGAATTGAGATATCTAATTGTTATTGAATTAGTTAATTAATTATTGTAAAGAAAAACATATTGGAATTGTAAAAAAAAAAAAATACATAGAGATATGGCGAATGAACGCAAAGACAATCACGAAAACGAAAGAACAAACTTGCGAGTTATCAAAAACTATCTCGACATTCTTATGTATCTACTAGAGCCGAGGCTGATGTCGAAATTATTGAAGTTAACTTGAAACGTGCATCAGGTGGGCATCCTGAACCAAGTCTTGGACAAATTTTGAGAAATCAGTTGTACGAAAGTCCTCCATGGGCTTTATCACTACTATCTGAACGTGAAAACTTGAATAAAACTATTAGGAAGTAAAGAACGAGACGATCTGCCAGTTAATCCAACAACGCCGACAGAATTTGAGGAGATCCTTAAAAGATTTAACATATTTCTCAAGGTAACAGTTTCCTTACGTTTAACAAATTTGATGAATTTGGAGATTCAGGAAATCAATCATAGTATTCGGAATAAGTGAGAACCTAGAAATAGATCTGACATTCATTAGATACCACTTCACATTGTAGGTATGGGTTTTTTCAATAAAATTGTATGCACATTTTCAATAGACACACTGACTCTTTTAAGTTTTGGGATATTTAGTGTTCGGGAAAAATAACTCGGTACGTTGGTAGTTTTTAATTTTAGAAATCACCTTAAATATTATATATATATATATATTTTCTCAAAATATTACTTTAAAATACCCAATTTTTTCACAGTTAAATGACAGGTTTTGGGATATTTGGTGTTCGGGAAAAATAACTCGGTACGTTGGTAGTTTTTAATTTTAGAAATCACCTTAAATATTATATATATATATTTTTTCTCAAAATATTACTTTAAAATACCCAATTTTTTCACAGTTAAATGACAAGTTTTGGGATATTTAGTGTTCGGGAAAAATAACTCGGTAAGTTGGTAGTTTTTAATTTTAGAAATCACCTTAAATACTATATATATTTTTTTTTCTCAAAATATTACTTTAAAATACCCAATTTTTTCACAGTTAAATGAAAAGTTTTGGGATATTTAGTGTTCGGGAAAAATAACTCGGTACGTTGGTAGTTTTTAATTTTAGAAATCACCTTAAATATTATATATATATTTTTTTCTCAAAATATTACTTTAAAATACCCAATTTTTTCACAGTTAAATGACAAGTTTTGGGATATTTAGTGTTCGGGAAAAATAACTCGGTACGTTGGTAGTTTTTAATTTTAGAAATCACCTTAAATATTATATATATATATATATATATATATTTCTCAGAATATTACTATAAAATACCCAATTTTTTCACAGTTAAATGACAAGTTTTGGGATATTTAGTGTTCGGGAAAAATAACTCGGTACGTTGGTAGTTTTTAATTTTAGAAATCACCTTAAATATTATATATATATATATATATATTTTCTCAAAATATTACTATAAAATACCCAATTTTTTCACAGTTAAATGACAAGTTTTGGGATATTTAGTGTTCGGGAAAAATTACTCGGTACGTTGGTAGTTTTTAATTTTAGAAATCACCTTAAATATTATATATATTTTTTTTTTCTCAAAATATTACTATAAAATACCCACTTTTTTCACAGTTAAATGACAAGTTTTGGGATATTTAGTGTTCGGGAAAAATAACTCGGTACGTTGGTAGTTTTTAATTTTAGAAATCACCTTAAATATTGTATATATATATTTTTTTTTCTCAAAATATTACTATAAAATACCCAATTTTTTCACAGTTAAATGAAAAGTTTTGGGATATTTAGTGTTCGGGAAAAATAACTCGGTACGTTCGTAGTTTTCAATTTTAGAAATCACCTTAAATATTATATATATATATTTTTTCTCAAAATATTACTTTAAAATACCCAATTTTTTCACAGTTAAATGAAAAGTTTTGGGATATTTAGTGTTCGGGAAAAATAACTCGGTACGTTGGTAGTTTTTAATTTTAGAAATCACCTTAAATATTATATATATATATATATATATATTTATCAGAATATTACTATAAAATACCCAATTTTTTCACAGTTAAATGACAAGTTTTGGGATATTTAGTGTTCGGGAAAAATAACTCGGTACGTTGGTAGTTTTTAATTTTAGAAATCACCTTAAATATTATATATATATATATTTTTTTCTCAAAATATTACTATAAAATACCCAATTTTTTCACAGTTAAATGACAAGTTTTGGGATATTTAGTGTTCGGGAAAAATTACTCGGTACGTTGGTAGTTTTTAATTTTAGAAATCACCTTAAATATTATATATATATTTTTTTTTCTCTCAAAATATTACTATAAAATACCCACTTTTTTCACAGTTAAATGACAAGTTTTGGGATATTTAGTGTTCGGGAAAAATAACTCGGTACGTTGGTAGTTTTTAATTTTAGAAATCACCTTAAATATTGTATATATATATTTTTTTCTCAAAATATTACTGTAAAATACCCAATTTTTTCACAGTTAAAGACAAGTTTTGGGATATTTAGTGTTCGGGAAAAATAACTCGGTACGTTGGTAGTTTTTAATTTTAGAAATCACCTTAAATATTATATATATATATTTTTTTTTTCTCAAAATATTACTATAAAATACCCAATTTTTTCACAGTTAAATGACAAGTTTTGGGATATTTAGTGTTCGGGAAAAATAACTCGGTACGTTGGTAGTTTTTAAATTTAGAAATCACCTTAAATATTATATATATATTTTTTCTCAAAATATTACTATAAAATACCCAATTTTTTCAGAGTTAAATGACAAATAATGTTATTGTTAAATAGTCATTCTTTCTAATGAGATATGGAAAAATAAAATTCATAATTTGTTCATGATGTGCAGACTTTTGGGGTGGTTGTCTAAGGCCAGTTTAAGAGATACAGAGAAAAGTACGACGACCTGAAACAGATGTAATATCAGCTGATAAGCATTCACGTGTAAATGTTGAAACACGTGAACATAATAGATGTGAATGAGATAGGTTGGCTCTACGTCACTTATGTAATTGTAGCAAATTCTTGGACTCAGTTCAAATAGAAGCGTCGGAATGTGATATCTTTTCCAGACGATGCTTTGATAACCTCTCTTCTATCTGTTAATTACGTAAATGTATTATTTAAACTCTAATATTATAATTTTAATTTCTTATCTAAATTAATTATAAAATTATACCAGTCTGAGGTATATAATTTATTTTCATAAATAAACACATGAAGTTAACAAGAAAAAATAACAAAATAAAAATTATGTTATAATTCATTTTTATTTATAGACGCTTATCGCGACAAGATTCTCTCGTTATGTTCAGCAAATGTCCTCTGTTGAAGTTCAATGATTTAATTTTAATGATATTGTGAATTGGTGATAATTAAGAAATGCGTTATGGTTAAATATACTAGAATTTGCCTTGATGATAGAGGAAAATCAGGATATAGCTGCAGTTAGTTTTCCGACCCTAGGATTTCAACCCGAGATTTACTGACGTTAAAAAAGAAGAAGAATTCTCAGTTACATTTTCAATGAAGAAATAGACCGTGATTTTGAAATCCAACCTAGCTTTTGTATTGCCGATTGAGAAGAAACAAACACAAAAACATCTTAATAGGGTTAGCCGGTCAGGGTGTTTGAACTCGGAAATTCCTGAATGCAAACCTCAATCTTTAACATCCGAAATAGTCTAAACTATGTTATTAGTACTTTACTGAATGGTCATTTCTTTATGTTTTACATGAATTTTTTTACAATAAACCACAAGATTGGTCTCTAAATTATTGAATCCCTCCCACACCCCCGACAGACAATATTTACTTTTGTTTTTATGCGACAAATTTATTTTCTGGTTTTAGGAATTTTAGGAGAAAGTTAGCGATTTTAAAATGTTACCTAATGGTGATATATATTTTTGCAAACTTATTATGTAGCAATCCTATATAAATTCTTATTTCCAAATGTGTTTACCTAAATGAGAACTTATAACTCAATGAACAAATTTTACGATTTAATAAATTAATTTTGACTATTTAACTCATGACCCAAATGGGAGTCAATGGCCAATCACGTTACAATGATTTTTGATTTACAACCAATCACAGTCGTGTTTCGCCTAGAATTTACCAACTAAAGTTTATCATAATAAAGAAAGCACCTCCTTTTTAACATTCTGAATAGCTCATAGCATTATTTTGCAGTGACTGACTCACCAAGAAATACGGCTACCAGATTGTATATATAATGCATGAATGTCAACACATACTGCATGCGAGAGTTAATATAAAAACATTTGTAGCAATTGATTATATCACCAAAAAAAAAAAAAGAAACCACTGTTTGCACTTTCTTAAATGCAATTTTTTCTAGAAAAATATAATTGTCATATTTACATCGTAGGACATCAGAAATTAATTAATATACAGTTTGATGTGTTCTGTTTCATTTTTTCTCCACTAGAGTGCATTCTTACAATATTGCGTTCCTTTGGCAAAAAATAATATGATCTGGTTGCAGTGACGAATAAAAGAAGCAAATTAAGCGTACCAATCGTTTCATTTGTTTTCAAACATCGCCGTTTACATTAAATATATACATATTTTAAAATAACTATATTTAAATAATGATTTGTGAGTAAACAGCTTAATTTTATTCGTTAAATAGTCCTAACAAATGCCACTCTTGATTTCCCAATTTTCTGGATAAATTGGAAATCACTCGTGGCATTGCTTATGACTATTTAACTCATGCCCCAAATGGGAGTCAATGACCAATCACATTTCAATGATGTTTTATTTACAACCAATCACAGCCGTGATTCGCCTAGAATTTACCAACTAAACTTTATCATAATAAAGAAAGCACCACCTTTTTAACATTCTGAATAGGTCATAGCATTATTTTGCAGTGACTGACTCTGTAAGAAAAGAGGCTACCAGATTGTATATATAGCTATGATATATAGTGCATGAATCTCAACACTTCAGCGCATGCGGGAGTTAATATAAAAACATTTGTAGCAATTGATTATACCACCAAAAAAAAAAAAAAAGAAACCACTGTTTGCACTTTCTTAAATGTATTTTTTCCCCAAGTAATAACATTCCAGAAAAATATCCATTCATCCATAGTAATTCTGCCCGAAGGAAGGTCTTTCACTACAATCATCATGCTATGCTTTACAGCTTTACTAGGGAATTATAGGTGTGGTAGCTTCCCGTTGCTTTCCACACCGATGAAGGATGATGATGATGATTTCGATGGCCATATGATTTCGTGGATCGTTTGGGCCTTAAAGTTTTCCTGACATTTGTCTTACAAGTGAGGAAAAACCCCGATAAAAACCTCACCCAGAAAAACTGTCCCGAGCGGGGATCGAACCCGGGCCCGCTGCGTGACAAGGCAGCACGCTACCTCGAGACCACAGCGGTGGTCCAGAAAAATATAATTGTCATATTTACATCATAGGACATCAGAAAGGAATTAATATACAGTTTGACATGTTTAATTTTTTCTCCACTAGAGAGAATTCTTACAATATTGCGTTCCTTTGGCAATAAATAATATGATCTGGTTGCAGTGATGAACAAAAGAAGCAAATGAAGCGTACCAGTCGTTTCTCATTTGTTTTCAAACATCGCCGTTTACATTAAATATATAAATATTTTAAAATAACTATATTTAAATAATGGTTTGTGAGTAAACAGTTTAATTTTATTCGTTAAATAGTCCTAACAAATGCCACTCTTGATTTCCAAATTCTCTAGATAAATTCACTCCTCATTTCGTGAGTCGTGAATTTATCGATAATTTGGAAATCACTCGTGGCATTACTTACGATAATCTAACGGATTCTTGGGTCCACATTTTCATAACCCTTCATAACTAGTCAGGGTTTTTATGTACTAAAAGGTAAGATTTGCAACATAGCATAATGAGAAGTTAGACCTATGACTGTCTTTTGTTTTGGTTTCACATACTAACAGTTGAATAGTATTACGAGAAGTAAGATTTTCGACTGTCTTTTATCATAGTTTCACTCAAAAACAGTTGAATAACATGTAATAATATTGCAATCTTACATTTTATTACATAAAAATACCGATTCTGTTATGACTTGTGGAAAAGGCATATTTCATATTCTGCATATTTTGAAGTATCAAATCAGCGCAGGGTTTGTAAACAAATAGAATTAACAACAAATCAAAGTTTTCACTAATGACGAAGGAAGGAGGGTAGGTATGGTGTAGTAGTATATTATGATGCAAGGTTGGGAAGTGGTACTTACAGAATCGAGGAAAATGTTTAAAAACCGCGCTATCGCTCGGTTTTTAATTTCCGAGATTCTGTAAAACACTTCACAAACGTGCGTTGTACATTCTTTTTTGCGCGATGGTGTTTTCATAATAATAAATAGTAGTAAAATAATATTTTTGTTGGAAATATTTGCGTTCATTATAAACAATTGAGTAACGTTAACAGTGTGGGCAATGTTTATTAGTTGAAAGTACAGGAGGCCGTGAGACCACTATTATTGATAAAATGGCCGCAAGTACGTATTTATTGTTTCATATAAAGTTCAGTTAATTTAAATGCAGTGATTTGTTTCGTATAATATATATTAACACTACCATTTGGATAATTTTTGTAGATACATTGTACGTAGTATACGAGTACATAGGGGGCAGTGGTTTTACTTCCCGCACGTGGGTGTAAATGTAATCTTTACAGTATAGTTATTTAGGTTGTCAATCCCGAAATCTAGGAAGTTGAACTTTCAATCATTGGTCGCCATTGCTGTAAGTACGACAAAACGCACTATCGCGCAAAAATGTCTATTACCTTTACTTTACTTAATGAAATCGAAGGTTATATATTTAATAACTTAATATTCTACAAATAAAATTAATTATAAACTATATATTCCATTTCCATAACTTAAAATTATCGTAAATTAATGGTTAATTATACAGGATGGATCAGTGATGATAAGTGATGAAATGAATAGTGATATTTAGATCCTAAAAGTCTGAAACCTCGTCTCTATATAATATTTTTGTCTAAGTATTAAAAGCTAATATCTAATTGAATAACACTCATTTAATTAATCTTAATTTTTTCTATTTAAAACAATTATTTCTTGGATTTAAGAAACTTTTTTATAAATTTAGAAAATCGACTGTAGTTGTGAAAAAAGAGTAAATATGTATAATAATATGTTTGTTAGAATCCGAATCAATTAAATTTAGTGAAATAGGTGTGTTTAGGCGTAGTATATGTTGTTCCCTATTATGAAAAATTTCCAGAAAGGTTCAATGGATGCACTTAAACGTACATATTATCAAGATAACACGTGATTTGTGGCATAACCTTTACTTGAACGAATGCTATGGCGTGAACCAGTTTCTACCGGTTCAACTCGGCAATCATATGATTTAAATGTTTATACAACCTTAGACTCTCAGCAAAGAGCAAGAGTCATATTTTTATATTACAGGCCTATCAATTACCAAGTTTTAACTTTTTAAACAATGTAAACATTACTATGACAATGATTCTAATTGTTTATGACTGAGTAGTTTGTAAGATCTTACTTTTTTGTTATAAACAGTAGGCCTATGTATGGAGAGCTTATGTCCGCGCGGTCATGAACCTACGGGTTCGATAGAGCCAGTGAGTTAGTTAGTGGATTTTTTAGGATAGAAAAATTCAAGGAAAAATCCTCCGGGAGGGACTTTAAACCATGAGTCCCGAGTCTGGATATTTTCAGGCTTGTTAAAGTACCCTAAGAATGAGAAAAGGGGCCTCCAAGCAAAATCTACAGATCTTCATCATCCAAGTAATTCTTTAGTTTCCTACTACATGTCTCATTGGGTCGGTATGCTAACCACTTGTCATTCATGACATCTGAAGGGAAATCAGCGGGCTTCAATAGCTTCATTTCTGCTGCTTCTATTTTTTTAGCTACGTTTCAAATCTCCGAGCCATACCATTCTTGGCATATCTATAGTTTTGTAAAACGTCACACTGTGTCTGTTTTCATCTTCCTGATGAAGGTTCTTTTAATTGTCCTCATTAATTTTTATATTTTTGTCAAAATCGTTTATAATAATTAAATATTCAAAATAGTTCACTTGTTCTATTATTGGCGCTTTTCCTTTACACATCATATCTTTTATGTATTCTAAAGATATATTCAGATTATTTTTTTAGCTGTTATGTCCAGATTATATAAGACCGTCTGCAGGTTATCTTCTTGGTTTGCAAATATCGCGTGATCATCTGGAAAAAGTAAGATGTTTTAAATTTTTGTCACTTATATTACAATTTTATTTTAAGCTTATTTCTCATGTCTTATGAGTTTTTCTTCTTCTTAATCATAATTTGTAGGATTTTCATTCTGTGTATTTCCAAAATCACTCCTCGGAGGAAGACGTATTGGATGTGCATTCACTGTCTATCCATCTCTTGGCTGGTCTTCCTCTTATTCTTCTCTCATCCATTGGTCTATCTTCTTTAGCTCTTTTTGCAAGTCGGTTGTCTTCCATTCTTTCTATATGACCCTTCCAGTATTTTCGTTTATCTATAATAAATTTGGTTGTCTTGAATATGACATTTGCCGCTAATTTCTGTGTTGTGTATTTTATCAACAGCAAGGATTTTGGAAAAATAGATCAGCATTAGATGCAATTTACATAGACAAATTGCGGAAAAATCATGGGAATTCTTGTGAGTTCGTCTATATTAAAGTTAAGAAATGGGTGATGAAGGGCACTCTTCTCCTACACTTCTTGTTATTACTCTATTTTCATTAGACATTTGTTTCCTTAATTTTATTTTAATTGTAGTATTTTTAAATATATTTTGTATTATTATTATTACGTACTATTATATGTTCTGGAGGGCACGCCGTAGCGTAGTGGTTCAGGTACTATGCTAATAGCCGGAAGGTCGAGGGTTCAAGTCCCGGTGGGGTCAGGACATTTAAACTGAGCCAAAACCTTCTGGCGGCATTATGACCCTCAGGTCGACTCAGACTCTAACGGAAATAAGTACCAGACGCTTGTTTCTGGGGGTATAGACGGCCATCACGCAGGGCTGACAATCCGGCTGACATTAAGTGCCGATTGTCTAGAAAAGTGGGAGCCTTAACCTCCCACTACCCCAAGGTGTCTCCTAAAGCCTGTAGGGGATCACTTTTATTATATGTTCTGGAATTCCTCTCTTCTGTTAGTATTTCCCATAGGCTAATTTTTCTTATTTAACTGTATCAAAACCTTTTTCATAATGGATGAAAGCTATACAGGTTCGGATATTATATTCTGTGTTTTTTAATTATTAGGCTTAAGGAAAATAGTCTGTCGTGCAATTATTCTCGACAATTTTGGCATTATATTTTTATCGTAAATGTATAGAAAACAAAGAAGTTGTAGCTTATATCAGAATCAAAATATAAAATTATGGAATATTCACCTGAAAGGTCCGTCTCCTCAACTGAACTGACTTAACTAAGTTGAGGAGACGGACCTTTCAGGTGAATATTCCATAATTTTATATTTTGATTTTGAATAATACCTCAACGGAACACATCATGAATCTTATAAAAGTTGATTATATCAGAATTCTACGAAACTACTTTATTATTGTAAACTGAGTGTGCAATATACATTTTCACATTACCGTGCAAATTGAAAGTTTTAATAAAACAAAAGACAATGTTATTTAGGAAATTAGCATTTGTTTCCCCTTCTCTCATATTTTTGCGTACCTATAAATCCGCCTCTGCACGAAGTGAATTAATTTCCTTAATTTGACGTGAGGTTGTTTACGTAACTCTCTCATCAGATGTCGCTCATTACACGCCTACAATAATTACGTTTTAAGGTTAAGGAAACGGACACTTTTCTTCACAATTATACAATTATGTGAGCAACTTTTTTTCGCAAAGTTAAAAAAAAAGCATTGAATAAATGTGAAACGTATACTGTGGACCTGGAGTTACAGGCCCTCTCAATATATTGGGCCCTATTTCCATTGATTTCTTTTCATTATTTTCATCTAAGGCCTCTCTTCTACGTGTAGTCATTTTTCTTCCTTCTATTCCAATTATGTCCACCGCTGTGATAACAAGGTAGCGTGCTGCCTTGTCATGCAGCGGGTTCGGGTTCGATTCCGGTTGAGACAGGTTCCTGGGTGAGGTTTTTCCCCGGAGGTTTTCCCTCACCTGTAAGACAAATGCCAGGAAATCATCCTTCACCGGTGTAGAAAGCAACGGGAAGCTACCACACCTACAATTCCCTAGTAAAGCTGCAAAGCATAGCACGAAAATGCTATGATTGCAGTGAAAGACCTGCACTCGGGCAGAACACTATAGAATATAATACAATAGAAATTCTAATTATTTCGACAGTCTTCAATCTGCCTTTTTTTTATCCACCTTAATCGTACATGAAATTTACATTGCTACATTTAATGTATCTTTAACTATTTATAATTAGTATACTGTATATCTATATTTGCCAAATATTTATTTTTATTTGTACTGGTTGAGTGGAAGAGAAGGCCGTATGGCCTTAACTCTGCCAGAATAAATAAAGCATTATTATTATTATTATTATTATTATTATTATTATTATTATTATTATTATTATTATTATGAGATTTTTTTGAGAAAGATCGTTTTACGTGATGTGTTTCCAGCCCTACGTACAACCTGGAGGACCGGAGGTTTTCTGTTAGGGCCCCTTTCCCTTATATGGTTGCCTTCTCCTCGGCTGACGTTAAAATACAGGCAGCGGAATTGAGATTCCTACGGGCTGTGAAAGGTTGTACAAGAGAAAATCATATTAGAAATGAGAATATTAGAGATGAACTAAAAGTACAACCACTTCTTCAACAAATAGAAGAACACGGATACAATTGGAAGGAGCATCTGCAAAGGATGGCAGAGGATAGGATACCAAAGATGGCACTGATAGGCCTATATGATCCTGTAGGACGAAGATCGATGGGAAGACCAAGAAAGCGCTGTGCTGAACAAATGTGACATCCGAACTAATCCGTGAAGAACGATGATGATGATGATCAATCTCCCTTGTGGATGAATGATTACATTATGTTATTTGGTTTCTTCTATATTCAGGCCTACTTCATGATTGATGTCTTCATTTATGACATATTTCAGCCTTGTACATATCCAAAAACTAAAGTACAAAGTAGAAGCGAACTCTACTGATAACATTTTCAGTGGGTTTCAGGGATTTTGTCTGTTTTTATATAAAGATCCAATCACTTTATTAAAGAGTAATTTTATGTTGATATATCCGATATGCATTTGAAATCTATTAGTATTATCAAATTCAGCGAAAGGATTGAACGATAATGTTAATTCTTCTAGGTACTTACTTACTCACTGGCACTATCGAACCCGTAGGTTCATGGCCGCGCGGACATAAGCTCTCCATACATCCCTATCCTGAGCTAATACTTTCCAATCATTCCCTGTATAATCTACTTCCCTAAAAATCATAGTTAATGTTATTCTCCCACCTCATTCTTGGTCTACCAACTGGGCGTTTTCCCTCTGGCTTTCCTACAAGAAGCTTCCATGCAAGTCTTTCATTCCCCATACGTGCAACATGTCCTGCCCATCGCAGTCTACGATACTTAACTGTTCTTATTATATCTGGCTTCCTATAAAGACCATGTAGTTCATTGTTATGTAGTCTTCTCCATTCACCTGTCTGTTCATCTCTCTTTGGTCCAAAAATTTTCCTAAGTACTTTATTCTCAAATACTTGTAATCTCCTTTCCTCTCTTAAAGTAAGAGTCCATGTTTCGCACCCATATAATATAACTGGTAGAATAATAGTTTTATATATTTTCAGTTTAACGTTTTTTGAAAGGAGTTGGGACATCAAGAGTCTCTGCAATGCATAATAGCACGCATTTCCAGAATTGAGCCTATGTTTAATTTCTTTGTGCATCTCATTCCTATTTGTGATTATTGTTCCTAGGTATTTGAATTCAGCCACCTCCTCAAAAATTCCCTCATTTGTCATTAGCTGTCCATTTCCATTATATAATGAATTTCTACGTGTGACCATATATTTAGTTTTATTGATATTTACTTCCAGTCCTAATTTCTTAGTGTTACTCAATAGTGTGTGCGTGTTGTCCTTTAGTATCTCCTCGCTATCGGCCAATAATACTACATCATCAGCATAAACTAACAGCTTATTAATACCATTGAGTTGTAAGCCTTCCTCATTCTCTAAAGATTTAATGGCATGCTCTAGTACAAAATTAAATAGTAGAGGAGATAGTGCATCTCCTTGCTTCAACCCATTCTGGATTTCAAAAGTGTCCGAAAACTGTTTGCCTACACGCACCCTACTCTTTGTGCCATTTAGACACATTCGTATAAGTCTAACTAACTTTTTAGGAATTCCGAACTCCAGCAGGATACTATATAACTTCTCCCTCTTAATTGAATCATATGCTTTTTTGAAGTCTACATATAGTTGATGTACAGTACCATTATATTCCCATTTCTTTTCTAAAATCTGTCTTATACTAAAAATCTGATCTGTTGTAGACCTGTTTCTTCTAAATGCACATTGATGATCTCCTAGAATGTCATCAATATAGGGAGTAAGTCTGCTTACTAATATATTTGTTAGAATTTTGTACGAAGTTGAAAGTAATGAGATGCCCCTGTAGTTGTTGCAATCAGTTTTATCTCCTTTCTTATAAATTGGTATGATAATTGATTCCTTCCATTCATCTGGAAGAGCTTCTTTTTCCCAAATCATACTAAGCAACCAGCGTATCTTGTCCATCAATTTTTCTCCCCCTGATTTTATCAGTTCTGCTGGGATCTCATCTGAACCTGATGCTTTATACATCTTCAATTTTTCAATCGCCATTTCAACCTCTAATGCACTTGGCTCTGCGACTAGCATTTCTGCTGTCTGTAAATTATCCTCCTCAATGTCCTGTTCTGTATGTACATTTAATAGCTGATTAAAGTAACTTTTCCATCTATTTAATATACTCCTGGAATCTGCAATCATATCCCCATTTTCATTCCGAATTATGTTTGTTCTAGCCTGAAACCCTTTCTTCTCTATACTAATTCCCTGATATAATTCTCTAATGTTCCTATTTTTTGCATTCATTTCAAGATCATTAATGTTCTCTCTCAAATATTCCCTCTTTTTACTCTTTAGTAACTTGGTGGTTTCCCGTCTAATACTACCCAATTGCTCTAAATTTACCTCATTTGGCTCGTGTAACCATTTCATTTTTGCTAGCTTTCTTTTCTTTACAATGTCGGCACATTCCTCATCAAACCATTTCTTGTTTTGCCTCTTTTTTAAACAACCAATGCTTTCTGATGCTGACAATTTAATAGTATCTCTTATAGCCTCCCATTCTTTATTTATATCAGTTTCTTCTTCGTTTGCCACATTGTCATCGGAAGATCCCAGTACTTCAAATCTATTAGCAATTTTGATTTGGTATTCTTGCCGCATTTCATCATTTTTCAAGTTTTTTAATTCAAATTTTTCAGAATCATCTTTAGCAATTGTTCCTCTCATAAGCGATAGCCGTTGTCTGATTTTCACTCTGACCAGATGATGATCCGAATTGCAGTCTGTCCCTCTAACTGATCTAACATCGATGATGCTGCTGTGCCAGCGTTTATCCACTAATACATGATCTATCTGGTTCCGTGTTTCTCCATCTGGGGACGTCCAGGTGTATTTATGAATATCCTTATGCTGAAATGTTGTGCTCTTAACAATGAGATTCTTTGATGTGGCAAATGTGACTAATCTAACCCCGTTGTCGTTACTCTCTTCATGAAGACTGAATTTGCCTATTGTTGGTTTGAATATATCTTCCCGCCCCACTTTTGCATTAAAATCTCCTCAGACAATTTTCATATGATATCGTGAAAGGCTATCAAATAAGCATTCTAATTCTTCATAGAACTCATCCTTGATCTTGTCATCTTTATCTTCTGTGGGGGCATGTACATTTACAATTATAAAATCATGTCGTTTACCCTTTAGAATTATGTATGATATCCTATCACTAACAAACTTAATATCTCGGATAGCGGATAGGATCCTCCTTCTGACTAAAAAACCCGTTCCAAATGCAGGTCTTTCTGCACCCCCGTAGTATAATGCAAAGCTTCCTGATTCCTGACTACCTTCTCCTGGCCACCTAACTTCCTGTAAAGCGACTACATCCAAGTGCGATTTATCTAAATCCTGCGTTAATATCTCTAGTGCCCCGATATTGTATAAAATCCTAACATTCCATGTTCCTATGAACATGTCCTTATGTTTGAGCCTTTGGCATGGGTTCCCTGAAGTAGACCCCGCCCGGAGAACCGAATGGGGGACTATTTGACCTCCGGAAAATTTTACCCCAGTTGAACCCATGTCCGCATTTCTTGACGGTTGTATTTTTACGGTGAAAGATCGTCACTCTTTCGACCAAGGTACTTTTTTCGTCTGGCTTATCACCTTCGACCAGTCCGGCATGGGTAACCCTATCGGCAGCAATGCTACCGCCGGCATTTTTAAATGAATCACATTGCATTTCTAAATATGTTCACCATATTCATTTATAGTAGGCCTATACAGAATCTTGTACCTGGGGCGCTTAGAACGATAAGTTGTAAATCTGACACGTATTATAGTAATTTTAAAGTAGGCTATCTAAGGGATGGTATTAAAATACAATATTTAACAATGAGTACCCTAGCATAATGACTTAAGGAACATGATATATGCCTGATATACAATATTAACATCAAATTACTCTGCAGTTTGGTATCGGTGACTGAAAAAAAAAATCGCTAAACAACATGAAGGGACATAATACAACAAATTTATCAATATCAAATTAATTTGTAATAATAAATTCGCCGAACTACAGCATGAAGGGACACAATAAAATAAATTATCATAAGTAATGCCACGAGTGATTTCCAAATTATCGATAAATTCACCACTCACGAAGCGAGGAGTGAATTTATCTAGAGAATTTGGAAATCAAGAGTGGCATTTATTAGGACTATTTAACAAATAAAATTAAGCTGTTTACTCACAAATAATTATTTAACTATAGTTATTTTAAAATATTTATATATTTAATGTAAACGGCGATGTTTGA
This sequence comes from Diploptera punctata, assembly GCA_030220185.1. Lineage (NCBI taxonomy): Eukaryota > Metazoa > Arthropoda > Insecta > Blattodea > Blaberidae > Diploptera > Diploptera punctata. The sequence goes on along the minus strand of JASPKZ010000038.1, from coordinate 1,428,440 downwards.
AAACAAATGAGAAACGATATGTACGCTTCATCTGCTTCCTTTGTTTATCACTGCAACCAGATCATACTATTTATTACCAAAGGAACGCAATATTGTAAGAATGCTCTCTAGTGGAGAAAAAATGAAACACATCAAACTGTATATTAATTCATTTCTGATGTCGTATGATGTAAATATGACAATTATATTTTTCTGGATTATTACCTGGGAAAAATACATTTAAGAAAGTGCAAACAGTGGTTTATTTTTTTGGTGGTATAATAAATTGCTACAAATGTTTTTATATTAACTCCTGCAAGCGCTATGTGTTGACAACTATGCACTATATATACAATCTGGTAGCCGTATTTCTTACAGGCTCAGTCACTGCAAAATAATGGTCAGACTTGTTCAGAATATTAAAAAGGAGGAGCTTTCTTTAATATGGTAAATTTAACACTGATAAATATTTCGTGAAACACGACTCTGATTGGCTGTAAAACAGAAATCATTGAAACGTGATTGGTCATTGACTCCCATTTGGGGCATGAGTTAAATAGTCAACATCAAACTAATTTTTAATACTCTGCGTGTCCGTGTAATAATTATGATCTATATGAAAAATCAAAGATGTTTGGTGTAACTAAAAGTTTTAGATTCAGTTGGCTTGGTCAGGCGGAAAGACGTAAAAAATATGCAGCAATAATACATGGGGAGCCGTAGCGTAGTTGGTTAAAGCAATGCGTTATAAGCGGAATATCGGGGGTTCGAGTCCCGGTGAAGTCAGGATTTTAAACTTGCCTGAACATTCAGCCGATACCATGACCCTAAGATCGACTCAGTGTCTAACGGAATGAGTACTAGACGCTTGTTCTTAGGATAAAGGCGGCAGTCATGCAGGGCTGACAACCCGGCTGACATCTTGTACCGATAGTCAAGGAAGGTGGGAGCCCAAACCTCACATCATTCCAAGGGCCTCGTAAGGTCTGTAACGGGAACACTCATAATTAGTGGAAAATCTGGCGGGAAATATACAGAGGGAGACCCAAAAAACATGACCTGTAAGAACAAATTATAGATATAGACCTATGAAAATACGATGTTGAAGAAGACATGCTCGGGAGGGTCTGAATATAAAAGCACCATAGGCCTAATACAAATAAATCTGAGTGTATATATATACACAGATTTTCAATGTTTACACATCTTTCTGTGCCTAAAGTTTTATTTTCCTTCTCCACTCGTCTCTATCCATCCACTCCATGTCCCCCAGTCCTCTTATTCTCATTCCAATTCTTATTTCTTGCATCCACGTGTTTTGAGGTCTTCTTCCTTTTTCCAATAATTTTCTGGGTAACCTTTCCTCTTGCATTCGTCATACATGCCCATACTAATTTAATTTATATATACCCGTATATATTATAGATGTTATTAGACCAGCCTCGTGGGCTAGTGGTCAGCGTTCCTGACTACTGTTCGTGAGGTCCCGGGTTCGATTCCCGGTGAAACCATAAGAATTATTCCTTAAAGGGAATTATTCCTTAAACGGAATTACTCCTATGGTTGCCCATGGTCTGGAATTTAGGTTAAGAACTCTCCTGGCGCTTCATTATCATTTATCATCCATCACGTCATCGGGGTAACGTAACTCCGCCTTCCAGGTGCCCCTAACTAAGAAATGGATTACAATTCTGCCAATGCCAGGGAAGAAATGTCATAAAAGACAATCTGAATGCATTAGACAAAAAATATATAATTAACACAATTTACAAAAACTGTATTCCTTTATGAGTTGTTCGTGTTTAATGCGTTTCTCGCTTCCTGCGTCCGTCAGTATTTGCAGAAAAAAGGGAGATAGAATAGGAAGTAACATAACACATTGTTGTAAATATTGCGAGTCGTGAAAGACAATACCAACCTGAAGAGGACGGAGGGTGGCAAACCATCTGGAAGAACAAGAGATGCACGTGGCTGGAATCTCTTAAATAAATTGAGGACACAGAATCTGTGTCATCCTTCCGCCTATCAAATAGCCATTTGCACATGGGCAAGTGCCAAACCAAACAGCCTGAGTCACCAAGCGGGGGTGAAAACTAATCGGGCCATTTCTTGGTAAGGCACAATTATAATGGAAAGATAATAATATAATACTTTTTGTGAAGATATTGAATTTAATTATTGTTAATGTATAACAAATCAGCTGCACAGTTTATTTACTTTTCTTTTATCTGTAGCTACTTAGAGAAAAGTATGACGCAAAACAATGTAACAGTCGTCATTGCCTTCTTTTGAAACTTCAATAGTATATTGCGATACAAGTGAGGTAAGCACTTGTTACTGATCGAGAAAAGATTTGAAAAAAACGAGGCGCTTGCGTCGAGTTTTTTCAATTTTCGAGATCTGTTACGTGCTTACTTCATGTGTATTGCATACTATTTTTTTTGGTCGATGTGACTAATTTTTATTAAATATAGTAATAAATGAATTAAAATATTAGTTGGATGTAAATGACTTCTATGAGAAAGAAACATTGGTGATCGTTGCTATGTAGCTTTTCATTTGTTTTATTATAAAGCAAGGATTGTTGGCTGTGGAGACATTTTTGTATGTAGTACCGTGATAAGAATCTGTTTCTTCTTCTTCTTCTTATTCGCTTCACGGGTTAGGCAAATTGCCTGATACTTTTATTATGGAAGGAGTCATGGTAGATGATAGAGATATTAAAGAAGCCTGGAGAGTGGGATGTTCTGCATTAATTCCGGAAAAGTCTAAAGAAAGGTACGAGTTAGTGTACAAAACATTCAAGAAATGTTTTATTTTACTTACCGAACGTGTGCTTTTTGAGTCCATATCAGCATTGCGATTTCTTTTGTTTGCATAGCAACCAGGTTAGATGTGGGAATGTTGACTTATTTCCAGTAACAACAATATTGGTAAGTATAAGAAATTAGTCACATCGACCAAAAATATATTTGATATAAATGTTATCCTAATATCAATGAAGTATTTGAAAAAAAAATATATTGTGTCACCTTAATCTATAAATGAGACTAAATTCCAGTTGTAATGTAAAAAAAAAAATATAGGCCTATGACTGCTTTTCATTGGTAAAATATTGGTCTTATCTTTAAGCGTTTAAGAAAATTGTAGTTCGCTCTCTAACACTCGAAATAAAGGAAATGAAATTATATATTATTCAGCGCATGTCTATAAAAGTTATATGGGAGAATTTTAAAATGTATAATTATTATCATTTTAATAGATTAAATAAGTATTGCTATATTCTTACGCACGCGCAATGCAGAATGTTGGGATTTTTATTGTTCGAGAATGGCCGATTTCTGGAGAATTCCTTACGACATTAGAAAAGAAACAATTTGAAAAGCGAAGAGAAACGAATTGTTTTGAGTGTTTTCAAAGAGTTTAGTGAAAAATATCCTGCATTAGCTATTAAGGATGTGGTGAAAATAGCAGCAGAATTTACAGGCGAGTCAGCATGCAACACAAATTCTGCTCGTGATGAAATTAGAAATAGCCTAAATTATATTTTTCGATAAACGTCTCATTAGGTAGGCCCTCGCCGTAACGCAGATGGTTAAGGTAATATAATACAAACCGGAAGGTCGAGGTTCGAGTCCCGGTGAGGTGAATAATTTTGAATTGATCCAAACCTTCTGGTGGCACCATGTCCCTGGGGTCCACAGAGCCTCTAACGGAATGTAATACTAGACACTTATTCTGTGGGTAAAGGCGATCGTCACGCAGGGCTGACAACCCGTTGACATCAAGTGCCGATTGTCTAGAAAAAGTGGGAGCTTTAACCTCCTACTGTCCCAAGGGTCTCTTATGCCTGTAGTAGGATTACTTTTTTACTTTATATTTACGTCTAATTTTTTGTCATAAATAAATAAGTAATGGAAGTTGCTAATTATTGATACCATCTTATCTTGAAATCAGTCTTATTTCCCGTAAAATACGATGTTGCATAAGATTACTGTTTCTATCGATGACAGTTCCGTAAACAATTCAGTCATATGGCGGGTAAAAGAAGCACCACGGTTCCCCAATAGACGGAGTCAGCGAAGTAATACCTCATTCAAGTTTGTTTACAGTACAACTGGAACTGAGTTCGGAATTGATGTAAGCAAGAAAGTTTGCATCGTATCTGCACAAGAGACAAATTAAGTTGCTGAGCAATAAAAATACATAAATTCCGGGCTACTTGGTCCAGAAAGTAGCTCTTGGTACTCATATTCGGGCTAGTGTTAATTTCCTTTACTGACAAACTATAATGTGATAATATTGGTGGTTTTCCTCAATTGCTAAGATTTTCTTTTCTTAATTTTAATGACATGATATTTCTTTTAAAATGATCTGTTCATTTTTTATACACTATTCATTCCATTTTTAATCGCCATGTTTTAATTAATTAAAATATAATTCGCGGAATATTAAAATACAAGAGTATGTGAACAGTAGACGCACGTGCATCTTTATGTACCCATCTCTTCTGTAAATGTGTTTGTCTCTGAACTCCTCCTAAACGACTGGATCGATTTTGATGATTTTTTTTTGTGTGTATCTGATTGGGCTCCTCGATGGTTTAGATTCACAATTGGACTCTCTAAAACCATTAGATGTAGGTGTTCACCAGAAATGAAAATTTAAAAATCGCTCTAGCGGTCACATTTTTCGATGTTTCACAACGAAACTCAGTGGATCGTATTGCAATTAAGAGGTAGACATTATCCAATAATGAGCGAAATCTGACAATTAAGGCCAGTTTCCACAACAGAGGTAACTCTATTACGCCAGTTTTCCCCATGTATAAAGCATAGCTTAAACTGGCGTAATACAGTTACCTCTGTTGGTGAAACCGACCCTTAGAAGTGGAGGTTTACTTGAAACCCGAAATTAAGAACGCCTAAAATACTGGACCGATTTTGATGAAATGTTGTATGTATTGTTTGAGTGAGTCCCTGGATGGTTTAGGTTCACAACTGGACTCGGTAGGTGGTGCTGCGATCGGGTTACAGGATATTTTAAAATGTCAGATGTGTAGTAAACAGCATTGCCGACATATTCCGCGCGACATCCGTGTGACGTCATCATGCGCCTTCTTGAGCCACAACAGATGAAAGTGAGGAGTTTTATTGCGATCTTATTAATTAGTGAATTTTATGGTAAAAAGTAACTTATATTTTTATCGTCCGGCCATGACCCGAAATTTGAATGTTCGGGCAGGACAACGTCTGCCGGGTCCGCTAGTAGTTTATATACGAGTAGTGATGGGTAATTCGAGAGTGAGTCGTTTAAAAAGAACGCTTCACTACTGTGAAGTGTCAAAAAGTTACTCACTTTTAGTGAACTGCCAGTTCAGAGTTCACTACTGCTACTTAAAATTAAAATTTACTTTTTATTTCAAGCTCTAGATGTCTCACTCCAAATCAACTTTCGCTCATTCGTTGATTACTCTACATTCTCCGCCCATCGACCTTGCATGTCCCCGCCTCTTTCCTACGTCATCCATATCGTTCGTACCGCAGTGAGTGTCTGAGAAGAACGAACTACCTTGGAAGAACGAAGTGGTATAAAAGAACGAACTATCTTAGAAGAGGGAAGTTACATAGAAGAACGAACTACCTTGGAAGAACGAAGTGGTATAAAAGAACGAACTATCTTAGAAGAGTGAAGTGTTTTAGATGAAGGAAGTGGTATCAAAGAACGAACTACCTTGGAAGAGTGAAGTGTATTAGAGGAACGAACTATCTTGACAGAGTGAACTGGCTTTAAACATTCAGTTGTACTTCAAACTCAACATTCGACACGCTCATTCATTCAGTACATGTACATTACGGCACCTTCCCACCTCTTGCTTACGTCATCACTCATACGCAGCATTACTCAGGGATTACTCCTTTTGATCTACGGCATTACTAACGCTACAAATCTAATGTAGTCTAATATTACAATCACTTTACATTTTATTTACTGGAATTCCGAATGTATTTAATAAAAATCCATTTTATCCAAGTTTTAAAACAACATAATTTATTAGGTTTACAAAAAGCTGTTGCAAAATTTAGTAAAAATCTTACCTTGCTAAACATTTAGAGCGAATATGCCGTGCACGTTTAAAAGCATCCCGCCCCCTGAATTAAACTGTATTTAGAACAAAAGTTACACTTTGCTTTACCATCGCCTAAATCGGCGAAGAAACCCCAAATTTCACTACTTTTTCTTGATCGCGAATTAGAAGCCATTCTGTAAAAGTGAACACACAAGACTAAATTCTGTTGGCCTACCCAGTATTCACCCTCTTTATATTTTTAGTTTAGGGGTTGTAAAGATTAAGATCAAGTAATTGCCAGTTGTACGATTTTGCATATTTCTTTCTTTTTGAAGAACTATTATGCAAATAATATGAGTAAATAATAATATATAAATTAAATAAAATATATCTTCCTTAAAAGTTTTAAAATACTCCACACTTTTTTTTTCAAATTATAGAGTTACGATTTTGTTTTTTTATTAACATTTACAACTTGAAATAAAATATCTAAACAATGAAAATCTGTATATAAATACAATTATGCAAATAATACAGTTATAACAGAAATAAAAAGGAGGTATAAATAATTATAAAATAAACAAAAGTATGGTAGCACTCATATTACAATTTTTCATACTCAAATAAATTAAAATAGAATTTACAGAACTATTTACGTTTATTTTTAAAATTCACAGCTACCATGTGGTTGGTTAACGTCAAGTCACCCCATGCTCGTGCCTTCGTGCTTCCCCCTCCAGCCCATATTGTTTTTTTTTTTTTTTTTTGCGAGTGAACGAACTATTTCTCGAAATGAACTAGTTGGGCACAACGCTAATGTCCAGCCTTAGAAAACGCTCTTTATTAACCATTAGAAGTTTTTTTTTTACTGCAGACAGGTGCCAAGGCGGCTTTTACTTACAAATAGTGATTGAAACCAAATGGACAAATAAATAACAAAACGAACCTTAAGTTCATTGTTAAAAGCTGTTGTATTTCACGTGCTGATATGTACTTCGATAAATGCCTCCATCGCCACGATCGGTATATTATTGTTCTTGTTATTTCTTCATGAAAATTGATCCGTCTACGGAAATAAGTCTTATTTTTAGAAGGCAAATTGTTAATGCTACGGCTGAATATCAATCTAAATTGCAAGACCTTTTAAAAGGCGCAAAACAGGAAAAAATTACTAAGTTTTTTAAGCCCTTCCCTAAAACTGGCAATTGTTCAAAATCTCTCAATAAATTAATTTTATTTTTTATAATTTTATTGTAATTTGGAACCTTGGAACATATCACCATACAAATTATCATTCCATATTTGCGGAACATATCCCCCGCGAATAAGGAGCTTTTATTGTGCTCACTCTCTTTATATTTTTAGTTTAGGGATTGTAAAGATTTAACATCAAGTAATTGTCAATAGTACGATTTTGTATCTTTGTATTTAAAGAAATATTATGCATATAATATAGTTATAACAAAAATAAAAACAAGGAAGTATAAATAATTATAAAATAAACAAAAATATGGTAGCAGTCTTGTTAGAATTGTTCATACTCAAATAAATTTGAACAGAATTTACATTAATTTGGTTGGTATTATTTATGTTTATCTTTAAATAAAATTTACAGCTACCATAGGTTAACGTCAAGTCACACAGATTCGTCTCTTCCTGGAGAATCCGTGCAGGTTTTGAATGGACATAGCTATGCCATCTGTTGGTGATACGGTAAAGTTTTTTCAATATGCAGAAATGAAAGTTTTTTTTTATTTTTTATTTTTTTGCTTGGCGAATGAATGAAGAAGGGCTTCGCTAAATTTTGTGAAGGAACTAGTTCAATTGAATGGTTCACAAAAGTGAGTGCGAGTGAACGAACTACTTTTCCAAATGAACTGGTTGGGCACAACGCTATATACGAGATCGGTAGTCGTGAGGATATTTACAGATTTTAACCCTTAAATTGGCAAAACACTAATTTTTCCAGTCAGTTATTTAAATGGATCGGACCGCAGTGAAAACAGAACCATACTTAACGGTTATGATGATGTATATTGTGTAATTCGGCACACATTTAAGTAATTTCTACTCGTTCGTTTTCTTTTGTTTTATAAAAATATTAAATAAATGTAACCTACTGATGTATCCTATAGGATAAATTGCCAATTAAAGGATTAAAATAAAATTAAAAATGAGTTTTGAAATTAGGAACGGACTAAATTCATACTGCGATTATCTAAATTTGTTAGTGTAACATCATTTCAACGGCAATAGGAAGATAATGCAAGTATCATTCTATAATGAAGTGGCGCATCACCACAACGGGATGTCCCTATTCATATCTGAATGACACATTTAACAACTGCTGGTCAAATTTAGTTAGATTATAATCTAGAAAGGCTATTTTAAATTGTCTTCTTCTTGTTCTTTAAGTTCTTGTTTCTCTTGACGAGACTTAGGAGCTCTCCCCTAACAGGGGAGAAATTCAGCCATACTAATTTAATTGTATTTGTTTTCGGATAGATGCCATTGAGTGGTCCGGCGTCAGCGTTCCGCCTTATAGTGACATCTAGGAAATAAAGGTAAAAGTTGGTAAATTTTGCTTAGAGACCTTTTTATTCAGGCTTATGGATCTTTTACGAGCCTGAAGATCTCCAGACTCGGGACCCACGGCTTAAAGTTCCTCCCGGAGGACTTGCTTCTTGGATTTTTCCATCCTCAAAGAAATTCATCGACCCCAGGTTTGAACCCGCGATACCACTAGTCCACCACGGCAGACTGATATTTCAATCATCTCTTTATTTTTTTGTAAGTGCTTGAACATCTTTAGTTGTATCTCGTTCAGATCTCAAAAGCTGTACAGTACCATACCCATATTCTTCATAAAACTCCGAAGGAAGCAATTGGGTCTGAAGAATTTCACCTCATACTTTGATTTTCTAAATTTGTTAATGTAACATAATTTAAACGGCAAGAGAAAGATAACACTGAGCAACAAAAAATAAACTCTTTTTTTTTTGTCTCACAAAAGAAAAATATGTGATTCTGATAGTATTTTTTCTCCTGAATTCAAATATGATATCGGTTTTTCTCCATCACACAAGGTTTTCGAGAGACAGGAATTTATAATTTCAAACACTTTAATATTTTCTACATTCGTAACTACACAATATTCGAACATTCGGACTCGCCTAGAAAGTAAGAAATGATGATTTTCTGTTATATTTCGCCTGTGGAGCATCCTTCTTGATGGTCCAACAATAATCGGCCAGCATATTAGGATTCCATTTGCTTTGATATCTCTTTTCCATTGCTGAAATCTCCTGAGTTAGCTCATTTGGTTTTATTTTACAATGGATAAATGGACGAAGAAACGTATATAAAAATAATTATTCAAATCCATTAATTGAAATTGAATTAAAAAACTATGGGCGATGGAGAAATTCTGAATAAATTTTTGAAATCACGATAAAAAAAACTGCATTAAATACAACTATTGGTACTCATGAGACAAAAATCATGTTGACCAGTGTAATTAGGTGTGATATCTCAATAAAGTCCACTGCTGTGGTCTCGAGGTAGCATGCTGCCTTGTAACGCAGCAGACACGGGTTTGATCCCCGCTCGGGACAGTTTTTCTGGGTGAAGTTTTTATCGGTGTTTTTCCTCACCTGTAAAACAAATGTCAGGAAAACTTTAAGGCCAAAACGGTCCCCGAAATCATATGGCTATCATCATCATCCTTATCATTATCATCATCACCATCATCCTTCACCGGTGTGGAAAGTAACGAGAAGCTACCACATCTACACAATTCCCTAGTAAACTGCAATCATAGCATGAAAATGCTATGATTGCAGTAAAGGACCATCCTTCGGGCAGAATTACTATGGCTGGATCTCAATAAAATGGGTTATCGCGTCATTAGGAAACCTATGTTCACAATTACCTGAATGACACTTTCAGCAACAACTGATGCAGTCGACATGAAATTCTTCACACGCTACACTGTACCATTTTTGCTTTCGGCCTTTTTATAAAGTACGTGGTATACGTACGCTGCAACTTTTGATACAGTTACTGGTAAGATCACACATGTAATGAATTGTGATGATGCCGATATTGCAGTTTAATGTGGCCAAAACTTGTTTCATACCTGTAGAATTTATTTACAATAAATAATAGTTTTAAAAAACTAAAACAACACGCTTTATTAGAAAACCGAACTCAAACATGAAAAATAATTTTAATTTCCAACACGCTTGGGAAAAATTTAAAGTGGTAAACAAAAAAATCATCCCCAACAGATATAGAATAAAACTAGAGTTGTCAACAAAAAGAAAATAATTTTACTATCAAAAGCGTGGGATGCGATTGCGGGTCTTTCCACTTTTCAGCGGTTGCCCTTTTACCAGCCGGCTGCTGGCCCTTCACATCCACATGTGTCAATCACAGAGGTAGATGATCAACAGCCAGTGTAGGGGTGACATGTGGTTAGCATGTCGAGTCCCCCAGCCCTTATAGCTGGTTCCTCAACCTGGAGCCGCTACTTATTGTAGCTACCCAATTGCCTCACGATGCTGGGTGGGCACCGGTCCCATACTGGCCGAAATACCATGAGAAAATTTCTTCCCCCATGGGGACTCGAACCAGCGCAAGTCCCGTAGCTCTGCGCCAAGGCTTCCTACCTTAACCGCTCGGCTACGGCGCGGGATGCTCTATATCAATTAATATATTTGATAATAAACAGATATTGGTAAAAGTAAAGTCTCTAAGAAGAAAATGTCAAAATCATAAAAAGCACCCACGCTTTTGATGGTAAAATCATTTTCTTTTTGTTGATAACTCTAGTTTTATTCCATATGTGTTGGAGATGATCTTTTTGTTGACCACTTTAATTTTATCCCAAGCGTGTTGGAAATGAAAATTATTTTTCATTTTTTATTTCGGTTTTCTAATAAAGCGTGTTGTTTTAGTTTTTTAAAACTATTATTTATTTTTTATTTTTTAGTTTTAATATTTTACAGAATAAGATAAAAATATAAATATCTTTAAATTCGATACTATTATAGTATGAGCTGGAAGTATTACTCTTCTAAAAAAATCCTCCCCAGCCGGATTTGAACCAGCGACTTACGGGTTACTGAAACTATATACCACTAGTTCACAGCTCTACTAGCTGAGCTCTTACTACGATTGACCAAAAATTCGACAAGTCCGCAAACTATTATACTAGTTTTAATTTTATTGATTTTCTCATTATTCTGGCCAGGATTTTAGAAACAAAATATGAAATTACTGTAGTGTCAAGGTTCGTTTACAAGCACACAAATTTTCAAGTCGATTCAATATCTCTAAGTGGGTGAAAATCATGTTCAAAGATTCCGTTACATAAATACAAAGACACTTTTTTTTTTATTTTCTAATGATTCTGGAGAGGATTTTATAAAATAAATATGAAATTATTGTATTGCCACGGGTCCTTTACAAGTATACAACATTTCAAGTCGATCCAATTTTTTAAGTGGGTGAAAATCGCGTTGAAAGATTCAGTTACATAGATAGATAGATAGATAGATAGATAAATAGATACAGGTCAAGCTAATATAAAGCGTGTAAAAATACCACCTGTTATCACATTATAGCATGTTTATAATAATTATTAATTGACCCTTTCGCAAACGGATCACCATGAATGTATCCACTGGCTGTCGTTTCTTTTGCTGCTTTGATTTTCATCTCGTAACTACCTTAGAGAAAGAAGATCGGTAACGGTTGACATTAGCTTCTAGGAGTGTCGTGGATCCAAGATTCACAGATTAAATCCCGGTCAATTCCGATGAATTTTTTTGGTTGAGAAAAATTAAGACTCAGCTTCCTTCAGAGGTGTAATTAAAATACGCCCGTTCCATTTCCCAAAGATGTGTTGCACGTTAAGAAATCTTCTGAACTGGAAAAATTTCCTTTTCTAAAATTCCCACGTATACGACTTCACTTTCTGGTGTCGAAGGTATCCTCTAGCATACGTAGTCGATGTTAAACTCATGAAACAAACAATCGCTATCAGATTCAATATTAGAAAAAGACTTGTATCTAGGTATGTTTCTACGTATATTCATATGGGATACACAATGCATATTTTAGTAATAATATTTTACCTGGCAGAGTTAAACCTAAGGCCTTGTCACGAAGTTTTTTTATACATGAAGGGCTTAGGGCAGTAACATGATAACCACATTGTGTTAAGAAAAGTTATTTATTACAATTATAGCAAATAAAAGTATTGAAATATCCATAAAATAATTTGTAAGTGCGCCAGTGATGAGTTAAAACATAGAGACACACAATGTGTTAACAACAATACTGCCCAATTAGTATATATATAATTATATATATATATATAATATATATATATACTTACTTACTTACTTACTCACTGGCACTATCGAACCCGAAGGTTCATGGCCGCGCGGACATAAGCTCTCCATACATCCCTATCCTGAGCTAATGCTTTCCAATCATTCCCTGTATAATCTACTTCCCTCAAATCATAGTCAATGTTGTTCTCCCACCTCATTCTTGGCCTACCAACTGGGCGCTTACCCTCTGGCTTTCCTACAAGAAGCTTCCATGCACGTCTTTCATTCCCCATACGTGCAAAAACATGTCCCGCCCATCGCAGTCTCACGAGAAAAGGAATTAATGTTTATTATATCTGGCGTCATAGCAAGAACATGTAGTTCATTGTTATGGTAGTCTTTCGCCATTCACCTGCTGTCTGTTCATCTCTCTTTGGTCCAAAAATTTTCCTAAGAACTTTATTCTCAAATACTCGTAATCTCCTTTCCTCCCTTAAAGTAAAAGTCCATGTTTCGCACCCATATAATATAACTGGTAGAATAATAGTTTTTATATATTTTCAGCTTAACGTTTTTTGAAAGAAGTTGGGACATCAAAAGTCTCTGCAATGCATAATAGCAAGCATTTCCAGAATTGAGCCTATGTTTAATTTCTTTGTGCATCTCATTCCTATTTGTGATTATTGTTCCTAGGTATTTGAATTCAGCCACTTCCTGAAAATTTCCCTCATTTGTCATTAGCTGTCCATTTCCATTATATACTGAATTTCTACGTGTGGCCATATATTTAGTTTTACTGATATTTACTTCCAGTCCTAATTTCTTAGTGTTACTCAATAGTGTGTGCGTGTTGGCCTTTAGTATCTCCTCGCTATCGGCCAGTAGTACTACATCATCAGCATAAACTAACAGCTTATTAATACCATTGAGTTGTAAGCCTTCCTCATTCTCTAAAGATTTAATGGCATGCTCTAGTACAAAATTAAATAGTAGAGGAGATAGTGCATCTCCTTGCTTCAACCCATTCTGGATTTCAAAAGTGTCTGAAAACTGTTTGCCTACACGCACCCTACTCTTTGAGCCATTTAGACACATTCGTATAAGTCTAACCAACTTTTTAGGAATTCCGAACTCCAGGAGGATACTATTTAACTTCTCCCTCTTAATTGAATCATATGCTTTTTGAAGTCTACATATAGTTGATGTACAGTACCATTATATTCCCATTTCTTCTCTAAAATCTGTCTTATACTGAAAATCTGATCTGTTGTAGACCTGTTTTCTTCTAAATGCACATTGATGATCTCCTAGAATGTCATCAATATAGGGAGTAAGTCTGCTTACTAATATATTTGTTAGAATTTTGTACGAAGTTGAAAGTAATGAGATGCCCCTGTAGTTGTTGCAATCAGTTTTATCTCCTTTCTTATAAATTGGTAAGATAATTGATTCCTTCCATTCATCTGGAAGAGCTTCTTTTTCCCAAATCATACTAAGCAACCAGCATATCTTGTCCATCAATTTTTCTCCCCCTGATTTTATCAGTTCTGCTGGGATCTCATCTGAACCTGATGCTTTATACATCTTCAATTTTTCAATCGCCATTTCAACCTCTAATGCACTTGGCTCTGCGACTAGCATTTCTGCTGTCTGTAACTTATCCTCCTCAATGTCCTGTTCTGTATGTACATTTAATAGCTGATTAAAGTAACCTTTCCATCTATTTAATATACTCCTAGAATCTGCAATCATATCCCCATTTTCATTCCGAATTATGTTTTTTCTAGCCTGAAACCCCTTCTTCTCTATCCTAATTCCCTGATATAATTCTCTAATGTTACTATTTTTTGCATTCATTTCAAGATCATTAATCTTCTCTCTCAAATATTCCCTCTTTTTACTCTTTAGTAACTTGGTGGTTTCCCTTCTAACACTACCCAATTGCTCTAAATTTACCTCATTTGGCTTGTGTAACCATTTCATTTTTGCTAGCTTTCTTTTCTTTACAATGTCGGCACATTCCTCATCAAACCATTTCTTGTTTTGCCTCTTTTTTAAACAACCAATGCTTTCTGATGCTGACAATTTAATAGTATCTCTTATAGCCTCCCATTCTTTATTTATATCAGTTTCTTCTTCGTTTGCCACATTGTCATCTGAAGATTCCAGTACTTCAAATCTATTAGCTATTTTGATTTGGTATTCTTGCCGCATTTCATCATTTTTCAAGTTTTTTAATTCATATTTTACAGAATCATCTTTAGCGTTCGTTCCTCTCATAAGCGATAGCCGTTGTCTGATTTTCACTCTGACCAGATGATGATCCGAATTGCAGTCTGTCCCTCTAACTGATCTAACATCAATGATGCTACTGTGCCAGCGTTTATCCACTAATACATGATCTATCTGGTTCCGAGTTTCTCCATCTGGGGACGTCCAGGTGTATTTATGAATATCCTTATGCTGAAATGTTGTGCTCTTAAGAATGAGATTCTTTGATGTGGCAAATGTGACTAATCTAACCCCGTTGTCGTTACTATCTTCATGAAGACTGAATTTGCCTATTGTTGGTTTGAATATATCTTCCCGCCCCACTTTTGCATTAAAATCTCCTAAGACAATTTTCATATGATATCGTGAAAGGGTATCAAATAAGCATTCTAATTCTTCATAGAACTCATCCTTGATCTTGTCATCTTTATCTTCTGTGGGGGCATGTACATTTACAATTATAAAATCATGTCGTTTACCCTTTAGAATTATGTATGATATCCTATCACTAACAAATTTAATATCTCGGATAGCGGATAGGATCCTCCTTCTGACTAAAAAACCCATATATATATATATATATATATATATATAGTCCCTATGATTTTTTAAACATTAAAATACTTATATCTCTGAAATAACTATATATGGTTTATCATATTATTGCCCTAAGCCCTTTATATATATACTGTATATATAAGTATATATAACAGTATCTGAGTCATATTCCCTTCATTGAACATTGTATATCGTGAAAAGAAAAATTGTCTGAACCAGGAATCGAACCTTGGACCTCTCGCTTTCCGTACGAGTGTGCAGACCACTACACCATTCGAGACATGGTACAAACTTTAACAATCCTTTCCACATTATCATTAATTTTTCTTTACAAAATACCATTATGATAATATAATATGATCCACTATTGGAACTGTGTTAAAAATAACAGTACTGGAAAGTGTTAAATAACATTGTATGAATTCGTTAGAAGCGGAATATACGAAGTACCGACTTTACTAACAATGAACGAGATATTAAATATAAAATTGGTACCAAAGTGTTGATTAACAATGAACGTTTATCACAGATCGCTGGTGTTGCCTATCATGTGACTTTTAGTAGTAGGCCTATTTAATATTTATTATTTAATCTGACAGAATTAAAACCATGTGGTCTTCCCTTTCCAAGGCTGATACAATTAAGTTACCTATATTAAAGTACAAAATACAATATTGTCCTTAATAACATGTAAGCCTAAGTGAAAAAATTGATCAAACTAATAATAGCAGTATTAATATAAGCAATGATAATTGAAAATTAATAATAATAATAATAATAATAATAATATAATGTGATAATAAATTAACCAAATAAAATTTGTTAACATGTCTGAAGAAGGTACAGTGTACCGAAACAGCTGTCACTGAATTATATAATAAATATGAAAATCAAATAAAACTACGTTTTATTTTTATTTAATAAATAAATAAAATGGATGAGATAAAACATTGATAGTCTCTAATATAATATGAAACTAATAATGTTTTGGGAATAAAACCAGCTGAAAGAAAATGTAATAATATCACGAAGTTTGGAAATTCCCATTGCAGACTTCTAGGGCTTATACAGGAAACTGTTTAGAATAGGAACCCTTCTCTAGAAACGTATCGTTTTCGTTTTGCAGGTAAAAGTTCGCATTAAGCAATTAAATCTCCCCCACCTGCCAGGGATAAATCGATAGTAATTTAATTATTTATTACTTAATTATACATTTACACAACCAAACATTTACTGATTTCGCGGCAGTGCCCAAAGTCAAGGGAAAAATAAAGAGACTTCACTTTGTCTCTGTAAGAATAACTGTTTATATGCAAACTAACCAAACGTCTGTGCTGTTAATATTGTGGTTAGTAATTATTAGGACAAGGAATTTAATGACCTATAAATTGGTAATAAATGCAAAATAAAAATGCATTTGTGACCTAAAAAATACAAAAATGACCAATAAAATAAAAACAAGACGAATAAAAAGTTAAGAATTACCAATAAAAATACTATTTATTAGATTAAGTACTCACTTGATTATTGAATTACATAAAATTTAACTTAACATCGAAATATTAAAATGAAATTATTTAAAAAATACATATTAGGGTAGCTTTTATTGCAGAAAATCCATTTAAATTATACAGTGCACTTTACAACAATTTTAAATTGCAGTTATCAATCAAAATAGGGGCAAAAGCTAGCATGAGCTCTAAGAAATTGAATAAAATTCCTAGAAGTGGGCAAGTTCATTATGCACATACCTTGAAAAATAAGGGTAGTAGTTAGCAAAACATCTACTTAATTCCAAGAAATTGTATTGACAAGGAAAAATACTGAATTATAATAAAAATCTCAAATCAACAAATAATTACACAGTCTTCCGGAAAAATGTAAAAAATGCTCAAATTGACCTAAAAATTGCCAAAAAATGACCTATCCCTAATAAAGTTAAGAAAATGCAAAAAAGTGCCCTAACCAATTGCTTTTATTTAATCCATTTTGTAATGCCATACATTTTCATATATGCAAGCAATGTTTCAACCTTCATAAGAAAAAGATGCAAAATCATTAATTGCCTTGCCCTAGTAATTATCTACAGCAACAGTGGTTCAACGTGGCGACCACCAAGCTTATTGCACACATTGTGCCTGCGAGTCACGTTCCGGTACACTCGCTCCATGTTATTCTTATAATGACAAAGTGAAGTAGTTTAACGCTGGGCATTGACACGAAATAGGTTTAATTTGGTATGTGTAAATGTAATTAATTGAGTCATAAATCATTAAATTATTATCGATTTATCACCGGCTAACTTGGGAAGTTTAAACGCTTATTACGAATTTGTACCTGCAGCACGAAAGCTTGCACGTTTTCAGGAAAAAAAAGTACCTATTAAAAAGTTATCTGCTTAGTCGCCTCTACAACCGCTAGAAGTTTGTAATGGAAATTTCCGAATACCCTATTTATTATATATTTTTCATTTGTAAATATAAATGTTTCATATATGTACTTCTAAGTTAAAATTCACGAAAATTTTGAGGGATAAAACTGAAACCAATTAAATATATGGAACAATTTTCCTGCAAAAAGTGACAATAATTAAAATGTTAATAGTTTACAGGAGCTATTATATTTTTTTTGGTAAAGACTATAATGAGGTATAAAATACTACATAAATACTCGCTTGCAGGCATCAAGGTGGTAAATAAACTTAATTGAATTGCGTTCCCTTGTTTGTAAAGAACTGTTCTTTATTGTAAGCATTAACGTACAGTAGTTTACTCACCAGAGACGCCCATGCTGAGATACAATGACTGTCTGGGTAGAGATACAAGTCCAGAATTGTCCAGGCGCCTCTCCACACGAACACGACGAGTGTTCCCACGATGAGCACGCTGAACAAGCAATCCAGCACATACAGCGATGTCTCCCTGGATCCCTGTAAAATAGTTCCTTTAATGTATCTTTTCGGTTTTCCTTCATAAGAGATAATTCGGTAATTATATAGAAACATACCGCTTTGCAAAAGATTAATTCAGAGAACATTGCAATGTTTTTTTTAAAATCAATGTCCCAGGTTGTCATTTCGACATTTCTGGTGTTCTCTCCTAACATTGGCTTAATTGTAACTCACTTCTGAAGTTGGGGCGCCTAGAAGGCGGAGTTACGTTACCCCGATGATATGATGGGCGATAAATGATAATGAAGCGCCAGGAGAGCTCTTAACTTAAACTTAACCTAAATTCCAGACCATGAGCAACCATAGGAATAATTACCTTTAAGGAAAAATTCCTATGGTTTGATTGGGAATCGAACCCGGGACCTCATGAGCAATAGTCAGAAATGCTGACCACTAGCCCATGTGGCTGGTCAACATTGCAATAATGTAGTTTTGCCAATTTTCCTTTTAGCAATTTTCTCGCGTATTTTATTACTTAAATGGTTAATTTGAAGGGCTTAGGGCAGTAACATGATAAGCAACAATGTGTTAAGAAATGAGATATCTGCATATGAAAGCAAATAAATGTATTGAAATATCCGTAAAATGAATTGTAAGTGTGTCAATGATGAGTTAAAACATATAGACACATAATAGGAGTATATGCCATAAATGAGGATGCATCAACCATAGAAAAAATGAATTTTTTTGACAAATATCAGAAATTTTGGAGAATAATACACCAAGAAGTACTAATAACAGGAGATTTTAATAGTCGAGTAGGAAGTAGAATGAAGAATGAAGTGATTGGACGGGAAAAAATGGATTTAAGTTTATGTAAACAACATGGCTATACGTATGATAATGAATAGTTTCTACCAACATCGGAAAATACATAAATACACATGGGAACAGCCAACAAAAAGTCTCAAATCAGTAATTGATTATATAATTGTGAAACAAAAACGTGATATGATAGTGAAATATGTTAGAGTGTATAGAAAACCAGGTTTCGGAAGTGATCATTATATGCTTTTGGGATAATTCATATTAAAAAGTAGGAAAAAAAATATTGAAGTAACGGAATACACAATAAATACAACCCATTTGAGTGAACAAAGATATGTAGTAAGTTTACTCTATGATGAGAGTATAAAATATCTTTTTGAAACAAGATTAAAACAAAAAACTTAATTTAAATTTAAATAAATCTGCAGTAGAAATGTATGATTAATTAAAGGAAAGTATACATTCAGCAGCTTTAGAAGCAATTGGGACAGAAAATCTAGAATTAAAAAGAAATAATGAATGGTTTAATCACGATATTAAAAAAAAGTAGAAGAAAAAAAAAGAAAGCACGGATGAAATTGTTATCAGATCACTCAATATCTCGAAATGAATATATCACTTTAAAAAATAAAAAAAACAAAGGTGGAAGTGAGAAGAGAAAAAAATGAATACTGGGATAATATATGCTCGAATATAGATCATTCGATTGGATATGTTAGATCCAAAGAAGCTTGGAAAACATTACAAAATATCAGGAAATCAGAAAGAAAGAAGAGAAATATTCAGTTGATAAGACCATCAGAATGGATGCAACATTAAAAAGGTTTACTTCAAAAAATACAAATGAGTTTCAACTTAAATATACGGATGTAGAATATAAATTTGACACTCCAGAGGTAACAGAAGATAAAAGTAAAAAGAGCTTTGAAAGAGGCTAAAAATGGGAGAGCACCAGGACCAGGAAATATTCAGACAGAACTCCTAAAACATAGAGGAGATATTTTAGTAATATTTTAACAAAACTTTTTAATAACATTGAAATTAGAGACGATATCCCAGAAGACTGGAATTTATTGTATATTACTCCTATTTAAAAAAAAAGATAAAATCCTGTTTCCCAACTATAGAGGTATAAATGTTTTACCTTCAACAGCTAGGTTTTTTGGTAAAATTATAAATTTTAAACTTAAGGAGATAAAATATAACTTAAGAGAAGAACAATGTGGATTCCGGAGTGGAAGATCGTGTATTGATAATATTTTCTATATTAGACAATTACAAGAGAAATTCCTAGCAAAAAATAAAGAACTACATATGACCCTTATTGATTTAGAGATGGCATATGATAGTGTAGGCCTACCACAATTTTTATGGACGGCAATGAGAAATATGAATACACGTGATGTTAGGATGATCTATAGTAATACAAAAGCTAAAGTAAAAATACAGAATAATTTAACAGAGGAATTCACAGTGAATAAAGGCCTTAAGCAGGGATGCAGTTTGTCACCAATTCTTTTTAACATTTATTTAGACCTGGCTCTTATCTCATGGTATAAAAATGTTCTGAAATGGGTATTCCTATAGGAGGAAAAGTACTGCATTCATTGTTGTTTGCAGATGATCAAATAATTTTTGCAGGGGATGAACATGATATGAAATATATGATAAATAAACTAATGGAAGAATATAAAAAATGGGGACTGAATATAAATTTACAGAAAACAGAATATATGTGTTTGGGAAAGTATGTGGATGACCTCATATTCGAAACAGAAAAATAAAAAAAATGTGATTTTTTTTAAATATCTTGGGTCAATAATTACAAGTTTAGGTACCTGTGAAAGAGATGTACAGACTAAAATTGCAATGGCAAAAAATGCAACTAAGACATTACGTGGAATACTTTGGAACAAAAATATTACAAAGGAAATTAAAATGAAAATTTATAAGAGCATAATACAGAATATTTTGTCATATGGAAGTGAAACTTGGTCTTTGACGGAATTACAAAAGAATAAAATTAGAACAGTTGAATTTGATTATTTTAGAAGAAGCCTCCAAAAAACTGGACAGGATAAAATAAGAAATGAATTCCTTTGGAGAGAAATGAATGCCACCACATCTGTTGTTAAGAGGATTGAAAATCAAACACTTACATGGCATGGCCATGTACAAAGAATGGAAAATGAAAGTTGGCCAAAAAATATATACCAGTGGTCACCCCCCTGGAAGACATAAACGTGGCAGACCAAGATGGAAATGGAAAACCTACGTCAGAACTGTAATGGATGATAGGAATTTGGAAGAAGGAGATTGGAATGATAGAAATAAATAGAAACTGAAGACGGCAAACCTATAAGTGGGGGAAAGCTGACGAAGAAGAAGAAATAAAGTTTATCTTTCTCAGGAAAAAATATAATATGCCAATGAAGAAAATTAGCGACAAAAACTTTAAACTCAGCTACCAAATATTTACCATATCCAATCTCCCTTTGTTACAATAGATTATGAAGTGGTTATGAATAAATTTACACCTCATGTGGCTCAACAGCACGCATATCAAGTGTGCGCTCCCCCGTCCGCACATTCCATTGTTACCCTCTTCACTATTGGTGCTTCCGCGCTAGGCGATCAGAACACGTTAATGTGATCTATTCTTGATTTACTTACAGTTTCGACAGACCATTTTGCATTTACGATGTATGTTTGGGTACAGCTTCCTCCCGCAACTTGCTGTTACGGCAACACATGAACGCAGCAGCAACTGTATGTTCTTTCCATAGCTTATAACGTAGTGTCAGGGTTACATGAACCCAGGAGGAAAATTTTACTCCATGTTTTTGTTATTTACACAGTCGTCTATTTAAAAATATAACTGCAGAGGTATAGCAAGATTGGAATAGGTCTACTTGACAAGGAAACTCATAGAAGGAAATGTGATCTGAACATTAATCTAAAGGAAACAAATTATGCAACCCAAAATATTTGATATTAGAAAATGAAACTGGTGCAATAAAGCATTGCGAAGGAGACACATATTTGGGGGTCAAAACAACTAGGCCTATGAATGAAATATTACATTAGTTCAAGAATTAATAAATGTAGGGCAGCAATATCTAAATTAAACTGCATTTTATGGGAGAAAAGTATCACAATAAAAGCTAACACGAATATTTATAATACTTAGTCAAAAATACAATTAGATCTAACTTAGACGTGGTATTTGAAAGCTCCCATTTCTAATAGTCGGTGATTTTTGGAGAATAATTACTTGTTTTATTTAAATAGTATATACCAAGTTTCGTTGGGTAAAATCGAAAATTGTGGCCACTACAGTGATTTTTAAATTTTATTCCAAGTGAACTAACTCCAAATGGTCCAATTTTGCTGGTTAACAAACTAGACCTTACTTTTCTAATTGATTCGTACATGTCGAGTTTGGTTCTATAAAGACAAGAATTGCGGTAGCTAGGTCGTTAAGACACACACACACACACACACACACACACACACACACACACACACACACACACACACACACACACACCACACCACACACACACACACACACACATACACACACCACACACACACACACATACACACACACACACATACACACACACACACACACGCGCGCGCGCGCGCTCTCTCTCACACGCACTCACGCACTCACTCACTCACTCACTCACTCACTCATTCACTCACTCATTCACTCACTCACTCACTCACTCACTCACTCACTCACTCACTCACTCACTCACTCACTCACTCACTCACTCACTCACTCACTCACTCACTCACTCACTCACTCATATATACAGGGTGGTATAAAAAAGGATGGCGCAAACCTACATGGTTGAAAGTACACGGTAATAGAAGCAACAATGTCCCAGTAAACATGGGTTCGCAAACGAGCCGTTTGCGAGATAATTACGAATGTGTGGTTACAAGCCGCCACTGATTTCATTGTAAACATCGTCCTAGTTAGTACAAATTAATTTGAATTTAGACTTTACTATTAATTTTTCATCTCATTTAGTTCACATTTCACAGTTCACTTCACTTATGGCTTACCTGTTAAAGGAGGTGTTCGAAATGTTTCCTTGCATCTGGATGCAATACTGTCCTCGTCTCTGCAATGAATGTCGAATTATTTCGAAAACCCCTGGATCATTTCTGAATTCTTGACAAGCATGTACAACTCTCTGCTCAAGTTCTTCAGCCGTGTTAACGGGTGTGCTGTACACTTCACTTTTGAGGTGACCACAGACACAAAAATCCAAAGGATTTAGATCAAGTGATCTTGGAGGCGAAGGTACAGATCCGCCTCGACCTATACATCTTTGGCCGTATCTGCGTGTTAGATGCCGTCTCACAGAAGCAGCAAAATGTGCCGGAGCTCCATCATGCATGTACCACAAACTCCGACGTTGCTGAAGGGGAACATCCTCAAGCAATCCTGGAAGATAACGCCGCAGAAAACTAAGTACCTCCGTCCATTAAGTTTTCGTGGAAGAATGTGTGACCCAATGAGATGATCACCTAGTTCCCCTAACCACACATTCAGTGAGAAACGGTGCTGATGTGGTGACTCATGAACAGCATGTGGGTTTATTTCACACCAAAAATGTGTATTATGATAATTAAAAACACCATCGCGTGTGAATCCTGCTTCGTCTGTTAATAAAATGTTACATGCGAAACGAGGGTTGACTACAGTCTGTTGTTACATCCACTGACAAAACATCACTCTAGGAACAAAGTTCGCATCATTGAAACATTGAACTCGTTGGAGATGGTAAGGGTGCAGCAAATTGCGTTGTAAAATTCTCCATATACTATTGTGACTTAGTACAGGCACTTGTGTGGCAATTCTTCTCGTCGATGTTCCTGGAGAGAGCTGTACTGCTTCCAACACCATATCCTCAACCTAAGGCGTAATGCGAGCAGGCCTACCTACTGCTCTGCCATGTGCAAAACCCCCATTTTCTCTCAGGCGCTGATGGACCCTTGTAAATGTACGACTTTCGGGTGTCTTCGATCAGGATATGTTTCTTGGTACTAGCCTGCAGCCTCCCGTGCATTGCCATTAGCCCTACCGTATATGAAATGCATATCCGCTTAGGCCTACTCTTCGTTACTGCAAGGTTCCATTGTAACTACAACACAGCGCAAGTGGCACTCCTCAGACGAGACTGATACCTTTTGAGACTGTGTACTGTATCCGTCCTGTACGTTCTGCGTGCATGGTTTGATTACAACTTCACCTCTCGACAATGTTCAGTTTTGTAAACAAAGAACATAGGATGCTTCAAGTGCGCAAGGAGTAAACAATGTTACAAACAATGACGTCAGTGGCGGCTTGTAACCACACATTCGTAGTTATCTCGCAAACGGCTCGATTGCGGACCAATGTTTACTGGGACATTGTTCGTTCTATTATCGTGTACTTTCAACCATGTAAGTTTGCGCTATTCTTTTTTATACACCCTGTATATGTATGTGTATTATATATACAGGTTTCCCACAAATGCTCTTTCGGGTTTCGAACACGTGTAACTTGCGTTTAAATAAACTTACAAACATAAAACTAGTACTAATGGAAAGAGAAACTCAAAAGTTTTCGTTATAGTATCACAGTTAGCAACAATTACATAAAACATTGCATATTGTTGAAAGAGGGAAAATGGCTGGTTTAGAGGATAGCCGAGCGTTCTGTGTTCTCGATTATACTGTTTATCAATCTGTAATTGTTGTTCAACGACATTTTGGAGCAAGATTTGGTGAAGATCCACGCAGTGGCCCTTCACTTCGTAAGTGGTACTCTGATTTTAGGACAAGAGGATGCATCTCTAGGAGGAAGTCGTCTGGACGCCTGGCCGTAAGTGAGGCAACTCTAGACTGGATTCGTGACATCTTTTACGCGTATTCCTCAAACATCACCAACGGAGCTCATATTGAACATCTGTAAGGCACTGTAACCAAAACCTTTTGAGTTTCTCTTTCCATTAGTAGGCCTACTAGTTTTATGTTTGTAAGTTTATTTAAACGCAAGTTACACGTGTTCGAAACCCGAAACAGCATTTGTGGGAACCCTGTGTGTATATATATTTTTTTTTTTCGGTGTCTACTAGGTGTCTACATTAAAAAAAAATATTTTCATGAGAACAACTTGAATAGGTTTATTTTCCTTCGGAATTTGCTAAAATGAAAGAATACCGGACAAAAGTGCAATATGGCAATTCAGAATCCACCGTACTTGATAAAAAAAGCTTAAATCCCACAATTCTTTAGGAAAATTCCAATTTTTAATTAACAGTTAAACAATATTCAATAACAAATGCGACGCGTTTTTGTAAACGATTATGAATAAAATTACAATGTCACTTACATACGAGTACATTCTAACAGAAATTAATCGAACAAACCACAGAAACCGTGTTGCCATCTTAAATAACTTAACTCCTGGCGCGACAGGCCCACAAGGCCCTTAGCCTATCAGCCGGCTGCTGGCCTCACATCCACAGAGGTAGATGATAATCAGCCAGTGTAGGGGTGACATGTGGTCAGCATGTCGAGTCCCCCAGCCGTTATAGCTGGTTTTCTCAACCTGGAGCCGCTACTTATTGTAGCTACCCAAATGCTACACGATGCTGGGTGGGCACCGGTCCCATACTGGCCGAAATACCAAGAGAAAATTTCTTCCCCCATGGAGACTCGAACCAGCGCAAGTCCCGTAGCTCTGCGCCAAGGCTTCCTGCTTTAACCACTCGGCTACGGCGCGGGACATTGCCACCTTAAATAGCACTGAGAAATATGTGTTATAGTGTTGATGGCCTTTGCCTAGGACATTATGTGTATAATCCAGTAACTGTAGCTGTCTTGGTGAATCGTAAGGCATGTAGCAGGAGGAAACATGTCGAGTGGGGGAGGGAAGTAGTAGCCATGCAAAAAAAAATTCTTATTATTAATAATAAAATTAATTGTTGAAAAAACACTATTCTATAATGAACATTCCAAACATAGAGAAAACATAAGTATTCACTAACACAGAACTAGTAGATAAAAAATTCAACGTTGTAGTAACTATTGCACTAGTCTGCATGATATCAGATGACTGGAAACTAATACGTCGTATCAATTCACTTTTTATGCTGATTCCAGGACTGTTCTTAGTTTTCTTCTATTACGTACAGTTTTTTCACATTGGACCTAATATTTTTTTCAAATATTTATTGGTGAGAGCATAATATGTGCCACAAGGTAATGAGTATTGTTGGAGAGAAATTTGTCAATTCAGGTCTCTAATCCTGTCGGTTGGCACAAGAGCTTCTAAGGATGTTATTGGATGACCTTGGAATTGTTGTTCATCTCAAACACTTGCGTTACGAATGCTGTTCTCAGTTTATCTTTCTAGTGTGACTACAAGTGTGACAATGCCTACACGCAAATGTGTGAACAATCCTAACATTTTCTACTATAATTGTGGAAATTATACAGAAAGAACGGATATTACAGACTTTGTGTAAACAGCTTACTATGCTTAATTTAAAGTGAAGCTTGGTGACCAGGATAGGGCATGGACGCCAAAGAAAGTTTGCTGCTATTGCGTTGAAAGTTTAAGATTGTGGACAAAGGGAAGAAAATTTGCATGCCGTTTACGATTCCTATGGTGTGGAGGGAGCCTAAAAATCACCTTAATGACTGTTACTTCTGTTTGCTTAATGTTCAGGGGTGCAAATAAAAAAATAAGAACCAATTTATGTATATATATCAGCTATTAGTCCAGTTCCACATGGAGAAGAGCTGCCTGTTCCTCTTCCTCCAGCTGTTTTAGAGAACCTGATAGATGATGATGTTGAAAGTGATCTTGATGCAATCACTGACAATGATACTGATTATGTATATCAGCCTGAACACAGTACCTGCAACTCGATCTCCCATACAACATAGACTCCCTAAATACGGATACAGAAGCCACAACTGAACTATGCCTACATTTCTTTGTGAAAACTGGAAGGTACACAATGTGTTTATCTAAACTTAAAGACGTAATATTTGAAAGTTAGTTATTTAGTTAGAAGAACTGTTTTATTTAACGACGCTCTTTAACACGAGAGGCCATTTGCGTTGTAATTTAATCTGAGTGTCAAGGGCCCCACAAATTTTACTCAGACCTCTCTATTTTGAGGCTTAAGATTCTTTTACATCCATAAACCTACGGCACGGGATACACGAATTTAGTTCCCTTCTTAAGAAACCCATATTAAACTACATTATTGTATCTTTAATTGTTTATAATTAGTATAGTGTATATCTATATTTGTCAAATATTTATTTGTATTTGTGCTGGTTGAGTGGAAGAGAGGGCCTTATGGCCTTAACTCTGCCAGAATAAATAAAGTATTATTATTATAATTATATTATTATTATTATCAGGATTTTTACGCATAATAATATATCGATCCCGTCGGGTTCGACCCCATTAACCTGCGAACGAGAGGCAAGCATGTTAATGATTACATTATTGTCCGCCAGGGCTGACGCTAGTATCTAATAGCATATTGCAATGCGAGGTTGGGAAGTGGTTTTTACAAAAGCGAGGGAAATGTTTGAAAACCGAGCGACAGCGAGGTTTCTAATTTCCGAGATTCTGCAAAACACTTCACAAACGTGCGTTATACATTTTATTTTGCGTGGTGGTTTTTCAAAATAATAAATAATAGTAAAATAATAACATCTTTGTTGGAAATATTTGCGTTCATTATAAACAACTGACTAACGTTAACAGTATGGCCAATGTTTATTAGTTGAGTCTAGAACAGGCCGTGACACCAATCAGTCATAAAATGACGGCAAGTACGTATTTATTTATAACTGTAGGCTTTCACGGCCGGCGTCTTGATCCCTATTAGGTTCGTCTTCCGGGCATATAGGCCGTGGTCCAGTCGTTCTTCTACTCGACGTTTCGTCTACTGCTGCGGTAGACATCTTCAGGAGATACTGCGTGCTCTCTGTGAACTCCTCAACAGCCGGCTGCAGACTGGCTGGTCGTTGGAAACTCCCTCCCTATTTATAGGCACGCCCCTGGTGGAGAGGCGGTTTTCTGCGCGGTCCGTGTTGCGTGCTGTTTTGTCCAGGCTGTCGCTAGCAGAAGTCATAGGCTTCGTTGTCGTATTGTGCAGTGCCGGGATCCAGATTTTGTTTATCTTCATGGTTTCTTCTTTTTTGTTAAAGGAATTTTTGTGTTTATATATTTCCTTTAACAAAAAAGAAGAAACCATGAAGATAAACAAAATCTGGATCCCGGCACTGCACAATACGACAACGAAGCCTATGACTTCTGCTAGCGACAGCCTGGACAAAACAGCACGCAACACGGACCGCGCAGAAAACCGCCTCTCCACCAGGGGCGTGCCTATAAATAGGGAGGGAGTTTCCAACGACCAGCCAGTCTGCAGCCGACTGTTGAGGAGTTCACAGAGAGCACGCAGTATCTCCTGAAGATGTCTACCGCAGCAGTAGACGAAACGTCGAGTAGAAGAACGACTGGACCACGGCCTATATGCCCGGAAGACGAACCTAATACGTATTTATTGTTTTATATTGTTTGAAATAAAGTTCAGTAATCGGCCGCGGTGGACTAGTGGTTATGCTCCTTGCCTCTGGTCCCGAGGGTCGCGGGTTCAAACCCGGCCGGGGTCGATGGATTTTTTAGGACGCAAAAATCCAAGGAGCGAGTCCTCCGGGAGGGACTTTAAGCCGTGGGTCCCGAGTCTGAAGATTTTCAGGCTCGTAAAAAATCCTTAAGCCTGAATGAAAAGGCCTCTAAGCAAAATTTACCGAATTTTCCCGTCCTAGTACTACCTTGGTTTCCTAGATGTCAGTATGAGACGGAACGCTGACCATGGGCCACTCAAAAATGACATCTATACGAAAACAAGTGTAACTAAATTAGTATGGTTCAAATTCTTCCCTGTAGGGGGAAGCGCCTAAATCTCTGTAAAGGGAAACATAGGCTTACAATACAATACAATAAAGTTCAGTTGATTTCAAATGCACTGATTTGTTTCGTATAATGTATATAAACACTACGTTTTGGATATATTTTTGTACATGCATTGTATATAGTATACATAAATGGCAGTGGTTTTACTTCCCGCCCGTAGTTTGTAATATGTAATATTGCAATATACTCGTAGTTATTTAGGTTGGCAACCCCGAAATGCAGGAAGTTAAACTTTCAATCATGGTCCCATTGCTGTAAGTACGACAAAACGCACTCTCGCTCAAAACAAAATTTACTGTAATAGTTTATGAAATCCAAATATTACACGAACATTAACAAAATAATTAGAAGTAATGCAGCGCTTTCTTCTACTTATTCGTTTATTGAGTTTTGCAAAATTCGATATTTTATTAGAACATTTTGAATGTAGATATTTACCCTTCTGTGTTAAGAGATTACGTAATTTATAACAACTTACATGTAGCCTACTTAATTACTGAGGCAACTGGTGAACCGCAGATAATGCATATCAGTGATGCTGACTATTTTTCTTTTTTATCACTTAAATATGTCCACTAAATAATAAGAGAAATGAAAAAAGCTTGAACCCCATAAAGAATAATAAATAATTTAAAGATAAAGACAAGAAACTATTTCATGATGTAATGTACATTAATGATGTAACACCCAAAAGAGCGGATAAATAAGACAGCTGCATAATAATCCATAGAAAATGTTGTATGAGGCGTTCAAACTATTTTATTAGTTAAATGTAGTACAAACAAAGTAAATTTGAAAGATATCCTATTAACAGGCCATGGGGTATGAATGCAAAAATCTATGATTTTTAGCCAACGGTACGAATAGAATACAGGATGGACAGTCATAGTCCTATAGTAGATGCCGGTACCAATTTTCTAGGAGAATGAATGGGCTCAAAGAAAAGCGTGGGCAGGAATAAATGAAAAAAAAATCTCCAGCCTTCCGCTGTCCGGCATTAATCTCCGGCTGTGGGTTCCTTTGCGAGAGATACTTAACCATACTAATTATGTTTATTTCCCAACAGATGTCAGCGAGTGGCAAGTGGATGGCGTATCGTCTCTAATAGACAATTAAGGTATTACTGGATGGGAAAGGCCGTTTGAATTTTGGTCAGTAGCTCTAATTTAGGATTTAGTTATTTTACGAATCCGAAAATTTCAGACTCGGGACCTAGTGTTTAAAGTCTCTCCCGGAGGACTTGTCCCTTAGATTTTTTATTTAAAAATCCATCGACGTAGGTCGTGTTTGAACCCACAACCCTTAGTACCAGAGGCAATAAGCTTAACCCCTAGATCATCGAGATCGATTAAATTATTGTATAATACTGTACATTTTTACAGTCTCATTTCCTAGTTCACTCAGTAAAAAAGTGAATAAATAATATTGAATGTAATTTAAAATAATGATAAAAAAGAAGAAGAAATATCCAGTAGGATTTAAGGTACAGAATACTTATACAAAATCATGACAGAGAAAGTAGACCAATCGCTAAATAGATTTTATCATTCCAATGATTATGAAGATGTTCTGATGTAACTCCTATTTCTTAATTGCTATTCATTAGCAAAAGTACAATTCGACAATTATTCATGTTTATTATCCTTCTTTGTAAGCAATCTGCATTTATTATTCATAAAGAGCAGTTGGTTTTGATGATTATATTGCAAAATTCTCTTTGGTTGTCCTAATAAATTTACGTATTTCGTAAATGGTTTTATTTGACACATCTATTCGTTAAAATGGTTCTGTTTGAAACATAATAATAATAATAATAATAATAATAATAATAATAATAATAATAATAATAATAATAATAATAATAATAATAATAATAATACTTTATTTATTCTGGCAGAGTTAAGGCCATAAGACCCTCTCTTCCACTCAACCAGCACAAATACAAATAAATATTCGACAAATATAGATATACACTATACTAATTATAAACAGTTAAATATACAATAAATGTAGCAATGTAAATGTCATGTACAAACATTTTATAGGGTAATAACAATAATGATACGATAATAATAATAATAATAATAATAATAATAATAATAATAATAATAATAATAATAATAATAATAATATATAAATACGATACATTTAAAATCAAAAGCAGGTAAGGCACTTCTTTCATGAAATCTAGAAAACGGAGTTTTAATTAAAAAATGCAACTGCTTGTTTACCTGCCAAAACTTTAAAGCCAAATAAATCGATGACTAAACTATTTATTTTATTGTTTCAGATTTCTAAAATCCACGAAGAATCTAATGGCACCTCGAACTACATCTCGAAAAAAAATGAATTACCTGATTATTTCTCTTATTTTTAAATGTTAAATTTTCATTTTACATCAGAGATTAAATGTATTGCAGCCAATTCATTATTTAAATAATAGTAGTACAAACAATTACTACACCGTTTTAATTAAAATATCAAAAAAATCTACCACTACCAATGAACGAGATCGTATAATTTAAAAATGAATTTTGGAAATTCTATTTATATTAAGAATTGGATACTAGCGATTTTTCTCAACACTTCTTTAGGTATGAATTTTAAATTAGCATTTTTGTCTAGAATAATCACTCCTAATGGAAGTCACACCAGTTTATATTATATTCAACAAATATAACTTTATATACCTCTAAAAATCAGTTTGCTGATGACCAATGACTTGACAGTGCAAAAAAGAGATGTATATTTGTTGATAAACTTGTTATAATTTTGGAATAAGGTATTGGTTGGCGCCTTTGAAAAGAAAATCTTTGCTATGTGTCATGTGCGTAAAGATTCTGAACAATGTTGAAGGGGAACATCCCAATCTATATGTTCGGATCGTTTCATCAGCATCCATCCGGCCCACTCCCGCCTCCCCGCACTCCAGCCTCAAACAAGTTCAGAGCACTACGCTCAATATTATCCAAGAAATATCTTATTTTGATTTATATAATTCCAACCTATTTTCCTATCTAACATTTCCAGAAGATAAATTAATTTATTACATAAAATCCTCTCAACTATTAAAAACAGTAGAGAGTAATCAATTAGGGAAGATGCAAAATAAATGAACTTTAGAAATAATAATTAGGGATTATTGCTATAGTAATTTTCCGTAATAAATTAGAGAAGGATAGAAATGTTATTCACATGAGATCTCAACGTGTCTAGCATTGTGTACATAACTCAATGTAGACTGTGAGGCTAACCCCTTGCATATTTGATGTAATTTAAGTCGCACTATCATTCCTCTGAGATAATGAATTTCCACAGATTCCTGTGCTTACACAATATTCTTCATATAGCCTCAGAAAAATAAATCAGATGTTTGGAGATTTTAAGACCATATAATTGGTCTACCTCGACCACATTAGTTTTTCAATCAACGGGCAATGAACTCTTTTAAGTAGAACTTTTATTTTATGGAAAATATAAATTAAATCATTCTCTTCAAGTTTTTTTAGCATTGTATATTTTTCAGTAGAATGAGGAGCTGACCCATTGGTACATCCTCCAAACTGGAGGACCAGATAATTTTTAATCAAGGTTGTCTTCCTTTGGCCTTCAGTGCATCAATACTGAACTACAAGGCAGCAGCTGTTAGTTTTGGTTCGCCTCGGGTATTTAATTTCCTTGATACCACCTATTGTTATGTTGAACTCAGTGCTTTGGAATATAAATAAGTTCTGTTACTAAGCATTTTATTATATGAGTCCGAAACCTGGACAGTTAGAAGAAAACAAGCCAACAGGCTGTTAACAATAGAAATGGATTTTTGGAGGCGATCGACAAGAATTTCAAGAAGGGGTAAAGTCAGAAACAGCGCAATAAGAGAAATTATGCAAGTTGAAAAAACATATTAGGAGAAATACAAGAAAAACGTTTGAAATGGTATGGGCACCTCATAAGAATGGAAGAAGATAGAATACCAAAGAAGATCCTTGATTGGAAAGCTAATGGAAGAAGTAGAAGACACAGGCCCAGAGAACGTTGAATAGATGGAGTGAGGAGAAGTATGGAAGCTAGAGATTTGAGGGAATAAGATGCTTTACACCGGAACCTCTAGCGACAAATCACTTTGGGTTGAAGGAGAAACTCTGTACTGTGGAATATTCCTAAAAAATAAATTAAATTAAGATATGTCCGCACGGCCATGAACCTACGGGTTCGACAGAACCAGTGAGTTAGTTAAGATATTGTTGCAGCACAGATGTAAGTATGTTTGTATATATATATATATATATATATATATATATTTGATAATTGTATCGTGATATAACACGTTTTAAATACAGTAAAACCCGTCTTAGCCGGAACCTCTATAAGAAGGAAACATGTAGAGACGGAAAAAACCTCCAGAACGATACGATTTTATATGTAAAATCGTCCTGTATAAGCCGGAAACCTTCATAACGCGGAAACGGAATGGTTTTTAAAGTACCAATAGTTATTTTTTACCTCAATAAGACGGAAAATTATTCTTAAGCACGTTCTAATTACAGTATTAATTACCACACGTGAAAATTCTGCATTATATCGTTTTACCTTCTTCTGTTGACATTGTATTGCGGGGATACCCTTGCTTATTTGTGACAGTGGGGAATCCCTCGCTTTTCCTTGCCTGCTTATGTTATCTGCGAGGGAGTTAGGAAACGTTCAATCTTCCTGTAGTTGAGTTCCTTCTCGCATTTGTGTAATAAAGTAGTGTTGTATTGTCGTGCAAACTAAGCTGTGTTACATATGTACATTATTTTGTCTGTATTTCAGCAATACGTTAAGTCTTTAAAGCGTGCATATAAACCCTTACACTGCGTGAAAAAATTCAAGCTTGTAATTTGGGAACCCTTTATAAGAAGGAAAACTGCCAAGACGGAAATATATTTAAGGAACCGTCATGTTCCTTCATAGACAGGTTTTACTGTATTTTTTTATCATATTCAAATGGTATTGGTAATTTTTTATTAAACGGCGCTCGTTAAAGCTAATGTCATTATATTAGCAACGCAATTCAAATATGGGCGTGAAAGGTCAACAAAATTTGCTCAGAGCTACGCTTTTCAGGTTTACAGATATGAAGGTAGCTAAAGTGATCTCACTACAGGCCATAGGATACCCTCGGGCTAGTAGGAGGTTCAGGCTTCCACTTTTTCTAGACAATCGGCACTTCATGTCAGCCGGGTTGTCAGCCCTGCGTGATGGCCGCATTTACCACCAGAACAAGGGTATGGCAGTCATTTAAGTTATAGGCTGAGTTGACCACAGGGCCATGGTGACACTGGAAAGGTTTGGATCAGTTTAAAAATCCTGATCTCTCCGGGGCTCGAACCCTCGACCTTCCGGTTTGTAGCGTATTGTCTTAACCACTACGCTACGGCGTGCCCCACAGATTCTTTTATGTTCCGTAATTCTACGACTTTGGATCCACGTTGTTTAGTTGCCTTCCGAAGGTACAAACACTCAGGATTTTTACGCCCTGAAAAATCCATCGACTCGCCCGGATTTGATCTCGTGAACCTTGGAATCAGAGGCAAGGATTATAACCACTAATCAACTAGGTACGATTCTGGTCATATTCAAGCTTTCATGCACTTTTTTTTTACTATTTCTATTTTCTTATTTACAATCTGTCCACCCCTGTTGACTTGAGGTAGCGTGCTGCCTGTCACACAGCGGGCCCAACTCCTGGGTGAGGTTTTTTTTCGCGGTTTTTCCTCACCTGTAAGACAAATGTCAGAAAGCTTAGGGCCCAACGGTCCCCGAAAATCATACGGCTATCATCATCATCATCATCCTTATCATTATTATAATCATCCTTCACCGTTATGGAAAGCAACGGGAATCTATCACACCAATAATTCCCTAGTAAATATGCAAAGCATAGCATGAAAATGCTATGATTGCAGTAAAATATTTGCCCTCGGGCAGAATTATTATGGATGAATGAATTTACAATGTGAAATTACACCCAATGCATCTCAGATAATATTGTAATATATCGAGATTATATTTTGACCCTGAGATAACACCTACTTTAAGTTATTTACTTATATCAGTAACTGTTATGTGTAGTCATTTTCCCTATATGTTCATTGATTAGGTGGTTTTATTTTGAAATTAAAGCGCCCAGATGTAAGACAAAAATGATGTAGGAGAATAACATTAACCATACAGGCTACTATGTTAATAAATATTATGTTCTTGGTGATAACACTGTATTACACATTGTCAATAAAAACCCATATCACCAAACTAAAATGTTAAAAGAGTCAACGCGTTTCAATAGCGACGTTATCATTATAAAGACTCCTGATAATGATAGTGTCGCTATTGAAACGCGTTCACTCTTGACATTTTAATTTGTTGATTTGAGGTTTTATTGACAATGTGTAATACTAACGATCTAATTAAGAGAAAACATTATACCTGAATCGAGATTTATACCTAGGATTTTCAGAATTGCTTGATTTACTAAGCTTATTATTTTAATTTCCTATCTTATATTATCGCGAAATACCGGAGAGGTGGTTTATCAAAGTTGAAAAAAATGACTTAGGCCTATTTATTTTCCAGAACTCTCTATGTAATAGTAGGGCATAATGAAATCCTACCCAGCTGTTTTCTTGATAACTGAGGAAAATCAGAAAACAATATATTCAGGTTAGTCGGCTCCAAGATTTAAAACTGAGATAAATTCGAATATGAATTTCAAATTCCATTTTCTGAGGAAATTCTATTAATTATGTTGTACAATATTTAATAACAGTACAACACAACAGGTGCATAATTTCAATTCTTTAGGATGCAGTATATCATACTGCCAGAAGGAAGATATTAATATTAAATGAAATACATTTTATAGAATGTGTGGCACTATAAAACGGAGACTTAAAAATAAAACTTTGAGGAGTACACAACTAAATTTTACAAAATTATGGCAGTGCCTGTCTTAACATATGCAAGTGAAAATTTCACTCTTAACCGTTCAGACAGAAGAAACATAGAAACTGCAGAAATGAAGTTCTTACGTTCAGTAGCAGGTATGACAATTTTGGACAGAAAAAGAAATGAAGATATTAGAAAATACTTAAATATTTTTAATTTAACAAATAGAATTGACAATATGAGAAATAACTGGTATGAACATGTTAAAATAATGCCTACAGATAGAATCCCTCAGCTGTTACCAAAGTACAAACCAATAGGACATAGAAATGTTGCACGCCCTTTTACTAGATGGGGAGATTCATTAAATCCCACTTGATGTGAAAACAGGTAAAAGGCCTAATTTCATGAAGTAGAAGAAGATGGAGAAGAAGAAAAATAAGAAGAAGAATAATATTTGTTTATAGTCAAAACTAATTTTCATCATTCTTTTATTTTCGTAAAGATATTTTATGTTAGCTTAGAGACAATTTTTCTCCATACTCTATTTTGTGGAATGTGTGAGAGACCCGAGTCTTGAATGTTGGCAACAAAATGTTTGGCTAATATTTTTCGATAAAAAAGTAGATGTTTTAAAAGGAGTTCATTAAAATATTCTAGCATATGATGTTTTGTGTATACCGGTAGTTTACATATCTTTATTTTTTATTTTTCATTTTACACATCCTCATTTAGTCCACCGCTAAAGTTTAGTTGTAATTAATATCGTTGTCTCAGACGCAGGGGTCCGGATTCGATCCTCGTTCTAGATAAGTTTCCTGGGTGGGATATTTTGCCCGGGTTTGTCCTCATCTGTATGACAAATGACAAGAAACTTTAAAGCTCAAATAGTCTCCTAACATCATCTGGCCATCTTAATCATATATACTACATTAGCCTTGTTCAGTGTGAATGTATGGGTGATGGTGTATCTTGTCTTAAACTGTTCGCGTTGTTTCGGAGGTGGCCCGGCTCATCACTCATGTTTTGTGCGGTAAAACAAAAAAATATATGTATGTGACATAAAGTTTAAGATCTCCTCCTGATGGGTCATGCCTCAGTAAGGCCGAAGTGGCATAGATACTTACAATCGCCTATAAAGTGACAGGTTAAACCAAGGAAAAAATATATTACTTTGCATAGCTGAGTAAATTATAAAGTTATATAAATCTCTTATAGCATTATTAAAGTAAGCTCATAGTAAATATTTATCCATCCATCCATAGTAATTTCTGCACGAGGGCAGGTCTTTCACTGCAGTCATAGCATTTTCATGCTATGCTTTGCAGCTTTACTAGGGGATTATAGCTGTGGTAGCTTCCCGTTGCTTTCCACACAGGTGAAGCATTATGATGCCCCAAATGGGAGTCAATGACCAATCACGTTACAATGATTTTTTATTTACAACCAATCACAGTCGTGTTTCGCTTAGATGTTACCAACTAAAGTTTATCATAATAAAGAAAGCACCTCCTTTTTAACATTCTGAATAGGTCATATCATTATTTCGCAGTGACTGACTCACCAAGAAATACGGCTACCAGATTGTATATATAGTGCATGAATGTCAACACATACCGCTTGCGGGAGTTAATATAAAAACATTTGTAACAATTGATTATACCACCAAAAAAGAAACCACTGTTTGCACTTTCTTAAATGTATTTTTTCCCAGAAAAATATAATTGTCATATTTACATCATAGGACATCAGAAATGAATTAATATACATTTTTATGTGTTTCATTTTTTCTCCACAAGAGTGCATTCCTACAATATTGCGTTCCTTTGGCAATAAATAATATGATCTGGTTGCAGTGACGAACAAAAGAAGCAAATGAAGCGTACCAATCGTTTCTCATTTGTTTTCAAACATCGCCGTTTACTTTAAATATATAGATATTTTAAAATAACTATATTTAAATAATGATTTGTGAGTAAACAGCTTAATTTTATTCGTTAAATAGTCCTAACAAATACCACTCTTCATTTCCAAATTCTCTAGATAAATTCACTCCTCACTTCGTGAGTCGTGAATTTATCGATAATTTGGAAATCACTCGTGGCATTACTTATGATAATGATAAGGATGATTATGATGGCCGGATGATTTTCGGTAACCGTTGGGCCCTAAGCTTTCTGTCATTTGTCTTAGAGGTCAGGATAGTGTTGATGGAATTCGTAATGTATAACGATAGTGTTAAAACTACTGCTTATAAAGTGCATGCTTTCTCATAATATTTTAATAGTAGAAAGAAAAACTTATGCTAGTCATTTATAAAAGCCTTTAATGTAAAATGTATCATACAATATTTTTTGCGCGATAGTGCGTTTTGTCGTACTTACTGCAATGGCGACCATGATTGAAAGTTAAACTTCCTACATTTCGGAATTGCCAACCTAAATAATTATACTGTAATATTACATTTACACCCATGTACGGGAAGTAAAACCACTGTCCTCTACGTATACTACGACAATGTATATACAAAAAATATCCAAAAGGTAGTGTTAATATACATTATATGAAACAAATCACTACATTTTAAAGAACTGAACTTTATTTGAAACAATATAAAACAATACATACGTACTGGCGGCCATTTTATAAATAATAATGGTCTCACGGCCTCCTGTACTTTCAACTAATAAACATTGCCTACACTGTTAACGTTACTCAATTGTTTATAACGAACGCACATATTTCCAACAAATATATTATTTTACTACTATTTATTATTTTGAAATCACCATCGCGCAAAAAAATAATGTACAACGCACGTTTGTGAAGTGTTTTACAGAATCTCGGAAATTAAAAACCTCGCTATCGTTCGATTTTTAAACATTTTCCTCGATTCTGTAAATACCACTTCCCAACCTTGCATCGTAATATACTATTATTTAAGTATTTATAATATAAACGTTATTTTATGGAATAAAAGTTTTTGCTACATAAAAAATATAAGTAAATTCAATCCTTGTGTTAAATTGATACAAATTTTAAAGCAAGGCCGTCCAGTAGAGAAGTAGGCCTATCTAATGCTATATTGGCGAATAGGAAATCCGAGATCCCCCTAATGGATTAGTTGAATTGAATGGTTTGAAGGTGGCCTCTTTGGTTATACAGGGTGAACGGTAATTACACCGACATATTTCAGGGACGATTCCTGACTGGAAATAAAGGAAAAAAAAAAGGTTTTATAAACATGTGTCCGGAAAAGAACGAAGTGCGTGCAATGACAACAAATTGTCCCGGCACACAATACATAACATAATCCCATTCACGTCACAACAGATGTTGAAAGTGGCCTCCACGGGATACAATGCACGTGCTCACACATCGTATCATGGATTGCCTCACTCTTTCGCATGTTCCGGCCTCTCTACGAATTGCGTCATAGGCGACGTGGACACGCTTGTTGAAGGGTATGCACATCAGAAACTGGTTCAGCACACACAACGCTTTTCAGATGTCCTCAGAGGTAAAAGTCCAGGGGGTTTAACTCCAGTGATCTAGCAGGCCAAGCAACAGGGCCGAGAGAATAATACCATTTGTCAGTGCCATCTATCGTGGCAACGATACATTTATGGACACTTATTCCTAGGACATTTTTTTCCACCTTTTCCAGTCAGGAATCAGTCCTAGCAGTTTGTCGGTGTAATTAAAATTCACCCTGTATACTCTATACCAGACACTGATAGTATCGCTACATTATAGCAAAGTGTAGAGGAGGGGACGTCAGAGATATGGGAGGTTTGCTTATGCAGTTGCAGTGGAGAAGGGTTTCTAAATGTAGTAGGTAATAATATACATTTGTACAAAAGTAAAACATTATTTCAAGCTACAGTTTCATTTTATTCTGTTCTATGATTGGCAGTTCATTTCTGATCAAATATATCTTAAATTGTTCTGTTTCTTTATCATTTCTCTTGAATTTGTATTTTGATTTTTAGTCATGTTAATTATTTAATTATAGAACAATCTTTTATTATTTAAATATGGAACAACCTTATTCATTATCACCGATTTACGTAATGTATTAAATAAATAATTATGGAAACAGGTCAATGCATAATTTCGTAAAGATAAAGAAGGATATGTACATACATGCACACACATACACACACACACACACACACACACACACACACACACACACACACACACACATATATATATATATATATATATATATATAGAGAGAGAGAGAGAGAGAGAGAGAGAGAGAGAGAGAGAGAGAGAGAAAAAATTATATACCGGCAATTTAAGTTTAAAGTAAAAATAGGTACAATAAATCTAAAAGAATATAATAAATGCCTATAATTGCATACATTCCATACATGTACTTTGTAATGCAGGATACTGTGTTCCTTATTATTATTATTATTATTGTTATTATTATTATCATTATCATCGTTATAATTATCATCATTATCGTTATCATTATCATTATCATTTTCATTATTATATAATATTTAGAGTTTCACATATATAATAGACCTGCTGTATCTTTAGTTTCGCCATGGTTAATGCACGCCACTGACGATCCAAAGAACAGTGTTGATAAGTAAATTACGAAGAAGAGTGGAACTCGATCGGACAAACTATACCGGCGACTGCTCTATACAGTTCTGCTTGATTTCTCCACCAACACCTAAAACTCATCTATTGCAGAAAAAAAAGAAGAAAAATCAACTTCAAGAAAATAGAGAAACGTATATGAACATAAAGCTAAAATATATTTAAGTAAATTAAATTAGTTCTTTGAAATAAAAGGAACTTCCTCATTACCCGATAGCCTTAATCTATATAATAGTACAGTAAATAAATGTCAATAAATAAATTTGTAATTAATAATAATCGATTTTATAAATTATAATAATTTAAGAATAACACCTTTTATCAACATCGAGATATACATTAATACATTTGGTCCGCAAGAGGACAAAGAAGCATAATAGACTACACAATAGTTAATGAAAAATGTTTTAACTTAGTGCTTGATACAATAGTATTTAGAGGATGTGATATTGGTTCTGACCATTACCTTCTAATTACTGAACTAGCAATACCAGCAAAGTGGAAAAGAAGTAAAATTAATACGGCAAACAAAACAAATGCAAAAACTTTTAAAGTACACCTACTTCAAGATGAATCAATTAAAAATTTATATCAGCAACGACTAGGTCTATATATAAAACAAAAAGCTATAAGTAGAAATACTAATACAGAATGGGAAGAATTAAAAGATAATATAATACAGGCTGCTTCAGAATCACTAGAAATAAAAAATATAATAAAATATTAAAAATTTGGAACGACGAAATAGCAAAACTAGTTAAAGAAAAAAATATACGTACTTGAGATACTTGAATATGAGAGCAGATGAAAACCTGATCGAATACCAAAAAAGAAATGCCCTTGCTCGAAGAGAAATTAGAAAAATTAAAAGGAGTTTCGTGGGAAAAATATATTAGTGACCTGGAACATGATTTACATGGATGACGAGATAAAGCCTACAAGATTCTAAAACACATTAATAATCAGGAAAAAGATCAACTCAAATTGAACATAATTTCTGAGGATAAATGGATATCTTATTTCAAACGTCTTTGGACAGAACAATCAGATGATGAACTAAATTTATCATTAATTGATGAAAATATAGATCCAATTTCTTTCGAAGAATTAATAACTGTTATCAATCATTGTAAAAATAAAAAAAACTCCTGGCATTGATTATATTGATAATGAACTAATAAAATATGGCTCTATTCAACTAAAACAACGTATCTTAGATTTATTGAATATATTCTGGAAGACTGGTCATATCCCAGAAGAATGGAATATGGCCAAAATATATCCTTTTTATAAAAATGGAGATCGTCATAATTGTGAAAATTACAGAGACATAAATTACTTGAGTACCTGTTATAAAATCTATACAACTCTATTGAAAAATCGTTTATATGTAACTATGGAAAGTATTATTCTAGAAGCCCAAAATGGATTCAGAAAAGGCAGATCATATTCAGATTGCATTTTAACTATCAATCAAATAATTGAGAAACATAGAGAATATAATCTACCAAAATTTATGGCATTTATAGATCTTGAAAAGGCGTTTGACAAAGTTAACAGAAATAAATTGTGGAATATAATGAAACAGAAAAGCGTACCTCAGCACCTAATAACTGCAATAAAAAGTCTATATGTAGAAAATAAAATAACAATAGAAACTGGAGTAAAAAATAAAAAGAATACAACAGCAACAATAAATAGAGGTGTAAGACAGGGATGTCCGCTTTCATCCTCCCTTTTTAATATTTATATTGACGATATCATATATAATTGGCAGATAAATTTGGACTCACATTTCAAAATAAGAAATAAGATCTTAGATACCTTACTTTTTGCAGACGACCAAGTTCTAATATCTAGCTCAGAAGATGGTCTACAGAAATCACTCTTTCAATTAAATAACATTATACAGAATTATAATTTGAAAATATCAATAAGTAAAACGAAAATCTTAGCTTTTAAGGGATCAGATACCGTGAGAGCTAAAATAATTCTGGAGGGGAAACCCATTGAACAAGTGAACCATTTTAAATACCTGGGTTATGAAATCTCCTATTTTAAAAATGAAGATCTGTTTAACAAACTTAATAAATTTAATTATATATGTGGCACAATTAAAAGAATATTTAAAAACACAAGAATGGAAACAAAACTAAAATTTTATAAAGCAGTGGCTGTCCCCTTACTATTGTATGGTAGTGAATTTTGGGTTTTAACTAAAAGAGAAGAGAAGATCATAGAAGCAGCTGAAATGAGATTTCTGAGAAGTGTGGCTGGCTGCAAACTTCTAGATAAAAGAAGAAGTGAAGATATTAGAAATGAGCTAAATATTTTTAAACTTTTAGATAAAATAAAATAATCTAGAAAAAACTGGAAAAAACATGTTCAAAGAATGAAAGATGATCGGATTACAAAAAATTATACTTAATTACAAACCAAGAGGAGACAGGAATGTTAATAGACCGAAAAATAGATGGATTCACTTTTTGAATGAGAATATATGAGACCCGAACAGGCTACATGGGCTTAATCCGAGATTGTTGTTGTTGATGATGATTAATAATTGTGGACACACAGATAATTATGATGGTAGAGGAACATCCGGGTTGTTTAACGCTACTTGAAAGCGATAAGAATGTAATCCCAGTCGTTGCGTGTTGTTGACTGAATTGAAGAAACTCTTTATCTTTGTGTGAAGGTGACTGACTTCTGTTTCTTATTATCCCTCTACACTTTAAATGAAATCAAGGCATCAGCTCGTAAACGAATTTAATTTAGTAACAGATAGGCCTAATTAAAACAACATATCTGACTTTTTGGAATTTAAACTTCTATGCCGTAGCGTAGTGGTTAAGGCACTGAGCTACAAGCCGGAGAGTCGAGGGTTCAAGTCCCGTTGGGGTCAGGATTTTTAAACTGACCCAAACCCTCTGGCGGCACTATGGCCCTGGGGTCGACTCAGCCTCTAACTGAAATGAGTACCAGACGCTTGTTCTGGAGTAAAGGCGGCCGTCACGCAGGGCTGACAACCCGGCTGACATAAAGTGCCGATTGTCTAGAAAAAGTGGGAGCCTTAACCTCCTACTACCCCAAGGGCCTCCTGAGGCCTGTAGTGGGATCACTTTACTCTTTACTTTTTTTTTATCTACAAACATAATAGAGAGACGGAACCTTCTCATCTACTTTTTAATTGCGCACTCATAACTGGCAGATCCAATGGAAATAAGTAATTCCAATTTGAAGAGCGTGCTGCCTTCCGTCATTCAGGTTGACCACTACATGCACCGAACCCAGAAAGAACATCATTCGAGAGCTGTCTACCTTATTTGTTGTTACTATTGCCTAACTGCTTGTAAAAATTATCCAATGTAAGTACTCATATTGTGTGTTGTAAGCATTTTAACGCACTTTTACAATATTACTCAAGGTGCAATCATATTTTATCTTTATATATATGTATATCAATAAGTATGATTATTGTTCAATATTTACACTTTTTTTGTCTTTTGCCTTGGAAATATACAAGGCTATTAACCCGGCCCAACATTTACAGGGGGCAAATGCTGTAACTCTATGCAGTTGAATAACTTTTGACAGGCGCGTTCTAGTCGCGGGGGTGAACACTAATTACTAGTGACAAAGTTCTGTCAAGGACCCAATCTTTCGGGGT
The DNA here is from genome assembly GCA_030220185.1 of Diploptera punctata. Lineage (NCBI taxonomy): Eukaryota > Metazoa > Arthropoda > Insecta > Blattodea > Blaberidae > Diploptera > Diploptera punctata. The sequence goes on along the minus strand of JASPKZ010000038.1, from coordinate 1,384,271 downwards.
ATAACGAGAGCCCTGCCCAGGTATACGGGTGAAGACCTCAACGGAGAGTACAACTACGCGGAAGAGGCACCTATTCTTCAGGGGACAAATATGAAGACCCATCTGCGGGGTAACAAGAAGAAAATCCTCAACGGTCAGCAGAGCGGAAGAGGTACCCCTTCTTTTGGGGTTAATACAACAGACGGCTTGATATCGAGTCGTAGATGGTAGCCCCATCAGATATCTTACCCCACGAGACGTCAGTAACGTCTCCAAGGGACATCAATGCATATTTTCAAGTCTCATGGTAGAAAATGCCGGCAGATTCAACCGTTGACAGCCAAAGCAAGGAATAGGTATAAAGATTTAGGTATAGCGAGTTTCATGTAGATAGGTGTATGGAACGCCAGAAGAATTGCTAACAAAGAACCGATACTAGAAAAATAATAAAAAAAAAGAATGTCGATATAGCAATCATCCCGGGGGGGAAAAAACTAAAAGGGTCCATTGAAATGGAACATTTTTAGATTTAGATTTATTTATTTAGCCTGGTGGAGTTAAGGCCATGTGGCCTTCTCTTCCACTCACCAGGACAAACATATTACATCAGAATATAACAATCTTAATTAACTATAATATTAAATACTAAGTAAAAATTTGATCAAAAAGATAATAATTATATTTTAATATGTTGTGGCCTGCCTTAACAAAAAAAAAAAAGAGCAGCAGCCGGTATAGCAGTATTAATAAAAACGAGTGGAAAAACAAAATACACAATTATGAGTTTAAAAAAATGAACGTATAGTCAAATAAGAATCAAGACCCTAAGATGATACACTTCTATAGTTGGAATATATAGGCCAGAAGAAGGACGTTCAGATGAAAACACTGAATTTTACGATAGTTAACAAGATGTGATGAACAAAATATACTCCAATGATTATATTAATGTAGCCGGAGATGGGAATCCGAGAATCGGGAATAAACCTATATAAAACGTTCCGAGAAGACATGAAGAGAAAACATTAAATTACAACGGGAGAAAATTAATAGATTAAACAGCATACAATAATATTAAAATTACAAATTCTTTCTTTTCCCATAAAGACATTCACAAGTATACATGAAGTTCAAGAGACACTAAATCCATCATAGACTACGTGCTTGTAAACAAAAAATTGTCTTCATTAGTATATGATACAAGAGAATATAGGGATAAATATATTGGAAGTGATCACTAATTACTTATCAAAAATAACAATACCTACGAAATGAATTATGCAAAAGCAAAAAATTGATAACTACAAGACAATTAAAGTACATTTACTTCAAGAAAAGAACATAAGTCAATTGTATAAAAATAGATTAAATTATTAAATTAAACAGAAACCAATTAGTACCAATATTAATGAAGAATGGAAAGTTCTAAAATAAATAATTATAAAAGCTGCAAATGAAGACATTGGAATGAGAAATAAGAACTATAATAAAAGAGATATAAATATAAGGAATGAAGAAATAGCACAAATTGTTAGATTAAAGAAGAAATCATATCTGAAATATTCGCAAAAAAAAAAAAACAGAAAAGCTAATAGATTATAAAAGGAAAAGTGCCATTGTAAAGAAACAAATAAGAAAAATTAAAAGAAACTCTTGGGAAATATACATCAGTGATATAGAAAATGATGTATACTTGGAAAACAAAGTTTTGTTTATAAAGCATTGTAACGCCTCAATAAAACTGAGAAAGATAAGTTAAATTTAGACCCAATAACAAAAGACCAATGGCTAGATTATTATAGAGAACTTTGGACAGATCAACAAAATAATGATGACAGACTACAAGCACAGACCGATGAGAATGTAGACCCTATTACATCAGAAGAACTATTAATTACAATAACTTCTTGTCGGAATAATAAAACACCGGGGACAGTTGAAATGAATATTGAATTAATAAAATGTGCATCATTATTCCTAATTTTACGCCTTTTAGATTTATTAAATATCTGTTGGAAGTTTGGACACGTTCCAGAAGAATGGAAGATTGCAAAAATTCAACCAATATTTAAAAAAGGTAACAGATATGAATGAAATAATTATCGTGGAATAAATTTCCTAAATACATGTGCAAGATCTATACCTCCATCTTAAAACGTCGTCTTAATATTATCAATGAAAGTATGTTATCAGAAATACAAAACTGTTTTAGAAAAGGAAGATCTTATTCAGACTGTATAACACAATTAATAGAGAAACTTAGAGAATATAACTTACCAACATGTATGGCGTTTATTGATTCTGAGAAAACCTTTGACAGAGAGAATCGAAATAAATTATTGAATATAATGATAAATAGAGGCATTCCACAACATTTGGTTAAAATTATTGAAAGTTTATAAGTGGATAATAAAATATTAATTAGAATGGGTCATAAAACATAAAACAATAAAACAGCTACAATAAACTGTGGATGCCCACTTTCGTCCCAACACTTTATATATATGTTTCACATATTTTACTTAATTTATAAATTGCCCGTATATTAAACATACATATACATACATACGACGCCATAAGAATTGGCAAATTGCTTTAACTGAACATTTTAAAATTGACGGTATTTCATTAGATGCTTTACTTTATGCAGGCGATCAGGTTGTGATATCTGAGACAGAAGATGGCTCACAACGGGCATTTCACGAATTAAGTAAAATATGTGAAACATACAACTTGAAAATATCTACTCTAAAAACAAAAGGTTTAATTTTTCGAGGGTATGAGCCACTAAGAGTAAAAACTCAATTAGAGAATAAAATAATAAAAGGTGAACAATTTTAATTACCTGTGATGCAATGTATCATATAGAAAAAGTGAAGACATTGAAAATAAAATAAATACATTTAATTATTTGTGTGGTACCATAAAACGAAGTCTCAAAGGAACTAGAATGGAGACACTTTTAAAATGTTATAAAACAACGGATGTTCCAACACTACTATATGGATCGGAACACTGGGTTTTAACCAAAAAAACAGGAAGGAAGGAAAAATAGAAACGTCAGAAATGAGGTTTTTGGGGAATGTGGTCGGCTATATAATAACAGATCGAAAACGAAATGAAATTATACGAAGTGAACTAAATATATTCAAACTATTAGATTAAATTGCACAATGCAGAGATGAATGGATGGACCACATCGATAGAATGGATAAAAGTATAATTCTGAAACAGATTTTTCATTAGAAACCACTAGGACAAAGAAATGTAGGAAGACCCAGTAAAAGCTGGCCTGACCAATTCTAGCATGGGATCATCAGACCTTGAGGTCTAATCCGTGATGCTGATGATGATTTAAGTTTTTGTGTGGTAACAGATAATATTGAATAATTTTATACAAATGGTATAATTTGGGGCAATTCGGGTCATTTGTTTTTTGCTCTCTAGACTCAATTTCTAAATGTTACATGAGATTATTTTAAAAACGTGTCTTGTCCATTTTGATACATTTATGGACGCTACTTTTCTGTAAACAAGAGACAATTAGATTACAATAGCCAAGTTTAAAGCAAGTTAAAGGATGTTCTAAAGCCAAATTATGACATTTGTACAGCCTTTGAAAAAATGGTGGCGCAATTCTTGATGATGGAAAGTTTTGAAGAGCGATTCACACCAGTACGTTGTTACAAATTCTGACTCGTTTGAGTATAAAGCGGACGGCGTCTCTCTTATTGCAGTATTCGTATCGTTCGCTTAAGTGGAGCAGTCTGTAAGATGCTCTTTTTCCGACGACGCGGACCCACGTTCGATTCCGGTCAGGTAGGTTTTTTATTTATTATTGTTTTAACAACGTCGTTATTTTCATGCCTACATGTTACCAGCCAGGCTTCATTATATAAATAAATTTGTATATATATGGAAATATTCCCTGTAGGAACAGGCTCCTGGATGAGATTTTTTTGGTTTTTCCTCACCTGTAAGATACATGTCAGAAAGCTTAGGGCTCAACGGTCCCCGAAAATCATCCGGCCATCATCATCATCTTTGTAATCATCATCATTATCATAATCACCATCATCCTTATCATTATCATCAACATTCTTCATCGGTGTGGAAAGAAAACGGGAAGCTACCACATAAATGGGGTATGAACCCATTAGCTTGATTAGCTTACTTTTCCTCTATAATTATGTTTTAGTGAATTTTTGGGTGAAATTTAAATTTTAATTTATTTTTAATTATTTTTAATGAGGCTATGAAATCTAATTAATAAACTAGGATTAGATACCCTATTATTTATGAATTAAAAATTTACCTACAGTTTCCTAATAAAGCTGCAAAGAATAGCATGAACATTCTATGATTACAGTGAAAGACCTGGCCTCGGGCAGAATTGCTATGAAATGGAATATATGGGAATAAATAAATTGGAGGAAGCAGCTCATATTCGATCCCCGGTCGGGGCAGTTTTTCTGGGTGAGGTTTTTATCGGTTTTTTTCTCACCTGTAAGAAATGTCAGGAAAACTTTAAGGCCCAAACGGTCCCCGAAATCATATGGCCATCATCATCATCATCCTTATCATTATCATCTTCCTTCACCGGTGTGGAAAGCAACGGGGAATTACTACACCTACAATTCTTTAGTAGAGCTGCAAGCATAGCATGAAAATGCTATGATTGCAGTGAAGGACCTGCCTTCGGGCAGAATTACTATGGATGGGTGTATATATATATAAGTATATATATATATATATATATATATATATATATATATATATATATAGATAATGAATAACGATTGTAACGTCTCATTACTTTGTTTGCAAAACACGTGGCATAAAAATATTTATTTCCATTACTAATATAAAATGCGTCTGATTAATTTAAATTAATATCTAATTTAATTATACAAGTAAGCTCTGAAGTACTGCATCGCTTCATACAGACAATTTCTAGGAGAGATGGTTGTGGTCTAGAGGAGGGAGCTTCTGTTTCACGTGCATGAGGTCGCGTGTTCGATCCTGCTGTAATGCTTTTTTTTTCTCTCATCCTTATATCAATTAATTTTCTTTCTTTTGTTTCATTTTTTTTGCTTTGTTTTATTTTAAGTATTTACCACACTACTTATTTACACGAAATTGTTTTCCATTGCACGACACACAACGAAATAGAACGGTTTTAGTTTCTCAAATAGTTGTATACTTGTGAACCAAATAGCTGATCTCTGATCATGCGCAGTGGCTTCGTTCTGAGTCTTGAAAATTATCTGTGCGCCATCAATTATTTCAAAGGCTGTACATAGAGTAACCTAAGAAGAATGCAGACACTAAAACATTCAGTTTTAGTACAAGGTGGATAAGAGATGTTTTTTGAAAATGAGCTCATCACATAAAATAGTATAATAGATTTTCTTCGACTTTTTATCTTTGGTGATTCTAAGCTTCATTTTAATACCAAAATTACATCAAAATGGGGATGTATCGTATAGTAAATTAGTGAAATGTGTATTTTTAGTGCTTATAAAATGTTATTTTACTACTTTTGTTTCTGGATGGTCAGCAATTTTTCTTTTTGTATTTCCATCTTTAGTGGTCCTAAGCTTCGTTTTAAAACCAAAATTACATCGTAACAAAAATTACATCGAAATTCGGATGTCCATTTTTTGCGTCGTAACCTATTATATATATATATATATATATATATATATATATATATATATATTAGCATATAATCACTTTTCCACGAACCTGAAAATATTATAGTTCATATGTGGGCCACGACTCAATGATGACCCGCAAACATACTTTAAATGGTAACAACGCGAGAAATTGTTTTGAAAATGTTAACATATCTACAAATATTCTATTTTTATAGAATCGTTTTTATTTATTTATCTATTTATTTATTCATTGTTATACAAATTTAAAAATAAATTCCATGTTATCGAGGAAAATAAATTAAGTCAATGATATCGTAGATTATATTACATTTTTTGGAATCAATATGTGTGAATAAGATCAATATGATTTTCTTACGGAATTCAATATTTGCCAGTGATTCGGAGGGTTGTTTCAGATCTCTGATAACGATTTGCCAAGTAAATTGTGACGTTTGAGTGCCTAATCAGATATACCCGTTTATTTATTCATTGTTATACAAATTTAAAAATAAATTCCATGTCATCGAGGAAAATAAATTAAGTCAATGATATCGTAGATTATATTACATTTTTTGGAATCAATATGTGTGAATAAGATCAATATGATTTTCTTACGGAATTCAATATTTGCCAGTGCTTCGGAGGGTTGTTTCAGATCTCTGATAACGATTTGCCAAGTAAATTGTGACGTTTGAGTGTGAGTCATCAGGACAGGAGCGTGCGAGGTGATCAAACAGTGTGCTGCTTCTGTTATACTGGCACGCGTGTTGCTATCATAATGCCTAATCAGATATACCCGTTTTGGGAAGGGTACATTACTGCCCTTTCCGACGCTAATTATAGTTATTCCGCGATTATTGAGGCTTGCAAAAACGTAATTTTATGGTGTCAAAGTGTGGAATTAGCTCAGTGCTGAATAAAAAGGGAAAGGCTCGCTTGGGATTAATTCCAAAAGAAAAAAAAAAGGGCAAATCCACGACCTGCTACTACCCGCACCCCAGATATAATCAGAAAGGTCAAGGTCCTTATCTCTGGTGGTAACCCTGCCACACAAAGGGTGATTGCGAACAGATTGGGAATATCCCTTAAAACTGTAAACACCATAATAAACTAAGATTTAAACATGGAGAAGCGCCACAATAGCAGGGTTCATAAATTGTTGCCACGTCACATTGCCGAATGCCGCACCAACAGCAGGAAACTATGAAATGCACCTGGCAGGAGAAAAATGGAAATTTTTGGTCACACTTGATGAAGCATATATTTATCTAGGAGACTGCAACAAACCCCGGGCAATTTATTATAGAGAAAGGGCCGAAAAAAATTTCAAAAGTGGTATGCCGAATGCAGAGAAAGTTTCTCCAATGGATTTATGGTCATCGCGGGATATTGCTACAATGAAAAACTGACCATTCGTAGAGTAGCTAAAAAGACCAAAATCAACTCCCAGTACTGCCAGGAAGAAGGTCTCACCCCAATTTAGCCGACTGAAATCCCAGCTCTCTATGGTACAGACAAAAACCAAGTCTGGGTGCACCAAGACAAGGCCTCCAGTCATAATTCGGGTTCAACCTTGGCGTTCCTGGAGAAATGGAGCAGGAAACTAGAATACATGCTATTCCATTCAGCAACTTCCCAGTGAAGTCTCCTGATGCATCACGATGGACTTTGTGTCTTTGGACTCTTCAAAAGGTCACTGGGAAACAGGTGTCCTCGAACAATAGACGGTCTCTGGAAAGCATATAAAGAGGAGTGGGATATTCTAGACATGGCTGTGCTGCGTAAGAGTCTTCTGCAGCGGAAACTCCGATGCCGAACCATAGCTCGGGTGAAGAGCCATCAATTAGAGCATGATCGATGGTGGAGACACGGCTTTTCTTAAGGTAATACTTAAAAAGCATTTGTTATCAGAGATCAGAAACAACCCTCCGTATATGCGGCTTTGATGTCCATGGTAGAAATTAATGAATTACGATTTGCATTAGTCCCTATATGAATCTAAGCGCTCGATAAAATATTATACGAGTCAATTCTTTAAAAATAATTTTTTATGTAACTCAGTACTTAATCTTAATTTGTAAAATGTAAACGCGAAATCTAAGCGCAAACTTATTTACTATAATTATTTAAACTTGAAGGCAGGTCGTAGTACTAGCAGCAGTAGTAATAGTAGTATTTTATTTAGCGATGCTGTTTAACATATCAGGGCATTAGTTTCGCTTGTGCGTGGAAGGGCCGACAAACGTTGCACAGAGACGTCTTATTTCAGGCTACAGGTTATTAATATTATTTATTTAGCCTGGTAGAGTTAAGGCCATGTAGCCTTATCTTTAACTCACCAGGACAAACGTAACATGTTACACTAGAATATCCATAGTAATTCTGCCCGAAGGCAGGTCCTTCACTGCAATCATAGCATTTTCATGCTATGCTTGCAGCTTTACTAGGGAATTGTGTAGGTGTGGTAGCTTCCCGTTGCTTTCCACACCGGTGAAGGATGATGATGATGATGATAATGGTAAGGATGATAATGATAAGGATGATGGCCATATGATTTCGGGGACCGTTTGGGCCTTAAAGTTTTCCTGACATTTGTCTTACAGGTGAGGAAAAACCCCGATAAAAACCTCACCCAGAAAAAACTGCCCCGACCGGGGATCGAACCCGGGCCCGCTGCGTGACAAGGCAGCAAGCTACCTCGAGACCACAGCGGTGGACACACTAGAATATAGCAATCACAATTAACTCTAACATTAAATACTAAATGAAGAATCAATTGAGTTGGTGTTTACTTGATGAAAATCCATATTTGAACATTAATGTGGCATTTAAAACTAATAAAACTTTACAAAATATAATAAAAAACAATAAAACCAAAATAAAAAAGAAATATTTAATTTTAGGAAGTTATATTCCTAAAATTAAATATTAATTACAACTTCTTAAGTTACAAGGAAGAAACAAAACCAGAAATTGTGTTTGTGTTATAAATTACGAAAAACAAGATGGCGTCCTCCATACTCAACTTCAATAACAATTTTTTCGAAACAAAATATGAAGTCAAAAAGTTTATAAAATTAAGAGAGAAGAAATTTAAAAGATTAGCGGACATTAAATTCATCAACCAATGTCTAAAATTAGAATTGGTTCCCATGTTCATTAGAAAAACCGTCAAGCATAACAATAACAGCAAACAACAACAAATTTTGGAGAACAAATTACTAAAACTAGAAAAGAATAAACACCTTGAAATAATCAGTAATCTGGATATTGAAATTTATTTGTTACATATCAAATTGTCTAAAATATTAGGAAACATCATGTGGGAAAACCTAGAAAATAAATTTTTCACTTTTTTGAACATAACCATGAAAAAGAAAATTGAGAAACAAAAGACAAAGATAAATAATTTGTTAACTAAATCAAAGGAAAAGAAGAATACATCAAATAAAATCAAACATCAGAATAAAACCAGAAATGAAGAAAAATCAGAATCCACCAGAAATTATGTTAAAAATTTTTCAAAGGCAACCTTTAACCTAAAAGAGACAAAATTGTTAGAAAACGGTCTAAAAACAGCAATAGATTATTCCAATAGAATAGAAGAATACATAGTGGACATTGAAAATTCAATAGAAGAGTTAGTTACAGAAGAAAAAATAATCATCAGAAAAAAATGTGAAGAAATTTTGAATAAAATAAAGAACCCAGTTTGTAAGGAAAATTTAAAAACACTCAAAGAAATAAATAACAAAAATGTTGTATATACAAAATCAGATAAGGGTAACCAAATTATAATTCTGGACAAAGAAGATTATCAAAATAGAATGGAAGAACTTTTGAAAGAAAAAGAGTATGAAAAAATTAAGAATGACCCCCTACCAAAAACCATAAAAAAAGTGGAAAACTGTTTTAAAAATGTTAAAATTCTATCCAAGAAAGAAAAATTTCAATTAAAAGTAAGCAACCCAAGAAACCCTAATATACATGGACTTCCAAAAATTCACAAACCTGGAAACAAAATGAGGCCAATAATTAACAATATTGGATCACCAACCTACAAAATTTCGAAATGGCTGAATAATCAATTTAAAAGAATTAATAATTTTGAAAGTCTGCAGATTGAAAATTCATTGGAATTAGTTAAGAAATTAGAAAAAGTGGAAATTGAACCCACAGATAGGTTGGTTTCGTTTGATGTAGTTTCACTAGTCACAAATGTACCGAAACAAAAAACTTTGGAGATATTGAACAATTGGTTAAGAAAAAAAAACAACATAGACAGAGAGATCAAAGAAGATTATTTGAAATTAACTGAGTTATGCATTGACCAAATGTTTTTTACATTCAATGGGAATTTCTATAGACAAAAATCAGGGCTCTCAATGGGAAACCTATTATCACCTTTCCTGGCAAATTTATTTATGAGCGATTTTGAATGTAAAATCACTAAAGCACTTCCCACAATGTTTAAATTTTGGAGTAGATATGTTGATGATATAATTTGTATTGTTAAAGAAAAACATGTAGAAGATTCCCTAAAACTATTAAATTTACAGAGTACAAACATTAAATTCACCAAAGAAATAGAAGACAATAAACAAATACCTTTTTTGGATCTTAAATTGGTCAGAAACGAAGAAAAAAGAAAAATTGAATTCAGGATTCATAGGAAAGAAACTCATACCGGAAAATTTTATAAAATCAACAGGGTTCAATCCAATTGGACATAAATTAGCAGCATTTAATAGTTTAACTCATAGATTGGTAAACTTACCCTTAAACGAAGAAGATTTCAAACATGAGAAAAAACACATAATCAAAGTAGCAAGAGAAAATGGGTTTGAAGAAAAAATGGTACATAAAAGGATAGAAAAGTATAAAAAACAAAAAAATGATAAACAGAAGTAATCTTGAAAAAGAAGAACCACCTATGAAAAAATATAAGAAATTCACATATCACCCCTGGGTACATAATAAATTTCAAAATATATTTGAGAAGTTTAATATTAAATTAGCACCAAAAAATAACTACAGTTTAAATAAACTAATAAAAACCAACAAAAATGAAAAAAAATGATAAAAATAAAAAGTCAGGAATATATCAAATTGAATGCATGGGTTGTGAAAAGATATATATAGGGAAAACAAAAAAGAAACCTAAAAATTAGAACCAAAGAACACATAAGAAATATTAAAAATGGAGAAATTGAAAAATCTGCAGTTGCTGCTCATGTTTGGTCTGAAAAACATAATATAAATTCAGACACTAAATTATTAAAACAGTTAGAAAATACAAAAGAGCTGACTATTTGGGAAAAAATTTATATTCAGAAGAACAGAAACAGAGTTATAAATTTTGATTTTCCGATGGAGGGTGACCTTGTTTGGAGGTTCTTTGGCCAACCACAGGATGGAGCTGACATCGACATCCAGGTGGTGCAACATAATGCAACATAAATAAAACCAGTCTGGGAAAGCTGACGATAAAACAGAATTGTTTTGAAACATGTCCAAGAACAAATCAACATTAATATTGAGGTAAGATGTCCAGATCAAAAATAATATAATTAAAAAAAGAAAAATTATCAGGTATATATAAATTGAAGTGTGGCACATGTGACAATGTCTATATAGGACAGACTGGTAGACCTTTTATCTCTCGGATAAAGGAACACATGAGAGCATATAATAGAAATTTAGAATATTCAAAATATGCTAACCACCTATTCCAATTTAATCATTGTTTCGATCCAAATTTTGAAATGTTACATGTTTGTGATAAGGGTAAGAAGTTAGACCTTTTGGAGGCTGTAGAAATTAATAAATTTAAAAGTAGTAACAAACTGTTAAATTCTCAACTTGATTTGAAGGAATCCCCTTTGTTAAATTAAAATAAATAAATAAATATTGTTGTATTGTTGCTTAGATCAGTTGGAACATAATTCATAATTTGTTAACATGTCTGAAGAAGGTACAGTGTACCGAAACAGCTGTCACTGAATTATATAATAAATATGAAAATCAAATAAAACTATGTTTTACTAAATGAAAATACGATCAATAAATTAGTATCTATAAGATTAAGAGGACTATTTTACTCATGCCCCAAATGGCAGTTAATGACCAATCACGTTTCAATGGATTTTTGTTTACAACCAATGACAGTTGTATTTCACCTCACTCTTACCGAATTCTGTTAATCATCCCCTGCTTTTGTGATAAAGAAAACTCTTTTTTAATATTCTGAACAGGTCAGAGCATTATTTTGCAGTGACTGACTCACCAACAAAGCCACCAGGTATTGTGCACAGATTAAGAAACAGCATGCCTATTACTTCGTCATCTACATTGAATACATAAAAAATGAACAGATTCCTTCGAATTGATTTGATAATTGTGTGTTTAATGCTAGTGTTTTTAAACAATGATTTTAATGAGTTGTTTACTAAAAAAATTAATAACCTATAATGTTGGTTATAATATACGGTTTGATGTGTTTTATTTTTTCTCCGCTAGGGTGCATTCTTATAATATTACGATTCTATTTTAAGTTCCCCATGTCAGATGGCAATAAATATTATATGATCAAGTTGCAAGATAAACTAATGACAGTAATGACACATAACCACACAATTCTGATTTGTTTTCAAACATCGCCGTTTACATTAAAAATATAAATATTTTAAAACAACTACATTCAAATGTCCACCGCTGTGGTCTCGAGGTAGCGTGCTGCCTTGTCACGCAGCGAACTGTGTTCGATTCCCGGTCGGAACAGGCTCCTGGGCGAGGTTCTTTTCGGGGTTTTTCCTCACTTGTAAGACTAATGTCAGTAATCTTAGGGCCTAACGGTCCCCGAAAATCATCCGGCCATCGTCATCATTCTTATTACCATCATCATCATCCTTCACCCGTCTGGAAAGCAACTGGAAGCTACCACACCTGTAATTCCCTAGTAAAGCTGCAAAGCATAGCATGAAAATGCTATGATTGCAGTGAAAGGCCTGCCTTCGGGCAGATTTACTATGGAAATATTTAAATAATGGTTTATGAGTAAACAGTTTAATTTTATTCGTTAAATAGTCCTAACAAATTCCACTCTTGATTTTCAAATCCTCTAGATAAAGTCACTCGTCACTTCGTGAATTTGTCGATGATTTGGAAATCCCTCGTCACATTACTTATGATAATACATTAATGTTAATGATAATTAAAATTAAAACTAATGCCAATAATAACACGTGTACAAGGAAGATAAATTAAATTACTTGGTAGACTGTTCCTTGTAATGTACAGCCTTTGAAAAAAATGATGGCGCAACTCTTGATGGTGGAAAGTTAAAAATTTTGAAGAGCGATTCACACTAGTAAGTTGTTACATGTGCTGTCTCCTTTGATGTCAAATCCGGCGGCATGAGGGGCCAATCATAGATCGTTATTGAAAGAATTTCAACAAATAAATTTATTTATTGAATTTCTAAGTTAAGAGAGTTATCAGATGACTGAAAGCAAGTTATGATCTCTTAAACCAATCAATAGTAAATTAGCGCTTACTTCTGATAGAGTATTTGTATCTTTCGCTTCAGTAGAGCAGTCGGCAAGATGCTTTCTTGCGACGACGCAGGCCGAGGTTCGAGCCTGGTCAGGAATTGTTTTTAATAACGTCATTATTTTTTATAATGCCTACACATTACCAGGCTACGTTATATATATATTATATATATATATATATATATATATATATAGGGAAATTAATTAATTAATGGAAACAGCTCATATATATATATATATATATATATATATATATAGGCTATAATGAAAAACGATGGTAAAATCTCGTTACTTTGTTTAAAAAACACAAGATTGTGCCTTGTGGCACAAGATTGTTTATTTCCACTACTAATGTAAAATGCGTCTAATTAATTTTAAATTAAGACAAATTAATATATAATTTCATTATACAGGTAAGTCCTGGAGTATTGCATCGCTTCATACAGACGGTTTGTAGCAGGGAACGGTTGTGGTCTAGTGAAGCGAGCTTCTATTTCCCATGCAGAGGTCGCGTGTTCGATCCCGTTGTCATGCTTTTCTCTCTCTCTCTCTCTTTCTCTCTCTCTCTCTCTCTCTCTCTCTCTCTCTCTCTCTCTCGACCTTATCTCAATTAATTTTCTTTATTTTGTTTTATTTTTTTGCTTTGTTTTATTTACAGCATTTACCGCACTACTTATATACGCGAAATTATTTTCCATTGCACGACACAACGAAATAGTTTTTTAGATTTTAGTTTCTCAAATAGTTATATACTTGTGAACCAAACAACTGACCTCTCGTCATGCGCAGTGGCTTCGTTCTGGGACTTGAAAATTACCTGTGCGCCAACAATTAGTTCAAAGGCTGTACATGAAAAAAAAAACAAAGAAAAGTAATGAGATATAGAAAACTAATTTGTCAGTTATACAATATTTAAAAGAAACAAATGAAAATATGTTGTTAATCTTAATAGCATTTTCACAAGATAAATTAAAATATTAATTGTTAAAATAATGCTATCAATGAGGTGTATAAGTCAGATTTTTATAAAATAATTCTGTTTTTGAACATTATTATAGCTTGACATAGGGCGAAAGGAAATTCCATGTTCTGGCAAGTGAAACTGTAAAATATAGTAAATAATACAGAGTGTGATGAGGAGGGATATAAAGGACAATGTGCTGAAGATTCGAGTGTCTAAATTAGTGTGTCCGTGATTCTAATGAAGTGGCGTGATAAATAATTACACTTAATTGTTCCAGGGACGGTGTAACATGGTCGAATTTGCGAATACCACAAATAAAACGCGCACAAGAATTATGAACGCGTTAAAGTCTTTGAGAGAAAATAGTATTTAAGTTTGTAGAAAGAGTATGACAATAATCAAAATTAAACATTGCAAGTGTTTTTACTATTTTCCTTGAAGTGAATGATAAACAGTTTCTTATGCGACTTAATGAATGTATTATTGAGAAGACTGTTTTGCATGTGTGGTTTGCGTATTCCAATTTAGGTTGTTGTCCGTAAATAATACTCGTAGTATTTTTACTGTTTCACTATAAGGGATTAACCCCATTAATGATAATGGTCCACCGCTGTAGTCTGGAGGTAGCGTGCTGCTTTGTCACGCAGCGGGCCCGGGTTCGATTCCCGGTCGGGACAGGCTCCTGGGTGAGGTATTTTTCGGGGTTTTTCCTCACCTGTAAGACAAATGTCAGGAAGCTTAGGGGTAAACGGTCCCCGAAAATCATCCGGCCATCATCACCATCCTTATCATTTTAATCACAATCCTTCACCGGTGTGGAAAGCAACGGGAAGCTACCACACCTATAATTCTCTAGTAAAGCTGTAAATCATAGTATGAAAATGCTATGATTGCAGTGAAAGACCTACCCTCGGGCAGAATTACTATGGATGGATATGATAATGCTAGACTCTATTTACGTTAATTGTAGCTAATAGTCTCTGATGACCTATAATAATTGATTGTGACTTTCTAGGATTTAGTTGGAATCCAAATTTAACATACAGTAAATCTATGACAAGATTTTACTTCCGTTAGGAAGAAACCCAAGCTCAGGATTTTTACGCCCTGAAAAAATTAATTAATCTCAGATGGATTTCAATCCGCGAACTCTGGAACTATATACGAACTGGTGATTACTAGTCCACCGGGTCCGAACCTATAAGGAAGCAAATTATAGTTAGTTATCAAGGAAGAGCTTGCGTCCGAGCAAAGAGAGGATTAGTTTATAATTTAGAATTAGCCCATAATCATCCCATTTCGGGCAAGGGCCTCCTGCGACTGCAGGGTGGCTTACATTATATCCCCGGGTTAGCCAATCCCTGGGACTCTCACTTTTTTATGGCTTGCTTCCATCTTTGTCTGTCTTGTGCTATTATAGTTCACAATGTTCCTAGATGACACTCGAACACTTCACTCCAACGCTTTTTTTGTCTTCCCACTTTCCTTTTCCCTAGTCTGGGTTCCCACATAGTCACTGTATAAGTCCACGTTTTAGGATCCATTCGGAGCACATGACCCCCCTCCATTTCCATTTCAACCCCATTGCTGATTCTACTACGTCTTTTAGCCTCGTTATCATGCGGATGTCTTAGTTCCTGAAGCGGTCCCTTCTTGTGATATTTGATAAATTTCGCCCCATTTTTTTTTGGCAAATCTCTAGCATGGATGTTCCTTTTCTTGTTAACGACCATGTCTGCGAGCCATAAGTTAATACGGGTAGTAGACACATGTCCATAACTGCTTTTTTAATTTTAAGCTGATGTCTTTTTCTAATAATATAAACTTTAGAGCCCAGAATTTTTTCCATGCTTGTGTGATTCTCCTTTCTATTTCATTTAGAGTTTGGTTGCTGAATAATAGGGCTTGGCCTAGGTAAACATATTCATTGATGTAGTCGATTTTGTATTTGAGAATAAAGTTCTTAGGAAAATTTTTGGACCAAAGAGAGATGAACAGACAGGTGAATGGAGAAGACTACATAACAATGAACTACATGGTCTTTATAGGAAGCCAGATATAATAAGAACAGTTAAGTCTCGTAGACTGCGATGGGCAGGACATGTTGCGCGTATGGGGAATGAAAGACGTGCATGGAAGCTTCTTGTAGGAAAGCCAGAGGGAAAACGCCCAGTTGGTAGGCCAAGAATGAGGTGGGAGAAACAACATTAACTATGATTTGAGGGAAGCAGATTATACAGGGAATGATTGGAAAGCATTGGCTCAGGATAGGGATGCATGGAGAGCTTATGTCCGCGCGGCCATGAACCTTCGGGTTCGATAGTGCCAGTGAGTAAGTAAGTAAGTAGTCGATTTTGTGATTTTCGATCTGGATTATCTTTGTTGTATCGTTTGTCATTATCTTTGTTTTTGAGACATTTATTTGAAGTCCTGAATTTTTACTGTATTTGCAGAGTTCTCTTAGCATTTCTTCTGCTTCCTCGTATGAGTCTGTTATGAGAGCGATGTCGTCTGCAAAGCGGAGATTGAATAATTTCCTTCCGTCTGTATTTATTCCATAGCCTTCTTTCATCTTGCTGAAGATATCCTCTATTAGGACTATGAAAATATTTGGGGATATTGGGTCCCCCTGCCTTACTCCTCGTTGTAGGGAGATTTCCTCCCCTATTTTGTCCATTTTAACTCTTGCTTTGCTATTTGTGTACAGTTTTCCTAGAAGTCGGATATACTTATGTTATATCCCCTGGCGTTCTAGTGCTTTTAGTATGACTATATGCTCCACCGAGTCGAAGGCTTTTGCAAAATCGATAAAGACCACATATAGGCTAGTTTTAGGTTGAATTCGTTCGCCTTCTCGATTAGTTGTGTTAGCACTTGTAGGTGGTCTATTGTTGAATAACCTTTCCGGAATCCTCCTTGTTCGTATGGTTGGTTTTCTTCTATCTTCAGGCTTATTCTTTTTGTAATTATGGTGGAGAATACTTTGTACATTAGGCTTAGTAAAGTATAACTACACTTAACTCTCAGTTTCACCATCATGTTCTGTCACATCACTGTATCATGATGCAATTTGAATCTCAGTATCGATCAGTTATCATATGTACAAACAGCTTGTGTTTACATCTGTGACACTCTGTTGCTGTACTTTGAGTCACATCTGTTCTATACCATATATAAATAATAGTTTAAAAAACTAAAACATGCTTTATTAGAAAACCGAACTAAAAAATGAAAAATAATTTTAATTTCCAACACGCTTGGGATAAAATTAAAGTGGTTTCCAAAAAAATCATCTCCAACATATCTAGAATAAAACTAGAGTTATCTACAAAAAAAAACAATTTTACCATCAAAAGCGTGGGGTGCTCTATATCAATTAATGTATTTGATATATTGGTAAAAGTAAAGTCTCTAAGAAGAAAACGTAAAAACTATAAAAAGCACCCCACGCTTTTGATGGTAAAATTATTTTTTTGTAGATAACTCTAGTTTTATTCTAGATGTGTTGGAGATGATTTTTTTGTTGACCACTTTAATTTTATCCCGTGCGTGTTGGAAATTAAAATTATTTTTCATTTTTTAGTTCGGTTTTCTAATAAAGCGTGTTGTTTTGGTTTTTTAAACTATTATTTATTTTTTTAATTTTTAGTTTGATTGTAATAAACCGGAATCCCATGAAAATTGAATTGCTTAATACTCTTCTAAAAAATTCCTCCGGGCCGGATTTGAACCAGCGACCTATGGATTACTGATATTATATACCAATACAGTCCACCACTCTACCAACTGAGCTCTTACAACGATTGACTAAAAAGTCGATACGTCCGCAACCTATTATACCGGTTAATTTTTTATTTTCTGATGATCTGGCCGGGTTTTAGAAAAAAATTATGAAATTATTGTATTGTCATGGATCCTTTACAAGTATATAAAGTTTTAAGTCGATCCAATATTTCTAAGTGGGTGAAAATCGTGTTTAAAGATTTCGTTATATACGTAGATACAGGTCCGTTACATAGACAGGTACAGGTCAAGCTAATATAAAGCGTGTACAAATAAATTATAATTTTATATGGGTTAATATGTCGAGGTTTAATATTATACCTATTTTATTTAGCTATTGGACAAACCTCTGAAATTATTTTAAATTACTGAAATAGGATGTTAACTTATCTTTGTCAATAAATACAAACAACAAATTAAGGTAAAATGAACTTACTCGAGGAAAATCAAAATAGCAAGCCTACTAGACTGGGAGTGATGTAAATATACGCTGTTCCATTAATGGAAAAAAACAGAATTGATTATATCTCAGGGTTAATTGTAATTACACAGAATTTTTAAAATATTAATTACGGTATTTTATTTGAGTACTCTTTGAATTTCTGTCTTTAATTTTCTAGTAAAGTATGTCAATTAAAGTAGGAAACAATGAGTGAATATTTAAAAATAAATTAATTTCCACAGAATTGAACATTTTAAGTATGGACTTAAAATCAACGGAAGCTTTAAAATATTATAACAATATTTTTAATGACAAAGTCACGCATATTACAGAAATATGTATTTCAATATTTGTTTATAACAAAGAATGTAGTTTTGATCATATTAATTATGTTTTTCAAATTTAAAGTACGATTATTAATCCACATAACCTCGGAAATATTGTAAGACTTTTAATATAAACATTGTCCACCTCTGTGGTCTCTAAGTAGCGTGCTGCCTTGTTACGCAGTGGGCCCGCTTCGATTCCCCGTCGGGACAGGCTCCTGGGTGAGGTTTTTTCGGGGCTTTTCCTCACCTATAAGACAAATGTTAGGAAGAGTAGGGCCCAATGATCCCCGAAAATCATCCGGCCATCATCATCGTCATCCTTATTATCATCATCATACTTCACCGGTGTGGAAAACAACGGGAAGCTACCACACCTATAATTCCCTAGTAAAGCAGCAGAGCCTAGCATGAAAATGCTATGAGTGCGGTGAAAGACCTGCTCTCGGGCAGAATTACTATGGATGGAATATAAACATATTTATATTACATTGAGTAATCTGTAGTCATTTATAAGTTAATTTTATATTAATGTAAAAAAAATGACATGGGCATTGTTTTGCGTATGAACCTATGAATCTAGTATACACACCTAATATACAGGTTTAGAGAAAATCCTGCATTTTTACATAACTACATATAGCAATAATAACTAACCGCACTGAATTAGAGGTGTTACGTTACTATATAGATTTAATTCAATTTTTTTTAATAAGCTTACCCAAGTAGAGCGACCAGAAATGACACATTATAGTTTACAAAAGAGAAGGAAAACAATAAAAATATATCATTAGATGAAGCAAAAATCAATTTTGTTCAATTAGTATTGAACAAGGTAAGATTACAGTGTAGTGAAAAGGAAAATCAAGAACCAGAATTTAGAAAACAGACGATGCAGATAATTTTTCAAGATGGAGATAAAGCCCTCCAGCATGGTTTATTACAATGCGTACTGATATGCAATATATTGATTGATCTATTTTAAGCCTTAAATTAGCAAAAACACTTATTTCCCGTGTCAATTATTTAAAAACAGCGCGCTACTTAGAGACCACAGCGATGGAAAATGTTTATATTAAAAGTCTTACAGCATTTCCGAGGTTATGTGGATTAATAATCGTAAATTAAAAAATATATGGTCACACGTAGAAATACATTATATAATGGAAATGGACAGCTAATGACAAATGAGGGAAATTTTGAGGAATTGGCTGAATTCAAATACCTAGGAACAATAATCACAAATAGGAATGAGATGCACAAAGAAATTAAACATAGGCTCAATTCTGGAAATGCATGCTATTATGCATTGCAGAGACTCTTGATGTCCCAACTCCTTTCAAAAAACGTTAAGCTGAAAATATATAAAACTATTATTCTACCAGTTATATTATATGGGTGCGAAACATGGACTCTTACTTTAAGGGAGGAAAGGAGATTACGAGTATTTGAGAATAAAGTACTTAGGAAAATTTTTGGACCAAAGAGAGATGAACAGACAGGTGAATGGAGAAGACTACATAACAATGAACTACATGGTCTTTATAGGAAGCCAGATATAATAAGAATAGTTAAGTCCCATAGACTGCGATGGGCAGGACATGTTGCGCGTATGGGGAATGAAAGACGTGCATGGAAACTTCTTGTAGGAAAGCCAGAAGAAAACGCCCAGTTGGTAGACCAAGAGTGAGGTGGGAGAACAACATTACTATGATTTGAGGGAAGTAGATTATACAGGGAATGATTGGAAAGCATTAGCTCAGGATAGGGATGTATGGAGAGCTTATGTCCGTGCGGCCATGAACCTACGGGTTCGATAGTGCCAGTGAGTAAGTAAGTAAGTAAGTAAATTAAATTTGAAAAATATAATTAATATGATCAAAACTGTCTTCTTTGTTATAAAACAAATATTGAAATACATATTTCTGTAATATGCGTGACTTTATCATTAAAAATATTGTTATAATATTTGAAAGCTTCCGCTGATTTTAAGTGCATACTTAAAATGTTCAATTCTGAGGAAATGCATTTACGTTTAAATATTCACTCATTGTTTCCTAATTTAATTGACATTTTACTAGAAAATTAAAGACAAAAATTCAAAGAGTACTGAAATAAAATACCGTAATTAATATTCTAAAAATTCTGTGTAATTATAATTATTTAAATGTGGCGGACCGCAGTGAAAACGAAATGGTGCGTAACTGTTAGGCCTATTAGGTATATTGTGGAATTCTAAAAAAAGTAATCTCTTCTCGTTAGTTTTCATCTGCTTTTATTAAAATTAATTAAATGAACGAAACCAATTGATTTATCTTTTAGGATACATTTTTAATTTAAGTATTAACTTAGTTTCAAGTAGCCACTAATATAAGTGACTCTTATTTGATATGATGATCTTGAAGAAGAAGTTTCGGGCTGTAGGCCGTAATCTTGAGGCTTCAAGTTCCCCGACGTTTCGCCAGAAACTGCGCCAAGACAACCCTCGAGGATGCCAGACGCAGTCTCTGGCGAAACGTCGGAGAACTTCAAACCTCGAGACCACGGCGTACAGCCCGGAAATCTTCTTCAAGATCATCATAGCAACTCCGGCCGTGAAAGCCTAAGTCAGTACACTTATTTGATAGTATATGCTATCGCATTTCATAATTATTCATAAAAAGATAAGCAAAATTTAGGTTTAAAAATTATTTTGGAAATTTTATTTAATTAAACCAGTAATATATTACCTTCTGAAGAATGATTACAAAATACGTAGTATGATAAACACTAAATAAGATAGTGTTTTTTAAAAGTAAAACCAGTGATAACTTACTTGACATTATTTTGTATCGTACTTCACAGTTATTCATAGATACGTAAATTGTAATTTTAAAAATTTTTGTTGTGATAATTTTTTTAGTTCAAGGTATTGTTGCACTATCTTCTGAACTAACTAACACTATAGAGCCCGGAGGTTCTTGGTCGCGAGGGCATATGTTTTCCATATTTCTTTATCTTGAACTAAAGTTTTCCATTCACTGTATAATTCACCTCACTCAAGTAATGGTCAATATTATTCTCCCATCTCATTCTTGGTCTACCTAATGGTCCTTCTAAACAATGTTTCTAAAGCACACCCAATAATATAGTGTAATAGCAAAAAGTAAAGAAGTAGTTTCTTACTTTATGTTTACAACATATAATTGGGAAATGATAAAATAACATGGAAGTTTGTTGTAGAAAAACCAGAAAGAAAGCGACCAATAGGTAGGCCTAGAATGAGGAGGTAGAATAATATTAATCATGATTTGAGGCATGCGAATTATGTGCGGATTTATTGGAAAATACTAGCTCAGTAGAATGATAATTGTGAGGTTATGATAGTGTCATTGAATTCTTTATAAAGTTTCATTGATAAGATTCGCTTTGTAGAGTGTATAGTTATTATTATATAATCTATAAAATATTTAATTATCTAAAATAAAATATACAGTTTTATGTGTAGATATTGTTGATCGTCGTAACGGTATTTCTTCCTTCATACATAGTTCAATGTGTCATAATTATTGAAGGTAATATTAGGTTGAAATGGTGATGGAAAAAATAAAGATGATCAAAGCATCAGATTGTCAGCAGAACTGATACAGTCAGGGGAAGAAAGATTGATGGACAAGACATGTCGTTTGCTTAGTATGATTTCGAAAAAAGGGATTTCAAATGAATGGAAAGAATATATTATCGTACCAATCTATAAGAAAGGCGATGAAACTGATTGCAACAACTAGAGGGAGATCTCATTACATTCAAATTCGTACAAAATTCTAGTAAATATATTAGTAAGAAGACTTACTCCCTACATTGACGAGGTAACAGGTGATCATTAATGTGGATTTACGAGAAATAGGTCTGCAATAAATGAGATTTGTTTTGTATAAGACAGATTTTAGAAAAGAAATGGGAATATATATTTTCACTGTGCATTAACTATATATAGACTTTAAATAGGCATACGATTCAATTAGGAGGGAGAAGTTGTATAATATCCTGATGGATTTCGGAATTCCTAAAAAGTCAGACTTATTCGAATGTATCTAAATAACAAAAAAAAATTGGCGTGCGTGTAAGTAAACAGTTTTCAGATACTATTGAAGTTCAGAGTGGGTTAAAGTAAGGAGATGCACTTTTCCTGTACTATTACATTTTGTACTAGAGCATGCCATTAAATATTTAGAGGATGAACGCCTAGAACTCAATGGTATTAATAAGATGTTGGTTTATGCTGATGATATAGTGTTATTAGGTGATAGCGAGGAGGTACTAAGGTTCAATACGCACACTTTATGGAGTAAAACTAAGAAATTGAAACTGTAAGTAAACATCAATAAAACTAAATATATCTTCACATATAGAAATACATTATATGCCGTAATGGAAATGGACAGCTAATGACAAACGAGGAAAATTTTGAAGTGGCTGATTTCAAATACCTGGAAACAATAATTATAAATAGGAATGAGGTGCACAAAGGAATTGAATATAGACTCAATTCTGAAAATGAATGCTATTATGCATTACAGAGACTCTTGTCCCAATTTCTCTAAAATAATGTTAAACTGAAAATATATAAAAGTGCTATTCTCCCAGTTATATTATTATGGGGAAATAACTGCACTTAAACTTATCTGATATATATTCAAAGTCCTATAGAACAATAGTTCGCATGCGCCAGAGTTCATAGAACCAGCGATAACCCACCATCGAACCACATATCAATTATCATCATTGCCACATATCGATTATTATATATCGTACTACACACCGCTGTGGTCTCGAGGTAGCGTGCTGCCTTGTGACGCAGCGAGCCCGGGTTCGATTCCCGGTCGGGGCAGTTTTTCTGGGTGAGGTTTTTATCGGGGTTTTTCCTCACCTGTAAGACAAATGTCAGGAAAACTTTAAGGCCCAAACGGTCCCAAAAATCATATGGCCATCATCCTTATTATTATCATCATCATCCTTCACCGGTGTGGAAAGCAACGGGAAGCTACCACACCTACAATTCCCTAGTAAAGCAGCAAGTATAGCATGAAAATGCTATGATCGCAGTGAAGGACCTGCCTTCGGGCAGAATTACTATGGATGGATATATCGTACTAAAATTCATACAGCTTATGCTAGATGGCAGCACGTCTTATGAAATTTAAATGGCCAATCTTTGAAATAAATCCCCAAATTTATGTTAATGAAATATATTAACAATATTAAAATTGCCAAACGTTTATTAAAAATGAGTGTACACTTACGTATCACTTCCTAACGCCGTTGCAACCAGCGGTAGAAAAATCATAGACTAAGTAATATGACACTGTGGAGAAAATAGCAGTTACCATCACAATATTGTCTAACAATGTCATAATATTGTGATTTGCTTATTTAAATAAATACTTGAAAATTGTCTAATAATGTTATAAAAATTGTTTGAAAAAGTTTAAAATATTAAAAACAGAAGAAGAGCTATAGTTTACAACAATAAACTGAAACATCAGGGTAATTAGAAATGCAGTTCAGCCTTATTATGGGTGCGAAACATGGACTCTTACTTTAACGGATGGAGCAAAGGAGATTACGAGTATTTGAGAATAAAGTTCTCAGGTACATTTTTGGACCAAAGAGAGATGAACAGGCAGGTGAATGGAGAAGATTAAATAACAGCGAGCTACATTATATTTATAGGAAACCAGATATAATATGAACAGTTTAGTCTCATAGACTGTGATGGGCAGGACATGTGGCACGAATGGGGAATGAAAGAGGGGCAAGAAGACTTCTTATAGGAACACCAAAAGGAAAATTCCCAGTTGGTAAGCCAAGAATAAGGTGGGAAAATAACATTATCCATGATTTGAGAGAAGTAGATTATACAGGGGATGATTGGAAAATCATAGCTCAGGATAGGGATGTATTGAGATCTTATGTCCGCGGGGCCATGAACCTTCGGGTTCTACAGTGCCAATGAGTTCGTTAATTTGAATATTCTACTGTTTATAGCATAATAAAGGCTAATATAATATTGAATTCTAATCTTTCATAATGGATATATTTTATTAAGCGAATGATAATTATTTTATAGTGTTTATAAGAGTTGATACACATTTTCTTCTGACATTTTTTATCTGAACAAAATTTTTATTACGTTTTTTAATTGGTTGACTAATGTAGCATATTATTATTTTAAATAACTCCAATTATAAATACTTTTACCATTTTTATTTACCATCTATTGCAAATATTACTTCGTTTTGTTATAAATTACTAACAAATAAACGATTAATATTTATTAATTATGTATAAAATCGTAATTTTTCTTTACTCATTTCTATAAGATTATGATTACTTTTTCTATGTTCTAAATGTTTGTTCGCATTTTTTAAGTAACCAAAGGCAAACTATTGTTATTACATTATAATATAGCCTACTCCAGATTCTACTTCTATCAAACAACTGACAACAGAACACATTTACCCATCTTACTATAGTAATTATGATACTATGTGGCTGCGATGAAAAAAATAACATATGTTAAATAATCGAAAATGAGGATTTAGAGTTACGCTGTGATATTTATTTGTAAAACAACTAGGTTTTCTGTGGTTTGAGTATAAGATGGCGAAAGTTGGGTCCGTTTTTTTAATACTCCAGTATAAGGTATTGTAATATGTAATTTTGTGGCTGGTTCATAATACAATAGTGAAATGTTCTGTTATTGTTGTTGAGGTAACTGTAGATGAAGATAAATAAGAAACTACTTACAAAATGTTTTGTTTAATAATTGCTTAAGCAGAAAAAAAAATAGAATTCTACTGTAACTCGACGTATTTATTTCTATACACACACATTTGATTTCAGATAATTTAATCTATAATAGAGGATCAAGTTAAAAAAATTGTCAAAATTACTTTTCTCTCTTTTGAAGCATGTAAGATTAAACGTTACGAAATTATATAAGAATACATGAATGAGAGTCATGAAGAAAATTTAAAATATAACAGTTAAAGGTTTATTACAAATATTTATCTAACAAAAATTGTGGAGGATAGGTAAGTAAATGATTCCGTAAAAGTGACTATGTTCACAAAAATTGCCATGGAATTATTTAATTTTAATCAGAACCTAAATAATATAATTCCTCTACGATTCTTATATTATTATGTTAAATTATCTTTGACAAATGATTTTAGTGTAGCAAGATATAACGTATATTAATTTTTATCAACATTACTTGTCGATATATTTTAATACATTCTTAGTCAAAAATCCTGAACACTATAATATGAGATTTGTTTATGAAACTCACCGAAACACGAAACATGGTGGGCACTTGGAAATATCCTTCATAACCATCGGTGGCGACAGCGAAAGGAGGCGCTGATATGTTCCTCAAAGTTCTCATAGCTGCTAGTGCAACGACACTGACCAGCATTGTCGCCAAAACGGACCATATTTCTAGTCCAGTGTACCTGTCGAGCATTTTCCAAGCACCTCTCCATAAATTCACGCAAACGAATCCAAATATTGCAGTGTATAATCTTGACACCAAATAATATGCAAGCCGATGTATATCAGGATTAAACCATCTTGTAAATGGTCTTTCCATCAACACGAAGAAAATATGTCCGAATGCACCAATCGTAAAAGATACCCACGCACTGTAGAGGTGTTGTTGAGGGAAGACATGGTAATCCATAAGCATCCAAGTGCCTCTCCAATATCCAACTACAGCAGGAGCAATGATTAATGAAGATAATAATGTATCCAAAACTGAAAGAAATATATAATGACTTCTTTTGGAACCTTTGAAATTGTCTGAAATACCTGCTGTGCTACCCCTCATTGTTGTTGGAGTGGGAATTGGTTCTGAACTGACCGGGGAAGACTGAAAACACTTGCACACATTCCAGAGGTCGCTAATCTAATCTTTATGCTTTAATAACCATCAACAAAACCGCATAAATACATCAACCCATCAAGACCTGTTTAAAACACTCGTTGGCATGTTAGAGTATCAGTGGATGACCATCCACCTACAACCTAACTCGGTCTGTCACTGTATTAAAGTTCCCCCTACTGGCAAATCCCTCTCTCCTCCCACAGACCATCCCATACACAGTGATGTAGGTCTAATTGTTTTCAGACGTGAGCAGGGTAATTTGTAATTGGAACGTGTGTTTTTACCATTGCTAGTAGGGTAATTGTAAATTTGGAATAGGCTGCACATCATTAACGAAGATTTAAAAGTTGTCTTCATTCAATTTAAAGATAAAAATAGACAATCGAAAAATTCAAATAAAAATATCAGATATTTAGCCGAAACAAATATTAAAATAAAAATCCAAATTATTACATTTTTCTGATATTTATATACGAGAGTTAGTATATTGGTTCCGGTGGACTGCTGAGTCAATCTCGGTAGAGGTAAATGGACAATTTATGTCGATAAAATCCTATGTGTGACTTCCATGGGAAGGAAAGTAATTTCGTGCGTCTCATGTTATACATTTACGTTACATAAAATAATTCAAGACTGATATAAAATATCTCTGCGCAAAATCTGTCGGTATTTTTACTCCAATATTTTATTTTCAAATTGATGAAGTGAATTGTTAAAGAGCATCGTTAAAATGTGCTGTAAATAAACTACTACAATAAAAATTACAAATCATATAAATATATGTTCTAATATTATTATTTTCTAGGGTTTGAATACTTGTTTACTACCATCACTATGGATTAATTATTACTAGGACATTATAATTATTCCCTTGATTGTAAGCCTTTAAACTTTTGATTCTGGGGACATTTAATGCTATGGTTTATGTAATTCCATCATTGGGGCAATATACAGTAGATGGCGCCCAGGGTGAAGTTATTCATAAAATATTTAAAAAAATATATGATCCCATAAAATAAATATTACTATTGATTATATTCATGCAATGAAAAAAAATTATGAATATACTATAAAAAGAGTTTTTTTTAAATAAATGATTGAAGGACATTTTTTTCTTATTTTCTTGCTAGCCAATATAGCAGGGCTATGAATAGTCGCATTGTGTTCTTCATTCACTGTCCTTTCCTCTCGATTTCTACATGAGCACATTTTAGAAGGTTAAAGCAATGAGATCTCAGTTGTCTTCGGGTAAGATATCAGTTAAAACCTCCTTCGAAACATATTCCATAACAAGCTGTTAAAACCGTATTAAATATTGTCAGTTAAAATTCTGTTTAGAGAATTCAGATGTGTTCTAGTTTAGCAGGTTGTCATTTCGACTTTGTGGTATTCTCTTCTGGCATGGCGTACTTGTAACCCACTTCTGAGGTTGAGGCGCCTGGAGGGCGTGGTTACGCTGCCCCGATGATATGTGAGTTGGTGGTGGTAATGATGCGCTAGGAGAGGCCTTAAACTAAACTTAAGCTAATTAGGCGAATATTATATTGATGGCTAGATGATGTTCGGGAACCGTTTGGGCTTAAAGTTTGCTGACATTTACATTACAGGTGAGAAAAAAACTCCGAAAAAACCTCACCCAGGAAACTTGTTCCGACCGGGGATCGAACCCGGGCCCGCTGCGTGACAAGCTAGCACGCTATTTCGAGACAACAGTGGGCGGTTTTTAATCTTTACCTTTTTTTTTAATTTCAGTTTCTCAAGGATGTAAATTTTGTGATAATGATAACTATTCTACTTGTGAATAATCAATAATACCGTTGTTGATTTTGTTGAACTGACGACCTATTTCTATTATGTGTTTTGAATAATTCATTATATTTAAAACGTTCGTTGAACTATGTATTAAAATTCCTTGAGATTCTACCGATATACATTTTAACACAACTGTATTTAAAGTTTTATATAGGCTACCTTTATTTCGATATGTTGATGTTTTATATTTTATTAAAATGCTGTAGTTTTATTTCACTAATTTTATACATGATTTTTTATGTTTTATCGTGTTAGTTTAATGGTTTTTGCCAAATTTATTGCTTCACTTCCTATATATGTTAACATTAACTACTTAATTTTATTTTAATTAATATCCCTGTTTACCTTACTTACATTTGTTAAATCGCCCTTTCTTTTTTTTTTTTTGACTGATATTTTAATTACTTTTTCCTCATATCCATTCTTGAGAGCCAGATATTTTATGTAGTCTGATTCTTTATTAGTTTTATTTATTAATGGTAGTTTTATCCTTCTATTTATGTTTTTCATAAACAGGTAAATAAATATCTGCCTAATTCTTTAAAAATAAATAATTCATAAAAATAAAGTTTTTTTTGTTAAGGAGGGTAAAAGGTAAAATTATCTCACTACAGGTCTTAGGAGATTCTTGGGGGTAGTAGGAGGTTAAGGCTCCCACTTTTCTAGATAATCGGCACGAGATCTCAGCCGGGTTGTCAGCCCTGTGAGACGACCATCTTTAACACCAAACATACGTCTGGTACTCATTTTCAATAGAGAATTAGTCGACCCACTGCAGACAGAAAGTTTGGGTTAGTTTAAAAATCCTGACCCCATTGGGACTGGAACCGCCGATCTTTCGGCTTGTAGAGTTCTTGCTTTAATCAACTACACTGTGGGTTTAGTGTGTTTTGATTTTTATGTATGGTTATTGTGTTATTTGCCAGTTTCCTGTAAATTATATCAGAATATTGTTACTTACATTTTTGTTATTGTAAGATTTAGGTAGTTGATTGAATTATTGGTTTCGGCTACTTTAGTGAATTGTACATTTCGTTCAGTTCTATTAAAATATTTTTTTCTTAGATTTTCATCATCATAAATTATTAGAAGGCCCAGGGACTGAATAGAGAAGAAGTTAATTTACTTTTTGAATTATTATAAAAATAATTGCAGAACATCAATTATTTAACAAACCTGGAATAACGTGTTCAACAAATTTATTTTAATCTGACTTTATGAGGAAGGCAAGCAAATCGTCAATGGTGACTGTTTTGGTTCCAGATTCAAATGAATCATCAATCACCACAGGTTCAGATAATGTCCTACAATTGATGGAGGTCACCTCCTTCATCATGTTGTCTGGCGATGCCCAGCTACCTTCAAACAGATTTGCGAGCAATACACAAATTACATAATTACTCAACTGTTGTTTTTGATGGATACGAGCTAGGAAACACAAAAGATGAAGAACACTTATGCAGATCACATTCTACCATTAAAATTGAAGTAAAAGTAGAAGACTCAATCCACGTAAATATCAATTAAAGTGAATTTCTAGCTAACGCTAAGACAAACTGGGCCTTATTTCTCTCCTTACAATACACTTGCAAAAAGGTGGTTGCACAGTTCATCAAGCAACGGACTTACTGGTCTTGTTGACTGTCCACGCACCCTCAGAGAACAAATTGAAAATGGTGGTACTAAAGAAAGCCAATCAGCAGGAAAAACTATACATTATTTCTGATATTGAGCGAGGCATTGGGGATATGAAAGGTGTGCTCTTAGCAATATACCGCCTTACACGTGCACTAAAGGGGGAAAATTACATTTATAGAAAAGTGCAAGCTAACAACGCTCTTCGTACGAAACTTCTAGTCTTCAACAACCTCAAAGCTAACCCTAGTGCAGTGGCTGACGCTGGAAAGCATTTCTTTCTTACGATGTTTGGAGCCAAGGACCTGAAGATCTAGATTGTTTTCGTTACCAGTGTTACTTGAAGGCTATTTGCAAAGCAGCCTATACATTGGCGAACACCTGAGACCAATTACAACAGCACGTCCTGCAGCTCCCCAGGAATTACTTTCCCTCATAGTGTGCGCTTGCAAAGACGAATGTGTCCGTAAGTGCAGAAAGAGTGGTCTAAACTGCTCAAGCATATGCAGTAATTGCTCAGGCCTAGGATGTGATAACAGGGACACGAACATCATAGACGAAGATACAGATAAGGAGGGTACTATGTTTGTAGAGGACTGAACTTCAAAATTTTTAATAAAATATGGTTGCAATATATAGCCAAATATGCAAATTTTCTAAAGAAAAATCTCCAAAAACTGCAGATTTAAAAATATTATGATTAAAATAATATATTTATATATATTAAATTATAATAAAGATTATATTTTTATATTTTGAAATCATTTAATATTGAAAGATATTCATTCTTAATTCGGCATTGTACAGAGAAAGTTCACAGTGAGTTTCTCCGTATCACTGGTTTATATGGCCTAGGCCTGTGGAAGCCTCATTTCCCTTAAAAAGTAGCGCAGCTTGAGAAGGTGGTGAGGTTTTCGTTCCTTCAAGGTCTTGTCACTAACGTACCACCGGCCACTAAAATCGCAATTTGCCTTTACAAAACACAATCCTGAATAAAAAAAATTAGTTTCATTAATGATAATGTCATATTTTTTCCAAGAAATCTAAAAAAATACGAAAAATGTCTACTTTTACAACATCCGTAACTCTCGAACCGTTCACTTTATCAAACTGATGCACAGAACCATTTGTGTTCGCCATTTAATGTACATTATTTTTGTACACGATACTGTTTGCGCTAAACCGCATAGTTTTCGAAATATTTAAGAAAAACCGATAAAAACTACTAATTTACTAACTTGTCCCCCCTCCCCCCAAACCCGACGCTCAAAATGGTGTAACTTTTTACCAAACAATATGTGGGCTGTATTGAACATTTTGTAGTTGGAGGGAAATTTTACTTTGGATGTTGAGGTTTGGGTATAATTGCACCGTACTATTAAAGCTATTTATGTTAACTATAGTTGATTAGAATACAGTATATACCTACATATTTCTTCGAAGGTCGGAGACTAACTAAAAATTGGCATTTGTTTGAAACTGAACATTTCTTGAGAGGAAATTGAATGTCAGTTACAAATATGGAGGCTGTCGGCTAGTTTATGTTAACTTAACTCGGTGATAAAATGTGTGATCAAAATTATTAGAAGCACAATGGGAAATTGTTAAAGAATGGTGACAAATGGTGTTAAATGTATTTTGTAAGTTTGTGGAGCATAATCCTGGCGCTGCGCTGTAGTGAACGATATAGTGCATTAATTTATCGGCTTTTTACAAACAGCTGACAGAGTTCGCCTGCACTCTTACACGTACTGCGCTGAGTAATTTATTCGGAAGTTAAATGTCAAAGTGTGATTCTTACGTTGGACAGATAATAGTTTGAAATATTGTTTCAATAGACTGTATCTTTCGGCACTGTAGTCCCAAATACGTAATATATTATTTCATCATCATCATCATCATCATCATCATCATCATAGTCCATTCAGGAATTTAGGCCATTTGTTTACCTGTTTCGGCCTCAACAGAAACACCGTCCAAAATATTATGAGTGGACGTCCTGGTCTTGTTCTTATTGTACGTTGATAGCTTAGGTTAACATTTGCTTGGGTATCCTGTGATCCTCCATTCGATGAACATGTTGCATCCAGCTTGACTTATAATCAAAATATTTGTTTTCTGAAGTTTCCATGTGTAATTCTTCTAAGATGTCTTCATTTTTTATGATCTAGTAGTGTGTATCCTGTAGTCGTTCGAAGATATCTCATTTCAGCAGAGCTATGTCTCTGTGTATCCTTCTGTTTCAATGTCCATACTTTGCTATCATACAAAAGAGTTGGAAGAGCCAGTGTTTTATACACTTTTAATCTTAAATATTTTTGGACTGGCTGTGGCTTGAAGATAGAATTTATTAACCCTAAAATCCTTGAAAAAGATATTTTTTATTTACAGCCTTTACTTCTTCATACTAGACATTGCATCGTATATATGTAAAATTATTCACTTGCTCCAAAATTTTATTGCCTAGTACAAGTTTACATCTCACACGATCTACACCTTGAAATGCCATAGGCCTAATGTTTGTTTTCTCTGCGAATATCTTCAATTAATATTCTTCTGTAATATTCTATATGGTTGTATTTTTACGATGAAAGATCGTCACTCTCTCGACCAAGGATACTTTTTCGTCTGGCTTATCTTCTTCGACCAGTCCGGCATTGGTAACCCTTTTGGGTGCAATGTTATCGCCGGCACAGCTCTGGGGGTCGTGTAAGCACGCAAGCCACTCCACAAAGATCGCTTGAAGGAATTTACTACAAGATACGTACAAAGATTTTATAAGCGATGTGACCATTACAATTCTTCATAAATAGAAAATGATTGACTATTTTATTTGACAATTTTTATCATTACATAATAATCGGCCGCGGTGGACTAGTGGTTATGTTCCTTGCCTCTGGTCCCGAGGGTCGCTAGTTCAAACCCGGCTGGGGTCGATGGGTTTTTTAGGATGGAAAAATCCAAGGAGCAAGTCCTCCGGTAGGGACTTTAAGCCGTGGGTCCTGAGTCTGAAGATTTTCAGGCTCGTAGAAGATCCTTAAGCCTGAATGAAAAGGCCTCTAAGCAAAATTTACCGAATTTTCCCGTCCTATTACTACCTTGTTTTCCTAGATGTCAGTATGAGGCGGAACGCTGACCATGGACCACTCAAATGACATCTATACGAAAACAGTAACTAAATTAGTAAATTCAAATTCTTCCCTATAGGGGAAGAGCGCCTAAATCTCTGTTAAGGGTAAACATGGGCTTGCAATCATTACATAATAAAGTTAATAAAAACAGAAAATATTACTTACAGCACGTTATAACTCGTACAAATGCAAAATAAGAACACAAAAATGATCGTGTGCTTTATTCAGCCGAAAACATTAAGTAAACAGACAATTAGGTTATGTTAACCGTGTAAGTGTAAGGTAGGCTCTATACGACAAGAAAATTAAGTGTAATTATGACTTATCACTATTTAACGGTTAATGATAATATGAGACTAATGTTCCTTACGACTTACCACACTGCCCAGTATTATCAAAAGGAAATACTCGGTGTTAGGGAAATACATTTCTGAATTCTTGCATTTCTTTCTTTACGCTCTATATATTTTCTGTTAGATTATCATTTCCCTGTGATGTACAGGTATATACAAAAGGTATACTAAGTAATCCAAACACCTTCCGAAAGTGAAACTTACAGCAGAATTGTGAGTCATACATATGCAAAATATTAACAGAAATTAATTATAACCATGCTTATACCTATATTGAACTATATTAAAGTCAAAATGAAAATAACTATTATGGGCATGTTATTCGTGCAATTAAATTATACATGCCAAGAAAACTAGTTCTCATTATGGCATATCACAATTTAATGGACCACGATAACCCAACTAATTTTCCGTATGATTTGTCACACTGTATTTGAATACAATATTGTCAGGAAGATATACTTGACATTAGAGAGACGCGTTTCGGAAGTCATGCATAATCTTATCTTCACCCTATATATTTGTACTATTATTTCCCTATAATGTGAAGGTATATACAGGCGATATACAGAGAAATCCTAACTGCTTCCAAATCTTTATTATTGTGGTGTGGATTCATCATTATTTTTTCTGCAAATATTCTTGGAATTGATTCACGAATGCATCTTCTACCATTCTTCATGGAGAATGTATTCTATTTATGGAGGGAGATACGTTTCTGAAGTCTTGAATTTTGTTATCTTCATCCTATATATTTGTACTATTATTTGCCTATAATGTGAAGGTATATACAGACGATATACAGATAAATCCTAACTGCTTCCAAGTACTCATTAATGTGATGTGGAATCACCATTATTCTTTAAAATAGCTGCAAATATCCTTGGAATTGATTCATGCAAGTTATGAATGCAAATTGTAACATTCTTCATGGAGAATGTCTTATATCGATAGAGATCGAAATCTAGTCCTCATTATAGTTTCCAATTCACACATCACTGCCTCCTTTATGCTTCTTAAATCAGTCGTTAATACAATCATCAATGTAAGTAAGGACATTGTCATCTTAAAATATAACATTGCCAGTGGGAAACAATGTATGTACCATTGAGTGCATTTAATCACCTAAAATTACCTTATATATATTAATAATCTCTCTGCCATTCACTGTGACAATAGGCCTACAGAATGCAAGAATATTGGTGACCACGCCATGTTTAATTGTAGGCACTAAGCAGTCTGATTTGAGAACTTCTTTTGATGCTTTCCAGACATATATCATACCAGTAGTATGGAAAAGTATGAATGGTTACTTATCAGACAATGTAACATTTTTCCAACCATCAGCAGTCAAGGACTTATGTTCACAACATTAATGTTTTCGCTTTAGGGGCCTATTGCATTTCTGACTTTAATCATTGGTTTAATAATTGCTGCTCTACGGTAAATATAGGCCTATAATTATTTATACATATCTTTCTTCACTGTTCTGGTAGTAATTGGTTCCTTTAAATGTACAGCACCCACTTTATCTATAGCAGGTTTATAATTTTATGACAATTATTTTCAGAACTCTCCTGATTCTTTCATTTAGTTGCTGTTTCCGAACACTACTTCTTTGCAGAAGATGTTTTAATTTTATACAAGCATGCAGAAAGCGTGCCTCTTGAAATCACTGAACAGTTTGGTGTTTCAGTCACTCCAACTATCAGGACATCAATAGTTTGCCTTTTGTTTTTTAAAGTCAGTGGTCAGATATTGTAATTCGCTACAAATGCTTATGCTAAGAAAATGCTTGTGCAGTTAAGTACAGTGCTCGGTTCAGGGTAAATACCTTAAAGAAAATAATGAATTTCTGACAATATCTGCAGGTTACCCATTACCATGAAAATAAATGTACCAGAAAAATGGAGATTTTCATTATTTTGTCTATCCCCGTCAAAAGAGCAGTATTACGTATTAAA
Organism: Diploptera punctata; assembly: GCA_030220185.1. NCBI lineage: Eukaryota > Metazoa > Arthropoda > Insecta > Blattodea > Blaberidae > Diploptera > Diploptera punctata. The sequence continues at coordinate 1,348,742 of JASPKZ010000038.1, read as the reverse complement.
TCTAAAGCATAAGGAATAGACAATATAACAATAACTCTCCTGCAATAAATAATTGGCATTATTCTCCCGACAATAACCCACATTTTTAATGCCTCTATAATGACCGGGACTTATCCTAGACACTGGAAAATGGCTCTAGTTCGTCCAACACCGAAATCAAACACTCCCACAACACTCGATGATTATAGACCAATTAATATTCTTCCCTGTTTGTCTAAAACACTGGAACATATAATACATTCACAGTTAACAGACTACCTCATTACATATGACTTACTTGATGAGCATCTGGTTTTAGAATGGGACATCATATAAGCATTGCACTACTTATTTATTTAGATTTATTTAGCCTGATGGAGTTAAGGCCATGTGGCTTCTCTTCCACTCACCAGGACAAACATATGTTACATATAAATACAAAAAATTACCATAATAGTCATACTAAACAATTGATTATCTTGTCAAATTTAATAATAATGAAAATAATGTCTATTAATGCAATAAAATGAAATACGATTAAAATTAAATTAATGATAGAATGAATACAGAAAGGAATAACAGCTAGAATCACTATATATAAAAAGAAAAAAGAGAAAAAAATACAAAGAAAGTAATAAATTATAATGAATTAATCTATGCTTATTATACAAGGCATTAGGAAATATATTAACAAATCTTAAATCTATTTATATTAAATAATGAAAAAACAAATTATTAATTTTAAAAAGTAATATTAGTGAGTTGTTTCTGTTAGTAATTTTATTTCCAATTTGTTTCTGAAAGATGGTAAAGTTTGGCAGTCTCTGACATAGGGTGGAAGGGAATTCCATGTTCTAGCAAGATGATTTGTAAAAGATTTCGAATAATAAGTAGTATGATGAGGAGGGATATAAAGGGCACTGTGCTCAAGGGATCGGGTATCTAATTTATGTGTACCAGAGAATCTAGTGACGCAGTGTGATAAATAATAAGGTAATGATGTGTGTAATATTTTATAGAGAAGGCATAGGGAATGGATGGTTCTACAATTTTGTAGACGAAGCCATGACAGTTGTTCCAGGGATGGTGCAACGTATCAAATCTGCGTATACCACAAATGAAACGTATGCAAGAATTATGAACACGTTGAAGTCTTTGTGTAAGAACAGTATTTAGGTCAGTAAAAAGAGTATCACAATAATCAAAATGGGGCATTGCAAGTGTTTCTATTAACATTTTCTTCAGAGTAAACGGTAAACAATTTCTTATACGATTTAATCAGTGTATTATTGAGAAGATAGTTTTGCAAATGTTATTTATTTGTTTACTCCAAATTACATTTTTATCCATAAATACTCCTAGATTTTTTACTGTCTCACTATAAGGGATTTGAACCCCATTAAGTGAAACATATAATACTGTATTTGTGTTAATTGAGGATAATAGTTTCTGATGACCCATAATGATTGCTTGTGACTATCTAGGATTTAATTGAAGTCCATATTTCTCTGTCCATGGCGTTAGAACGAGTCAAGGTCCTCATTAATTTTGGTTATTGCGTCACTTAAAGAATATTTGTCTGAGTGAAAATAGATCTGCATGTCGTCCAAAAAATAAATAATGTTTGCAATGTTTTAGGGAGTCAGATATGTCATTTATATAGATTGAAAAAAAACAATGGGCCGAGCACCGAACCCTGTAGAACTCCAGCTTTACGGTAGGTCCAAGAAGAGCGTAATGTAGAATTTCCTCATACTGGCCGAAATTCTATGATAAAATTTCTTCCCCCATGGGGACTTGAACCAGTGCTAGTTCCGTAGCTCTGCGCCAAGGCTACGGCGCGGGACCCTTTATGTATCCGACTTCCCTACCTTTCCTAGCGTAAATATCGCATCCTTTGCTGACGATACGTGTCTGTATTATCAGACACGTTCCCGATCTGTACCGTTCCACATTCGTGTGGTCCAATCAGCCCTCAACATTGTACAATCCTATTTGCGTCTGTGGAATATTAAACTAAATGCAAACAAAACACAATTTATTGTATATTGACTTAGGCTTTCACGGCCGGAGTTACTATGATGATCTTGTAGAAGATTTCTTCTACAAGATCATCATACAATATGTTGTGTTTACTAAAACCCGCAGGCGCACTCCTGGCCGACATACCTTGGGGACTCATCGACTCTGTCCTGAGACTTCTGTCAAGTATCTTAGAATCCATTTGAATTCCAAGCTTACGTTCAAAATTCACATTGGGCATTTAAAACATAAAGATAACGCTGCTATTGCACTTTTATATCCATTTTTTCAAGTCGCCTACGCTATCTACCTGGATCATGCTAACTTTATATAAAGCTGTGATCCGCAGCATGTTGCTATATGGATGTGAAGCTTGGAGTATCCTTGCTGATTGCAACAACAAGAAAGTTCAGATAATCCATAATAAGTGTCTCAAAATTATATTTTCGGCCCCGCTATACACGAGGATTGCAGAGCTGCACAATTTGGCACAGATGCCTTATATTGGTGATTACAATTGAACATAATAATAATAATACTTTATTTATTCTGGCAGAGTTAAGACCATAAGGCCCTCTCTTCCACTCAACCAGCACACATACAAATAAATATTTGACAAATATAGATATACACTATACTAATTATAAACAGTTAAATATACAATAAATGTAGCAAAGTAAATTTCATGTACGAACAACATTTTATAGGGTAATAACAATAATGATACGCTAATAATAATACTAATACGAATAATAATAATAATAATAATAATAATAATAATAATAATAGTAGTAATAATAATAATAATAATATAAATATGATAAATTATACGAGAAACACCAATAAATATATATACCTTACACTGGGTAATAATGAAGTCAAGGTTAGAGCAAATATAAATTTAGATTTCTTTTAAAAGATGCCAATGTCCGGCAGCCCCTTATTTCTTGTGGTAGAGAATTCCAGTTGCTAGAAGTGAAGATGGTATATGACATGGAGTGATGTGATGTCCTATGTTGCGACGGTATATTAAGCAAGAGACTATGTTGTGATCTTGTGTTTAAGTTATGTTTTGAGGATAGATACTGGAAACGGGATGGTAAATAATTGGGGATCGAGGTATGTAGGAACTTAAATAAGAGAAGTAGACAGTGCGATTTTCTTCTATCTTTTAGATGTAGCCATGGCAATTCGTGGAATAATGGAGAAATGTGATCATATTTTCGAACATTAAATATGAATCTGATACACATATTATGGACATGCTGCAGTTTGTTCGACAATCTGTCACTTATGTCAGTTAGTAGAACGTCACAATAGTCAAAATGTGGCATCACTAAGGTTTGGATTAAAATTCTTTTAAGAGCTGTAGGAAGAAATTTTTTAGATCGCTTTAGGGAATGCATTATGGAGAAGATCTTTTTAGATGTTTGTTTTTACTTGGGCATGCCAATTTAAATTAGAATCTAAGTAAAGTCCCAAGTTTTTAACGACGTCAGTATAAGGTATTTGTTTGTTATCTAATATGACAGACAGCATATTGCCATTGTTTATGGAGTTTAATAGTCTTGGATGTCCAATAATTATTTCTTGCGTTTTGTTTACATTTAGTTTCAGCCCATATTGTCTGGACCATGAAGATATATGTCTGAGGTCAGTGTTTACTCTGTCAATATATTCATTAATTTCATCAGGCTTAAAGTGTGTGTAAATCTGTAAGTCGTCGGTGTACGTAAGATGATGCTTGCAGTTTTGTAGTTTTCTTGGTCACGTCATTAATATAAATCGAGAAGAGAAGAGGAGCGAGGACGCCGCCTTGAGGTACCCCTTTCCTCACCAAGCGCCAGGAAGAAATGCGATTATTAACAGAAACTGATTGCTGACGATTAGTGAGGTAAGATATAAACCAATCAAGGCAATTTTCCGACAGATGTAGTGTCTTTAGTCTCGCTAGCATTAAGTCTATATCTACTATGTCAAAGGCTTTGCTGTAGTCGAATAAGACTATTGCGGTGAGTTTGCTTTTGTCCATTGAGTCTCTTATGTCCTCTACAATGTCAAGTAGTGCAGTACTTGTATGATGTCCTGTTCTAAAACCAGACTGATGCTCATCAAGTAAGTCATGTGTGATGAGGTAGTCTGTTAACTGTGAGTGTATTATGTGTTCCAGTGATTTCGATAAACAGGGAAGAATAATAATTGGTCTATAATCATCGAGTGTTGTGGGAGTGTTTGATTTCGGTGTAGGACGAACTAGAACCATTTTCCAGAGTCTTGGATAGGTCCCGGTCATTATAGAAATGTGGGTTATTGTTGGGAGAATAATGTTAATTATTTTTTGTAGGAGAGTTATTGTTATATTGTTATTCCTTGTGCTTTAGATTTAATACGTAGTAGTGCTCTTTTGGCGTCATCAGGTGAGATATAGGAAAAAAAGAATTTGTCTCGGGTAGGTTGGGAATATGACACTAGTTCATCTATTGTTTGTGTTGTGAGTTGTTGTCAGTAGGGAGGCGGGTAAAATGGTCATTCAACTCATCTAGTGGTAGGTCAGCTGTTTCTACCTGTAGTTTATTTTGACAGAGGCCTATTGATTTTAAATTTTTCCACATATCAGATGAGTTGGACATAGATTGTGTAATAATAGTATGGGCATATCTTAGTTTTGCATTCCTGACAGTCTGGTTGACTTTATTCCTCAGATGTTTGTATGTCTGTAAGTCTGTCAGTTCTTTATTCCTCCTGTATTTCCTGTATGCAGCGTCACTCTCAGTCATAAGCAAGCGGATATTATCGGACATCCAGGGTGCAGGTGATCTGTTTATAGTTTAGTCTTGATAGGTGCATGTTTGTCATACAATTGTAAAATCATGTCATTAAAATTTTCAACTTTCCCATCTAAAGTCCTAAGTGTCCATATGTTGTTCCAAGGTAGTTTTGCAGCGTCATCAATTAATTGCGCACAATTTATATGTTTCAAGTCTCTATATGTTACAAGTCTAGGTCTACGTTTAGAGCAAAGGAGTGAATATTCAATGTATATTAAGTCATGTGCAGAGATGCCTGGAGCTTCTATCTGTCCACTAGTTATAACTTTTTGAGGATTATTTGTTATAATTAAGTCTAGTAGTGTATCAGAATTTGAGAATAAAGTTCTTAGGAAAATTTTTGGACCAAAGAGAGATGAACAGACAGGTGAATGGAGAAGACTACATAACAATGAACTACATGGTCTTTATAGGAAGCCAGATATAATAAGAACAGTTAAGTCTCGTAGACTGCGATGGGCAGGACATGTTGCACGTATGGGGAATGAAAGACGTGCATGGAAGCTTCTTGTAGGAAAGCCAGAGGGAAAACGCCCAGTTGGTAGACCAAGAATGAGGTGGGAGAACAACATTAGCTATGATTTAAGGGAAGTAGATTATACAGGGAATGATTGGAAAGCATTAGCTCAGGATAGGGATGTATGGAGAGCTTATGTCCGTGCGGCCATGAACCTTCGGGTTCGATAGTGCCAGTGAAGTAAGTAAGTAAGTGTATCAGAATAGCTAGTATGATGAGTTGGTTCTGAAGGCAGTATTGTCATATTGCAAGGCTGGAACATAGAGTATCTGATATGCTCAATCATATAATGAATCATGATAATCCAATTGTTCGCAATATAGGGCGTATGCTACAGCGACGTTCTGTACATCGAAACATATTTACCAAACCCCCCGATGATGGTCCATCACCATGAGATGAGTGCTGGATTCCAGCTAGAGTAGTGTGGCTCACTCCGCGCCGCCGGCTTTCGGACTCTCTGCTTGTCCGGCTGCGCGGTTTATGATGACCCTGCTCTGGTGAGGAACCATCCTCATATCATACATACCTGCTACGGTGATACGGCTAAATACATACGCCGCGAGATACGCAAAAACTATACCCCATAATAAACAACACAATGGAATTCGGCCGCCAAGGAACCTAAACCGGTTCCCAAAGAAGCGGCACACTGGGCAATGCTTGTCATTGCCACCTATCAGTCAGTCAGTCAGTCAGTCAGGCCCAGTTGTTTGAACCCGAGACTTGGTAAAGGAATTCTTGACTATCTCCTGAGTTGATGTAATTCTTATTTATAGCGCAATAAATCCTCATAATTCAATAGGAATTGGTAATAAAATGATATACAGCTTATAAATAATAATTTCAAGTTCAGGTCGTTATTTGTAGCGACTTTGGAATCATTTTGTTTGTTACCCGAAGAAAGAAATATTTAACCTATTATTTGTTATAGGCCAGATATTATTTCAAGTTAATGAAGTCTGCTACAGGTGTAGCATCTATATATTTACACCTCTTATTATTATTTAATGCCGCCACTTTGTCATTTCGACATTTCTGATATTCTCTACTGACATTGGCTTGTTGTAACCCACTTCTGATGTTGGGGTGCCTGGAAGGCGGGTTACCATGCACAAATAATATAGGCTATGATGCCTTAATCTAATGAGGTGAATATAATTAATGATGATAATGGCCAGATGATGTTCGGGGATGGTTTGAACCTTAACGTTTCCTGAAATTTGTTTGAAAGATGACGAAAAATCCTGAAAAAAATCACCCAGTAAACTTTCCCGACCAGGGATCGAATCCTGGCCCATTGCGTGACAAAGCAGCACGCTACCTCGAGACCACAGCGGTGGACAACCTGAATATATTGTTTCCTGATTTTCCTCATTTATCAAGAAAACAGCTGGGTAAGATTTCATTACCACCACTATTACATAAATAGTTCTGGAAAATAAATAAGTCAATTTTTTGAACCCAGGAAGCTTGCCCACAGCGGTGGACTTCACCACTTAATATGTGAGACTGATTTTCTAGATTTATTTAGATAATTGCACTATATGGGGAAAATTTATGCTTGCTAAGAGGATTATGTAAAGATAGGGTTCAATGTAATGCATACAAATATAGCGAAATTTAGTCTGCTCTTTTGGGTTGTCAAGAATCAATTTACCTGTGTAATTGTTTTATATTGAACATTTTCCCCGTTTTAAGTATTTTTTTGTGCTTCGTAACACATTTTTTCCTAGCTTCCTGAGATAGTCAAGCTGTCAGTTAAGATTTATTTCCAAGCGATTTTAACCCTTAAATTGGTAAGACACTAACGTCTCGTGTCTGTTATTTAAAAACGAAATCATGTATAACTGTTATTATTAGGTATATTGTGTATTTTAACAAAACTAAGTAATTTCTATTCATGCGTTTTTTAGTTTTATTATAAACAACTAATACCCGGCGTGCGCTGCTACGCCTAAATAAATAAAAATTAATGTACTATTATGTTTAGTTGAATAAGTAAATTACTTACTTACTCACTGGCACTATCGAACCCGTAGGTTCATGGCCGCACGGACATAAGCTCTCCATACATCCCTATCCTGAGATAATGCTTTCAAAACATTCCCTGTATAATATACTTCCCTCAAATCATAGTTAATGTTATTCTCCCACCTCATTCTTGGTCTACCAACTGGACGTTTTCTCTCTGGCTTTCCTACAAGAAGCTTCCATTGCAAGTCTTTCATTCCCCATACGTGCAACATGTCCTGCCCATCGCAGTCTACGAGACTTAACTGTTCTTATTATATCTGGCTTCCTATAAAGACCATGTAGTTCATTGTTATGTAGTCTTCTCCATTCGCCTGTCTGTTCATCTCTCTTTGGTCCAAAAATTTTCCTTAGTGCTTTATTCTCAAATACTTGTAATCTCCTTTCCTCTCGTAAAGTAAGAGTCCATGTTTCGCACCCATATAGTATAACTGGTAGAATAATAATTTTATATATTTTCAGTTTAACGTTTTTTTGAAAGGAGTTGGGACATGAAGAGTCTCTGCAATGCATAATAACACGCATTTCAAGAATTGAGCCTATGTTTAATTTCTTTGTGCATCTCATTCCTATTTGTGATTATTGTTCCTAGGTATTTGAAAAAATAGGAACATTAGAGAATTATATCAGGGAATTAGTATAGAGAAGAAGGGGTTTCAGGCTAGAACAAACATAATTCGGAATGAAAATGGGGATATGATTGCAGATTCTATGAGTATATTAAATAGATGGAAAGGTTACTTTAATCAGCTATTAAATGTACATACAGAACAGGACATTGAGGAGGATAAGTTACAGACAGCAGAAATGCTAGTCGCAGAGCCAAATACATTAGAGGTTGAAATGGCGATTGAAAAATTGAAGATGTATAAAGCATCAGGTTCAGATGAGATCCCAGCAGAACTGATAAAATCAGGGGGAGAAAAATTGATGGACAAGATACGCTGGTTGCTTAGTATGATTTGGGAAAAGAAGCTCTTCCAGATGAATGGAAGGAATCAATTATCGTACCAATTTATAAGAAAGGAGATAAAACTGATTGCAACAACTACAGGGGCATCTCATTACTTTCAACTTCATACAAAATTCTAACAAATATATTAGTAAGCAGACTTACTCCCTATATTGATGACATTCTAGGAGATCATCAATGTGCATTTAGAAGAAACAGGTCTACAACAGATCAGATTTCAGTATAAGACAGATTTTAGAGAAGAAATGGGAATATAATGGTACTGTACATCAACTATATGTAGACTTCAAAAAGCATATGATTCAATTATGAGGGAGAAGTTATATAGTATCCTGCTGGAGTTCGGAATTCCTAAAAACTTGGTTAGACTTATACGAATGTGTCTAAATGGCTCAAAGAGTAGGGTGCGTGTAGGCAAACAGTTTTCAGACACTTTTGAAATCCAGAATGGGTTGAAGCAAGGAGATGCACTATCTCCTCTACTATTTAATTTTGTACTAGAGCATGCCATTAAATCTTTAGAGAATGAGGAAGGCTTTCAACTCAATGGTATTAATAAGCTGTTAGTTTATGCTGATGATGTAGTACTACTGGCCGATAGCGAGGAGATACTAAAGGCCAACACGCACACACTATTGAGTAACACTAAGAAATTAGGACTGGAAGTAAATATCACTAAAACTAAAATATATGGTCACACGTAGAAATTCAGTATATAATGGAAATGGACAGCTAATGACAAATGAGGGAAATTTTGAGGAAGTGGCTGAATTCAAATACCTAGGAACAATAATCACAAATAGGAATGAGATGCACAAAGAAATTAAACATAGGCTCAATTCTGGAAATGTATGCTATTATGCATTGCAGAGACTTTTGATGTCCCAACTCCTTTCAAAAAACGTTAAGCTGAAAATATATAAAACTATTATTCTACCAGTTATATTATATGGGTGCGAAACATGGACTCTTACTTTAAGGGAGGAAAGGAGATTACGAGTATTTGAGAATAAAGTTCTTAGGAAAATTTTTGGACCAAAGAGAGATGAACAGACAGGTGAATGGAGAAGACTACATAACAATGAACTACATGGTCTTTATAGGAAGCCAGATATAATAAGGACAGTTAAGTCTCGTAGACTGCGATGGGCAGGACATGTTGCACGTATGGGGAATGAAAGACGTGCATGAAAGCTTCTTGTAGGAAAGCCAGAGGGAAAACGCCCAGTTGGTAGGCCAAGAATGAGGTGGGAGAACAACATTAACTATGATTTGAGGGAAGTAGATTATACAGGGAATGATTGGAAAGCATTAGCTCAGGATAGGGATGTATGGAGAGCTTATGTCCGCGCGGCCATGTACCTTCGGGTTCGATAGTGCCAGTGAGTAAGTAAGTAAGTAAGTAAGGTATTTGAATTCAGCCACTTCCTCAAAATTTCTCTCATTTGTCATTAGCTGTCCATTTCCATTATATAATGTATTTCTACGTGTGACCATATATTTAGTTTTATTGATATTTACTTCCAGTCCTAAGTTCTTAGTGTTACTCAATAGTGTGTGCGTATTGTCCTTTAGTATCTCCTCACTATCGGCCAACAATACTACATCATCAGCATAAACTGACAGTTTATTAATACCATTGATTTGGAAGTCTTCGTCATTCTCTAAAAATGTAATGGCATGCTCTAGTACAAAAGTAAATAGTAGAAAAGATAGTGCATCTTCTTGCTTCAACCCATTCTGGATTTCAAAAGTGTCCGAAAACTGTTTGCCTACACGCACCCTACTCTTTGTGCCATTTAGACACATTCGTATAAGTCTAACTAACTTTTCAGGAATTCCGAACTCCAGCAAGATACTATATATAACTTCTCCCTCTTAATTTAATCGTATGCTATTTGGACGTCTACTTATAGTTGGTGTACAGTACCATTATATTCCCATTTATTTTCTAAAATCTGTCTTATACTAAAAATCTGATCTGTTTTAGACCTGTTTCTTCTAAATCCACATTGATGATCTCCTAGAATGTCATCAATATTGAGAGTAAGTCTGCTTACTAATATATTTGTTAGAATTTTGTACGAAGTTGAAAGTAATGAGATGCCCCTGTAGTTGTTGCAACCAGTTTTATCTCCTTTCTTATAAATTGGTACGATAATTTATTCTTTCCATTCATCTGGAAGATCTTCTTTTTCCCAAATCATACTAAGTAACCAGCGTATTTTGTCCATCAATTTTTCTCCCCCTGATTTTATTAGTTCTGCTGGGATCTCATCTGAACCTGATGCTTTATACATCTTCAATTTTTCAATCGCCATTTCAAACTCTAATACATTTTGTTCTGCGACTAGCATTTCTGATGTCTGTAAATTATCCTCCTCAATGTCCTGTTCTATATATACATTTAATAGGTGATTAAAGTAACTTTTCCATCTATTTAATATACTCCTGGAGTCTGCAATCAAATCCCCATTTTCATTCTGAATTATGTTTGTTGTAGCTTGAAACCCTTTCTTCTCTATACCAATTCCCTGATATAATTCTCTAATGTTCCTATATTTTGCATTCAATTCAAGATCATTAATCTTCTCTCTCAAATATTCCCTCATTTACCCTTTAGTTACTTGGTGGTTTCCCGTCTAATACTACCCAATTACTCTAATTTACCTCATTTGGCTCGTGTAACCATTTCATTTTTGTTAACTTTCTTTTCTTTACAATGTCGGCACATTCCTCATCAAACCATTTCTTGTTATGCCTCTTTTTTAAACAACCAATGCTTTCTAATGCTGACAATTTAAAAGTGTCTCTTATAGATTCCCATTCTTTATTTATATCAGTTTCTTCTTCGTTTGCCACCTTGTCATCTGAAGATTCCAGCACTTCAAATCTATTAGCAATTTTCATTTGGTATTCTTGCCGCATTTTATCATTTTTCAAGTTTTTTAATTCAAATTTTACAGAATCATCTTTAGCGTTTGTTCCTCTCATAAGCGATAGCCGTTGTCTGATTTTCACTCTGACCAGATGAAGATCCGAATTGCAGTCTGTCCCTCTTACTGATCTAACATCGATGATGCTACTGTGCCAGCGTTTGTCCACTAATACATGATCTATCTGGTTCCGAGTTTCGCCATCTGGAGATGTCCAGGTGTATTTATGAATATCCTTATGCTGAAATGTTGTGCTCTTAACAATGAGATTCTTTGATGTGGCAATTGTGACTAATCTAAATCCATTGTCGTTTACTATCTTCATGAAGACTGAATTGCTGAATTTGCCTATTGTTTGTTTGAAAATATCTTCCCGCCCCACTTTTGCATTAAAATCTCGTAAGACAATTTTCATATGATATCGTGAAAGGCTATCAAATAAGCATTCTAATTCTTCGTAGAACTCATCCTTGATCTTGTCATCTTTATCTTCTGTGGGGGCATGTGCATTTACAATTATAAAATCATGTTGTTTACCCTTTAGAATTATGTATGATATCTTATCACTAACAAACTTAATATCTCGGATAGCGGATAGGATCCTCCTTCTGACCAAAAAACCCGTTCCAAATGCAGGTCTTTCTGCACCCCGTAGTATAATGCAAAGCTTCCTGATTCCTGACTACCTTCTCCTGGCCACCTAACTTCCTGTAAAGCGGCTATATCTAAGGGCGATTTATCTAATTCCGGCGTTAATATCTCTAGTGCCCCGCTATTGTATAAAGTCCTAACATTCCATGTTCCTAGGAACATATCCCTGTGTTTGAGCCTTTGGCATGGGTTCCCTGAAGTAGTCCCCGCCCGGAGAACCCAATGGGGAGACTATTTGACCTCCGGAAAATTTTACCCCAGTTGAACCCATGTCCGCATTTCTTGACGGTTGTATTTTTACGGTGAAATATCGTCACTATTTCGCCCAAATACTTTTTTCGTCTGGCTTATCACCTTCGACCAGTCCGGCATGGGTAACCCTATCGGCAGCAATGCTACCGCCGGCATAGCTCTCAGGATCATTTAAGCACGCAAGCCACTCAACCACGACAAGGTAAAGATACCATGGAGGGAGTTGAAGAAGTAAAAGAAAAATAAGTATACATGTATATGTTTTAGAGAACCGTGCTGATTACCCGGAGTTGCCCGGGAATCTACTTATTCCGACCTTCTTGACACAAATGAGCTGAAATATGAAAACTAATGTGTTTTATGTTTAATTAAATAACTAATAGGAAAAATGTATATCGTAATTATTTTTAGATAGTCCGTGCTGTTTATCTGGCGTTGTCCGGGAATCTACTCATCCCGATCTTCTTGGTATAAATGAGCTGAAAGACGAAAATTAATGTACTTCTTATGATTAGTTGAATAAGTAAAATAAAAAATCATTATAAATGTATATTGTAATTATTTTAAGATTCCCCGTGTTGATTACCCGGTGTTGCCCGGGAATCTACTTATCTCGATCTCTTGGCATAAATGAGCTAAAAGACAAAATTCGTTATTGTGAGTTATCCGTAAAAGAATGCTCGCCATGTGCTGCTATGCTTGCACAGGAATCTACGTACTTGTCTCGATATTCTTGGCATCAATGAAAGACAAAAATGGTTATTGTGAGTTATCCGTAAGAGATAAACATATGCTGTCGCGGACTTTTTTGTAGAGCTTTTCGAGATATTCAATTTTGTGTATTTGTTATTGTTTAGGCAGCGTAAGGCATTTAAACGTTCAAAGAGCTACTTTTTTCACGTTTTCCTCTACTAAGGGCGATTTTTAAGGGTGTAGTAGTTGAGTGTCACAACTATCTTATAACCTATGTTCATCCCGGGAATCTCGTGAACATTTAAAAAAAAACATCGATGAACGAATCAACGGTATGGCCGCGCATAAAGCACGAAGGAACAAACAAACAAGCAAACGTTCATTTTTATATATTAGATTAAATTAATTAAATCAGTTGTTGTATCCTATAGGACAAATTGCCAATTTAAGGGTTAAATCACAGATAATTAAAAAAGAAAGAAGTTGTTTACTAAGGGGATAAACAATTTCTCAGAATTTAAATTTTAAAATATAAGTTTAAACAATGGAATATTCATATTAACGTCGGTCGCGGTGGGCTAGTGGTTATTTTCTATGCCTCTAATTCCGAGGGACGCGGGTTCAAACCCGGCCGATCGATGGATATTTGGAATGAAAAATAGGGAGAAGTTCTCCGGGAGGGACTTATACTGTGGATCCATAATGTAAAGATTTTCAAGCTCTTAAAAGAAAAGCAAGCCAGGATAAAGAGGCCTCTGTGAAAAATTTCTATCCAAGTAATAGCCTATCTTAATTACACACTAGGAGTCTCATTGTGATGAAATGCTGGCCCAATGTCACTCACATGCTGACCAATGTCACTCACTGACATCTATGGGTAAATATGTTTAATTAAATTAGTTTGGTTAGAACATTTGCACTAGGGAGCACACAAATCCTCATACAGGGAAGTAAGGGGTATGTAGATTGATTCCAACTCCAAGGTGCGACAGACCTAGAATGCCCTTGGCCCACCAACCGGCTACTAGCCTCATATCCACATGTGTTAATCACAAAGGTAGACGATCATCCAGCCAGAGTAGAGGTGATATGTAGTCAGCATATCGGGTCCCTCAGACGTTTTCTCAACCTGGACCCGCTACTTACCGTAGCTACCAAATTACCTCACGATGCTGGGTGGGCACCGGTCCCATTTTGGTCGAAATTCTATGAGAAAATTTCTTCCTCCATAGGGACTCGAACCAGCGCAAATCTCGTAGCTCTGCGCCAAGACATGTTGCCTTAAACACTCGGCTACGGCGCGGGACTATGTAGGTAGGTAATTATAATGTTTGGAATATGATAAAATTAACCTTTTCAGTTAATTTTCCCTTTGAATATTCCTTTTTCACTTTCACAAATAATTCTTAAATATTTCTCAAGTCAAATAGAATTCTCTTTTTACTGCAAATCTCATCTGCTATTGTAATAGTGACTTTTTTCAGTAAAATATAATACATACATTTACAATGTCACGGCCAATTGTATCGTTTGTGCCTATTTCTCTTTCATGATTAAAGAACGATGTATAAATGAATAAACAAATGTATAAACGTTCATTTGAGTATTTATTAAACAGAACATAGAGAACACATTACATTTCAATTAAGATTGATTTATTCGTTTAGATAATCAAATACTGAACTAAAATATAGTTACTTTGAAAGTCATAAAAATAATTATCAATTTTTACCTTGCAATCTCTATTTATTTGTTTTAGGCGCACGTAAGTGTGCGAAGTATTAAGATTATATCATTTTGGTTACTACACAGAAGATAAAATATAATAAAATGAGTGTCTTATGGTTGGCAATTGATCTTGGGAAGTGGAAATGGTTTTTAAGAATAGTTATGAAGTACGTTGATTTTGTGGGTTTTCATGGTCATTGTTAGAAAATATTCTTTTAAAGTGGGTAGTTGCTCATCAGAAATGATCTTAAAGACACGTTTTACTATATCTCGCTGTGCTAAATACGCTACAATACTGAAAAAAAATCATTATAATCTAGAAAACAAAATAAACAAGAAGGCGTTATGTTACTTACTAAACTATGTATATATATATCATTCGCACGCTTGAACGTACGGATGCACGCTAGCACCCATAGACACAATTATTACAAGTTACAATGTTACCCCTATATAGTATGCAGCCCATTTAGCAGTACAGTTGCGCTAGTTGTTAACCTTTAAGAGTCGCGGAATTTACATTTTAAAACCCATTGATAAACAATACACGAATGTATGGATTTGGTAATATTGAGTGGATGGTAGAAGATATATAATTATCATAAATAATGCCAAAATTAATTTCCAAATTATCGATAAACTCACGATGTCACGAAGTGACGAGTGAATTTATCTAGAGAATTTGGAAATCAAGAGTGGCATTTGTTAGGACTATTTAACGAATAAAATTAAGCTCTTTACTCACAAATCATTATTTAAATATAGTTATTTTAAAATATTTATCTATTTAATGTAAACGGCGATGTTTGAAAACAAATGAGAAATGATTATTATGTTTCATTTGTCATCACTGCAACCAGATCATATTATTTATCGCCAAAGGATTGCAATATTGTAAGAATGCACCCTAGTGGAGAAAAAATGAAACACATAAAACTGTTTATAAACAAGATATTAATTAATTTATGATATCTTGTGATGTAAATATGTCAATTATATTTTTCTGGAACGTAAATTCCTAGGAAATAATACGTTTAAGAAAGTGTAAACCGTGGTTTCTTTTTTTTGTGGTATAATCAATTGCTACAATTTTTTTATATTATATCCCGCAAGCAGTATCTGATTGCATTAGTGCACTATATATACAATCTGGTAGCCACTGCATTCTAGAACTCTTACATCTTAATATATACATTGTTATATTCAACGTATTTCTTAGAGAGTCAGTCACTGCAAAATAATGCTATGACCTATTTACAATGTTAAAAAGGAGGAACTTGATTTTAAAGTGATACAATTAAATTGATAAAATCAAGGTGAAAAACGACTGTGATTGGTTGTAAATCAAAATTCATTGAAATGTGATTGGTCATTGACTGCCATTTGGGACATGAGTTAAATAGTCATGAGTAATGCCACGAGTGTTTTCCAAATTATCGATAAATTCATGAGTCACGAAGTTACGAGTGAATTTATCTAGAGGATTTGGGAATCAAGGGTGGCATTTGTTAGGACCATTTAACAAATAAATTTAAGCTGTTTACGCACAAATCATTATTTTAATATATTTATTTGAAAATATGTGCATATTTAATGTAAACGAAGATGTTTAAAAACAAATGAGAAACGTTTGTTTACGTTTCAGTTGTTCATCACTGCAACTTGATCATATTATTTATTGCTAAATATGATCGCAATATTGTACGAATGCACCCTAATGGAGAAAAAATGAAACAAATCTAACTGTATATTATAGCCAACATTACAGATTATTAATTATTTTTAGGAAACAACTCAGTAAAATCACTATTTTAAAACACAATTATTGAACACATAATTATCAAATGAGTAGTTTGAAGGAATCTGTTCATTATTTGCAATATTCAACGTATTTATTTGAGAGTCAGTCACTACAAAATAATGCTCTAACATGTTCAGAATATTAAAAAGGAGGAGCTTTCTTTATTTTGGTAAACTGAATTCAATAAATAGCGAGGTGAAGTACGGCTATCATTGGTTGTAAAACAAAATTCATTGAAACGTAATTGGTCACTGACTCTCATTTGGGGCATGAGTTAACTAGTCATTATAAGTGAAAACATGGTCGGATAATGTAAATGGATATGAAATTTGACTTCTTTTTTTTTTTCAAAGAAAGGAAATATATTTTCATTTACGGGGAGCTTTTCAAATGAGTTGTCCTGCATCCTGTTTACAGGGGTAAGGGTTAAGTTAATAATCCGGGCAAATACCTCGATGACTCTCTTCTGCCGGTATTTTGGAAAATTTATTGTCTTCTTCTTCTTATTGCAAACCCATGTTTCCCTTAACAGAGATTTAGGCGCTCTCCCCCTACAGGGAAGAATTTGAACCATACTAACTAATTTAGTTACACTTGTTTTCGTATAGATGTCATTTGAGTGGTCCGTGGTCAGCGTTCCTTTATTGCACCGTGCTTTGTAACAGGCTAAAAAAATGGGTACATGAAAATGATAAAATCTCAAAATATCAAGTCGGGTTCAGAGAAGGCTTCAGGACGGTGGACAATATATTTGTCCTGATAACTGAAATTTGTAGGTGTTTGATTGTCAAACGAGGCAGGTTACATTGTGCTTTTGTAGCTCTACAAAAAAAAAACCTCTGACTCTGTTGGATAATGTTGCAGAGGAATACAGAGAAGAATGAAAAATTGTCATAATTGAAAGTATAATTGATGCAGGGAGTACTAGAATAAGGCTCTGTAAAAAAAATAATTATACCAGTAAATAAATAAATAAATAAATAAATAAATAAATAAATAAAAATAATTTAACATATACTTACTGATGTGCGGAACATTGTAGGAAATGTGAATCCAGGGCTAAGTCCGTCCACGTTTATATTAAATGGCGAAGCGTTGATATTCCTCAAAGTCTTCATCAATGAGAGCAATCCTACGCTGGTAAGAGTTACAGCTACCACGGACCATACCCCTTTTCCAGCGCATTTGTCCATTATTTCCCAAGCTCCTTTCCAATGGGAAATGCAAGCAATCCCGAACACCCAAGTGTACACTCGACAACATACGAATAATAACACAGGTTTCAACGAAAAGAACTTTTTCTCCTTCTTGCTGAATAGTTCCTGAAGCAAATCTTTGAAGAGGGCAAATATTAAATGTAAAATTGTCCCGAGAAGAAAGCTCGCCCAACACGGGACTTTGTAATATTCTGATAGCATCCATGTCCCTCTCCACTGACCAATTACAAGTGGAGATACTAAAAGTGTCGAAACAAAAAAGTCGACTGTCGCTAAAGCTTCTAAATCAACTTTTATCACAGCAATTAAAGTTCTGTCTGGACTAGAAGGTGATTTCTTCGGAGAATCCGAATTAATAGATGTTAATACTGGACTGTAGTCGACCAGATGTTTAGGAAACTTCATTGTCACATTTGCATTGTCGTTATTTAAGCCTTTCATTATGTTTTAAGCCAAATTTGCAGTCTTGTTGAAGGTATCTTACTTTTTATATGATTGTAATTAATTTGTATAATCTTGAAACAGGAGATCAGGATTGTAATTTCTTCAATCACTCAGTCAGGTTTCTTATGAGGAACAGGCCACATAAATGCAGCTTCTGTAACAAAGAGTATGGTTTGCAAAATTATATTGATATGCATTTATTTTCATCCAACATTAAATTATTGCACAATGATTATAACAATGATTTACAAAGTGGTGTGTCCCGGAATATCGAGTGATATAATGTCTCAATACTTTTAAATGTCATTATGAACAACCGATGAGATTACTGTTTAAATTCGAAAAATTAATGAGTCATTTTTTAACATCTTACCTCATATTTTATGTTTCTTCAAACACGGGAACTGGTTTTCGATAGAAGGATCTCTCTCATTTTCAACCGACATTATGACTACCGGATTTTCGTTGGAATCTCCATCAGTAACGTTGCCATCTGGTTTTGATTTGATGAACTTTGAGATGAGGTCACGTTCATCAGGAATCTCGAAATTCATGGATCTAAATTTGTTCTTCTGAATATATATCTTCTCCCAAATTGTCAGTTCTAAAGGTTTTTCCAAATGTTTTAAAAGAAGGGCTTCTTTTTCAATTTTATGATTCTCCAATAAACTATGTACTGGAATAGCTGATTTTTCAATTTCACCATTTTTAATATTTCTGAAGTGTTCCTTAGTGCGAGTGTCCAAATTTCTTTTTGTTTTTCCTATGTATACTTTATTGCAGTCCTTACAATTAATTTGATAAATTCCAGATTTTTTGCTACCTGTGGTGTTAAATTTATTATTAGTTATTATTAATTTTTCAAGAAATTTAATATTACATTGGCACCGATAAATAAATTTAGCTTTGGTAATCTATCAATGCAACTTTGCATTGATAATAATGTTTTCACCTTCAATGAAAAATTTTACAAACAAATCTCAGGTCTGGCTATGGGTAACCCACTTTCACCATTTTTGTCAAATTTATTTATGGGTTATTTAGAGTCTCATATCACCAATGTTTATCCCTGGATATTCAAATGTTGGTATAGATATGTAGACGATATTTTCTCTGTGATAAATTCTAAATATATTGAAGATGCATTGAAATTACTCGACCTTCAAGATGGAACTGTAAAATTTACTATGGAATTGGAAAAGGATAAACAAATCCCATTTTTGGACCTTTACTTAATAAGGAATGAACTATAAGGAAAAATTGAATTCAATATATACATATATATATATATATATATATATATGAAGGATACTCATACAGACAATGATATAAAATCTTCAGGTTTCAATCACATGGCACATAAACATGCAATTTTCAACAGTTTGATATATAGATTATTAAATGTTCCATTAAATGAAGAGAGATTTTAAGAAAGAATACAATCACATTTTGAACATAGACAATTTAAACTGTTTTGGAAAAGAAATAATTGTAAATAAATTAAAGAAATTCAGACAACAAAAAAGATTGAAACCATACACTACCCTGCAATCTGATTCAAAGAAAGGAAAACAATTTAAGAAAATTACGTATCATCCTGAAATACATAACAAATTTCAAAAAAATTTTTAAGAAATTCAATATTACATTGGCACCGATAAATAAATTTAGCCTTGGTAATCTATTAATAACTAATAAGAAATTGAACACCCCAGATAACAAAAAATGTGGAATTTATCAAATTAATTGTAAGGACTGCAATAAAGTATACACAGGAAAAACAAAAAGAAATTTGGACACTCGCACTAAGGAACACTTCAGAAATATTAAAAATGGTGAAATTGAAAAATCAGCTATTGCAGCATATAGTTTATTGGAGAATCATAAAATTGAAAAAGAAGCCCTTCTTTTAAAACATTTGGAAAAACCTTTAGAATTGACAATTTGGGAGAAGATATATATTCAGAAGAACAAATTTAGATCCATGAATTTCGAGATTCCTGATGAACGTGACCTCATCTCAAAGTTCATCAAATCAAAACCAGATGGCAACGTTATTGATAGAGATTTCAACAAAAATCCGGTAGGTAATCATAATGTCGGCTGAAAATGAGAGAGATCCTTCTCTCGAAAACTAGTTCCCGTGTTTGAAGAAACATAAAATATGAGGTAAGATGTTAAATAATGACTCATTAATTTACGAATTAAGAACCTCATGATGTTATTTCCCACATTTAACTATGAACTGTTTAATTTGTTAAAATAATAAAATATATACCTGCTATCTGAGTCATCCTTAACAAAGTAAAATTTTAGTTAAAAACTTGAAGGCCTTTCAGAACATGTTTTATCACCAGTAGTTAGAAAGACACTTTTTAACTTCTGATGATGGATCGTGTTAAAAATATACTTTTTGACTGCTGATTTAATACATGTTGCGAAATGTTTTCAAAGTTTCTACTTGGAATTTAACGTTGTTGAGAATGACTAAGGTTTCAGGTATATATTTTACTGTTTTCACCATGTATCTTTCCTGCCTCTCCATATAAGGTCTGCGGATTCGATCCTAGCCAAGGTTAATGACTTTTTAAAATGAAAATTCGAGAGACAGCTTCTTCACGTAGCGACGTGCTTCATATTAAATAACTCTCGGATATGATGTATATGAAATATATATATATATATATATATATATATATATATATATATATATTTCCCAGCAGAAGGAGTTATTTCACTGGGGAATAGGTTTAGCACATATGGCAGAATTTATCGAAAGTAAACTGACCTATCAAATATCGAAACAAATATGTAAGTTGTGTCACTACTAGGTTTAACTGAAATATATATTTTAAAGAATTCAGGTTATGTAAAAAAAATGTTCTTTTAATATCATTGAGACAGCCAACAACAAACACAAGCGTCCAAAATGGATCCTGGACAACACTTGACCGGTGAAAGCTGATAGGGCACACACACACACACACACACACACACACACACACACACACACACACACACACACACACACACACACACAGAAACACACAAACACACACACACACACAGAAACACATTACACAATTATTCAATTACAATTACAACATTAGCATATAATGTGCATTAATAAAATATATTAATACAACAAATTAAAAACTAATAACTAATCTTACTGCTACAGGTTCATCCCACCAGTTCCAGATAAACTGACATCACCTGACAACTACAGATAGAACAGCAACAACTGAAGTATAAAAAAAAATAAAAATGCACGTTACCATAATTGTACGAATAATTGTAATAATCTGAAATGTACGCACATTATATTTAAATAAAGAGAAGCCTGGATGCCCTCCCAATATAGAGTCATTCGAAAGCCAAACGTGGCAAGATCCCGCGTGATCGACTATTCCGATTGAGGTTTTAAGCAGTTTCCCTCAATCCAAAGGGCAAATGCTGGAATAGAACCCCAAAAGGTCCACTTCCAGCTTCACTCTGCTAATTAACTTCAAATTTGAATTCAAAATTTAAACCGGGGCTAATGTATTTTACAGGAACCCGGGGTTCTACCTATTAAGGAGGACCAAAATGGATCGCTCACCGCCAACACTTACGTGATGGCCGCAGAGCTTTCCATCTATCTATCTATATGGAAGCTTTATATTAAACTGTGGGGGTATAGGGAGACCAGAATTATCAACGGGGATTTTAATCTGATGGAGGATCCTCTCAGCTATCCGGGATGTTATATTTGTAATCGATATGGTATCACGTATCACAAGTGATTTTAAAGGATAAATTACATGATTTTGTAATTGCAAATTTACATGGTCTCACAGAAGATTAGAATGAAAAGATCAAGAACGAATTCTATTAAGAATTAGAATGCATATTTGGTAGACTTTAGCAATGACATATGAAAATTGTTTAGGGTATTTTAATGCAAAGGGAGAACAAGAAGTTATAATCAGGCCAACAATAGGAAAATTTAGTCTGCATGGAAATAGTAACATCAAAGAAATTCATTGTAAAGAGCACAACATTCTAGCATAAGGATATCCATAAATGAGCGTCTCCAGATGGCGAAACGCAAAACTAGATAGATAATAGGCTGTATAAGTAGATAAACGCTAGCATTCTGGAATAATAGATGTTAGTTAGAGAGTTAGACTACAATTCAGATCACCATTTGGTCAGGGTGAAACTCAGTGAAAAGTTATCGCTTATGATAAGTAGAGAACACTAAAGATGATTCTGAAAATGTTGAACTAAAATAAATTGAGAAATGGTGAACTGAAATAGGACTATATTATTTTGAAAGACTGAAATATTGAGATGAAAATTTAACCGATATAACTGTAGAATGGGAAACTATACGAAATTCTATTAACTTTTTAGCATCAGAAAGCGAAGATTATTTAAAAAGAGATAGAAAATAAAAAAAATAGTTTTATGAGGAATGTGCTGACAATGCAAATAAAAGAAAAGCTAGAAAAAATAATTTACGAACCAAATAAAGTAAATTAAAAATAGTTTCATAACATAAGGCTAGAAACCACTATGTTTTCAAGGAATAAAAACAGAAATATTTATAGAGAATATTAAAAATCTCGAAGTGAACGCGAAATATAGGAACATCAGCTAATTGTATCAGGGAATTAGTACCCAAAGTAAGGGTTTCAAGCTAGAATAAAAGATACGCTGGTTGCTTAGTATGATTTGGGAAAAAAAAAGCACTTCCAGATGAAAGGAAGGAATCAATTATCGTACCAATTTATAAGAAAAGAGATAAAACTGATTGCAACAACTACAGGGGCATCTCATTACTTTCAGCTTCGTACAAAATTCTAACAAATATATTAGTGAGCAGACTTACTCCATATATTGATGACATTCTAGGAGATCATCAATGTGCATTTAGAAGAAACAGGTCTACAACAGATCAGATTTTTAGTATAAGACAGATTTTAGAAAAGAAATGGGAATATAATGGTACTGTACATAAACTATATGTAGACTTCAAAAAAGTATATGATTCAATTAAGAGGGAGAAGTTATATAGTATCCTGCTGGAGTTCGGAATTCCTAAAAAGTTAGTAAGACTTATACGAATGTGTCTAAATGGCACAAAGAGTAGGGTGCGTGTAGGCAAACAGTTTTCGGACACTTTTGAAATCCATAATGGGTTGAAGCAAGGAGATGCACTATCTCCCCTACTATTTAATTTTGTACTAGAGCATGCCATTAAATCTTTAGAGAATGAGGAAGGCTTACAACTCAATGGTATTAATAAGCTGTTAGTTTATGCTGATGATGTAGTACTACTGGCCGATAGCGAGGAGATACTAAAGCCCAACACGCACACACTATTGAGTAACACTAAGAAATTAGGACTGGAAGTAAATATCAATAAAACTAAATATATGGTCATACGTAGAATTTCATTATGTAACGGAAATGGACAGCTAATGACAAATGAGGGAAGTTGTGAGGAAGTGGCTGAATTCAAATACCTAGGAACAATAATCACAAATAGGAATGAGATGCACAAAGAAATTAAACATAGGCTCAATTCTGGAAATGCGTGCTATTATGCATTGCAGAGACACTTGATGTCCCAACTCCTATCAAAAAAACGTTAAACTGAAAATATATAAAACTATTATTCTACCAGTTATATTATATGGGTGCGAAACATGGACTCTTACTTTAAGGGAGGAAAGGAGATTACAAGTATTTGAGAATAAAGTACTTAGGAAAATTTTTGGACCAAAGAGAGATGAACAGACAGGTGAACGGAGAAGACTACATAACAATGAACTACATGGTCTTTATAGGAAGCCTGATATAATAAGAACAGTTAAGTCTCGTAGACTGTGACATGTTGCACGTATGGGGAATGAAAGACTTGCATGGAAGCTTCTTGTAGGAAAACCAGAGGGAAAACGCCCAGTTGGTAGACCAAAAATGAGGTGGGAGAATAATATTAACTATGATTTGAGGGAAGTAGATTATACAGGGAATGATTGGAGGGCATAAGCTCAAGATAGGGATGTATGGAGAGCTTATGTCCGCGCGGCCATGGACCTATGGGTTCGATAGTGCCAGTGAGTAAGTAAGTATAAATATAATTAGGAATATAAATGAGGATATGATTGCAGATTCCTGGAATATAATAAATATTATGTAAAATTACTTTAATTAGTTATTGATTGTACATGCAGAACAGGATATTGAAGATAATGATTTACAGACAACATAAATATTAGTCACAAGACCAAAGCGCTTTAGTGGTTGAAGTGACAATGGAAATTAAAGGTTTACAAAACATCAGTTTCAGATGAGATCCCAGCAGAAGTGATTAATTGTGGAACATGAAAATTTATGCAAAGGATATACCGGTTGCTTAGTGTGATTTGAGAGAAAGAGGTATTCCAAAAGAATGGAAAGAATCTATTATCGTACAAATCCATAAGAAAGGAGATACTATTTGCTGTAAATATCAGGGCATTTCATTACTTTCAAGTTCACACAAAATTATAGCTAGTATATTAGCACCTAGACTTACCCTGATATTGATGACATAATAGGTGATCATTCATGTGACTTCAGAATAAATAGGTCTACAATAGAACAAATGTTTATTATAAGACAGACTATAGAAGAAAATGGAAATATAGTGACACTATGCATCAACTACGTGTAGCCTTCAAAAAGCCACCCGATTCAATTAAGAGGGAGAAGTCGTGTAGTAGTGTCCTGCTGAACTTAGGAATACCTAAACATTTAATTAGACTTATTCGAATGTATCTAATGACACAAAGAGTAGGACGCGGGCAGGCAAACCGTTTTCAGATACTTTTGAAATTCACAAAGCAAAGAGTATGGCATATAATCCTTAGAGGATGAACAGGTCGTACAACTCAATGCTATTAATTAGCTTTTGTTATATGCTGATGATGTAATATTAGAAGGCGATAGAGAGGAAATACTAAAAACCATAAACACATTTTATTAAATAACACTAACAAACTGGGTCTGGAAGAAAGTACAGATAGTATTAAATATATGGTCACACATAGAAATACATTACATAATAGACATTGACAGTTGATAACAAATGGGGGAAATTGTGAAGAAATGGCTGAATTAAAATACCTAGAAATAATAATATTATAAACAGGAATGAGACACAGGAAAATATTAAACATAGGCTCAAATCTGAAAAAAAATCAGGGACTCTTGTTATCCCAACGTCCCTAAAAAAAAAAGATAAACCAAAATATATATAACTTATATTCTTTCAGTTATATTTTATGTATTTGAAACATGTCCTCTTACCTTAAATAAGAAGAAAAAGATTACGAGGATTTGAGAATAAATTTCTTAGGAAAACTTTTGAACCAAAGCGATAAGAAAGAGAGGTTAATGTCGAAGATTACAGGGAGTCCGATGTTTCAGGGTCCTCTTTCAAGGGTTACACTGTATTGAAACTTGAAACTAAGTATGAATATATTAAATAATAATATAAGTGAATAAATTGTCATGTCAAGATGTAACAGGGAGCTGCATGATCGTTATGGGAAACCAGATATAAACCAGTTAAATTTCGTTGACTCTGATGGGTAGAATATTGTGGCACGAACGGAAACGTCTTGTAGGAAACCAAAGGGAAAGCGCTCACCATGTAGACCAAGACTGAGAAGATTGAATTATAATAAACATTATTTAAGGAAGATGAAATTGTACAGGCCATCTGACTCAAGCCGTTCAGTTTCTGGACAGGCAACCAGATAGCCGTCGAGATATGCGGTCAACATTGAATGGTTTCACAGGTGGAAACAGGATTTGCTTAACTGTTCACGTAAATGTAACTAATACTGAATCAAATAATACAAAAAAATTACATTATTTGATTCAATATTATTTTTATTATTTATCATTTATAGTTGGTGTTCAATAGTTGCACGAAATCTACAGCACAAGTTCATTGAACAGAAGAATTTCAATAATGTTTTGTCCACCCTTAGTTGTGTTAGGCGGGATGTCTACAACATTGAACGACTGGAGTCTAATCCCCTGAACAGGGAATTTCTGAAAAATATTAGCTTAGAATATGGACATATAACAAGCTAATGTCCACGCGGCCATGAACACCGGGTTCGATTGTGCCAGTGAGTAATTTAGTTTTATTAAATGTTCTGATTGACCAAACTATAATGTTCTAATTGCACGTTTCGTAATTGAACTTAATATCATCCATTTTATGCCAATAACACAGTCATTCCTCAGATAAATTTCACAAACTGCAAGTCAACAACGTTAATTTAACATTTATTCACCCATTTATTTAAATGCAGTGGCTTTTGAAATTTTCCATTAGGCAATAATGACTGGGGAAAACAAACAATAACAACAAATATTATAAAATGTTCATCATCTTTTCCCTGGCTTCCCAGTATGTGTCCACGAAATTATTGGTTGTTAGGGTTGGGCAAGTCCGGATGTGATCAGCATCAGGGGTACAATGGTAAACTCACCCCCTCGTTGTGTACCCTGGTAACGCTATCTAACGGCTAAGTAGTTTACCACAACACAGATAAAAATGACGACAGGACGTGTAATTTAAAATAAAATTAATTATGTTCTTGTCAATTTTAATATTTTTATAAAGAAAGTCAATTCACTGTTAATAAAGTTAATAAAAAGTTCAGTTCTTTTGGACGTGTTTCAATACTCCTGAGTACCATCTTCAGCTGTCCAGACTGAAGATGATACTCAGGAGTACTGAAACATGTCGAAAAAAACTGAACTTTTTATGAGGTAAGATGAAATAGACTCATTTTATTTATTAAGATGAATCTCATAATGCCAATTTACTAATTAATTTCCTGTATTTTAAAATGCGTTTCTGACCGGCCTCGTGGACTAGTGGTCAGCGTTTCTGACTTCAATTCAGAGGTCCCGAGTTCGAATCCCGTTGAAATCATAAACATTTCTCCTTAAAGTGAATTATTCCTGTGGTTGCCCATGGTCTGGAATTTAGGTTACGTTTAGGTTAAGGACTCTGCTGACGCTTCGTTATAATTTGTCACCCATCATATCATCGGACCTTTCAGATGCCCCAACCTAAGAAATGGATTACAATTTCGTCAATGCCAACGGAAAAAGCCAGAAATGTCATAAAAGACAACGTGGATGGCATTGAACAAAAAGCGTTTCTTCGAGGTTAAAATCTCCAAACCAAATAAAAGCTGGCAAAGAACCAACCGCGTGTTGTCTATCTTACCAAAACTTTAAAATTTAGATATTTTATTTTGAATGAACAAAGAAAGTCTTATGCATATTGCTTATAATGGTAGTTAAGACGACTTTGAAAATTATAAAACTCATGTTTCATAACATATATTTTAATTACTACCATTATAGGCTCATTACATATTATACTAATCTGAAAAGAATTCCCGCCCGGGTGTCCGATACTTTCATTAATTACAAGGCCCAAAAAAAAAATGAATTTTGCCATGGAAAAAAATGCAAAAATACACAGAATTTAGAATAAATCTTACCAAAAAGTCTCACTTGAAAGCGAAGAGTAGCCTCCAGCAGCTGATGCAATTTGTTCACTGAGAGAGGTCTCGCGCTTTGATACTTAACGCTATCTATAAGAGGACATTTACTCGTAAGTACTGTATTAACATATTTAGATAAAAGGAAATAATTGACCATGTTAAAATTCAATGGGTTACATCAAGCAATAACGCCATTTTGATAGAATAATCTCGAACCAATTGAATAATGTGTCTAATATCTCTATAATCATCATCATCATCATCAACAATCACATATTAAGCCCATGTGGCTTGTTCGGGTCTCATAGAATCTAATTCAAAAAGCTGAATCCTTCTGTCTTTCGGTCTACCAACATTCCTGTCTCCTGTGGTTTATAATTAAGAATAATTTTTGGTATGCGCTCATCTTTCATTCTTTGAACATGTTATTTCCAGTTTTTTCTAGATTGTTTTATTTTATCTAAAAGTTTTAAAATATTTAGCTCATATCTAATATCTTCATTTATTCTTTTATCTAGAAGTTTGCAGTCAGCTACTCTCCTCGAAAATCACATTTCAGCTGCTTCTATGATATTCTCTTCTCTTTTAGTTAAAACCCAAAATTCACTACCATACAATAGTAAGGGGACTGCTACTGCTCTATAAAATGTTAGTTTTGTTTCCTTTCTTGTATTTTTAAATATTCTCTTAATTGTGCCACATATATAATTCAATTTATTAAGTTTATTAAAAAGATGTTCATTTTTAAAATAGGACATTTCATAACCCAGGTATTTGTGATACCTCTGGGATTCCAAACTCCTATTTTCATTATTTCGTTTCTGCCTAAATCTTTGTTCCTGTTTCTAGCCAAGGTTGTCAGCGTTGGGACTGTCCTGTTTTCATTATCTAGGAGACTTTTAGTAATAAAGTAGTTCCTCTGGGTACGTTACTGGCGTTCCACAGAGTGAGATGTACGATGGGATTGCCATCTTAAGGCTAGACATCGTAATCCCCAGTTGTAAGAACCCCAAATGGAGGGCTGCCTCTTCCGCTCTTATGGACCGTTGAGGACTTCTTCCTTGTTACCCCGGAAATGGGTCTCCAATTTTTTTCCCCTGGAGGAAGGGTGCCTTCCCTGCACATTTATTTTTGTCCATTGAGGTCTTCATATGTTACCCTGTGCAAGGGACCCTTCGATCAGGTACTACACACCTGGCCAGTGTGACCTGAAGCTCGCGAGGGAAGGGACGCTAGACCCTTTGATGAGACTGCCTCACAGAGGGTTCTCATCCGCTACCCATCATGACTCTATAATATATCCTAACTTACAGGGTGTTACCGAAATGAGTGCAGATTTTTCGTGTGGTGGTAGGAAACATTCATACAAGTATTTTAACATGAACATTTAACAATGAACATTGGGTCGGAATTGCATTGCTGTGGGTCTACAGAGTAAAACAGTATTTAAAATTGTTGAACACATTGTTGTTAATTTATTAATTCTAAGAAAAATGGAAGGCATTACATGTTATTTAACAGCAATTGTTGGAAATGGCGACCATTGACCTGGATGCGCAGCTACGCGCGTCTCACCTCGGACTGATGAACTCTAAGAAGCGCATCTGGATGCTCCCTGATTTCCGCAGTAGCTGCCACGATCTTTACTACAAGCTCTGAAGCTATGCATCCAGGTCAGTGGTCGTCATTTCCAACTATTACTGTAGAATAACATGTAATATCTTCCATTTTTCTTAGAATCAATATATAATCAACAATGTGTTCAACAATTTTAAATACTCTTTTAATCTGTAGACCCACAACAATGCATTTCCGACCCAAGGTTCATTGTGTTAAAATACTTGTATGGATGTTCCCTACCACCACACGAAAAATCTGCACTCATTTCGGTAACACCCTGTATAATCACACGGATTAAAAGAATTATGGAAGGATTCAGATATATTTATAGGGAATTATATATTAATTTACACTGCCTTAATTCAAAGCAATTTATTTTGAACTGGGCGCTAAAATTAATATAATCATTATTATAAGAGTCGGCCGCGGTGGATTTGTTCCTTGCCTCTGGTCTCGAGGGTCACAGAGTTCAAACTCGGGTCGATGGATTTTTTTAGGATGAATAAATCCAAGCAGCAAGTCCTCCGGGAAGAACTTTAAGCCGTGGGTCCCGAGTCTGAAGTAAAATTTACCAAACTCATCGTCCTAGTAATACCTGGTTGCCTGCTAGATGTCTCATTGAGTCGACGTGTTGACAGCATGCCATTCATGGCATCTATGGGCAAACAAGGAAACTAAATTAACTTGGTCTAGTGACTCCTGACAAGGCTATGACTTAACGATTGTGCTGTCATTATATGTAGATATATAGATATAATTGTAGAAGTGGTTAAACGTTACATTTTTCACTTTGATGTCTACAAATGAAAAATAAATGTTTTAAGTAAACATTTAATAAAAAAATATTACAAAATATTACAACCGTTAGGATCTGTTGATGTAATAATTGACGTAAAAATAATCTCATCTATGTATAAAATGTCATACTCAGACATAAAGTTTAAATCTGTTGCTCTATTAGGCACAGCTAATAAAATTAGATAATTAACATAAGAAGGCCACAACTACATAAACAATCAAATAAATTGTTAGAGAAAAAGTAAAATAAAAATATCCTCAACGTGTCCAACTCAAGATCGGGTCGAGGGATGAGATGAGATGAGATGAAGCCCTTGTATAGAGGTCTGTGAATGACAAGGGTGCCGGTCGATCACGCCTGACGCACCATCACGGGGCAGATGAACCAAATGAAGCGAAATGGATGAGATGAATATGGAGAAATGGGGGGGGGCAGATTAACCAAATGAAGCGAAATGGATGATATGAATATGGAGAAATGGTGGAATGAAATTATGGCCGGGGAAAACGGGATAAACCCCTGAATAAAACCACCCCAAGCTCCGTTTCGTTCACCACGAAACCCACATGGAGCGACTGAGACTCGACTTCGGGACCCCGGCGGTTACAGGCGAACGTCTAACCGCTTGCGCCACGGAGTCGCCTTAGTACGTGGTTAAAAATAACAGAATGTAGTATAAAAATAGGTCTTTTATACTGTTTAATTTGAAGGATTTTTAATTTTTAATCAGTTATCCTTGAGACGGGCTGCATTTGTTACTGTATACATGTGTAAATTGACAGAAAGTTGTGAAAGAGAAAATCATGTTATGTCCTCCAAGTAATTTCTTATCCATTTTATATGTGGTTGAAGTTATCTTCCCGGTCATGTTGCATGTACTCTGGATTATTCAGGCTAGACATTATTGATAATATAAATCGCAGAAATCAAAGATCACACCATTACTATAGCGTAATTTCTTGAATTATGTCTAATTTCTTTTATCGGAGCACTGCTCCGTTTGTAACCAAAGGATCTCAAATTCGAACCTGGTCAAAGGAGATGAATTTCTTATTGAAATAATTCGGGGATGCTATTTTCTTATCAGTGGAAGATACAAGTAGAAGGGCGCGTTAAATAACTTTAGGATTTATGATGATACTTCAAAATAATTATTTTAGAAAAGTGTTATATTTACTTATTTCCAAACTACTGGACTAACGAGCAGTAGATGAAGGAATTCTGTCCTTGAGAGACAACACAAGTTTGTGAGCTTGAGATAAGTTACAGTACATGTTTGCATAAGTGTTAAGAGTCCTAATGTTAATAAATTGAAAAAAATGACTAGATTAATATTTGTATAAATGTACACTGTGTCCACAGAAACATTCACACTATGTGTATCCAAAAATTAATACCGGTGCACCGCTGTGCCGCGATTATGATGGCACTGTACATCAAATTCAGAAATGCATAGCATTTCATTAACAAGGAGAAATTTTAGAGTATAATGCTAGAATTCGGAGTTTTTGAAAGGTTAGTTATACGTATTCGAATGTGTCTAAACTATACAAGAAGTAGTTTTAAGATTATTTTGAAATTGGCAATTGATTAATAGTATATTACGATGCGAGGTTGGGAAGTGGTTTTTAAAGAAGCGAGGAAATGTTTAAAACCGAGCGAAAGCGAGGATTTTAATTTCCGAGATTCTGTAAAACACTTCACAAATGTGCGTTGTGCATTATTTTTTGCGCAATGATGTTTTCAAAATAATAAATAATAGTAAAATAATAGCATCTTTGTTGGAAATATTGCGTTCATTATAAACAAGTGACTAACGTTAATAGTGTGGGCAATGTTTATTAGTTTAAACTACAGGAGGCCGTGAGACCAATTAGTAATAACATGGCGTCAAGTACGTATTTGTTTTATATTGCTTCAATTAAAGTTCAATTTATTTAAAATGCAGTGATTTATTTCATATAATGTATATTAACACTATATTTTGGACATATTTTGTATATACATTAAACGTAGTGTACATAAAGGGCAGTGATTTTACTTCCCGCACGAGGTTTATCATATCTAACATTACAATATAGTTACTTAAGTTGGCATCCCCGAAATGTAGGAAATTGAACTTTTAATTATGATCGCCATTGCTGTAAGTCCGACAAAACGCACTATCGCGCAAAAAATAATTCAATTTTGCACTTGAACCTGCAACTATGTACTTAGATGATACAGAGGGGCGTACAACTCAATAGCATTAATATGCTGATACACTATTTTACTTATATATTCTTTTAACACAGAATGTCATTGAGTGTATATTTATTTACTATTTATACTCTCATTAATTTTGTGATACAGTGAAATTAAGTAAAATATTAAAATAAATACCTACCAAGGTGTTTATTCTAATAATTTACTCTATGATTATTCACCTCAACTGAGTTTTATTATCAATTTTATTAATGATGATACAATGAATATAGTGATTATAATGACGTGGCTCCTGGGAATGAAGTTTCAACCCGCATTTGCTTTGAGGATTCAGGAACATTAGAAAAAAACTCAGATTGGTGTTACTGGGTTTGAACGCGGAATTTCCAGAATAGCAGTCAAACTTGGGTATTACACGTAATCTAGATTGTTAGCAATGAGTTTAATAATCCCAACAAATACGGATTAGATATTAATGTCGTAATTTTGGACATATAATTTTTCATCCCCTCTCAATCTCCTACGTGTGATAATGGATTAAATGGAACTATTGATACAAACCTATACCATTTACTTTTCTATTAAATATACCTTTTGATTCATAATTATAATTTTGAGCTATCTTGACATCTAAATTGTCGTGAATCTGCTGAGCGATCGTGACATCTTCATTGTCTTGAATCAGCTGAGTGATCCTGACATCTACATTGTCTTTAATCAGCTGAGCGATCCTTACATCTACATTGCCTTGAATCAGCTGAGGGATCCTGGCATCTACATCGTCTTGAATCAGCTGAGTAATACTGACATCTACATGTCTTGAATCAGCTGAGTGATACTGACACCTACATTGTCTTGAATCAGCTGAGTGATCCTGGCATCTACATTGTCTTGAATCAGCTGAGCGATCCTGACATCTACGTTGGCTTGAATCAGCTGAGTGATCCTGACATCTACATTGTCTTGAATCAGCTGAGCGATCCTTACATCTACATTGTCTTGAATCAGATGAGCGATCCTTACATCTACATTGTCTTGAATAAGTTCAGTGATCCTGACATCTACATTGTCTTGCATCAGCTGAGCGATCCTGACATCTACATTGTCTTGAATCAGCTGAGTGATCCTGACATCTACAGTGTCTTTAATCAGCTGAGCGATCCTAACATCTATATTGTCTTGAATCAGCTGAGTGATCCTGACATCTATATTATCTTGAGTCAGCTGAGCGTTCCTGACATCTACATTGTCTTGAATCAGCTGAGTGATCGTGACATCTACATTGTCTTTAATCAGCTGAGTGATCCTGACATCTACATTGTCTTTAATCAGCTGACTGATCCTGACATCTACTTTCTCTTGAATCAGCTGAGCGATCCTGACATCTACATTGTCTTGAATCAGCTGAGCGATCCTGACATCTACGTTGGCTTGAATCAGCTGAGTGATCCTGACATCTACATTGTCTTGAATCAGCTGAACGATCCTGACATCTACATTGTCTTGAATCAGCTGAGCGATCCTGACATCTACATTGTCTTTAATCAGCTGAGCGATCCTTACATCTACATTGTCTTGAATCAGATGAGCGATCCTTACATCTACATTGTCTTGAATAAGCTCAGTGATCCTGACATCTACATTGTCTTGCATCAGCTGAGCGATCCTGAACATCTACATTGTCTTGAATCAGCTGAGTGATCCTGACATCTACAGTGTCTTTAATCAGCTGAGCGATCCTAACATCTATATTGTCTTGAATCAGCTGAGTGATCCTGACATCTATATTATCTTGAGTCAGCTGAGCGTTCCTGACATCTACATTGTCTTGAATCAGCTGAGTGATCCTGACATCTACATTGTCTTTAATCAGCTGACTGATCCTGACATCTACTTTGTCTTGAATCAGCTGAGCGATCCTGACAACTTACATTGTCTTGAATCAGCTGAGCGATCCTGACATCTACATTGTCTTGAATCAGCTTGAGCGATCCTGACATCTACATTGTCTTGAATCAGCTGAGCGATCCTGACTTCTACATTGTCTTGACATCAGCTGAGTGATCCTAACATCTACATTGTCTTTAATCAGCTGAACGATCCTGACATCTACATTGTCTTGAAGCAGCTGAGTGATCCTGACATCTACATTGTCTTGAATCAGCTGAGCGATTCCTGACATCTACATTGTTTGAATCAGCTGAGTGATCCTGACATCTACATTGTCTTGAATCAGCTGAGCGATCCTGACATCTACATTGTTTGAATCAGCTGAGTGATCCTGACATCTACATTGTCTTGAATCAGCTGAGCGATCCTGACATCTACATTGTCTTGAATCAGCTGAGTGATCCTGATATCTACATTGTCTTGAATCTGCTGAGTGATCTGACATCAACAATGTCTTGAATGAGTGAACCGAGAGATCTACATTGTCTTTAATCAGTTGAGCGATCCTAAAACATCTACATTGCCTTTAATCAGCTAAGAGATCCTAACATCTACATTGCCTTGAATCAGCTGCGCGGTCCTAACATCTAATTGTCTTGAATCAGCTGAGTGATCCTGGCATCTACATTGTCTTGAATCAGCTGAATTGATCGTGGCATTTACATTGTCTTGAATCAGCGTGAGCGATTCTAACCATCTACATTGTCTTGAATCAGTTGAGTGACCCGTTTCTACATTTTCTTGAATCAACTGAGCGATCCCGTTTCTACATTTTCTTGAATCAACTGAGCGATCCCGTTTCTACATTTTCTTGAATCAGCTGAGAGATCCTGACATCTACATGTCTTGAATCAGCTGAATGATCCTGGCATCTACTTTGTCTTGAATCAGCTGAGATCCTGGCATCTACATTGTCTTGAATCAGCTGAGCGATTCTAACATCTCACATTGTCTTGAATCAGCTGAGTGATCCTGTTTCTACATTTTCTTGAATCAACTGAGCGATTCCTGTTTCTACATTTTCTTGAATCCGTGCGTATCCTAACATCTACATTGTCTTTAATCAGTGCGCGATCCTTGACATCTACATGTCTGAAGCAGTGCGTGATCCTGACATCTACATTGTCTTGAATCAGTGAGCGATCCTGACATTCTACCATTGTTTGAATCAGCTGAGTGATCCTGACATCTACATGTCTTGAATAAAGCTGAGCGATCCTGACTCTACATGTTTTGAATACAGCTGAGTGATCCTGACATCTACAGTGGTATGATCGCTGAGCGATCCTGCATCTACATTGTCTTTGAATCAGCTTAGACCGATTCTAAACATCTACATTGTCTTGAATGCAGCTAGTGAATTCCCGTTTCTAACATTGTCTTGAATCCAACGAGCGATCCCGTTCTCTAACATTTCTTGAATCACCTGAGCGATCCCGTTCTTCTTCTTCTTCTTCTACATTTTCTTGAATCGCTGAAGTGATCCGCCATCTAATTGTCCTTGAATCAGCTAAGCGATTCTGACTTCTACTTGTCTTGAATCAACTAGTGACCTGAACCTCTACATTATCTTGAATCGGCTGAGCGATCCGACATCTACATTGTCTTGAATCGGCTGAGTGATCGTGACTCTATATTTCTTGATCAGCTGAGTGTATCCTGACCTCTTAGCTTAAAGCCTTGAATCAGCTGAGTGCGAATCCTGACATCTACATTATCTTTAATCAAGCTGAGCGATCCTGACATCTACATTATCTGATCAGGCTGATCGATCCTACATCTACATTGTATTTTAATCCGCTGAGGGCGTCCTGATATCTACATTGTCTTGAATCCATTGAGGGAATCGGACATCTCTGTATTGACGAAGGTGAGTGAACCTTACATGTATTGGGGAAATTGGTATAAGCCACTAACGTTTTAGTAGTAAAACAACCTGAAATATTTAGCAAAGACTTAATGTTGTGTTATATATTACATATAATTATCTTGGACCAATAATTTCATACAGGTCGCCTCATTTTGGTATTTAGTAGATATGTCAATATACGTAAAAGAAATTGAAAGAAAAGCTTACCTAAGGGTGGCATCGTTATACAGCAGTCACTTCTGACTCTTACCTATACTAATTTAAAACAAAAACATTGCATTACATGAGCCGCGTGTATGTGAGCATCGTTCATCAGTTAAAAGTCACAGTATGTACAATGCCACGTAAAAGCCTCTATCAAATGAAGAAAATCAAGAGTTAGTGCCTTCACGAGATGGTCCTTTCCAATAGACAATACCTACGAATTGAGCTTGTAAGATATGTCATTTGATCATTTTTTGTCAAACAGGGCCACAATATGAAACGGAAATATGGACGGACAACGAAAAAATGTCTTAGTCGCACTAAAACGTCCTCCTTTTACTTAAAGCAAAATAAGAGTATGTTTTCTTTTCTCGCAATCCCAGGCTGATTTGAGTTGTCAGTAACACCAGCGATAAGACCAATTCTGTCAGAAGACAAATGAACCCTAAAATTTAAAAAGTCTTGGTAAACTCCTCTGAACATGCACAAAGAAAGCTCGAATGGCTTTTGCTGAAGAACACATAATCCGGACCTCAGAAGGGGAATAATGTATGTTCAGTGATGAAAAGAAGTTAATCTGGATGGCCGATGGC
Source organism: Diploptera punctata (assembly GCA_030220185.1). NCBI lineage: Eukaryota > Metazoa > Arthropoda > Insecta > Blattodea > Blaberidae > Diploptera > Diploptera punctata. The sequence continues at coordinate 1,311,854 of JASPKZ010000038.1, read as the reverse complement.
CCTTCAGAGTATTACTGGAACTGGAACGACGTCCGTACTGAGAGCATGTTAGAATCAGTAGAAACTTTGGTGGTGGAGGCCTTATATTTGGGCAGGCATTCTGCTTTAAAAGGAAATCAAAATACAGGGTACCACCAAGATGAATCTGAGTCTACACTACTGAGGGTTCTGGAGTCCCTAATTGATACGAAGGTATGAGGAATTTGGCGAAGATCTAATTTTTCAGCCAGATAATGCCTCCATTCACTTGTCTGCCAATCAGGAGTTGATCCGGAAGAAGAAAACCACTTTTGAGAACGTGCCAGTCATATCCTGATTTAAAAACCCATTGAGACTTATGGGGGAATCCTGGCAAGGCGTGTGTGTGGCACTGAAGTTTTGACAGTGACTGATCAGAAAATATTTTTCAGGAGAGTGGGCTTCAAAATTCAGCAGTGGAGAAATAACACCCAATCAAGTCAATGCAAAGAGAATCTTTTCCAATAATTAACCACATGGAGGTTCAACTAATTGTGAACTTGTTTGTAAACTTTGGTCGCTCAGTATTTTTTGGTTTATCTGTGACTACACAAAGTGCCTTTAACTAATTTCCACCCATATTTGAGAATGGTTTCAGTTTTCATGTACGTTTTTGGACGGAAATGAATAATTATTTTGCCATTATTTGGTGTGTAGTTTACTCATACCTCTAAGTTATATAGAAAAATGGTCAAAGAAAGAGTAAATAAACTTGTGTTAACCCTTTTAACAATTGGCTGTATAACCAATTTCCTCCATTGTATATTGCTTGAAAAAGCACCGAGTGATCATGACATTTACATATTCTTGAATCAGCTGAGTGAAACTGACATCTAAATTTCTGAATCAGCTGAGTGATCCTTACATCTACATTGTTCTTGAAGCAGCTGAGAGATCCTACATCTCATTGTCTTATTCAGCTGAGGCGATCCTGACACTACATTTTCTTGAATCAAGCTGAGGGCGATCCTGACATCTACATTTTCTTGATCAGCTGAGATCCTACATCGACATTTTCTTGAATCAAGCTGAGGCGATCCTGACATCTACATTGTCACTTTTAATCACTGAGCGAATCCGTACATCTACATTGCTTGAAATCAGATGAGGCGATCCTTACATCTACAATTGGTCTGAATCAGCCGTGATCCTGACCTCTACATTGTCTTGCTCAGCTGAGGCGAATCCTGACATCTACATTGCCTTGAATCACTGAGTGATCCTACATCTACAGTGTCTTTAATCAGCTGAGCGATCCTAACTCTATTGTCTTGATCAGCTGAGTATCCTGACATCTCTATTATCTTGAGTCCAGGCTGAGGGCGTTCCTGACATCTACCTTGTCTTGAATCAGCTGAGTGATCGTGACATCTACATTGGCTTTAATCATCTGAGTGATCCTGACATCTACATTGTCTTTAATCCATCTGCTATCCTGACATCTACTTTGTCTTGAATCAGCTGGAGGGGGGGCGATCCTGACATCTACCTTGTCTTGAATCAGCTGACGATCCGGACATCTACATTGTCTTGAATCAGCTGAGTGGGCGATCCTGACTTTACATTGTCCTTGTTGAATCAGCTGAGTGTCCTAACATCTACATTGTCTTTAATCAGACTGAGGCGGGATCCGGAATCTACTTGGCTTGAAGGCATCTGGTGATCCTGACATCTACATTGCCTTGAATCATCTGAGCCGAATCCTGACATCTACAAGTGTCTTGAATAAGCTCAGTGATCCTGACATCTCCTTGTCTTGCATCAGCTGAGCGAGCCTGACATCTACATTTGTTTTTTGAATCAGCTGGTGATCCTGACTCTACATTGTCTTGAATCAGCTGAGCTGATCCTGACATCTACAAGTCTTGAATGAGTGAACCAGGACATTTACATTGTATTTAATCAGTTGAGCGATCCTAACATTACATTGCCGTGAATCAGCCTGAGCGATCCTAACATTCTAAATTGTCTTGAATCAGCTGAGGATCCTGGCATTCTACATGTCTTGGATCCGCTGAGTGATCCTGGCATCTCCATTGTATTGAATAAGCTGAATGATCATGGCATCTACATTGTGGCAAGCTGAGGATCCTAACATCTACATTGTCTTGAATAAGTGAGCGATCCGTTTATACATTTGTCTTGAATCAAACTGAGCGATCAGTTTCTACATTTTCTTAATCAAACTGAGCGATCCCGTTTTACATTTTCTTGAATTCAGCTGAGAGATCCTGACATCTACTTGTCTTGATCAGCTGAGCGATTCGACTTTTCATTGCTTTAATCAACTGAGTGACCCTGACATCTCATTATCTGAATCGGTGCGCGATCCTGACATCTACATTGTCTTGAATCGGGCTGAGTGATCGTGACAATCTTATGGTCTTGAATCAGCTGAAGTGATCCTGAACATCTACATATCTTGAATCAGCTGAGCGATCCTGACATCTACATTATCTTGAATCAGCTGAGCGATCCTGACATCTACATTATCTTGAATCAGCTGAGCGAATCCTGACATCTACATTGTATTTAATCAGCTGAGCGATCCTGATATCTACATTGTCTTGAATCAACTGAGTGAATTGACATCTGCGTTGTCTTGAATAAGGTGAGTGAACCTTGACATATACAGTGGAGGAAATTGGTATAAAGCCACTAACTTTTTAGTAGTAAAAACAACCTGAAATATTTATTGCAAATACCGTATGTGTGTCATATATTACATATAATTATCTTGGACCTAATTTCAATACAGGTCTCCTCATTTTGTATTTATTATATTGTTAAATAATACGTAAAATCAAAGAAAAAGCTTACCTAAGGGTGGTAATCGGTATAAAGCCAGGTCAACTTCTGGCTCTTTACGAGACATAAATTTAAAAAACAAAACATTGCATTTACATGGAGACGACGTGTATATGAGCATCGTTCATCAGTTTTAAAAGTCAGCAGTACGTACAATGCCACGTGGAAAGCCTTCTATCAAATGTAAGAGAAATCAAGAGTTATTGCCTTCAAGGGAGAGGGGCCTTCCAATAGACAAATACCTACGAAATTGAGGCCTGAAGATATGTCATTGATCATTTTGTCAAACTGGGCTCACACATATGAAAAAACGGGAAATATGGACGGACACGAAAATTGTCTGAGCGCACTAAACTTCTCATTTTACTTAAAGCAAAAGTAAGAGTATGTTTCTTCTCTCAAATCCAGGCTGATTTGAAGTTGTCAGTAACAGCCAGACGAGTAAGGCCAAATTCTGTCAGAAGTCAAGAACCTAAATTTAAAAAAAAGTCTTAGTAAACTACCTCTGAATAATGTACATAAGAAAGCTAGAATGGCTTTTTGCGTGAAGAACACATATCCTGGACCTCAGAAGGGAATAATGTAATGTTCATGATGAGAGAAAGGTTAATCTGGATGGGCCTGATGGCCTTCAGTATTACTGGAACGACCTCCGTACTGAAGAGCATGTTAGAATGAGTGGAAACTTTGGTGGTGGAGGCCTTATGATTTGGGCAGCATTTCTGCTTTTAAAGGAAGATCAAAAATAGCATGGATACCACCAAGTGAATTCTGAGTCCTACACTGAGGAGCTTCTGGAGTCCTAATTGATACGAATGTATGAGGGAATTTGGCGAAAGATCTAATTTTTCAGCCAGGATATGCTTCCATTCACGTGTCTGCCAAATCAAAGGAGTGATTCAGGAAGAAAGAAATGCCACTTTTGACGTGGCCAGTCAGAAGTCCTGATTTAAACCCGATTGAGAACTTATGGGGGATCCTGGCAAGGCGTGTGTGTGAACGGAAGTTGGGACAGTAACTGAGCAGAAAAATATTTTCAGGAAGAGTGGGCTTCAATCTCAGTGGAAGAAATAAACACCCTCATCAAGTCAATGCCAAGAGAATTCTCCAAGTAATTAACAACAATGGAGGTTCAACTAAATTGTAGAAACTTTGTTGTAAACTTTGCGCTCAGTCTTTTTGGTTTAATCTGTGAAATACACAAAGTGCCTTTTATACTAATTTCCACCCATATGTGAGAATGGTTTCAGTTTTCATGTACTTTTTTGGACGGAAAGAATAATTAATTTGACATTATTTGTGTGTAGTTTATACTCAATCACCTCCTAAGTTAATATAGAAAAATGCCAAAGAAAGAGTAAATAAACGTGTGTTAACCCTTTTAACAAGTGGCTTTATACCCAATTTCCTCCATTGTTATGTCTTGAAGCAGCTGAGTGATCATGACATTTACATATTCTTGAATCAGCTGAGTGAAACTGACATCTACATTTTCTTGAATCAGCTGAGTGATCCTTACATCTACATTGTCTTGAATCAGCTGAGAGATCCTAACATCTACATTGTCTTAATTCAGCTGAGCGATCCTGACATCTACATTTTCTTGAATCAGCTGAGCGATCCTGACATCTACATTGTCTTGAATCAGCTGAGCGATCCTGACATCTACATTTTCTTGAATCAGCTGAGCGATCCTGACGTACGCACACTGTCTTCAATGAGATGAGCGATCTTGACATCTACATTGACTTGAATCAGCTGGGTGATCCTGACATCTACATTGTGTTGAATCAGCTGAGGGATCCTGACATCTACATAGTCTTGAATCAGCTGAGCGAATCTGACATCTACACCCCTTGAATCTTCTGAGTCGATCCTGACATCTCCACAGTCTTGATTCAGCTGAGTGATCCTGACATCTAAATTGTCGTGAATCAGCTGAGCGATCGTGACATCTTCATTGTCTTGAATCACTGAGTGATCCTGACATCACATTGTCTTCAATCAGCTGAGCGATTCTGACATCTACATTGTCTTGAATCTACTGAGGAATCCTGACATCTACATTGTCTTGAATCAGCTGAGCGATCCTGACATCTACATTGTCTTGAATCAGCTGAGCGATCCTGACATCTACATTGTCTTGAATCAGCTGAGCGATCCTGACATCTACATTTTCTTGAATCGGCTGAGCGATCCTGACAACTAAATTGTCTTGACTCGACTAAGCGATCCTGACATCTACATTGTCCTGAATCGGCTGAGCAATCTGACATCTACATTGTATTGAATAAGCTGAGTGATCGTGACATCTACATGGTCTTGAATCAGCTGAGTGATCCTGACATCTACATTGTCTTGAATGAGCTGAGTGATCCTGACATGTACATTATCTTGAATCAGCTGAGCGATCCTGACATCTGCACTGTATTGAATCAGTAGAGCGATCCTGGCATCTACATTGGCTTGAATCAGCTGAATGATCCTGCCATCTACATTGTTCGAATCATCTGAGCGATCCTGATATTTACATTTTCTTGAATCGGCTGAGTGATCCTGACATCTACATTGTCTTGAATCAGCTGAGCGATCTTGAAATCTACATTGTCTTGAATCAGCTGAGTTATCCTGACATCTACACTCTCTTGAATCAGCTGAGCGATCCTGAACACTAAGGAATCTGCACTAATCTCGGTCACCGTTGTAATTTTCAATTTTCACTCTCTTACCCTTTATGGGGTTGCTTGGCGTCAACTTTTTATTTAAATGTCATCGGAACTGTAACCAATCAGCATAGCATTCCCGAAAAATATGGATTCGACACTAATCTTGATAATTGTTTGATAATTTATTTTTGACTCCTTCCACTTACGAGTGTGGGGTAAAACGTGGGCTTAAATGTCATAAAGACTGTCACCAATCAGGTAATCTACCAAGATAACCGTGGTTTCGACACTAATCTCGGTTATTTTCGACATTTTATTTTTCTCTCCTTCTCATTTCTTCAGCCTGAATAAAAAGGGCTCTGTACAAAATTTAACCGCTCATCATTCATCCAAGTAATACCTAGTTACCTAATAGATGCCTCATTGAAGCGATGTGTTAACCACATGTCACTCGTTGACGTCTGTAGGTAAATAATCGTAACTAAATTAGCTTGGTTAAGAAACTCCCGCTAGGATGCACCCATGTCCCCACGCGGGCATGTGTTATTATCATCATCATCATCCAGGGATTAAGCCTGTTGGCTCTTTCCGGTTTCATGAAAGCTAGAATTGTTAAAATTGTTCAGACCATCTTCTGTGTGGGCGACTAACATTTCTCCTTCCGTGCGGTTTATAATTTAGCATGTGTTATATACACACATATCATCTCCTTAGATTTGCGAGGATCAAATTTGGGCTTAAATTTTGTGGAATGTCACCAATCAGCTTACTTTTCATTCCTCCTCACCCCTTAAGAGTGTTGGGTCAAACTTGGGTTTAATAGAATCAGGACTGTCACTAATTAGCTTAGTAAAGCCGAAAACTCTGGATTCGACACAACTGTTGGCTATTTTTGATAAATTTCTTTTAACCATTCTCACACTTGTTCATCCCCTTAGAGGTGATAAGGTCTAACTTGGACTTAAGTACCATCCATACTGTCACCAATCAGCTTAGCGATACCGGAAACCATGAATTCTACAAAAATCTTGACCACTCTTGTTATTTTATTTTCCTCCCCTTCTCATACCCTCAACTCATTAGAGGTTTACTTGGATTTAAATTACATCCAGGCTGTCACCAATTATCTTAGTTATCCCGGAAACTACGAATTTGATAATGATTTCAGTCAATTTGGATTTGTATTTTTTCCACCGCTTCTCAGCCCCTCATCTTAGGGGTGCTAGAGGCCAAAATTGGGCTTAAATGTCATCGAGACTGGCACCAATCTGATAAGCGAACATGAAAACTATAAATTTGACAATCATATCAGTCGTTTTATATTACTTTTACATTTCACCCCCTCAGGTTAAAAGTAGGATTAATTAATATCTGGACTATCAACAATCAGCATAGCGATCCGAAAACTATAGATTTGACACTAATCTCGGTCATTTTTCATTTCTCACCCCCTTCGTATCCCATCACTCCTTTTAGGGTGCTATAGGAATAAAGCTAGGGCTTAAATTTAATCGGAACTGTAACCAATTAGCTCAGGTGCTAAAAGTTGAGCTTGGATTTACATTTTATCAAGACATACACCAATCAAATGAACGGCCACGAAAACTGAAATTCAACTTTAATTAACGGTCATTTTCAATTATTTTTAAATTTCATCCCCTCTCGCCTCCTTCTGGTGACTTTCTTACTGCCACAATAACTTTTCCGGATTGTAAGTTACACGTGTATCGAGTTTAGTTGTAATAATGCCCCAACGTTTCAGAGTTATGTGGGGAAACAAATGATACTTTACAAAATAAAATATTAAAATAAATACGTGGCAGGTGCCGTCATCCTCATCTAGGTTAAAATATTTTTTAAATTAATTAAATTTTATTTTAAGATGTTGTTTAATAATAATTCACTAATTTTTTCAATTAATTTCAATAAATGTTTTTAACAGATAATAAATTAGAGTCAACTTATGTATTTATATTTAAAACAATAAAATTGTACCTCAACAAGTTAAAATTATTTAAAATAATCAACTAAGCTTTTCGAAACTAGCTCCATTTCAAAGCTCTTCTCTTGGTAAAGTAAAGTAATTCCTCTACAGGCCTCAGGAGGCCCTTGGGGTAGTATGAGGTTAAGGCTCCCACTTTGTCTGAACAATCGGCACTTGATGTCAGCCGGGTTGTCAGCCCTGCGTGACGACCGCCTTTACCCCAGAACAAGCGTCTGGTACTCATTTCCGTTAGAGGCTGAATCGACCCCAGGACCATAGTGCCGCCAGAAGGTTTGAGTCAGTTTACCCAACAAATTAAAATTGTTTAAAATAATCAGCTATGCCTTTCGGAACTAGTTCCATTTTCAAAGATGTTCTCTTGGTTATCCAAAAAATTAAAATTGATTAAAACGTACCCAAGAGAACAGCTTTCAAAATGGAACTAGCTCCGAAAGAACCAGCTGATTATTTTAAACAATTTGAATTTGTTGAGGACGACTGTACAATTATTTTTGTTTTAAATATTTAACAACCCTAATGGTGGTTAATAATGCGTTTTAAGAGTATTAGGTTTTTGTGTATTTTTTTCGAAGAATATAAGTTTATTGATACTGTGTATATAGGTTATTATCCCTCCAAAATAATAGAGTGCAGTAGCTTATCCATTGATATCACAATGTGACATGATAAACACACTGAATTAATTTATCTGAAATTGGGAAGGTGCTGTACAGTCATAAATGTAGTTGATATCACATGTGCATTACATGTATGATGACCTTCACGTTTATCCAGCTTTATGCAGATTTCCTACAATAGTATCACATGTTAATTTTCTTTTCGTTGAGGATATAAGAATGAATAGCAGCAGCAGTATGAAAATATCCAGTATTTTTTAACAAACTACTTCAATTTTAATACATGATTGATTAATTTAAAGTTTGATAGCATTGAATTTATTTTAAATTATTCTTTATTTCAAGACGGTGAATTTATAATACTTACTTACTTACTCACTGGCACTATCGAACCCGTAGGTTCATGGCTGCGCGGACATAAGCTCTCCATGCCTATCCTGAGCTAATGTTTTCCAATCATTTCCTGTATAATCTACTTCCCTCAAATCATAGTTAATGTTATTCTCCCACCTCATTCTTGGTCTACCAACTGGGCGTTTTCCTTCTGGCTTTCCTACAAGAAGCTTCCCTGCAAGTCTTTCATTCCCCATATGTGCAACATGTCCTGCCCATCGCAGTCTACGAGACTTAACTGTTCTTATTATATCTGGCTTCCTATAAAGACCATGTAGTTCATTATTATGTAGTCTTCTCCATTCACCTGTCTGTTCATCTCTCTTTGGTCCAAACATTTTTCTAAGTACTTTATTCTCAAATACTTGTAATCTCCTTTCTTCCCTTAAAGTAAGGGTCCATGTTTCGCACCCATATAATATAACTGGTAGAATTATAGTTTTATATATTTTCAGTTTAACGTTTTTTGAAAGGAGTTGGGACATCAAAAGTCTCTGGAATGCATAATAGCATGCATTTGCAGAATTGAGCCTATGTTTAATTTCCTTGTGCATCTCATTCCTATTTGTAATAGCAGCAACATATTGAACAAATTAGTTATGTCGTTGGCCTTCGAAACTCTTGACTTGAGAAGACATGAATTCTAATCCTAGAGGCGATCGGAAATTTCTTTCAGCAAAGAATGTATATATATATATATATATATATATATATATATATATATATATATATATTCGTTTAAAAATTACTCATTTATAAAAAATACAATTCAATATTACTGAAAATTTTAGAACGGTTGAAAACTATTTACATCAGATCTAGAAGACTATATTCTTAAACAATATTAAAGTAAAAGTAAAATGATCCCACAACAGGCCCGGAGGCCCTTGGGTAGTAGGAGGTTAAGGCTCCCACTTTTTCTAGACAATCGACACTTTATGTCAGCCGGGTTGTTAGCCCTGCGTGACGGCCGCCTTTACCCCAGAACAAGCGTCTGGTACTCATTTCCGTTAGAGGCTGAGTCGACCCCAGAGCCATAGTGCCGCCGGAGGATTTGGGTCAGTTTAAAAATCCTGACCCCAACGGGACTTGATCTTAAACAATATTACAACCGAAAATGTTTTAAAAAAAAGTATTTTTTGGGTTTTTTCTGAATTTTTTAACCTAATTACGATCTGAATGAGACATCTGCATTATATGTTCCGCAGATTTATTTTAAATTAATAAATATATGTTTTAACATGGGCACTATATAAACATACATAAAAAATTATAACATTTAAATCAGAATAGGAAATGATATATACTCCTTGAAGATTATTTTCTTTTTTTTTTAAGACTCACTTATCTTGCAAACTCATTGTAAAAAGTAAAGTAAAGTGGTCCCACCATAGGCCTCAGAAGGCCCTTGGGGTAGTAGAAGGTTAAGGCTCCCACTTTTCTGGACAATCGGCAGTTGATGTCAGCCGGGTTGTTAGCCCTGCGTGACGGCCGCCTTTACCCCAGAACAAGTGTCTGGTACTCATTTCCGTTAGAGGATGAATCGATCCCAGGACCATAGTGCCGCCAGAAGGTTTGGGTCAGTTTAAAAATCCTGACCCCACCGGGACTCGAACCCTCGACCTTCCGGCTTGTAGTGTTGTGCCTTAACCATTACGCTACGGTGTGCCCCCGCAAACTGATTGTACAGAATGCATATTTAGGTTTTTTAAATTTCATAAAAGTTACAGACGTGGTGAATTGGTCTACCAAAAAATCTAATAGTAAATAATATATTCTAACAAGTAAATATTTACCATTCAAAACAACAATTTAAATTCATATTTAAAAACTTCCTAAAGTTGCAAAAATAGTGAACAATGTATTCAAACCAAGCTATGCACTAACTCTCTGGCAATATCAAACCCATAGGTCGATTACAGCGCGGACATAAGCTCTCCATACATCCCTATCCTGAGCTAATGTTTCCAATCATCCCCTGTATAATCTATTTCTCTCATCACGGTTAATGCTATTCCCTCACTTCATTCTTGGTCTAAAAACTGGGTTTTTTTCCCTCTGTTTTCCTACAAGTAGCTTACATGCCCCTCTTTCATTCCCCATTCGTGCCACATGTCCTGCACATCTAGTCTACGAGACTCAATTATTCTTATTATATCTGGTTTCCTATAAAGATTATGTAGTTCACTGTTAAGCTGTCTTCTCCATTCGCCCGTTTATCTGTCTTTGGTCCAAAAATTTTTCTAAGAACTTTATTATCAAATACTCGTAATCTCCTTTCCTCTCTTAAAATAAGATTCCATGTTTCGCATCCATATAATATTACTTCAAGAATGTAAAATATTAAGAGATATTGTAATCTTTGGAAAAGAAAATTCAGAAAATAATTTTTAAGGAGAAAAAATTTTACACCTGCACATGCCAATTTACAAAATGTAGCATTATTTAATAAATATATAATATGAATCATAGTAACAATAATAATAATAATAATAATAATAATAATAATAAATGTCATGAACTTGGATTCTATAAATCTCAGGGAGAAATATATATTTGACTACGTGCCTAAAATATGCAAACATATATGAACTTGAACTCCGAAAGGTCCATTTGGCCATGGATAAAATTCAAACACTATACAGAGTTAATATGCATTCTTTATTTAAATAATAATAAAACACTATTAAATAAGCTAGTTAACCATGAAAAAGTGAATTTTTATCATGCAGACTATAATATGTATAAGGTTTCAAATTATATATTATACCTACTTGAGACAGTTTCTTGCGTCGAAAAACTCTCTGAAGATGTAGAAATACTTCACAAGTCTTCACTCCGATACGTCAGAAACACAACTAGCACTGCCACTTCGATCGAAATGATAGTTCATTTACAGTCAACAAATGTTTGCTCATGGTTTATCCTCCTGTTTATCCACACTTAAAAGGGATTTTGGTATTAAATGTAGGTATCATTCCAAACAATATGTCAGGAGAACAAATGCCACATTCGCAGTATATTTGCTTGAATAGAAGCAATAATAATAATTACGTCCCATATTTAACATCACTTCCTGCAGACTTATATTTGACGAGCGTAGACATGGATAGCAGACTCTCTTCTGCCATTTTACATTTGAATCTTGATAACAAATTTCCTCAATCATTCAGTACAACCAAACTTGATGATCTGCTGAACTTTGGCTGTTGATAACTTGTTCTTGTTTATTTAAGATTTCCAAGAATAATTCAACTTCATTACTGATAATACCAATATATAAATATGTTGTATGGTTTACACTTTAGCCCAGTAGCATATTGTGTGACAGGTTATGTAGAGCTAAGTGTTAATCAAACATAAAAATATTATTTAATCCCATATCCTGTTTATTGATAAATATTTTTCGTTGTTAAACAACTCTGTAATAGATTTGCATTTTTTTTTTTTTTTGCCGAGATGGCAGTATATAGCCTACTTCTTAAAATACATTTAGACGTTTCGTATCTACTGTAGCAGATATTTCCTGGAGGCTGTGTCGAAATAAAAAAAATTACCACTCTACAGTCGCCAGAAGATATCTGGTGCAATAGTACCCATGAGTCATCTAGCCTAAAAAAACTATTTTGAAAAGTTTTTTTTTATTTCTTTCAGTATTTGATATTAAATTTACCACTTCTCACTCAGTGACAAATTAAATTTGAAGAGAAAAAAATATATACCTAAATCGGGATTTGAACCCAATATATCTGGTTCTGTACACCAGTGCTTTAAGAGAAAAAAATCTATGTTTAAATCGCAATGCCTAATACCTTAAATCGTTAAAGCACTGGTGTACAGAACCAGATATATGGGTTCAAATCCCGATTTAGGCATATATTTTTTCTCTTTAAATTAAATTTGTCATTGAGTGAGAAGTGATAAATTTAATATTAAATGTCGAATATTAGCTTTACTTGCTAGAAATGTAATGTGCCGATTTCCATTTTAAAGTGCTCTTATTTAAGAGACCGCTAGATGGCGTTAGTGGAACAAAAGTTCACTGCTACCTGGCGCACGGGAATCGTATTAGTATAAGAGAAAAAATATGTGTTTAAATCGTGATGCCTAATAGCTTAAATCGTTAAAGCACCGGTATACAGAACCATAGATATTGGGTTCAAATTCCGATTTTGGCATATATTTTTTTCTCTTCAATTGTAACTTCTTTCAGCCTAACTTTAGTTTTTAGATTTTAAATATTGTAGCAAACTTGAATTATCAAATAAATCGATCAATACATTTAAGTGATATTTCACGTATTTATACTCGCAAAATAGCTCAAGTATAAAAAATACAGTAAACATATTATATATGATAATAGTCATCATTATTTACATATAAAACATTATTTATAGGTAATGCAATATCAATAAATCTTGATGCTTTAAAAATATATGATAACTGGTATTTTAAGATAAATTTATGGACCGACTAAATGTAAACATGTACATCTAGGCCCAGCCGTCCACCCCTTGGGATACCTCGGTCGTCATGACCATACTCCCAAGTCCTAGTTCTAGTCCTCCCTATCCTATGTTCGCGTCCACGTTCAAGTTCACGGTCCTTAAACCAACACCCAGGGAGAGAGTGTTGGAGTTTGCAAGTTCTGGGAATTGCTGAGCTACATAGTACATCAGGTCGCCCACTCCTGACGACCCCACAGTTGGTCCACGGGCTCCATGAGCCTAGCCGGGAGGACTGCTGTCGCAGATCCACCGACCATTCCCCGTTCTGCCTCCAGGGACGTGTCCTGCAGCCGTTGTGAGACCGGCTAGGGCTACAAGCCCAACAGTGTGAGACTTTTAGTACATCCAGGTGCTCATCTCCTGGCGACCCCACAGTTTGTCGACGGGCCCGTAGGCCGAGCCAGGAACCAGTACAGTAGCTCCCCTCTGGACTGGTCCGAGCCGAGTCCTGGTGTGCCCCCAGGAACGCCTTCTGCAGCTGTTGTGGGCCAGCACGGAGCTCGCAAGCTCCAACAGATGAGCAATAGTTCGACAAGGCGCTCAACTCTTGCCTACCCCACTAATGGTTCACGAGTCCCTTGGACTTGACCGGGAGGACTCTCTACAGATCCACCGACCTTTCCCCCAGTGCACCAGCTGGGGACGTGTTTGGTTGCTGAAGTGGGTCCAGCCTGAGCTATAGTACGTCAGGTCGCTCAACTCCTGACGACCTCACAGATTGTCCTTGGGTCACTCGGTTCCAGAGTCGGCGCTAAATCCCACCAACAAAGACCGCGCTTCCTCCTTTCCCGAGCTTATTGACCTGGTGGTAATTCCCAGCATTACGCCCGGTATTGTCCCAACCAGCCCGTTCGCAAGACTAAGCCTAGTCGTGCCGCTGCTGTGAGTCAGCCCACTGAGCAATGTAGGCATCCAGGGAGCTCATCGACCATGGTGCCCCCACAAAGGTCCTCGGGATTAACCAAGAGAAGGGAGCTTCTGATCTCCACAATCTCCCACCGCCTCGCCACGACGGCCGCTGCTCCCGTTGTGGGCCGGGACATTTGAGCTTTAGTACAACAGGGCGCTCGTCTCCTGTTGACCCCACTTATGGTCCGCGAGTCCATCGGACTTGGAAGGGAGGACTGACTAGCAGATCCACCGACCTTTTCCCCACTACGCCACCGAGGGGACGCGATTTGCCGCTGAAGTGGGCGCAGCACGAGCTATGTAGTACATCAGGTCGCTCGAGTCCTGACGACCTCACAAATGGCCCGCGGGTCCGGTCTGGACCTAGCCGGGAGGAGTGCAACCAAACCACCGACCGTTCCCCTATCCGCCACCCGGGGACGCGCCTGTTGCTGTTGTGAGCACAGCTGGGGCCCGACGGACCCCCAAGCCGTAAACATGTACATATGGACCCATTTCCACCACCCCTTGGGATACCTCGGCCAGAAGGCCCTACTCCCAAGTCCCAGAATTCATGTCCTCCCTTTTCTACTTCGTGATCACATTCAAGTTCACAGGCAATAAAACCAACAGGGGGCTCAAAACTAATAAACAAAATATTTCGTTCCATTGCCACAGTTTAACCTACCACCTTAGAGGCTCTTTTCTGTGACACACGCCACCCGGGCACGACTGTTGGGAGAAGTATTTTAACTATGGATTACAACATGCTTTTTTGGCCACACAAGGAGATGGAGGGCTTCCAGAATGAGTGTCCAGCTCAATGACAGGGCCTCCTCTTAGACAACACAACAGTAAGACGAAATACACCACTCACACACTCATTCACACTAAACATGGCGAATATGATAATGGTGAACATAATGCCCAGATGATGTTCGAGGACCGTTTGGGCTTTAAAATTGCCTTAAATATGTCTTGCAGGAGAGGAAAGCCCGAAAAAAAACATCACCCAGGAAACTTGTTCCGACCGGAGATCGAACCCGAACCCTTTGTGGCTGCGACGCTACCGCGAGACTATAGCGGTGGACTTAACATATTGATAATAATTGAAAAAAAAATATTCTAAAAAAACTAGGTGCTACTCATGTAAATAGATTGGCAGATGATAAATTACGAACACAATATTGCAATTAATATACTAAGCCCCTAAATTTGAAGATCTTGTGTTCAAATCCCGGATCAGGCAGAACATTTTTCCTTTAGTTATATTAGATGAAAAATTGGTGAAAAATTATACAATTGTACCCCTCTGTTAACAAAATCACAAGACCAAAAAATAGATGGAAAGACGATGTATGTAAAGGTCCTGGAGTTGGAAATTAGAAATTGGACAACAAAACAGAAAGATTGGAGAAGAATACATTTTTGTGAAGGCCGATATTTTAATTTTAAAAAGATGTAGTGTTTCTTCATAAAGATAATGATGATCATTTGTAAATTTATAGGCAATTTTATGACATGCCTATTACCCAACTATTCTAATCTATTTAAGTCTAAAAATAGCTGCAATCGCCAAATTGAACATTAGAGTTGAACTAGTTTATGTTGACTACAGTTGGTTCATTAACATTTTGAAAAACACTGTAATATAGCTAGAAAATCAAGTAATAATAGAAAATATATTATTATTATTATTATTATTATTATTATTATTATTATTATTATTATTATTTTGGGGTAAAATCTGGGCAGCTTGCGCAGTGTAGTATTACGCATGCATAGGATAAGTGTGACAGTGGTACAGGATTGAAGTCTGTAACTTATTTTTAGCCACAATAAAGTGTTAAAATAAAGACATGTGGATTGGACTTGCTGTAGTTTGCACATATTATTATCTAGAAAGAGCTGACATGAACCGTGAAGGAATAGAGATTCTGTTGTTTGTTTTTTATGAATTACCCAGCTAAGTATCATGTGGTGATTGGTATGAACTAAATGGTAAACATGTTTATTTTTTATTTTTGTTATTCCGATTAAAGATATCACATAAAGTTTCCACCTACGTGACATTTATTACGATGAATTAATCTGAATAATAACTGGTCCTAACAAGTAAGATTTTCAACATTTTACGCAGTTCGAACATTCCTCTATGCATTTGTTCCTGTAACTTATTTTTAACCCAATAGTTCCCAACTCCTTTCAAAAAGCGTTAAACTGCAAATATATAATACTTGAATTCTCCCTGTTATATCATCATCACTATCCATACAAGTATTAGGCCATGTGGCCTGTTACGGTCTCAAACAGGAATTTTCCATCCAGCGCTTTTTTAGACGTCCCAGCGATCTTTTGCCTTGTGGGCAGTAACGAAGCATGGCTTTTGGAATTCTATGAGACGGCATTCGTTGAAGATGGGCTTTCCAGTTGTTCTGGTAGTTTTGTATATGGTGGAGAATGGGTTCTACATCCAACTCTTCCATAATTTCCTCATTTCTTTTATGGTCCCATTATGTATAGCCTGCTGTACGGCACATAAATCGCATCTCATTTGCTGTTATTCGGCTTTCATCTCTTCTTCGTATTGTCGATGCTTCACTACCATATCTTAATACTGGTCTTGCGAGAACCTTATAAAGCCGTAATCTTGTGTTCTTTTGTATTAAAGATGGTTTCATTATACTGTCAATTATCCCCGTTGTTTTTGTGAAATTTGTGATTTTCTTTGATATATCAGCTTCATCCTGAAATGTTAAATTATAACCTATATAAATAAATTCATTTACTCGTTCTAACATTTCATCGTCCAAAACAATGTTGCTAGGTATAGGGTATTTCCCACAAAAGGCCGTCACTTTAGTTTTCTTTGTATTGATTTCCACATTGTAACTTTCTGCAATTATATTAAAATTGTGTATAGAATACTGTAAATCTGTTTCTGTTGGAGCTATTAATACCAAATCATCTGCAAACAGCAAGGGGTCTATTTTTAGGTTTCTATTAATTTGAATAGAACTGCCTCATCGGGACACGCCGTAGCGTAGTGGTTAAGGCACTGAGCTACAAGCCGGAGGGTCGAGGATTCAAGTCCCGTTGGGGTCAGGATTTTTAAACTGACCCAAAGCCACTGGCGGCACTATGGCCCTGGGGTCGACTCAGCCTCTAATCGAAATGAGTACCAGACGCTTGTTCTGGGGGTAAAGGCGGCCGTCACGCAGGGCTGACAACCCGGCTGACATAAAGTGCCGATTGTCTAGTAAAAGTGGGAGCCTTAACCTCCTACTACCCCAAGGGCCTCCAGGTCTGTTGTGGGATCACTTTACTTTTACTTTACCGTGCCTCATCTGTCGCCAATCTTGAATTATTCTATCCATGTATACGATAAAGAGCAAGAGCGAGAGGCCACATCCTTGTCTTACGCCCCTATTAATTTCGATCAATTCCGTTTGTGTGTTATTGATTCAAACTGAAATCTCATCATCATCATCATCAAAGTACATTCACGAATTTAAGTCATTTGTTGACCTGTTTCGGCCTCAAGAGAAACACCATCCAGAAGTCTTTTGAGTGGACGTCCTGATCTTCTTCTGCCTGCAGGTTGATATCTTAACATTTGCTTGGGTACCCTGTGATCTTCCATTCGAAGAACATGTTGCATACATCTTGACTTATAATCAGAAATTTTGTTTTCTATAAGGTTCCATGTGTAATTCTTCTAAGATGTCTTCATTTTTTTGTGATCTAGTAGTGTGTATCCTGCAGTCCTCCGAAGGTATCTCATTTCAACAGATCTAAGTCTCTATATATCTTTCTGTTTCAACGTCCATGCTTCGCTACCACACAAAAGAGTTTGAAGAGCCAGTGTTTTATACTCTTTTAGTCTTGAATGTTTTTGGACTGGCTGTGGATTGAAGATAGAATTTATTAAGCCTAAAATTCTTAAAAATTTAGATATTTTTGCATTGATATCCTTTCCTTCTTCATAAGATATATTGCATCCTGGTTAGCCTTTGTAAAATTATTCACCTGCTCCAAAATTTTATTGTCTGGTACAATTTTATTTCTGACAGGATCTACACCTTGAAATGCCATATTTTTCGTTTTCTCTGTAGATATTTTCAATCCATATTCTTATATAATTGTGTTAAGTTAATACAGACCTTTCTGCAGATTATCTTCTGAATTTGCTATTATTATTTGGTCATCTGCAAACAATAGAGTGTTTAATTTTCTATTTTCTGATATTCTTATTCCAAATTTATATTCCTTGTTCCAGCAACACATTACTTCGTTGATATAAATCGCAAAGAGTGCTGGGGATAGAGGGCAGCCTTGTCTCACACCACGATTTATAATTCCTTCTTCTGAATATCTGTTACTTAATTTAATCTTTATGGTGTTGTCTTTGTAAATATGTTGTATGTTCTGCAGAAGTAAATTTGGTATATTTCTATCTTCCAATATATTGAAGAGTTTTGAACTCTTGACTGTGTCGAAAGCTTTTTCAAAATCTATAAAAGCAAAATTTGTTTCTATGTTGAATTCTCTTCTTTTTCAAGCAATAGTTTAACAGAAAATTCTGAATCAATACAAGATCATCCTTTCCTAAATCCATTTTGACATTCTATAAGGAATTTCTCGCTAAAACTATTCAATTTTCCATTTAAAATGTCTGCATACCTGGGGTCGACTCAGCCTATAATGGAATGAGTACTGTCCCTTAACCGCTCTTAGAGCGATCCTGTAGTGTAAAAGGACTAAGTTGGCATGATTTCTGCTATCCTTGTCTAGAGAACTGTTCTTCCACCCTTCGCAAAACACAATGGGCTACCCTTGTAAAATTACTTAGGAATGCTAGAAAAACTCAACCCCCCCCCACTTCCGTCCAGTCACTTTTGTGTCAGGTAATTTTTGTCAGTGGCGACTGGTT
This sequence comes from Diploptera punctata, assembly GCA_030220185.1. Lineage (NCBI taxonomy): Eukaryota > Metazoa > Arthropoda > Insecta > Blattodea > Blaberidae > Diploptera > Diploptera punctata. Next base: position 1,293,018 of record JASPKZ010000038.1, on the reverse strand, counting down.
CAGAGTGCTCTGTTAAAAGTGACTGCAGAAAATTGGAGAAGAGCGTGTGAACACACTGAAAATATTGAAGAGTCATATTGGCAGGCAGACGGTTTAATGGACGAAATTAGTGATCGGTTTGAAATAACTTTAGACGATACCGACGACGATGAAAATGAAGACATATAAACTTGCCAGGAAGAATCTTTAGGAGAAGGGAATGCCACCACTGATCTATGTTCACTACAGGGAGTGTCTGCCCTACCGCTGTCATCGTGAAGAGATATGTGTATGAGTGAGAAAGAAGAAGGTGAGTACTCTCTTTCTCTTTCTAAAATATTCTAGACAAGTTAGCCCTCATGGACTATAACATCAACAATCGCCAATTGTATCCTTCCGCCATTCACGCCATAATTAGTCACTTTTGACAGTGAGATGACGACACAGCAACAGAATACTTGACACTTTCAGCCATTTTGCTTCATGAGAATCGACTGAAGCATAACTCAAATGCATGACCCATAAGTTATAAACTATTTTAAGTTGTAATTATTAATTAGGCATATTTTAGAAAATGTTATATGTTTTGAATTATTATTTTCATTCACGAAGCATAACAAGTATATTCAGATGACATATGTTTAACTTAATGAAGGGAACTACGTTTTCGCGTACTTATTGCTTCTACAGGGTAAGTCGGTGTACATAACCAACGAAAAGCGAGCAGATCACATGGTTTTGTTTTGATGAGGATCACTTTTAGAGCGGACAGCGTTTAGACGCTTGTTTTGGGGATAAAGACGGCCGTCAACGAAGGCTGACAACCCGGGTAACATCACGTGCCGATTGTCTAAAAAAGATGGGAACCTTAACCTCTTACTATCTGTAGGGTCTCCTCAGATCTGTAGTAGGGTCACTTTACTAAATCTATGATGACACGGGACCAAACATTTTTGCTATCCTTCCGAAGGAAGGATTTTTCTCTTCGTCTTCTTCTTCGGCTTTCCCCCACTTATAGGTTTGCCGTCTTCAGTTTCCATTTATCTCTATCATTCCAATCTCCCTCTTCCAAATTCCTATCATCCATTATAGTTCTGACGTAGGTTTTCCATTTCCATCTTGGTCTGCCACGTTTATTTCTTCCAGGGGGTGACCATTGGTATATATTTTTTTGGCCATCTTTCATTTTCCATTCTTTGTACATGGCCATACCATTTAAGCGTTTGATTTTCAATCCTCTTAACAACAGATGTGGTGACATTCATTTCTCTCCAAAGGAATTCATTTCTTATTTTATCCTGTCTTGTTTTTTTGGAGGCTTCTTCTAAAATAATCAAATTCAACTGTTCTAATTTTATTCTTTTGTAATTCCGTCAAAGACCAAGTTTCACTTCCATATGACAAAATATTCTGTATTATGCTCTTATAAATTTTCATTTTAGTTTCCTTTGTAATATTTTTGTTCCAAATTATTCCATGTAATGTCTTAGTTGCATTTTTTGCCATTACAATTTTAGTCTGTACATCTCTCTCACAGGTACCTAAACTTGTAATTATTGACCCAAGATATTTAAAAAAATTCACACTTTTTTATTTTCCCTGTTTCAAGTATGAGGTCATCCACATCCTTTCCCAAACACATATATTCTGTTTTCTGTAAATTTATATTCAGTCCCCATTTTTTATATTCTTCCATTAGTTTATTTATCATATATTTCATATCATCTTCATCCCCTGCAAAAATTATTTGATCATCTGCAAACAACAATGAATGCAGTACTTTTCCTCCTATAGGAATACCCATTTCAGAACATTTTTTATACCATAAGTTAAGAGCCTGGTCTAAATAAATGTTAAAAAGAATTGGTGATAAACTGCATCCCTGCTTAAGGCCTTTATTCACTGTGAATTCCTCTGTTAAAGTATTCTGTATTTTTACTTTAGCTTTTGTATTACTATAGATCCTCCTAACAATATTAATCCATTTATCACAGATATTCATATTTCTCATTGCCGTCCATAACAATTGTCGAGGTACACTATTATATGCCATCTCTAAATCAATAAAGGTCATATGTAGTTCTTTATTTTTGCTAGGATTTTCTCTTGTAATTGTCTAATACAGAAAATATTATCAATACATGATCTTCCACTCCGGAATCCACATTGTTCTTCTCTTAAGTTATCTTTTATCTCCTTAAGTTTAAAATTTATAATTTTACTAAAAATCCTAGCTGTTGAAGGTATAACGCTTATACCTCTATAATTGGAACACAGTTTTTATCACCTTTTTTTAAAAATAGGAGTAATGTACGATAAATTCCAGTCTTCTGGGATATCGTCTCCAATTTCAATTTTATTAAAAAGTTTTGTTAAAAATATTACTAAAATATCTCCTCCATGTTTTAGGAGTTCCGTCTGAATATTTCCTGGTCCTGGTGCTCTCCCATTTTTTGCCTCTTTCAAAGCTCTTTTTTACTTCATCTTCTGTTATCTCTGGAGTGTCAAATTTATATTCTACATCCGTATCTTGAAGTTGAAACTCATTTCTATTTTCTTGAAGTAAACCTTTATAATGTTGCATCCATTCTAATGGTCTTATCAACTGAATATTTATCTTCTTTCTTTCTGATTTCCTGATATTTTGTAATGTTTTCCAAGCTTCTTTGGATCTAGCATATCCAATCGAATGATCTATATTCGAGCATATATTATCCCAGTACTCATTTTTTGTTCTTCTCACTTCCGCCTTTGTTTTATGTTTTAAAGTGATATATTCATTTCGAGATGTTGTTGAGTGATCTGATAACCATTTCATCCGTGCTTTCTTTTTTTCTTCTACTATTTTTTTAATATCGTGATTAAACCATTCATTATTTCTTTTTAATTCTAGATTTTCTGTCCCAAGTGCTTCTAAAGCTGCTGAATGTACTCTTTCTTTTAACTGATCATACATTTCCACTGCAGATTTATTTAAATTTAAATTAAGTTTTTGTTTTAATCTTGATCGAAAAAGATATTTTATACTCTCATCATAGAGTAAGCTTACTTTATATCTTTGTTGATTCAAAAAGGGGTTGTATTTATTCTGTCTTCCGTTACTTCAATATTTTGTTTTTTCCTACCTGTTAATATGAATTTCCCCAAAAACATATAATGATCACTTCCGCAATCTGGTTTTCTATACACTCTAACATCTTTCACTATCATATCACGTTTTTGTTTCACAATTATATAATCAATTATTGATTTGAGACTTTTTGTTGTCTGTTCCCATGTGTATTTATGTATTTCCCGATGTTGGAAGAAACTATTCATTATCATATAGCCATGTTGTTTACATAAACTTATCAATCTATCTCCATTGTCATTTTCCACTTTTTCCCCAAATGGTCCAATCACTTCATCTTTCATTCTACTTCCTACTCGACTATTAAAATCTCCTGTTATTATTACTTCTTGATGTTTTTTTTTATTTTGTCCAAAATTTCTGACAGTTTGTCAAAAAATTCATTTTTCTCTATGGTTGTTGCATCCTCATTTATGACATATACTCCTATTATTATAAGCTCTATCCCAAAAAGTTTGAGATTTAATTTAATAATTCTTTCATCAATTTCTTCCCAAGACACTATATTTTTTACCAACTTATTTTTTATCAAAATGGATATACCTCTTTTTGCTCTACTAGTTTTTGGTACTCCACTCCAGATATGTGTATAATTTCCTAATTTTTCCTGTCCTTTCCCTTTCTTTTTTGTTTCTGAGAGCACAATAATATCTGCATTCATTGCTGTAATCTCATCTATTACTTCTTGTTCTTTAGTATTCAAGCCTTGAACATTCCATGTGCCAATAGCAAAGGTCCGTTTTCGTAGCTTAAGTCTGTCATATTTAAATCCATCCGGCTGACATATTTTACTGAAGTACGTAGCGATATACTTTTTTCCAGGGCCAGGTTGCCAGCCTGACGCCTAACCCCCAGACATGGAGGACCTGGTTTTTTTTTTAGGGTTTGCTCCCTTAGCCGACAGGTCTCAGTTTTAAGGCGCTGAGAACTCGCCTTTCGTCCCATCCTGTTAGCTACAGTCTATTACGACTGCAGTCAGGGAGCACGACGAGAACGTAGGATTAGGACTTGCTGGCAGAGCTGCTAAAAAAGTCGCAGTGGCATTTCTCGAGATTTATTAAGGTATACATAGTCGGCATCTGTACCCTTCTCGAGGCCATACCAACCATTGGCTCCCCAGGAAGGATTTTTACTCCTTAAAAAAATACATCGACCTTAGCTGAGCCTGTGTTTTAATCCGCAAAACTTGGAACTTTGGGAAGATTCTTAATATACAATGAAAAAAATTGCCGGTTTTGAAATTTTAAATCGAGATCTCACAAATATCTATCTTTATGCTGCTGACTGAATCAACTCTCTAGGCAAATTTAGCCTACTTTTACTGACATGAAATTGCCTATTAAATTTGATCATGGGAATAATTTTACATTATTTATTAATAAGTTATTATAATTCGTATTATTTATAATATATACATTTATTCCTGGTGAAGTGAAAGTGGAGGCCTTACGGTTTAATTTAATCAAGAAAATTATTATTATTATTATTATTATTATTATTATTATTATTATTATTATTTTGTGAATGTTTCTTTGAGTAATTGAAAATTTTACATCTTGGAAGTGAGTTGCAAATGCTATTGCACAAATTTAGAATCATTGCAGCAAAATATAACATGAAAATCTCAACAGATAAAACCAAATCAATGACATTATCCAAGGACACATGACGTGTTAAATTAGAAATAGAAGGGAAAAGAATAGAACAGGTCATGAAATTTAAATATTTAGGAATAGAAATTAATGGCGACAACAGAATAACAGATGAAATCCTCCATCAAGCAAATAATGTAAACAAAATATTGAGATGTTTAAACAATACTGTTTGGAAAAATACAAATTTAAGAATAGATACAAAAGTAAGAATTTACAAATCTGTCATAAGGCCAGTTCTAACACATGGTTGTGAATGCCAAACAGAAACTCAAAAAACAAAACAAATCAATGAAACAACTGAAATGAAAGTTTTAAGGAAAATCGTAGGAAAAACCGCTGAGAAAGAAAATTCGCAGCTCTGTTATTAGAGAAGAATGTGAAATTGAACCTATAAAACTCTGGATAAATGATACAATATTAAATTGGAACGATCATATAGATAGAATGGAGAGCAGTAAATTAGTGAAGAAAGTACGTGACTAGACACCTCAGCAGAAAAGGCCTTTAGGACGACCACAACTACGATGGAAGGACGTCACCATTAACCCCGGACCTGTAGTGAATGAACACGCAACAAGCTGCCAGCTTTAATGCGTAGAGGAAGAAGATTATTATTATTATTATTATTATTATTATTATTTTTATTATTATTATTATTTTTTACTATTAACTCACTGGCACTATCAAAACCGGAGGTTCATAGACGCCCGGAAATAAGCTCTTTTTACATCCCTATCCTGAGCTAATATTTTCAAATCGTTCCCTGTATAATTCACCTCCATCAAATCATGATTAATGTTATTCTCCCACCTCATTCTTAGCCTTGGACGTTTTCCCTATAAATTTCTTACAAGAAGTTTCCACGCACCTCTTACACTCGTCATCGTACCACATGCCCTGTCCATCGCTGTCTATGATACTTAACCGTACTTATTACTCGTATATCTGGTTTCCCATAAAGATCACATATCTCACTATTGTGTGCAGTCTTCTCCATTCACCGTTCTGTTCATCTCTTCTTCTTCTTCTTCTTATTATTATTATTATTATTAATATTATTGGTATTACTATTTGTTTTATTTATTGCTTAAAACACCTGAATCCATGTTATTTCTGATCGTCCTCGTCTTCTTCTACCATGTGACACTCATTCTAAAATATTATTGGGAATATGTCTTCTGTCGTCCCTTTTATATGACAATTTTGTTATTTTTTATGAAATCCACAATTGAAGTTTGAACATTTATCTTTTGTTTAATTACACTGTTTATTATTTTATCTCTTCTATACATTTCTAGCTGAACACCTCCAAATATACATTTCTGCAGAAATTAATTTTCTTATTGATTTAGATTTTAATTCCCATGTTTCAGCATCGTATGTCATTGTACTCATTATTGTATTAAAAATGTTTGTTTTTGTTTTACATATTTTATTCTTTTATTCTGATCCCATAAAACATATTTAATTTTGATACAGTATTGCAAATTTTTTGCCCATATTTATCATCTCAATAATTTCAGTATTATGACTTTCACCTGCGTTAATTTTTGTCCCAATATATATATATATATATACACTTGTACTTGTAAGCCCATGTTTTCCCTTAACAGAGATTTAGGCCCTCTCCCCCTACAGGGAAGAATTTGAACCATACTAACTTAGTTACACTTGTTTTCATATAGATGTCATTTGAGTGGACCGTGGTCAGCGTTCCGCCTCATACTGACATCTAGGAAACCAAGGTAGTACTAGGAGGGGAAAATTCGGTAAATTTTGCTTAGAGCCCTTTTCATTCAGGCTAAAGGATTTTTTACGAGTCTGAAAATCTTCAGACTCGGGACCCACGGCTTAAAGTCCCTCCCGGAGGACTCGCTCCTTGGATTTTTCCATCCTAATATATATATATATATATATATATATATATATATATATATATATATACACACACACAGGGTGAAAATGAATTATACCGCACAAATTTAACTGCTTACAGAGGTGTATTATAAAAGTAATTTGAAATAGGAAACCATTGGTCTACGAGGGAAAATGGACTAGTAATAGGAATCAAAGTAATCGACAATTAATACAGATAAATCAATAGGAGAGCGAAGTAGGGCAGAAAATTATAGTAGAATAACTTCAGATCTTGGTAATAATTCCGAGATCCTGGTTGCTAATAATTCATCAACAAACGTTTATGAAATATTGGGTTATCAAATTCCTTAAAATGTCGAACTTAACAGATGATTGCACGCCACTGCACTGGTTAAAGTAGTATTGGTACAGTGAGAGCCTTAGCTCGGAGTGAAAACACACAGAATCAGTGTTAATTAACGTGTGACTTAATGGTCAAAGCGATGGATTTGAGTTCGAACCAGTTAAAATGCAGAAGATGAAACAATGTGTTTGAATGACCTACATATTCGAACTATTTAATGAAGTTTAATAATTGAGTTGAGGACGACTGACGTACCAGGTACCTATTTTATATTTAATATCTTATGCTGAACCTGTCTACCGCTGTGGTCTCGAGGTAGCGCGCTGCATTGTCACGCAGCGGTTCCGGGTTCGATCCCCAGTTGGGAAAGGCTCCTGGGTGAGGTTTTTTTTTCGGAGTTCTTCTCACCTGTAAGACAAATGTCAGGAATCTTAGGGTCCAACGGTCCCCGAAAATCATCCGGTCATCATCTTCACCCTTATCATTACCATAATCATCCTTCACCGGTGTGGAAAGCAACGGGAAGCTAACACACCTATAATTCCCTAGTAAAACTGCAAATCATAGGATGAAAATGCTATGATTGCAGTGAAAGATCTACCCTCGGTCAGAACATTATGGATGGATGTTGAACTTGACGAAATGCATCTGATTTATGGTGCAGCATAAGGTAATGGTGCAAGAGCTGCTGCCATGTATGCGGAGCGGTATCCGAATAGACGTCATCCTCACCGAACAACCTTAGAGTCTGTTGATAAGCGTTTGAGGGAGCATGGGACGTTGAAGGTAAACAGAGTAGACGCCGGTGAAAGAATTACGCGACGCACTGCAGACTTTAGAAAAAATGTTCTTCATAAGATGATCCTTCTAATAGTACTCGTGCTGTTTCACGTTTAATGGCCACGAAACATCAAAGTGTATGGGAAATCCTGCAGGAGGACCAGCTCTATCCCTTTAATCTGCAAAAAGTACAAGCCTTACAGCCAGTGGACTTCGCTCAAAGGATACGATTTTGTAATTTGGCTTTGTTGCAGCCACCGCACTTCTTTTCCTCGATGTTATTCATTGATGAGGCAATATTTAATGTAGATGGGGTGGTTCTGAACTTAAAGAACAGTAATGTGTGGGATTATGAAAATCCTCATGCCATCTTCGAGAGGGGTCACCAGCAGAGATTTACGGTGAACGTACGGGTAGGCGTAATTTCTGACCACATCTTTGGCCCCTACCTTCTTCTCCAGAGATTAAATTGTGTCATTTATAAGATATTTTTGGAGCACGTCCTACCTACATTGCTAGAAGAAGTTCCTCTTCACATCAGGCTGCTCCCCATTTCTGCCAGAATATTGGATGAAGTGCGAAATCATTTGGATGAAGTGTATCCTGGCCGTTGGATATAGGAAGAGGTAGTTAAGTGGCCATCTCGCTCTCCAAATATCTGTCCCATTTATTATTTTTGTGGGGACACCTGAAAACATTGGTGTATGCGTTCCTTGTTGGTACAGATGAACTGTTAGTTCATGCAAAATCGCAGTATGTGATGTAATCCGCGAGACATCTGGTATGTTGAACTGGGTACGAGAATCCTTTAGTCGCCGATGTCGTCTGTGTTGTGAGAATGGAGGTGGCCAATTTGAACAATTTCTTCTAATGAATCTGCAGGTGCTTTACTTTTTTTCTGGTTTAATCAAATGTATTGCTTTTTATTTCCCAATAAGATTATGTATGCCATATGTACATAGTCTGTACCTCTTCCATGCTATTACTCTTGTGATCACTGCACTATCATTATCTAAGTTCATAAGTACTGTACAGTACAATTACACATTTTATTTGCAAAACCTATTGTACTCTACAGTATATGTATTATTATTACAACATTTCAAACAATTGTCTGTACAATACGTACATAGATAGTTTTGTAACTGTACATTACAATACCGTATTCTGTGAAATAATGAATAATCAAACCAGAAGTAAATATATGCACGTAACTAATTTACACGACGTACATAATAAAGGAAGAAAGGGGAAAAAATGTACACATACTGTAGGTACGTTTCGAACGTGATGCATCAATCTTACATTTACGTCGGTAGTATGACTGATATAACCACTGAGCTAAAGGCGCATACTTGTTGCAAGTTACAGTCTATGTATCATATTATTTCCATTTTAATTTGAAATAATCAGTGGCGTGCCAACCATTTTACAAATTGAATCATAACTTAGACATTTTTATTCGTAGACAATTAGTTCATTATCTCAAAATGCTTATATAACTCTATACGTAGTTAAATTTGGTGCGGTATAATTCATTTACCACCCTGTGTATATTACTGACCAAAGAAGTTAAAGCTGGAAAAATGTCAATAAAGAAATAAGAATAAATAATATAACAAATTGTAATATTTTAGTATGTGTTAAATACAAAATACTGAAAATATTTACAATTATCTCTACACTGTGTAAATGAAGTAAGTGAAGAGTACGATTTTAAAATATCTGTAGAGAAGACAAAAATAATGGCCTTTTTAAGAAAGTCGTCCATAAGGTCGAAAATAGTAATAGAAAATAAACCTCTATCACAAGTGTTAAATTTTAATTATCTAGGTTGTGAATTGTCTTCTGGATATGGAACAAGATATAGACAATAAATTATCAAAATTTCAAATTATATGTGGCACAATTCATAGTACACTAAAACATAAAACAAGGAAGGATACTGAAGCATGATCTTTCGCTCAGCCTCTCCACAAATGAGTAATCAAAGAATTAAGGAGCGATAAATGAAATAAAATTCAAATTAGATTAGCAGAATCGATACTGAGGATTAGACGAAGGAATCATCGTACATATATGATATGTATATTCAATTTAGTCAGGGAATGGAATGCAATTCAAAATTAATATGATCACATACGAATAAAATGTTACAAAGAAGTTGATAGGTTTATGAATGAACGATCAGTCATTTATTGCGGAAGACATTTAATGAGTACACTGCACCGCTATTGTCGAGCGACAGGTACTTGAAGGGCAGACAAAGAAGTTAAAACTTGGCGAAATGTATTGTGCCAGCAGCTTAAGAGACATTCCTTTGTGAGCCAAAAACTTAACAGCTTGAACTCGGTCTCGCAGACAGTTGGGAACAAAAGTTGATATCTGGTCGGGGAACTACATCTTAAACGTAAACAACACCATTAAAGGCGAATAGACAAAGATGTGAGAACACGAAGCCAGCTAAGGCCTCGAAAGGTAGGTCAATGCACTAGAAGAAATCCTAAACAGTTGAGAAATAGCGTGGGTGGATTTAGGTCGGGAATTCCAGATTAGTAGGAAACAAAACTTATGATTTTAGCGGTACTGCATCAGGAGGGCGTAAACCGAGAAACACTTGGTGATTTCGTATCCTATCAGGAAATGGCGACCCCTACTCCCGATGACGGAATGGGTGACCCACCAATTGAATTATTCGTTATTTAAGGGTAAAGTAATGATCCCAAGCACGTTAAGGCCATGGGGAGAGGGAAACACAGCTTTCCTCAGAGATGAAAATACAAACGAAAGTTAGTCTCAATAGTCTCTAGTTAGTCTCAACGTTACAAAGTTATTCATCATGGATCGATAATCAAACTTCTAAAATTTAAATTATGGACTTAAACTTATTTTGCAACATCGCGATTTTGGACTTAGAAAATTTTACAGTGCCGCATAACCTGATAATACATTCTGTAATATACCCTTAATTATTGATATCATTACTGCTTACAATCAACTACTACAACTGTCCAAAGCGTTATCATAAGTAATGCCATGAGTGATTTACAAATTTATCTAGAGAATTTGTAAATAGAGAGTGGCATTTGTTAGGACTATTTAACGAATAAAATTAAGCTGTTTACTCACAAATCATTGTTTAACTATAGTTATTTTAAAATATTTATATATTTAATGTAAACGGTGATGTTTGAAAACAAATCAGAAATGTGAGGTTATGTTCATTCACTGCTGCTTGATCATTTTATTTATTGCCAAATAAGATCGCAATATTGTAAGAGTGCACCCAAGTGGAGAAATAATGAAACACATCAAACTATATATCATAATCAACATTACGGGTTATTGATTCAGCATTTTCTGTTAAATTATTGCTTGAAAAAAGAAGAGAATTCAACTTAGAAACACATTTTGCTTTCGTAGATTTTGAAAAAGCATTCGACACAGTAAAGAGATCAAAACTCTTAAATATATTGGAAGACAGAAATATACCAAATTTACTTCGGCAGAACATACAAAATATTTACAAAGACAACACCATAAAGATTAAATTAAATAACAGATTTCTGAAGAAGGAATTATAAATCGTGGTGTGAGACAAGGTTTCCCCCTATCCCCAAACACTCTTTGCAATTTATATCAATGAAGTAATATGTTGCTGGAACAAGAAATATAAATTTGGAATAAGAATATCAGAAAATAGAAAATTAAACACCCTATTGTTTACAGATGACCAAATAATAATAGCAAATTCCGAAGATAATCTACAGAAAGTTCTGTATGAACTTAACAAAATTACAGAAGAATACGGATTAAAGATATCTACAGAAAAAAACAAAAAATTATGGCATTTCAAGGTGTAGATCCTGTCAGAAGTAAAATTGTACTGGACAATAAAATTTTGGAGCAGGTGAATAATTTTACATATCTAGGATGCAATATCTCATATGAAGAAGAAAACGATGTAAATGCAAAAATATCTAAATTTTTAAGAATTTTAGGGTTAATAAATTCTATCTTCAAGCCACAGTTAGTCCAAAAGCATTCAGGACTAAAAGTGTATAAAACACTGGCTCTTCCAACTCTTTTGTATGGTAGCGAAGTATGGACGTTGAAACAGAAGGATATACAGAGACTTAGATCTGCTGAAATGAGATACCTTCAGAGGACTGCAGGATACACACTACTAGATCACAAAAAAAAATGAAGACATCTTAGAAGAATTACACATGGAACCTTTAGAAAACAAAATTTCTGATTGTAAGTCAAGATGGATGCACCATGTTCATCGAATGGAAGATCACAGAATACCCAAACAAATGTTAAGATATCAACCTGCAGGAAGAAGAAGACCAGGACGTCCACTCAAAAGACTTTTGGATGGTGTTTCTCTTGAGGCCGAAACAGGCCAACAAATGGCCTAAATTCGTGAATATACTATGACGATGATGAACATTACGGGTTATTCATTCATTTTTTTAGTAAACAACTCAGTAAAATCAAAGAATCTTTTCATTATTTGCTATATTCAATGTATTTGTTGGAGAAAAATAATGCTTTGACTTGTTCAGAACATTAAAAAGGAGGAGCTTCCTTTATCACAAAAGCAGGAGCTGATAAAGAGAAATCGATAAAGAGCGAGGTGAAACACGACTTTCATTTTGTAAAACAACATTCATTGAAACGTGATTGGTCATTGATTAGCATTTGTGGCATGAGTTAAATAGTCAGTGTGATTTATTTGAAGAATAATTTGTCATAGAAAATTCGTCTAACACAGCATTGTGAACTCCAGCATCCCTTGTTATCCTTGAAAAAGAGAACCTCAACATTACCGAAGGGGCACGCCGTAGCGTAGTGGTTAAGGCACTGCACTACAAGCCGGAAGGTCGAGGGTTCGAGTCACGGTGAAGTCAGGATTTTTAAACTGACCCAAACCTTCTGTCGGCACTATGGCCCTGAGGTCGACTCAGCCTCTAACGGAAATGAGTACCAGACGCTTGTTCTGGGGGTAAATACGGCCGTCACGCAGGGCTGACAACCCAGCTAATATCAAGTGCCGATTGTCCAGAAAAGCGGGAGCCTTAACCTCCCACTAGCCCAAGGGCCTCCTGAGGCCTGTAGTGGGATAACTTACCTTTACCAACTTTACCGAAACCATACCTGAGCTACCTAATTTCTCAAATACTGAGAAATCCCCATCATCATCCCGGCGCCCAAAAATCCTTTTATTACCATTAAACCCAAAAAGAAGAAGTAACCCATACCAAAATCCTACTTCATAATTATATCACCTAACATTGGACTACATTAAAACCATTCTTCAATACAAGGTTGAAGTTCTACAAAACAATGGCGGTACTGGCAATTTTATACGGTAGTGAGCCCTGGGTAACAAATAAGAGGAGTTTGAATAGAATGCAAAGTGCAGAAATTACCTTTTTAAGAAAGACCAAAGGATCCAAAAAATTAGACCACATAAGAAATGAAGAAATAAGAAATGAATTAGAAATATGTTCAATAAATGACAAAATTCAACAACACCGCGTTGGCTGGGAACAGCAAGTTTAGAGAATGGAAGAAACAAGATTTCCCAAGATAGCATATCATTATAAACCAAAGGGATTAAGGGATGTAAGAAGATCTAGGAAGAGATGGAATGAATCATTGTGAATTCGGAACAGGCGAATCGCCTAAACCTAGAAGTGAAGATTATTGTTGTTGTTGTTGTTGTTGTTATTATTATTATTAGGATAAAATAAGAATATTACATGAAATTTAAATAACAACAAATGGGCCTATCCGAGCGAACGTAAATAAGTGGAAATTTGACATAGGCCTATAACTATTTCTTACTCGGTAACTAAATTGAAAATAAAAATGTAAAAAGAAATCATTATGAAATTACGTAACAAAGAACACATTTCCTAGCAACTGTTATTTCAGATTGTATTTTATGGACGAAATCACTAAATGGAAGTACATCAACGAAGAATATAACTTATTAACAGAAGAATATAGAGGATATATTTACACAGGAATGATTTGCATTAGGATAATTTAGTTTTAAGAAACTGTGAGATAACATCTAGTTCCGGTAAAGGCTCTGACCGCAGGGCGGGACCAGTAAATTGTCTGTGGAGATCTCGGTTTATGAAGTGGAACCATCTTCTTCCACAGAGGGGAATTAAACGCACCACTGATGTTAATTTACATGTGTGGTGTGGGGATAGATGCTTAGCATGAGATAGTGTTAGTTCCGAGTATCTGGCAGCTGTCATTGGTCAGTGAGTCCCCAGGAAACAGTCAGTAATCTTGTGGTTATCTCAGCGCGCTAGCGCAGCCCACTTATTGAGAGACTCGTGTAAAACAGTGACAGGCGGGCACTGCTGGGCCACAGATTGCGAAATTTCCCGGGTCTTGCCACAACAGGTCGCCAGGAGTTTATATGTTCGCGAGTGTGACTGTGCGCAAGTTAGGTTTACTACAATATTGAGATAGGGGTTCAGATTGTTATCTTAACGGTTTAAAACGAACGATTTTGGCCTAATTGATTATGGTATTTGTTTGAACCGAAAGTACCTTTTGCGGTTCAGTGTGGTATCTTTGTTCTCCTCCCCACTACAGAACATTTGTGAACTATGCCAATGTCCTCTGTTCCCTGTGGCTACCCTTTCCCTGTGCATCCTCTTTACCGCGCATCTCTACAGCGCATATCCCCTCTACCGGTGAACCTTTATAGGCAGCGTACTCTTACGGAACTTCATCATTCGATCGGCCTAGCAAGTGGCGCTTAGTTATTCCAAAAGCGGATTCAATACGCGAATCCAGCTTTAGCTCACCATGTAGTTAAAGAACTTGAATTGGTGATCTGTATATAGACAAGTGGATTATGACTAAGAAGAAGTCGATTTTGAGTTAATCCAGCTATGGACAAAAGAAAAGGATTCCTGAAGGCTTGGATGTGTGAATGGGATTATGTGTATGGTATGTTATTCATTTAGTTATTTTCGTGAGCTATGCTCGATAGAATGATCAAGAGATATGTTTTGTTATTCAATTTATTACTTTGTTTTTACGCTTGAAACTTGTTTATATTAAAAGCTTATCTTTTATATTACGCCCCTTGTTATTATTCAAGTATAGTAATCACTCTCTATCCTGTAACAAATCATTCGCCGTATGCAATTAACTATCAGTATCTATATTTGTATCTAGGAAAGAAAGGTGAATTAATAGCTGCCTTCCATGGGCCCGAGGCAGGCTGCTTTCTACTTGATAACTTCTTTGTATCTCTCGAACACATTAATAAGTACAGCAATTGTAACAAAGTTAGAGATCCCGGACGAGTGGTAGTAGGAGAGAAGGAGTGTTATTCTCTCTCTCTCTTAACCTCAAATGGTTTTGCAGAGCGTGGTTTAAGTGTTCTCACCTCAAATGGTACATGGTTTATGGTGTAAGGGTTCCTCTCTTAAGCACAATTGGTTGCAGTTAGCGTGTTTGAAGTGCTCTTATAAGCACAAATGGTAGCTTGAGCTCGTGGTTTTGTATCTTTCACATTTGAAAGACATGCTGTATTTTATTAATTGTGGTTCTTGTAGTATCGATTTGAAAGTTTCTATTCAAGTTTTGGAGTTTTGGTTTCAAGTACCAAGACAGGGGTATAAACTCTGTATGGTCCTTAATGAAATTTGGAATTAATAAATTGACTTTTTTTCAGAGATATTACCCTGCGGATATTTACTTGTTTTCGATACTGGATATTTATGTTAGTTATTGAAAAGCATTAATTTACGCGTTGGTATTATGTCACGTAAATATATTGACTCATCTTTCTTTATACATAAATAGAGAGTGATTTATGCATACTAAACTACGTTCCCTTATAATTGTTTACATTTTTTGTTCACTATACTTTGTAATCATGCCTAGTTGGATAGATGTAATATCTAAAGATAATCTCGTCCGAGAGTTAAGCTTACTAGGTATTGAAGTTCAGGGCGATGTAAATTTATTACGTCAGCGACTAAAATATTATATGAATTCTCTCTCCCCGGCTGAACAAACATTAATAAAACGTAAGTTCATTGTAGACAGCGCAATTCAGGAGGATTATTCTGCAGAACAGAACAAGAATATGAGTGATTGTAAACTTAGCTCCATCAAGGATTTTACTAGTGGAATAGTTTCCAACCTTTCTTCTTGTATGGAGGAAAATAATCGGCGAATTCTCCGAGAGTCGGTAATCTACAATGTTGGAAATGTCAGCGTTATGGGTATCTTTCTAGAGAGGGTCGATCTTAGTTTTTTACGTAGTTTGTTTGTATATGTATTTGTTTTGGATATTAGAGTGAACTACTTGTGTATATTTGTATATGAGCTGATTATGCCATCCTTTTGGTCGTAGGAGTTGCTAAAGTGAGTTTCAGTATGTGTGGTCCAGGTTTTGCTAATGAGACGCAGACTAAATTCTAAAACGAGTGTAACTAGAAGTTAGTAAGCGTCCATGGCCACATTATAAAACAACATGTCAGTTAAATTGAATTATGTTATGCTATGGAGTAAATCCAAGCATGTTTGTAATAGGAATATCTGTATGTAAAACGAGATATTGGGTATAGAAAAATATCTTGTACTATGGCACTTGTTGAATTAGTATGTCTATGGTTCCGTTTTCCTTCTTTCGGCTTCTTGTGTGTTTCAGTTTACCTTTCCTTAACATTGGCATTACTACGCAGCCTGGAATGTTCGGCAGTCGAACGCTTGGAGGATCCGGCCGACCCCCCGAGTGCCCAGCTGACCGACATAGTGGCTTTGGAACTACAGATTCCTGGAAAGCGGTGGAACGGGATTGCGATCCGGCAATCCAATTAGAGTATCGTCACCCGGTCTTCACCTGGAACGCCGCAGAGTTGTACTATGGCGACTGAGTCCAATTGGAGTTAATTTTCAGCGCATGGATAGTCAACGTGGAAGCGGGCGTGGTGATTGTGATATTGGGGACGATGAAAGATTTGTGTTAATATTTACCGCTGGAATCTGGTAGTGTTTCTGTACCCCTCCCAACGTGGGATCCCTTTATTAGACATTACCTTGGGACTTATGGACTGTTTTCTTTTACCCGGAGGGCGTAGGGGGAGCTATTGAACCGAAAGTACCTTTTGCGGTTCAGTGTGGTATCTTTGTTCTCCTCCCCACTACAGAACATTTGTGAACTATGCCAATGTCCTCTGTTCCCTGTGGCTACCCTTTCCCTGTGCATCCTCTTTACCGCGCATCTCTACAGCGCATATCCCCTCTACCGGTGAACCTTTATAGGCAGCGTACTCTTACGGAACTTCATCATTCGATCGGCCTAGCAAGTGGCGCTTAGTTATTCCAAAAGCGGACTCAATACGCGAATCCAGCTTTAGCTCACCATGTAGTTAAAGAACTTGAATTGGTGATCTGTATATAAACAAGTGGATTATGACTAAGAAGAAGTCGACTTTGAGTTAATCCAGCTATGGACAGAAGAAAAGGATTCCTGAAGGCTTGGATGTGTGAATGGGATTATGTGTATGGTATGTTATTCATTTAGTTATTTTCGTGAGCTATGCTCGATAGAATGATCAAGAGATATGTTTTGGTTATTCAATTTATTACTTTGTTTTTACGCTTGAAACTTGTTTATATTAAAAGCTTATCTTTTATATTACGCCCCTTGTTATTATTCAAGTACAGTAATCACTCTCTATCCTGTAAACAGATCATTCGCCGTATGCAATTAACTATCAGTATCTATATTTGTATCTATTTGTATCTAGGAAAGAAAGGTGAATTAATAGCTGCCTTCCATGGGCCCGAGGCAGGCTGCTTTCTACTTGATAACTTCTTTGTATCTCTCGAACACATTAATAAGTACAGCAATTGTAACAAAGTTAGAGATCCCGGACGAGTGGTAGTAGGGCAGAAGAAGAGTTATTCTCTCTCTCTCTTAACCTCAAATGGTTTTGCAGAGCGTGGTTTAAGTGTTCTCACCTCAAATGGTACATGGTTTATGGTGTAAGGGTTCCTCTCTTAAGCACAATTGGTTGCAGTTAGCGTGTTTGAAGTGCTCTTATAAGCACATGTTAATACACAAATTTTCCAAATTTGACGCTAATGTCGCTGAAGATAATAGAAACCAGCGACAATGACCAATTGGCGGATTGGGATACCCTTCCAATGTTAAAAGCAACGGAGTAATACGGTTTATTTCTTGATACTTGGTAAATGTCCAGAAATAAACCGGGGGACTGGGCGCACTACTATCTTCAAGCGACTTTGAGAGAAATGTAGTACACACAAAATTATCTTATATATAAAGATCAATGTCCGTTTATTTGTTTGTTGGTTTGTTTGTTTGTTTGTTTGTTTGTTTGTTTGTTTGTTTGTTCGTATTCTATGCGCGGCCATATCGTTGATCCGATTTTGATGTTTTCTTTTTTTCAAAATGTTCAGAAGACTCCCGGGATAAACATAGGCTATAAGAGAGTTGTGATATCCAATCCCCTCACCCCTAAAAATCATATTTATAGTGAAAAAGTCAAATAAAGTCCCTATTTTTACGCTTAAATGGCTTACGCTGCCTAAACCATAACAAATACACCAAATTAATGTACACAGAATTGAATATATCGACAAAGTGTACAAAAAAGTCCGCTACAGCATACGTTTTCCCTCCATGGTATCTTTACCTTGTCGTGGTGAAGTGGCTTGCGTGCTTAAATGATCCCGAGAGCTATGCCGGCGGTAGCATTGCTGCCGATAGGGTTACCCATGCCGGACTGGTCGAAGCTGATAAGCCAGACGAAAAAAAGTACCTTGGTCAAAGGAGTGACGATCTTTCACCGTAAAAATACAACCGTCAAGAATTGCGGAAATGGGTTCAACTGGGGTAACATTTTCCGGAGGTCAAATAGTCCCCCATTCGGTACTTCGGGCGGGGACTAAATACTTCAGGGAACCCATGCCAAAGGCTCATACACAGGGACATGTTCCTAGGAACATAACATTATAGGAAAGGAGATTACGAGTATTTGAGAATAAAATTCTTAGGATTTTTTTGGACCAAAGAGAGATGAACAGACAGGTGAATGGAGAAGACTGATTAAGTCACCTACATGATCTTTATAGGAAGCTAGATATAATAAGAACAGTTAAATCTCGTAGATTGCGATGGGCAAAACATGTGGCGAATGGGGAGTGAAAGATGTGCATGGAAGCTTCTTGTAGGAAAACCAGAAGGAAAACGCTTAGTTGGTAGACCAAGAATGAGGTGGGAGAATAACTAACTATGATTTGAGGGAATGATTGGATAGGGATGTCCGCTCGGCCATGAACCTACGGGTTCGACAGTGCCAGTGAGTTAGTTAGTTAGTTAGTTAACATAATCTAAAATCAGAAACTAAAAATGTCTGAACAAAATTATCGGCTCTTTCCCGCGCCTTAGAATTGTGAGGATAATATATGAGAGTCCACCGCTGTGGTCTCGAGGTAGCGTGCTGCCTTGTCACGCAGCGGGTCCGGGTTCGATTCCCTGTCGGGACAGGCTGATAAGTGAGGTTTTTTCGGGGTTTTTCACCTGTAAGACAAATGTCAGGAAGCTTAGGGCCCAACGGTCCCCGAAAATCATCCGGTCATCATCATCATCCTTATCATTATCATCACCATCCTTCACCGGTGTGGAAAGCAACGGGAAGCAACCACACCTATAATTTCCTGGTAAAGCTGCAAAGCATAGCATGAAAATGCTATGGTTGCAGTGAAAGACCTGCCCTCGGGCAGAATTACTATGGATGGATGGATATATGAGATACTCGTATTGCAGTCGCTAAAATAATATTTGTATAGGCCCTATACTTATTTACTTACTGCATGAGGTTATATAACTAGCTTAATTAATGTATATTGTAAAGTAATTACAATTTTAATCTACTATTTTTTTTCAAATGCCCCAGGTTTGTCTTTCGACATTCCTGGTTTCTCTCCTGGCATGGCGTACTTGTAACCCACTTCTGAGGTTGGGGCGCCTTGAAGGCGGGGTTACGTTGCCGCGATGATATGATGGGCGATGTTTATGATGATGGTGCGCCAAGAGAGTCCCTAATCCTAAACTTAACCTAAGATGAATATGAATGATGATGATTGCGATGGCCATATGATTTCGGGGACCGTTTGGGCCTTAAAGTTTTCCTGACATTTGTCTTACAGGTGAGGAAAAACCCCGATAAAAACCTCACCCAGAAAAACTGTCCCGACCGGGGATCGAACCCGGGCCCGCTGCGTGACAAGGCAGCACGCTACCCCGAGACCACAGCGGTGGACTTTTGATCTATTATATAAATAAACATTCCTGCATGCGCAATGCAGAAGACTTTAGAATTTCAATCATTTCAAATGGCTGCTTCTCCTATACAATTTTTTAAGCATAAAAAAGGAAAACCTTTGAAAAGCGGAGAGAAACATTATTTTCAATGTTTTCAAACAGTTTAGTGAAAAAATCCTACATTAGCCATTGAGGATATGGTGAAAATAACAGCAGAATTTACAGATACTTCTGCATAGAGCATATATTTTTCTCATACGTCTAATGAAATTGCAAATAAAAGATAACTATCGACATGAATCGTGAACGTCTCATTAGGTAGGTTCATACATAATTTTTGTCATAAATAGGCCTAAATAAGAAATGGAAGTCAACAATGGATCAAAGGCGAAGTGAGGATATACGAAGAGAACTGAATATATTCAAACTGTTAGATAGAATTAGGCCTACACAATACAGAGATGAATGGATGGACCACATCAATAGATTGGATAACAATAGAATTCCGAAACAGATTCTTCATTACAAACCTCTAGGACGAATAAATGTTGGAAGACCCAGTAAAAGATGGATACACCAATTCTAAAATGAGATCGGAACAGACCAGCAGGTCTAATCCTTGATGATGATGCTGATGATGATGATGAAGTTACTATTTATTGATACCATCTTATCTTGTATTAAGTCTTATTTTCCGTAAAATACGATGCAGCCCTAAGGAAAATGTTTATGTCATTGACACTTCCGTAAACTATTCACAATCGAGTAAAAGTAGTATCATGGTTTCGCCAATAAATGGAGACGGCGGAATAATACCTTACAAAAGTTTGTTTTTGCGCGATAGTGCGTTTTGTCGTACTTACAGCAATGGCGACCATGAGTCCCAATTTCCTAAAACCACGTGTGGGAAGTAAAACCACTGTCCACTATGTATACTACGTACAATGTACATACAAAAATAAATCCAAAAGTAATATTAATATACATTATACGAAACAAATCACTGCATTTCAAATGAACTAAACTTTATTTGAAACAATATAAAACAATAAATACGTACTTGCCGCCATTTTATAACTGATTGATGTCACAGTCTGCTGTAGTTTCAACCAATAAAAATTGTCCACACTGTTAAGTTAGTCAGTGGTTTATAATGAACGCAAATATTTCCAACAAAGATGTTATTATTTTACTATTATTTATTATTTTGAAAATACCATCGCGCAAAAAATAATGTAGAACGCACACGTTTGTGAAGTGTTTTACAGAATCTAGGAAATTAAAAACCTCGCTACCGCTCGGTTTTTAAACATTTTCCTCACTTCTGTAAAACCCACTTCCCAACCTCGCATCATAATATACTTTACAGTGAAACTGGAACTTAGCTCGGATACAGTATGGGCATTAATTAATTGATACGGACAGCTTACTGCCCTGCGATCCATATTTGTAAATAACATTGTATGTATCTTATTTTTAGCCTAATAAAGTCCTATTAATTGCTTGCTGTAATCGATCCGTAGTGTGAGAAACATTTTCAGCCTGTTAAAATAGCTTATTTTTTTATTCAAACGGCTAATCTATTAAGACTTAAAATAAATAGTGAGACGCCAGAAGGTTTCCTTAATTAAACAACAAACACATTGTTATCATCCATATGATTACAAAATTTTCCACAGTTAAGTGATTCCCTAGTGAAAACAATGATAAAAACCGTCTGTTATATGTTTGCATAGACTTCCCGTCAAAATAGCAACATGTGCAATGCCAAGGGAACGTGTTAAAAATGAATACTACAGCAACTTATATCTTAAAAAAATAGACTTACCAATTTGAAATTAAAATATGCATCACTTTGAAAACGCGCACATACGCAGCTTTTGTAAGTCATATAATAATTAAATTTCACCCACAAGTAGAGATGTTCAGAGATAATAATTGTTTCACATTGCATATATTTTTAATAGTTCTACATACCATGAAATACAACGAAGTAATGGAATGACAATGTTATTCTTCTTATTTTGCCAGCAGTAAACTCTATTATTATTATTATTATTATTATTATTATTATTATTATTATTATTATTATTATTATTATTATTATTATTATTATTATTATTATTTATTTTATGAATTCACACTATGAGGTAAATATTCATTTAGATAAAATTTTATCACTCACCTTATAATTTTCATAATTAAGAGGTTAGTGATAAAAGTTAACTTAAATTAATCATTCTATCTTCTTTCTTTTCCTTAGTTTAACCTCTGTCTTTATAAGTAAGCCTACAGTTACGTGCCCACGCCACTCGGGACTTACAGGGACACAACTTGTCGGGAGAGGATTTAAAACTCTAGATCCATATACATAAGCTACTTTTTTTTGGCCATACAAGCACAGGGGAGCCTCTCTGAACGAGTCATCGGCGCAATGACAGGGTAGCCTCCGAGACAACACTGATATTTAAGACAAGACATGCCAACTCTGCCAGGTAAAATAAAGTTATTTACTCATACAAGCGGACTCATTCTAACAATTAAAATTACTGAATTAATCTTTCTAAAAATGCAGGAAACATAGGCCTACAATTATTAAACACTATAATTAAACTAAATAACGAATTTTAAAAGGAGGTTCTCAAATTTTCGCGAACACTAAAATAAGCTTCTAGTTGCAGATGTGACTTTTCCTTCTCACTTGTATAGACCTACGTAATTGTTAATTAAGAATTTCGTTTTTTTATGGGATGAACGCTTACTATTTTTATCACAATTATAACATCATGTGGCCATAATTATCATCATTAACATATTCATTAGGTTTAAGACCAAGTCCTCTTCTGGCATATCATTACCTTCATCTTCGCCCATCATACATAATCGGTGCAGCGTAACTCCGCCTTACAGACGTCCCAACCTCAGAAGTGAGTTACAATAACGTTATGCCGGGAGAGAATACCAGAATGTTGAAATGACAACGTGGTGACATTGAATAAAAAGTAATAGCGATCCATGGGAAAGTTGATATATCTGGAAATGTTGTTCTGGATTTCTTTCATTAATGTGTCACATATTTTTTGACGTAGGATATTCGCTTTTTAACTTCTTCTCTTAACGAATTCGCGTCTTTGAATTCGATTACAAATTATATTTGTATATGCATTATGATTGTCGTGGTGATCTAGTAGCAGTGCGTCCGTTTCTGCATCCCGACCAAGGTCGCTTGTGAGGAAACATCAAAGATTACTAAGTTACATTATGAAATTGATATATGTAACTAACTCACTCATTCACTGGCTCTATCGAACCCATAGGTTCATGGCCAAGCTATTTTTTTTCTAATCATACCCTGTATAATATACTTCCTCAAATCATGGATAATGTTATTCTCCCACCTCATTCTTGGGTGTACCAACTGATCCTTCTGGTTTTTCTATAAGAAGCGTCCATGCACCTCTATCATTCCCCATTCGTGCCACATGTCTTTCCATTACAGTCTAGCATACGTCTAGAGACTTATCTATTCTTATTATACCTGGCTTCATATACGAAAAAAAAAATATATATATACAGGGTGTTTCATAAAGGATGGCGCAAACTTAAATGGTTGAAAGTACACGATAATAGAAGCAACAATGTCCAAATAAACATGGATCCGCAAACGAGCCGTTTGCGAGATAATTACGAATGTATGGTTACAAGCCGCCACTGACGTCATTGTTTGTAACATCGTACTAGGTGATTATCTCATTGGGCCACACATTCTTCCACGAAAACTTAATGGACGGAGGTACCTTAGGTTTCTGCGGCGTCATCTTCCAGGATTGCTTGAGGATGTTTCCCTTCAGCAACGTCGGAGTTTGTGGTACACGATGATGGAGCTCCGGCACATTTTGCTGCTGCTGTGAGACGGCATCTAACGCGCAGATACGGCCAAAGATGGATAGGTCGAGGCAGATCTGTACCTTGGCCTCCAAGATCCTGATCTAAATCCTTTGGATTTTTATGTCTGGGGTCACCTCAAAAGCGAAGTGTACAGCACACCCGTTAACACGATTGAAGAACTGGAGCAGAGAGTTGTACATGCTTGTCAAAAATTCAGAAATGATCCAGGAGTTTTCGAAATAATTCGACATTCATTGCAGAGACGAGCTCAGTATTGCATCCAGATGCAAGGAAGACACTTTAACATCTCCTTTAACGGGTAACCCATAAGTGAAGTGAACTGTGAAATGTGAACTAAATGAGATGAAAAATTAATAGTAAAGTCTAAATTCAAATAAATTTCTACTAACTAGGACGATGTTTACAATGAAGTCAGTGGCGGCTTGTAACCATATATTCGTAATTATCTCGCAAACGGCTCGTTTGCGGACCCATGTTTATTGGAACATTGTTGCTTCTATTATCGTGTACTTTCAACCATTTAAGTTTGCGCCATCCTTTATGAAACACCCTGTGTGTGTGTGTGTGTGTGTGTGTGTGTATATATATATATATATATTCCGAAAAGTACGCCCAGATACAATTCTAAAATTGTATAAAACAATGGCTCTTCCAACTCTACTTTATGGTTCTGAAACCTGGACTCTTGCTACAGGTAAATTAAATAGGATAGTAGCTGCAGAAATGAAGTTATTAAGACCTTTAGCGGGTTATACCCTTTATGACCACATGCGTAATGAAGATATCCACAAAGCTCTCAACACCAGCAATAACTGAAACCATTCAAAAATATCAAAATAATTGGCATGAACACCTTATTAGAACAGGAATGCCAAACAATTGAATACCTCTGCAACTATTGAATTACAGACCCAGGAAGACCTAAGAAGAGATGGAGGGATCAATTTCTATCCTGAAGCGGAACAAACCAATGGCCTAATCCATGCATGCAATTGATGATGATGATGATGATGATATACGGTATATATAAAAATAACTTTATTGCTAATTTACAATCTGTCTTGAAAAGATAATAAGTACATTTGTTAAAAGACATAACTTGTTAGGAGAATACTGCCCATTGACAGCACTCCATTATACAACATTTTATGTGGAAATGAAAGGAAGTTCTAATATTTTATTTCTTTTTAGTCTTCTTATTTCTTCACTGTTGTCTAGAAGATTGATTGCAAGATGATTAGGATGAATTTCTAGTTGCCTTAGATATCGAGTGCTGTACTTTTCTATTTCTTCTTTTACAGTAGCTATTTTTAAATCATGATGAATGGTGGCGTTGTTTACATACCATGGAGCAGCAACATTAAAACGAAGGGTCTTAGACTGAAATCTGTAAAATTTCAATATTGGAATTGCTGGCAGTTCCCCATAATTGAATACCGTAAGTCCAAATAGGCTTGAGTATAGTTTTATATATTAGAAGTTTATTTCTAGACTCAATTTTGATTTGTGACCTATGAGCCAATTAAGTTTTGATGTTTTTAGTTTAAATTCTGTACGTTTTTGTTGAATTTGTTTCTTCCATGTTGAACGACGATCAAGATGTATTCCCAAAGACTTGACGGAATCATCTGTTGGAAGAGTTTTATTATTTAATGTTACAGTAGGACAGTTACCAGTTCTGGTTCCAAATGTAATATGAATAGATTTATTTTCACTAGTTCGTATACGCTAGTAAGAAATGTGTGTAGAAGACTGTTGATTGACAAAATACAAACGATTGAACGAGTCAGTCAGATTTTTTTTTTTAGATTCATTTTATGAAAGTCCCGGATTTAAATTACTGACTTAGAGTTTCAAATTCAGGATCGATATCCTGAGGTTTCAAATTCCTAGGCCAACCAAATGAATGGTGTTTCTTCTTTGTTTTTCTCAGTGGTCAGGGAAACAGCTAATTTGGGAGATCTTTACTATGAATCATTTTAGCATTAATAACCATTTCATAATTTATTAAAATTACTTTAAGTACACGGACTACTGTTACACACCAAAGATTATAGTGCGAATTTTTCAGCCTGAAGTAGAATATTCACCGGGCAAGATTACTTCTTGGCAACACATTCAGGGTATCCTGTTTTTTATCCATGAACGGCTCATATTTGTCGTTTTTGGTATAAAGTTAAAAATATAAAATAGATACCTGATATCTCAGTCGTTCTCAACTTTATAAAGACTGTAAGATGTGAAGTACTTTCGGAGCATATGCTTCATCATCAGCATGTAAATTGGTACGAGTATATGCTCCGAAAGTACTTCGCATCTTACAGTCTTTATGTATAATGTTGAGGGCGACTGAGATCTCTAGCTAACTAACTCACTGGCACTATCGACCCGTAGGTTCATAGCCGCGCGGAAATAAGCTCTCCATACATCCCTATCCTGAGTCAATATTTTCCAATCATCCCCTGTTTAATCTACTTCCCTCAAATCATAGTTAATGTTATTCTCCCATCTCATTCTTGGTCTACCAACTGGGCGTTTTCCCTCAAGTTTTCCTACAAGAAGCTTCCATGCACGTCTTTCATTCCCCATTTCGTGCCACATGTCCTGTCCATCGCAGTCTACGAGACTTAACCGTTCTCACTACATCTGGCTTCCTACTTCCTATAAAGACCATGAAATTCATTGTTATGCAATCTTCTCCATTCACCTGTCTGAATGAAGAAGGCTACATAATAATAAGCTACATGATCTTCATAGGAAAACAGATATAATAAGAACAATAAAGTCTCGAATACTATGATGGGCAGGACATGTGGGCCGAATGTGGAATGAAAGAGAGACACGGAAAACCAGTTGGGAAACGCCCAGTTAATAGACCATGAATGAGTTGGGAGAATAACATTAACCATGATTTGAGGGAAATAGATTATAGAGGGGATGATTGAAAAACATTAGCTCAGGATAGGAATGTGTGGAGAGCTTATTTCCGTGCGGGCATGAACCTACAGCTTCGGTAGTTTCAATTTATTATTATTATTATTATTATTATTATTATTATTATTATTATTATTATTATTATTATTATTATTATTATGTAATGAGAGTTCCACTTTCTTGAAGATTTTTCATATTGCTGTTGTTTTATTTAATCAATTTTGACTGATTCATTCGATTTCAAAACATGTCTGCCCTTGAACCACACGAGTTTTGAATTTTTTTCTCACGTAAATAAAAATGAAAAGTAAATTATTTGCATTGTTTATATGTCATTGATAAAAACAGGCACCATGAGGATCTAACTGACGCCAGCGTCAAGCGTAGGTCTATTGTTCTGGATGGTTCTGGCACAGTTAAATCCAGTTTGAACTAACTTTGTTATTCATTGACATCGAACAATGCTATTCCATAATCGAAAAGTTATAGAAATTTTCACAGGTTGAATTAATTTATTTCACCTTATGCCAAGATTTAGAAAAAAATATGTTGGCTTTGTCTCAGAGTCATAAAATGACTATAGGCCTACATTTTATATTTATGTTTCTAATATCTATACGTCATAAAATATGTATGAAGTACCAGGCCAAAAAGTAAAAACGTAAATAAAATTAATATATAATTAATATGTTGTATAAAGAAGGTTTGACGGGTGGTGTGAAAATAAGCATGAATGAACTGGGACTTATACATGAGGACGCTCAAGATCACTACAAATGGATAAGGCGAATTTCTTAAGAGTGCCGGAAAACCATTGTATTGTGGATAAATTTCGAAATAAAAATTATATATACTGCCATATGTAATCTTGAAATATAGGCTTTGGCTATAAAAATAGAATTGGGGAAGAAAACATTCTCCTCCATAAGTTAACTTTTCTTTATTTTTTGTCCTTGCAAATTTAATAAAACACAGTAAAAACAGATCTACAACAGATCAGATTTTTAATATGATCAGATTTTAGGGAATAATCAGAATATAATGGCACTGTGCATAAACTATATGTAGACTTAAAAAAGGCATACGATTCAATTAAGAAAGAGAAGTTATATTATCCTGCTGGAGTTTGGAATTCCTAAAAAGTTAGACTTATTTGAATGTATCTAAATGTCACAAAGAGTAGGTGCGTTAGGCAAACACTTTTCGATTCTTTTGAAATTCACAATGACTTAAAGCAAGGATATGTATTATCTCCACTATTATTAAATTTTGTACTAGAGCATGTCATCACATTTTTAGACGATGAAGAAGGCCTACTACTCAATGATATTAATAAGTTGTTAGTTTATCCTGATGATGTAGTATTATTAGGTGATAGCGAGGAGATACTAAGAGCAATCACGGAAATCCTATTGAGTAACACTAAGAAATTGAGACTGGAAGTAAACATCAATGAAACTAAATATATGTTCACACATAGAAATGCATTGTATAATGAAAATGGGCAGTTAATGACAAATGAGGGAAATTTTGAAGAAGTGACTGAATTCAAATACCTAGGAACAATAATTACAAATAGGAATGAGATGCACAAATAAATTAAACGTAGGCTCAATTCTGTAAATGCATGCTATTACGCATTACAGGAACTCTTGTCATCACAACTTCTCTCAAAAAACGTTAAACTGAAAATATATAAAACTATTATTCTCCCTGCTATATTATATGGATGCGAAACATGGACTCTTACTTTAAGGGAGTGGAAAAAATCGAGTATTTGAGAATAAAGTACTTAGGAGACATTTTAGGACAAAAGAGAGATGAACAGACAGGCGAATGGAGAAGACTGCATAACAGTGAGCTACATGATCTTTTTAGAAAACCAGAATGAATTGGGCAGGTCATGTGGCACGAATGGGGAATGAAAGAGGGGCATTGAGGCTTCCTGTAGGAAAACTAGAGGTAGACCAAGTTGGTAGGTGGGAGAATAACATTAACCATGATTTGAGGGAAGTAGATTATAAAGGGGACGATTGGAAAACATTAGCTTAGAATAGGGATTTGTGGAGAGCTTATGTCCGCACGGCCATGAACCTACGGATTCAATAATAGCAATGATTTAGTTAGCATGGATAGTAACGCCACTATTAGGGAAGTGGTCTCCACGCTGGTATTTGTAGGCTATTCCAGCCGCTGCGCTGGTCTCCTCCTGTGAAACCAACTGTACAAATTTGCCTCTAAACGTTAAAAAACGGACGAAACGTTATATATATATATATATATATATATACACACATATATATATATATTGATAGTTTCAAATTTTGTCCAATAATAATTTCAGATAAATTTTTAAATATGCAGAAAAAAAACATATAGGTACAGTAATTCCTCTTACCGGTATTTGTCAGTAAAATTTACATTTTGTTATTATCATTGTCTATCCGTGGACTTTCATTTTTAATTGAAGAGTAAATATGTTTCAGAAACACGGGCGCCTAGGGGGATCATTGTCCCTTTGGCTTTCCTCCAGCATAAGAATTATGAGGTCTGATTATTATTCACTTCATCCAGTATTGTGATACACTATTTTACATCTATGATAAGATAGTAGATAAATAATAATATGGAAGAATAGAAAGAAGATGGGTGGGGATATACAAGAATGCGATGGAATTGGGTATCCATCTTTTAAATATCGGCATGCAATCACTTTTTTTATTACTTACCCTGTTTGCCCTCCCTGCGTTTGTAGGATTTACATTCTCTTGAAACTACAATCCAGTACAAAATACTTTATCATTGATTACGTAGCCTACTTTAATTGAAGCGGTCAGAAGTCGGCATTATTAAATCCACTTTTAGTCATATCAGAGTTTTAAAATTGGCAGTATATAATATATATAGGCCCATATATATAAGCCCACCGCTGTGATCTCGAGGTAGCGTGCTGCCTTATCACGCTGCGGACCCGGTTCGATTCCCGTCGGGACACGCTCCTGGGTGAGATTTTTTCGGGTTTTTCCTCACCTGTAAGGCAAATGTCAGGAAGCTTAGGGCCCAACTGTCTCCGAAAATCATCCGGTCATTATCATCATCCTTATCATTATCATCATCATCCTTCACCGGTGTGGAAAACAACGGGAAGCTACCACACCTATAATTCCGTAGTAAAGCAGCAAAGCATAGCATGGATATGCTATGACTGCAGTGTAAGACCTGCCCTCGGGCAGAATTACTATGAATTGATATTATATATATATATATATATATATATATATATATATATATATAAAATTTACCATATTTTCAGTGGTCAATATGATTTATTCCATAGTTCAGTAAAAACCCTCTGAGTGAAAATTCCTCTTGGCGTAGAACACATATTTAAATGTTTGTATTTACGAGTAACTTCAATCTTGAATATTTCAACATCTTGGAAAAAATGGCGATAATCATTTTGACTTCTGATTGCCTCAATTAGTAATTAAAGAATCGATATACCTTCTTGTGTGGTATTTTTGTCAGAGTTGGTCATAAATGGAATTCTTATGAAAGCGTTGAAAAAAAAAATGAATTGAAGTTAGCCTAGAAAACTTTTTCTCTGTCCTCAAGGCTTAATGTTGCGTTCGAATTTCATTGACAGGATCATCTTCATAATTTTATTTACCATTTAATCGTCTCATTCCATTCCATTAACGCAATATAACCTCTCACTTACAGGTACTTTTACGTACCACACGCCACCCGGGCCTTACAGTGACACGACCTGTCGGGAGAGGGATTTTAATTATAGATCACAAACATATTTTTTTTTACCACACAATGATATGGAGGGTCTCCCCACATGAGTAATCAGCTCAATGTCAGGGCCTCCTCCGAGACACACAACATTAAGACGAAACGCACCGTTCACACACACATTCTTACTAAATAATGGCAAATATGATAATGATGGTAAGATGATGATCGGGGACCGTTTGGGCTTTTAAGATTCCCGACATTTGTCTTACAGGCGAGGAAAAATCCCGAAAAAACCATCACCTTGGAAACTTGTCCCGACCGGGGATCGAACCCGGGTCTGCTGCGTACGAGGTAGCGACCTTATCCCAAGATTACAGCAGTAGACCTTAATAGTGCCATAAAATATGTAATAAATAGACGTAATTATTATCTTAGATCTTAAAAGCGTCTATGAATAAAAAAAGAAAGAAATACAAATTGTCTATATTGAATATGCATGTACATTACTTCTTTTAAATTAGAATTAACTATATACTACACAATTAAATAAAGTAGGCCTACTTAGCTTTTCCAGTCGTTTATGTATCACCCAAATTAAGCAATTAATTATATTTTTATATCAGCCTTCCAAGCCTTAAAATTCAGAATAATGAAACATGAGAATGCCGCCTACCCAAAGGATTATTTATCCACTACCCACTCGGCGGGGGGGAGGGAAAAAAGCACCGCTGCAAACGAAAGTAAAATCTTTTTTAATGGTTGATAGAGATATTATTAAGAGTGGGTTGCAAGAAAACAGAGTAAGATCTATAATTTTAAACTCATTCGTAAACCATTGTCTTCCATACTTGTTTCGTAGTGTGCTATTAGTGCACCATTAGCACTAATGATGTTTCTTACAACCCTTTTTAGTACAGTACAATATTAGCATACAATGGATCAATGAATACTTTTTGCAAACTCGCCTAAGTGTATTAAAGACCTATACACGGCCCAATTTTTTTTCTTCCTTTTCGTTCCTCTCTTATGGAAAATTGCTTTTTTGTTAATTTTCTAAATTTCAAATTTGCCGCTCTGGCGTTTTGATTTGTCATCCGTATGAACAGAACTATGATCCAAGCTTAGTAATTACGATGACAGATGATCTATGATCAACTGGCAGTGACTCTCCAAGTGTTTATTGAAGGAGAAGGGATGTTTTTTTAACTACAAAAGTACAAAATTTAAAGAATGTCGTGTCAAATTAAATCTATTGCAAGTTTAATTGATGTTGACACTGTTAAAAAGCATTTGTTTTCGCCTGACACTCAAAATGGTAACAAATAATTATTAATAAACATTCTGTTGAATATGTTGGAATTGGAACTGACATGTTATGATGTTTTTGTAATTATGATCTTTTATATAGATTTACATGACCCTTGGGATTGGCCAGAAGATGATTCAACAGAAAAATAATGGCAAAGGGTCGACTTTGGTTGCAAGATTGTTGTCTCTCCATTGTCCTCAACAGGGGAAGTTCTTGTGATTGCCCATAAAAACATTATGGTAGTATTAACATGTAAGTCCATCATTTATTTAAATACAAGCTAATTCTCCTTTTATTAATTTTTTGTCCTTAAATGTTTTACAAATGAAGATGAGCTATGACTTCTTCCATATGTTATAACTGAAAAATAGGTTTAAATGGTCCAAATTCAATGACATAACCTTAATTTGAAAAGTTATTACAATTTGACTCCTTGTGTTATTTACAAAGGAGATTGTCAGACAAAAAGTGCGAAAAACTTTAGAATAACCCAACCATTAATTTTTCTAATTTATACAGAATAGCAGTGACCATGAGCAAACTTTTATGGAATTGTCACTAGATGGGACCTCGTATCTGTGAAATTGGTATCAGTATGACAACCTTCACAATAAATTCCTGAACATATTTATAAAAAAATTGATGAACACTAATCTGCCCCATGTAATAATCTAACAAAATAAATTACATACTATTTAACAAACTAATCTGGTATGCACTAACTGTCCCATTGGAACCAAACAAAATAAAGTTAGTGACATTCATTTCTTAAAATATGTTTTGCAATTAATTGCAAGTGTTGGTAATTCCAATTTCACATAAATGCCCTGCCATCTGGCAGCAATTTTATAAGCATTTGCGCATGCATACTGAGTTTCTGTTGAACTTAGAAAAATCATTGAGAGATAAATCCCACAATTTGCATACATAAACTAAATAATAATAAATTGAAAAAAAAATTAAGAATTGTTACAAACTTTTAAAATAATACAGAAGTTAGTAAAAAGAAAAAAAAAATATGAAGACCAACAGTATCATAAGAATGTTGTATCGAAAATTATAGACAAATTATTCTAAAGTTCAGCCGAAAAACTCAATAACATAACTATAAAAAACTCAACAAAAATGGAAAAATTACAGTTTTAGAATATATTTAACCTGAGGTATATATACTCGAGAAATAGAGAAGAAGTAAATTAGAAATTTACATAAATCTAACCAGAAATTATAGTAAAAAATCAGTATGGATGTTCCAAAAGTTAGCTCAAAATCATGGTAAACAGAATTGCCAACCCAATGAATTTGTCATACTGACCAATCTCGTTGCCTCACTCGATAGAAAAACAAACATTTGAAAATCTAAAGAATTCATATTGTTAACTAAATGTAGGCTAGCTATCCTACCCAATTCACAATCTAACCTACAAAAATGTACTGAAACACAAGAAAATTGTTGTTTTTTATTTTGTGATTTTTAGGTTAGACTTGTATCAAATTGTATTTAATTTTTCCTCTGTTTCTTGCACTTTTTCTTCCCGACAGTTATGCATATGTAGACCTACACTTTAGGTAGTTAACTAAATTCTACTACAGTAATTTGTGCATTTTTTTGGTATTTATTTTTACTATAATCTAACCCTCCCAAATGTACCAAATTGTAAAATGTAACATGCTTTAACTTAATGTACCTCTACTGTACTACCTCTACCTTCTGCTTGAAAATAACATCTTACTTATATAGAATGAGAAACTTTCACCTTTACACCATTCTGCTTCAGTTTGTTCATTAAACAGGTATATGACATTAAATTTCTCCATTTTAACTAACTAACAATGTCTTGATGTGTCTTATAAAATGAAAAAAATAGTGATACAATTTATGTAATCTGAAAAAAAAATATTGATCTACCGGTACTATGTAGTAAGGGTATCTAATGTTAGATGTAGTAAAAAAAAAAGGATTTTAGTGCCACAAACCTATGTAAGAGATGCAATTGGTAGCATTTAAGATAGTTTACAATCTACTGTCCATTCTATATCTCTTCTGAGCTAAGTTCCAGTTGTAATGTAAACAATGCAGGTGTATCACTGTGTTTTCATTAGTCGATTAATGGTTTTACCTTTAAGTATATAAGAAAATGTAGTTCGCTGTCTAACACTCGAAATAAAGAAAATAAAAATAATAAAAGTATGAGCGATGGCCGGAAATACTATATCAATGGTAACCGACAAGAAAGAAGAAAAGTGGGAGACCAAAGTTAACATAGAAGAAAAACATGAGAATAGTAATGCAAACAAGAGGGCTAAACATTCAAGACGCCCAAGATCGTAGGCTTTGGAGCTTTGGCACGGGATAGATAGATAGATAAAAAGTAATAAAAGTATATATTATCTAGACTTATATAGACATGTGCTATATAAGTTATATGAAAGAATCTTAAAATTATATTTACCATTTTAATAGATTAAATAAATAAGCAATTTGTGGTTGAGGATGAGAGGGAAACCTCTTGAAAACTGTAATTCCCATGTTACAAAAACATGTTGTATGAGGTAAGATAAGAATTGACTCTTTTATTAAGCAATTCATTGTTTAATTCTCATGCATGCAGAATAAAATAGAATTTCAATTGTTCCAAATGGCTGCTTCTCTTATACAATTTTTAAGACATCGAAAAGGAAAGCCTTTGAAAAGCAGAGAGAAACAAATTATCTTGAATGCTTTCAAACAGTTTAGCGAAAAATATCTACATTAGCCGTAGAAGATGTGAAACTAACAACAGAATTTACAGGTAAATCAGCATGGATCATTAATTCTGCTCTTAATGAAATTATAAATAAAGGATATCTTTGAAGAGAAAAATTTTCGTCTCGGTCTGGGCGAAAATTTTTCTCTTCAAATATATTTAATCCTTCAGCGAGAAGTGTTAAATTAATAATAAAAACATCAATTGAAGCCCTACTGGCTTTATAAAGTAGTGTTAAAATTCCCGATAAATGTCTTCTTAACTAAGAAGCCACCATTTGCAAGATAGAAGCAAAGGCTTCATAGTATTTGGTGCTGGGAATTACAACGTATATAAGAGAAAAGTTTGCGTCTAAATCGGAACTCACCCCGATAGCTCAGATGGTAGAGCATTGGCCTAGAAAGCCAAAGGTCCCGGGTTCGTGTCTCAGTCTGGGCGAAAATTTTTCTCTTCAAATATAATTATCCTTCAGTGAGGTGTTAAATTAATAACAACAACATCAAAGGATATCTATCGACATCATGAAAAAAAAGTAAACGTCTGATTAGGTAACCCATATAGGCTATAATTTTTTGTCATAAATAAATAAGAAATGGAGGAAGTTCCTAATTATTGGTACCATCTTATCTTGTATTCACTCTTATTTCCCATTGAACCGAGCTTGATTACAAAGTTCTTCAAAAATACAACAGATGTCAGTTTAGAAAATGATTCATTCAAAAGAACACCAGATGGCAGTTTAGAAAATAATTCCTTCAAAAGAACACCAGATGGCAGTTTGGATAATTACTGACAAAAGAAAAAAATTGACAGTCATGAAAACAGCTGGCGATGGTGACATTGGGTCGCCGATACTGCAGTGCTGTGTTTAAAAAAACATAGAAGTATGAGGTAAGAAGAAATCACGATTCATTTAATTCTTATGAATTGGACCTCATAATGTTAAAAATTCCCAAATTTAATACATAAATATCAGTAGATATCGCAATAGAAAAAAAACATGTTAGTACCATGAGACAGATATAATCAGTAACAGTTGATGTAGTTCATAACTTGTGGCCTGTAGTAACATTCATCATTTGCAATACAATAACCAAAATTATTAATAATATAATGAAGTTGGACCTTAGTGTTAATGATTTGGCATTAATATTGCTTCCAGTGTGATATAACATTTATTATATTTAAATCTGTATGCATTTTATCCTTTTGTTTTTGTAGCAAAATGGGACTCTCAGGAAGAAGGTGAAGTTAAAACGAAGTATCACATTACATGGCACGGAAATCCTTGTGAAGATGATAAGTAAGCAGCCTTTCTTTTTTGAGTTGGCTTGTTTTGCTGGAGCTATGAAGAATAGCGGGACATGCTATTTAAGCCATCATAATATTATTCACATTTATATATACGTATATATGTATATATATCTTGAACTTAAAAGCTAACAAAAATAACTCACCCTAATTAAACATTATGAAAATCACACCTTCTTCTTCTTCTTCTTCTTCTTCTTTCATTTTTATCTTCTTTTTAAGATGGATTTCTCCTAAACTATTTTAATTTCAACTAAACTATTGTGATCAATGGTAAAGAAAAAAAAGAGTTGTGTACATTAATTTACTTACTTTGATCATAGTAATAGCTTTAGCTTCTTAATATTAATTTAGTAAATTTATTATAAACATAACTATAGCTGTATGGTATCCCTTAATGTCTTCTTAATGTAGAAGAAATTCACTGTGTATTTGTGAATGATGGTTTATTGCGTTAGATGTGGGATCAAGAGAGTAAGAAGGAGAAATAGTTTTTTAAAAAGAAAAATTATCGTCTGAACTGGAAATCAAATAAATTTGTCCAGGACTGGATCATGTTAAACTAAATATTACATCAAAAAAAGGAGAATTTGTACTTGGATGGAAAGGAAACCTGAATTATCTCAGTGGTCAGAGTATCAGCAAAGAAAGCTGAAGGTTCGGGGCTTGATTCCCAGTTCAGGTAGAAATTTTTCTATTTACCATTGATTACAGCAATTTAGTTGTATACATTAATTTACTTACTTTGGTCATAGCTTTATCTTCTTGATATCAATATAATAAAGTGATTTCTTCCTATATATTTTGAACTTACCCTAAACATATATTTGCCCTTCTTAATTTACACACACACTCGTAAACCGGGGCTACTTTGTGACAGCGGGTACAACTTTGTGACACTCACACCTAGCAACACACTTTTAAATCTACCGGGCTTTCCAAAGAGTTTAAGGAAGAATATATTCCATTAGTGTTTGACCATAAGCTTCTGCCATCTTTTGAGAACTCTTCAAAGTACGTGCATGGAGCATGAAGAGATCTGTGTAGCCATTTTAGCCTGTGCATATTGAGTGATTTTCAAGAAACTGCCGAAACTTTGTTCTGATGTACGAAATATAAAGAAGTTGGGAATTTAAAAGTAAGTATATTTTAATCTATGATTTATTTTAATAATTCAGGTAGAAAAGTATTCTGATACGAGTTTATTTATTAGTATTTTTCAACAAAATATCAATAACTTGCAGAAGCGCGGTACAATATTGTGACAAAATACGTCACTGTCACAATGTTGCCCCATGATATTTCGTCAAGTTTATTTGGTTGCATATTTTACTTTTAAAATACTGTTTTTAATTTATAGAGTCCACAATGCCTAGAAACCATGAAAGGAAGGTTGGATCGTGTCCATATCGCAATTATACAGATGCTACGATTGAAGAGGCTCTAGATGAAATAAAAAGGAACAAAATATACATACGTAAAGCAGCTGAAAAGTAAGTTTATAAAAGCCTTCTGAATTGTAATTCTGTTTTAGAAGAGTAGTTGAAAGGAATAATGGGTAATTTTAACTTTCAGGTATGGAATACATAGAAATACGCTGTGGTTAAAGCTGAAAGGAAGACACCCAGGACACCCAACTGTTTTTCTGAAACCGAAGAGTAGGCGTTTGTAGCTCTCTGTATCGCAATGTCAAATTATGGTTTTCCATTGACCGGATTTGACCTCAGATGTATAGTGAAGTCTTACCTGGACCAAGTAGGGCGAACTGTAACTTGTTTTAAGAACAATTTCCCCGGTGTTGACTGGCAGAACTCTTTTATGACTCGACATAGGATTCTAACTGGCAGGTTTGCACAGAACATATCAATTGCGAGAGCAGCAGTTGACGAGGAAGTGATAAATATATTTTTGATCATTTAGAGAGAGAAAGTGAAGGAGTCCCAAGTTCCAATATAATTATGGAACTACGATGAGACGAATCTTGTTTATGACCCAGGATCATCTAAAATAAAAAAAAGAGGAACAAAATACCCAGAAAGAATTAGGAACTCGACGAAAGCGTGTGCCTCAATTATGTTCTGCGGGAATGCTGAGGGTCGACTTGCTCCAATATATGTAAATTATAAATCGAAACATTTGTGGAGTACTTGGGCAGAAGGAGGACCTACTGATGCAAGGTACAACTCTACTTCATCTGGTTGGTTCGATTATAATTCTTTTGATGATTTTTTCATAAATACAATGCTGCCAATTCTGAGGAGACAAGATGGGCCCAAAATTCTAATTGGCGTTAACCTTAGTTCCCTTCTCAACATCGAAGTAATTCGTAAATGTGAGAAACGTAACATTCGCTTTATAGCACTACCTCCAAATGCAACACATTTATTGCAGCCATTGGACGTTGCATTTTTCCGGCCATTAAAAAAAGAAGTTGGAAGACCATCTTGACGAAGTGAAAAGAATCTCCAGGTGGACTGAGGACTGCAACAATACTCAAACAGGAATTCCCAACTCTACTAAAGAAACTGGTAGAAAAAGTTGAGGAAAACCAAAAGAACCTATTTCCGGATTTAGAAAAGCTGGAATTTACCCCCTGAACAGAGAAGAAGTTTTAAATAGATTATGTGGACATGTTCAGGAGAAGGAAGATGAAACAACTTATGGAAATGTAAGTGATCGTTTTACAGAGCACTTGATTCAGCGAAGGACTGAATTGGCAGAGTAAAGCAGATGAAAAAGAGAAGGATTAATGTGACTCCTGGGAAAAGCATCTCTGCAAAGGATTTACAGAGTTCATCAGGCATAAATAAGCCACCAGCTCCTGAATCTAGCTCGAAAGGAATGAAAAAGTCTTCTCGTCAAAAAGCACAACCACCTGAAACTTCAGGTGAAAGTGATGCAGAGTCTGTTGTATATGCAGAATCAAATGACAGCTGGAATGAAACAGACTCTGCATCAGAAGTCAATGTCATTCCTGCATTCAGACAGGAAGATAAAAAAGTATGGGTCAATGTTGTTGTTTATGAGGCTAAAAATTATCCAGGAATGATCTTGAAGAAGTTTTTCAGGCTGTAGGCCATGGTCGTGAGGCTTGTAGATCAAGACAACCCTTAAGGATGCCAGACGCAGTCTCTGGCAAAACGTCGGGGAACTACAAGCCTCACGACCACGGCCTACAGCCCAAAAATCTTCTTCAAGATCATTATAGCAACTCCGGCCGTGAAAGTCTACGTCAATACATTATCCAGGAATGATTACCAAATGTTATAAAGAAGGCACTTTAGTGAATGTGATGGAGTTGTCTGGAAAACACTCAAAATGGCCTGAACAGAAGGATGAAATCTTGTATCAGGACAAAGAAATAGTGTGCAAAATAAATGCTCCAAAGAAAAAAGGCAAGCGAAATATTTATGATGTTCCTGAAATGAATTGGTTGCCTGCTTAAGTTTAATTATTATCAAACAAACTTAGAACTGTTCCTTCAGTTTGTTATTTTTCGCATTATTATGTCTTAATTTCAGTTATTGTTATGTTGTCATTATTATGTCTTAATTTCAGTCATTGTTTTGAAGTCTTTGTTCTAAACCAAATATATTCGTGATATAATTATTTCGAATTTATTGAATAATTGTTCCCATTTATCTTTCAAATGTCCTAAAGCTATCATATGGGAGTTTAACTTTGTGACACACATCAAAAGATAGCCTGTAATATAGGAAAATACAAATGTCACAAAGTTTTACTATACCCAAGGGTAACTTTGCGACAGTTAATTGGTTAAATTTTATCAATCCAAATACTATTTTTTATAAATCTCATCGTTAATTGAAAGCTGAGACATATATCTAGCCAATTAAATAATATAAACAAAATTAGTTTATTTTTTCAGTCAGAAAGTTTTAAAAAACAGCAAAAACTGCCACAAAGTAGTCCCATATTTATGTGTGTGTGTATGTGTGTAATTTTAAATAACATTAATTAAATGTTATAAAAGGGTGAGTTATTTTGTATCTTTTCAGTACAAGATATATGTGTATAAATGTGAAATAATATTATGATGGCATAAATAGCATGTGTGTAATTATTAGAAAAATTTAGTTTATGTTACATTGATGTGATAAGGTTGAGATCATTTGTTTGGGTATGTCAGTCAATTTTATTTAATATATGTAGAAAATAACACTATGACGTTTATTTTAATTATGTTTAGAGTTGTGAATTTTGACTCACCTCATATTCTTGATTTTTATGCAAATCTGCAATAGGTGCACATGCATGGTCAGAAAACACAGAATTGAAACTAAGGCAAAATTACTTAAACAGTTAGAAAAAAGTAAGGAACTCACAATTTGAGAGAAAATTTACATATGCAAGAATAAAAAGAAAACCTGAATTTCGAAATTCCCGGTGAAATGGGGAAAAAAAAAAAAAAAATTGGAAGTTGATCAGTCAGCCAACAGAGGGCACAGAAATCAATTTGCAGGAGGGCAACTGTAAGACGACAGTTGTGTAGCATCAAGAATGTCGCAAAGTTAGCGACAAACCTAAGTCTGCATAAAAATTAAGAAATATGAGGTGAGTCAAAATTCACAACTCAAATATAATTAAATATAAGTAATATCAATCAATTGTTTATATACAATATGTTCCAGAGCTTTCAATAATGTCTTAAGGATGCTAATCAGTCTGAAGTCATTACAGTTAGTATGTGTATTTGTTTTAGGTGTAAGTCAAATCATAGAGTGTTTCCATTAAAAATCTTTGATTAGTCAAGTTCCACTGTATATGGAACCTTCAGCTTTCTTTGTTGATGCTCTTATTTCTTACAGAAATGCATAGACAAAGTTAAACATCCTATTTTTTTTTTATTTTCTGAAAAAAAACTTTGAATTAACCAATATAACTTATATTTGAAGAGAAAAATTTTCGCCTAGACCGGGACTCGAACCCGGGACCCTTGGCTTTCCGGGCCAAGTGCTCTACCAACTGAGCTACCGAGGCGAGTACGATCTAGACGCAAATTTTTCTCATATGTATGTTGTAATTTTTTCTCTCAAATATAATTTATCCTTCTATGAGAAGTGTTAAATTAATAATAAAAATCGTTAATAGAAGCCCTACTGGCTATAAAGTAGTGTTAAATTCCCAATAAATGTCTTCTTAACTAAGAAGCCGCCATTTGCAAAGATAGAAACTATGGTTTCAAGCATTTGGCGCGAGGGAATTACAACATACATATGAGAAAAATTTGCGTCTAGATCGTACTCGCCTCGGTAGCTCAGTTGGTAGAGCACTTGGCCCGGAAAGCCAAGGGTCCCGGGTTCGAGTCCCGGTCTAGGCGAAAATTTTTCTCTTCAAATATAATTTATCCTTCTATGAGAAGTGTTAAATTAATAATAAAATCGTCAACCAATATAACATTCAAATTACATTTGATTTTTTTTTGCATTGCTTTAATTCAAAATTCATGGGACTAATAGAAATATTCAAATTATTCAAATTTTTGCTGCTCTAGACTAAACATGCCTTGCCGAACCCTATTGTGTTTTCAAAAAAAGATATATATATATATATATAATATACACAACTTCCACAATTTATGGCATATAGTATTAATTAAGTATATACAGGGCTTACAAAATGTCTTCTTCTTCTTCCTTCCAAGTATTAGGCCAAGGCCTGTTATCCTATAGAAAATTTTTCCGTATGGGAAATTCTCGTATAAGACTTGAAAGCATAATAATAGTCCCTTCGATTGGTTGCTAGCCAAAGGAAGGCAAGACCAGTGATGGGCTACCATCTTATAGCCTCTGGTCAGGCTTTTCTGGAGAAGGAAAGAAAATAAAGGAAAGAAGAAATGGAAAAAAAGGAAGGACTCCCTAGCCCTCGGATGCCCTAATAGCATTGGGGTCGAAAAAACAAGAGTTAACCAAGAGAGGTTAGATAGTAAAGTTAAAAGAGTGCAAAACACAAGTAAGTGGAAGAAATGTTTTGCACAGCTTGGGCACCTTGTGGTCGCCATCCACATATCCCCTAGATGAGGACCCCTGAGGGGGGCTCATTGAAATATAACAAAAATTATACTTAATATACCCCTTTTTTTAAGAGAAGGGCTTTCTCCTCTGTTATGGATAGCAAAGTCATCTGTCAGGTCATCAGATTCCATTTTCTGCATCACTCTGGTGTGGAGGAGTGCCAAAGTTGAACTCCATTCATCACCTATCAATGACCTCAGATAAATCTTTAAATGCCTCGAAGTTGAGAAATGTTCCATGTTGATGGCCGGCCATCTGAAGGGCTATATCTATATTTGGATATTCTTCGTTGACCAAATATGGCAAATTTGCAGGTTTCTCATCCATCGCTATAAGTTGTAGATGAGATTTCAGGTGCTAACATTCATTTTGCAAATGGGAATCAAGATCATCTTTAGAGAGTCATGTAAGCTTTTCTTCTGCTGCTGAAACTAAAGTCGAATTTAGAGCCTTCAGACTTTCTAAGAAGTTAAACTTATTATGATATTCCTTGTAGTGAATACAGTGTTCTTTGAATGAAAAACAGGTAGTCCAAGTTTACATTAAAGTATTTTAAAATACAATAGGAAGTAGCATTAAGAGGTTTGTTTAATAATTAAGACTTTTGTCTGTACATTCTTACCTCTTAAGAGTGCAGCAGGCTTTAGTAGGCATGAGGGTCTCTTCAGGGTGTGTTTTAGAATAGGCTTATATCTGGGTTCTATCGATGTGAAGGACAAGGAATTCAGTGATCAGTAACAATGAATTGTGTAACTAATTAAGAGGATTTATTATGTTAACCTCATATGAACAACACAATATTCACGATGAATTAATAATATCTTGTAGACTACTTGAGCAAATCTAGACTTCCCTAAAATAGATAGATTAATTCACACTTTTAGGTAATAATATGGGAGCAACTGGCTCCTCTGAATACTCTTAATATGATCAACTAGAACACTCTGTTTTTGTAAGGGAGCTACTGGCCCCACTCTGTGATCATATGAGAGCGACTGGCTCCTCTCTGCATGTACTCATATGGGAGTTACTGGCCCCACTGTGTTAACAATAAATTTTCTTGGCCTTTTATATCCATTTCCCAAGGAAGTTTTAAAATTGGCTCAAGTATTCCCTTTTAACAAAATTTATTGTTTTGCAAATCTGACCATATTCAACCCATCAGTCAAGCTTAAAACCTTTTCTAAATTAATACACATTTTATAAGTATTAATTTCGCTTCGCTAGGTACATGTACCTGCCAACCCTTTAAGTTACCGTTATTCACTGTATAACAGCTTATTGTGTGGTACGAACCAATAACCAAATAAATTTTATTCTAGGAATTACTCCTGGCACAAGAGGTAAGAATGTACAGACAAAATCTGTTAATTATTTACATTAAAGTAATTTGAGTTGTGTTTTTGACTCACCTCATATTTTTTATTTTTATGCAGACCTAGGTTTATCACTATACTTCACAACAAACTCGATGCCACACAACTGCCATCGTACGGTTGTCCGTCCTGC
Source organism: Diploptera punctata (assembly GCA_030220185.1). Taxonomy (NCBI): domain Eukaryota; kingdom Metazoa; phylum Arthropoda; class Insecta; order Blattodea; family Blaberidae; genus Diploptera; species Diploptera punctata. Next base: position 1,249,406 of record JASPKZ010000038.1, on the reverse strand, counting down.
ATATTGCTTTCTGCGCCCACTGTTGGCTGACCAATGAGCCTCCAAATCAATTTTTTTTTCTCTTTTCATCGGGAATTTTAAAATTTATGGTTTTCTTTTTATTCTTGCATAGGTAAATTTTCTCTCAAATTGTGAGTTCCTTAGATTTTTCTGTTTAAGTAATTAAGTAACTTCATAGTGTTATTTTCTACATATATTTAATTACATTGAAGTATTTTAATTCTAAAATTATCTGTTCCAATCTTCATGCTGTTACTCTGATGACTTTTATCACTATGCATTAGTGGAGATTTTTCTCTTCTCCTTTCATCAAAAGCATATGCCTAATTCCAAATGAACTCTTAATATATAACAGAATGATTATGATTAGTTAATTGGCAATTTTTTCAACAACAGCAACAATATTTTGTAAAATTTTATTTTAAAAAATAATAAGTAATCTTTAATTAACCAGACTCTGAGAATGTTCATCTTCATCCATACAAAAAATAATTAATATAGCGATTTAAATAGTGAGCCCAGAGCGATATAGTTCAATTGTTGGTTACAGTAATCATTTACTGTACTTCCTTAAGCATCACCCCTCATTGTTGAAGGTGTATACCAATATACACCATGTTCCAAAATGATGGACGGGGTTTTTAGTAGTTGGTATAGCTTTACAAACAAAATTGGATGCGTGATTATTTGCTATAATGAAAGAAAAACTGTGAAAGTTTTATATCCTGTATGCAGTAATTTGTTTCTTGTCATTATTACATCGTCAGCGTTAAATTTGTGAAAATGGCGATTCCTGTACAGAAGTCATTCTGTGTGTTGCAATTTGCGAGGTCTGGTTCCATTGTTGCAATGCAGTGAGCTATCCGACGGCAATTTGAAATTGATCCTCCAACAGATAAAATTATCCTTCAATGGTATAAACTGTTAGAAACAACTAGATGTATCTGTAAAAGGAAATGTCCAGGACGTCCATAAACACCAAATGATGCATCGGTCCAGATGACATGATTCATTCCCATACCCTCCATGGTCTCCTGATCTCACACCTTGTGATTTCTTCCTGTGGGGGTATATGAAGTACCATGTATACATACCACCACTTTGTCGACCTTCCAGACTTGAGAAGAAGGATTGTTGCTGCTGTTGAATCCATTACTCCAAATATACTGACCAAGGTTTGGGAGGAATTTGACTGTCGGCTAAATGTGTGGCATATGATGAAAGGTGCTCACATCGAACATTTATAAAGTATGTTATAAAAACTCGAAAGAGTTTCTCTTTAATCCCATAGAACTTTTGTTCTTATATATATCATGTAAGGGAAATTAGATAACTTTGAAACCCCGTCCATCATTTTGGAATACTCTGTATAAACAACAATGTCAGTAATCTGATACAAAGTCAGAGAAGTTCATTATGAGAAATATTGTTGATTGCATTTTATGTCTTGCCATAAAAAAGGGAAATTTTGGCATACCAGCACCATAAAAATATTGGACAAAGTCTCAAATAGATACTGTTCTGGCTAATAGGGGGCATCTGATCATCTTATGCAGTATAAACTGAAGATCCTGTGTGTGTGTGCATGTGAATGCTTGCATACATGTGTGCACACTCCATTTAAGAATGATCAACGATTTGTGAGAGTTGGATCCTGCCAATAAATTACCTTGAGGCACACATGTATATCTCCCTGTGTTATTTTGAATCCCTACCATATGATCTTATAGGCTATGTCTTACAACACGATTGCGAAAATATAGACAAGCTTCCTGTTTCTTTTTTGAGAATGAGTAAATATGAACTTAGAAATAATTAATTATTATAAACTACTAAATCCTATCCTTGACACAACATAGTAGAGATTTAGGCAGCAAAGAGGGTATTAATTTAGAGTCCATGCTTATTTACATAGCATAGAATTTATTTTACCTACCTGATGGATGAAGAAAAAATAGTGTATAATAATGTAATGTAAAATTCCCAAATAAATGTCTTCTTAATAAAGAAGCCGCCATTTGCAAGATAGAAGCAAAGGTTTCATAGCATTTGATGCATGGGAATTAACAGCGTATATAAGATAAAAATTTGCATTTAGATTGGAACTTGCTCAGGTAGCTCAGTCAGTAGAATATTAGCCTAGAAAGCCAAAGGTCCTGGGTTCAAGTCCTGGTCTGAGCATATAATTTTTCTCTTCAAATATGAATAGTGTACTATATTTATTCTTTCCTTCATTAAACAATAACACTAAAATGAATCTATATATTTCAGCGAGACTATTACTTCAGTTCTGTGTCTTCCTCTGATATCCCAGGGAAAGAGCAGGAGTCACTGTGGTCCAGATTGGACTTGTATCATTGTTGGTTTGTCATCTGGATTTGTTAGATTCTACACAGAGGTAAGTGGATTTATTTATCGAAAGAAATTAGGGCTAAATATATTTTAGTAAATTTGTCTTGCACCAAAAATATCTTAGTTAAGAATAAACTTTCTTATGGTTTGATGTTAAATAGATAAGATATGTTTAAAAAAAGGGGAAGTATTTTCAAAAAAGTTGAATGGGAAATTTTACATCTCATGCTCATAAGGTAAAATATTTTAATCTAGAAATGATTAAAAAATCATCATCCAGGTGAACATTTTTTCTGATGACATGAGGTTTAAAATTCCAATTGAATCTTTAATTTTTTTATTGTTATAGTATCACATCCCATTTATTATTTGTAAAAATTACTTCTGCTTAACAGTTTTAATTTTCTAAAATTGTGTTCTTATCTGATAAACTTAAAATATTACTAGGATTTTTAGGTATATTTCTATCATTGTATGGACATGTGTTTTAGGACAAATGCACCAGTATGAAATTCTTAATTATGAATTGATAATGATATGGAATGTGATTATGAAAATCCAAGTTAGCACTTGACTAAACTACTCATATTTACTCTGGATAATATAATAATTTAGTTTTTAATCATTTAGACAAAACTATAAATAAAGGGTATCATTACATGAAATCGGTCATAATTGTTGAGAAAAACCACAAAAAAATCCCATGTGGTTGCTGACTTACAGATTTGAACTACTGATCTCCAAAATACAAGTCTCAAATGTCATTATCCACAGTCATAAGGAATAACAAAACATAGATACATATTTTAAATTAACATGTTCCTGAATTGGACATAGTTTTATTTTAGAAAGAAAAATTAACACTCAGACCGGGATTCGAACCCTGGATCTTTGATTGTGCATCAGTATGATACCGATTACACCATTCAAACTCCAATAAGAATGTCAACAATTCTTTCCACTTATATAATTCTCTTTTGTCAGAAGGCTGGTAGCATTGCTATCAACAACGCCATCTGATGACTTCTATTTGAAGTATTTTTATTGAGAAAATATATTAGTTTTTTGATGCTTTATTTTAAATTAACATGTTCCAGAAAAATGTTTGCTTTGAAATTATATAGTATTAATTTTGTTTTGTAGTACAATGCTGAGACTTTCAGTGGAGGGTTAAGTTGTACTGACAGCAAGTCCATTATATAAACACTATTTTTGTCAGCTTTGTTTTTAGCTTCTTCCTTCTTTATTTGATGTTAATTATAATATTCCAGGGACACATTTTTTGTAATCAATACAGAGATCATGTTGATCTTTTTTTGGGTTGAAAAATAGAGATGTTCATTTCATTCAAAACATCATCAAACACTTTAAACTGAGATGATTCTATACCATTTTCACTGCAATATCCTTGGACTATCTGAAAATATGATTTTGAAATAAAAGTTTTTTTAATGTCGCATGGGGTGCTGATGACAATGCCACTCTGGTAGCACAGGCGGTCATAAACATGACTCTATAGGTATTAATTTAGGCCAGGAGGGAGTAATGGAATTTAGACGAAAGGTAAAATAAATTGCGATCTACTTAGAAGATTTGTATGAGGAGAGGTAAGAAACATTTGATTTTACCATAAAGAAGTACCACTTCACTTAATAATGAGGAATAAATATATTTGAAACACTTTCACTAGAGATTGTTCTATCTTGCATGTTGAATTTTGTGTTTTGATACTTGAAATAAGTGCAACTATAGATATATGTAATATGTGACTTAGCACCACAATTTACTAATGACACAGAGATTTAATAATAATACAAACTGGTTGATGCAACGACCAGATAATGTGGGACCTATATTAATCAATGTGTTTCCGAATGTGAGTTGATAATTGACACAAAGTCATATTGAATGATGATATGTGTAAATACACTGGGTTTTTGTTGATGGAGTGGTGTCTCCAGCCTCCCATAGCTAGGCCATCCTACTTGGCACATAGACATATGAAGAATAAGGTCTCCAGCCATGCTATAATAGCTGGTGAAGTGGGAGGGAGGATCCAACAAAACCAATGTTGCTATCCCTGTAACAACACCTCTAAGAAAAGGGGAAGGTTAGCAGCGAATTAAATGCTGCTGTGATGTCATTTACAATGACTGTGATTGGTTGTCAATTACATCATCTTACATAGATGAATAATGTTACCAACATCCTTATATTTGGCTGACGTGGCAATATGTGATGTCAAATAGTAAATCCTTGATTTACAGAACGAACAGGATGCAGATGTTTGTAATGTGAATAATAATGATATGTGGCCTGACATACTGGTGCCTAAGTTGCATGCAAGACAGAATTATGAATACAAAAATATGATTACATTTTTCAACAAATAATAAAAAATTAAAGAAATGAAAGACACATAATTTGCGTCAACAGTTAGATTCATGAGGCATCAGACTTCAAATTATGATATTAAAAACCTCATATGTCTCAGATACATGGTTTTTAAATTATGAAGTTGGTTAACATGAACTTACAAGGTTCCTAAATTGTCCTGCAGAGGCAAAGAGGTTGTTAATAGACTTATGAGGCCTGTAAATTCAGATTTCTCACCTTTTTCACTAAGATTCATCATATAATATAAGAACTGAGCATAGTTAAGGTAGAATTTTTTATCACTCACCTCATATTGTTCTTCTTATTTTACTATAAACTGGTTTCAGAACATAGTTTCTGTTCCATCCTCAGTATCATCACGACCGTTGTTCTGTCGTCTTGAAGAGCTGTCCTTCTCTCCTTCCATTGGCTGACTGAAAAACCTCGAAACCAGGTCATTCTCAGCGTAGTTTTTAAAGAAAGATGACAATAAGTGGAATACCAATGAAGCTTCACATTGATCAGGATTGTAACTTCATGAAATTAATGTGTAAATTATTATACTCAGGCTGTCTGAACCAATTCTGTAGAAAATTTTTTTGCCTGAATTCCTGCCTGGATTTGAACCAAAGACCCTCCAGCTTTCCACTCTGGTGCTCTAACCACTTGAACCAGTATGTAAAGCTGGAGGTCTTGGGTTCAAATCCGATTCAACAGAATTTTTTCTCTTCAGAATATAACTTCATGTTCAAAGGAACTGGGATATTAATTCCCCATTGTTCTTGCTGTCTTACCAAGAGAGATATTCTCGATTCCACAGGGATATCACCAGCAAGAATAATTTTGGTAGGTAGTTGTGATTAACCTACAGTCTGCTATTTGATATTCCTCCAGAGCCAACAAATCTGTAATATAATTAAAATTACTGTGGGAGGAAACACTATGAGATATTTATATTAATAAATGGGTTGGAGAAAATATTTTAACATCTCACATCACAAAGTTGCGTGTCTTCATGATACCGGTTTCAAAAGTATAGTATTCTTCTATCTTCAGTCAAATTCCAACTGTTGAAATTTCTTTATATATTATAGATGTATGAGGTAAGAAAAAATCACGATTCATTTAATTATTGTTCAAATTTCGTCGTTAACATCATGTTCATGGCAGTTCAGAAGATGATGTTAACAACGAAATTTGAACAGTTGGAATTTGACTGAAGATGGAAGTAATACTGTACTTTTGAAACCGGTATCGTGAAGACACGCAACTTTGTGAGGTGAGATGTTAAAACATTTTCTCCAACTCATTTATTAAAATCTGTAATTGATTACATATGGGACTTATCGAGCAGCTACAAGAAACAATCAGATCATTTGGGAACGTCTCAAGCTGGCTAGCGACACAATGAAAATGTGATATAACTTATTAGCAAATTATTCTGTATTCCAGAAAGGAAATGAGTTTTTTGGCTTTATTATTCTATATGATCTAAGAAAAGTTACCTAAACTTCAGCATTTCTACATTGGTTCATATTGAGTGGTCTTCTTCTTCTTAATCATAATTTGTAGGATTTTCATCCTGTTTATTTCCAAAATCACTCCTCAAAGGAAGACATATTGGATGTGCATTCACTATCTATCCATCTCTTGGCAGGTCTTCCTCTTGTTCTTCTCCCGTCTATTGGTCTATCTTCTTTAGCCCTTTTTGCAAGTCGGTTGCCTTCAATTCTTTCTATATGACCTTTCCAATATTTTCATCTATCTATAATAAATTTGGTTATGTCTTGAATTTTACATTTGTCCCTAATTTCTATGTTGTGTATTTTATCAAATAATGTTTTTGCCTGAATAGTTCTTAACATCTTCATTTCACATGCGCTTATTATTTGTTTAGTTTTTGTTGTATCAGCCCTAGTTTCTGCTCCATATATGATAACTGGTTAAACTATAATTTTGTATATGCGGGTTTTGCTTTCTATTGACATATGTTTGTTGTGCCAAATTAAATCTTTCATATATATTTTTTTTTTTTGGCATAATAAACATATGTCAAAAAAGAGTGGTGAATCAGTTAAACAATGTTGATATAACACATCCTGTTCCAACCTGAGGGAAGATGTTAGCGGTTCATCTGGACCAACTTATACATATTGAAGAGATTCATGGGATGATCAGTTCTGAGGAGGGGGAGGGGACATTGTGACAGAGTCATTATTTTTACTTGGATTTACTGATGACAATGCTGCAAGAAATTGTTGCACATGCAGAAGTCAATAATTTTCTGGAGACATTAAGAAATTGTCCACCGCTGTGGTCTCAAGGTAGCGTGCTGCCTTGTCACGCAGCGGGCCCAGGTTCGATCCCTGCTCGGGACAGTTTTTCTGGGTGAGGTTTTTATTGGGGTTTTTCCTCACCTGTAAGACAAATGTCAGGAAAACTTTAAGGCCCAACGGTCCCTGAAATCATATGGCCATTGCAATCATCATTCATATTCATCTTATCATCATCATCCTTCATCAGTGTGGAAAGCAACGGAAAGCTACCACACCTATAATTCCTGTTTGCAAAAAGAAATGCTCTTATGTTTCTGGTATTATGATTCTCATGAATCATTTACGCCCTTATTGCAATTCAGGTTTCACTGGATTCAAAAAAAATTTTCCCTGTATCTTACCATATATTTACTGCTTGTTTTCAAAACTTTCCATTGCTTGGTTAAAATTACAATTTTGCTTTTCCCTCTATAAAGTCCTGGGTTCGATCGAGTGTGCTCGCCTACACATAAATTGATAGTGCTTTAAGATGTAAATACTACTTAGTACAATTATGTAACCTGAATTCCGGATATCATTCCCTTGTGAGGTCCTGATTTTTGAGAGCATTCCTTTCCTTCTATCATTCTTCATCCTTGATGCTTCTTTGCATCTTAAATTCCCTCGTTTCTAACCTATCTGTCAATTTTTCCGTGCTACGGCCTACAATAGTTAACTTTAAAAAAAATCCAAATGGTGTTGTTCCCTTAAGTCCTTCCTAATTCGTTCGGCAATATCTCATCTGTTCTCTTGAATTTCTTTATTTAATATTTTACATTACTCCTGATTATGCGTGGACTTTATTCCTTATCTTGGGTCCCCCATCTTACCTATGGGTTTAACCTCTCCCTTTTGTCATCTCCTACTCCTTTCCTTCCCTCTTAATTTCCATTTACGTTTTTGGGTCAGTTCCTGGTTTCATACATGTAGACTTATTCCCCATCTTACCTGCGGGTGTAACCTCTCATCTCATGTACTACCTTATGCATTTAATTTCTCATTGCAAGTTCTCCCTTTAGTGTTTAATCTCTCATTATACTACCCTATGTGTTTAACCTCTAATTTCGTGTACTCCTTATGTGTTTACCCTCTAATTTCATGTACAACATATGTGTTTAACCTCTAATTTCGTGTTCTCCTTATGTGTTTACCCTCTAATTTCATGTACTATCCTATGTGTTTTAACCTCTCATTTTCGGAGATCTCCCTACCCAGGTCAATCCATCTCTCTTGGCTCTACTCGCCGATCGCACAATCGTATGTATGTGTGTTTCCCTTAGTATTATTCCTTTAGTGCCCTAACGTTCTGATGTCCCTGGCTAGTATCCGTTGTCTCTTCGTTATGACCATATTCTATGTGTGCATACGGCTTTCTCTTCGCGGTTTCGCTTTCCGCTTTACTCTATCCACCGGTGGCTCTTTTTTTCCTCTGGCATCATTATTGACTCTGGATGGTCCCTGACCATCGCTTCTTGTACTCCTGACTCCTTGGGGGTCCCAGACCCCTGGCTATCTCTTTTCGTGCTTCCCCTTGCACTCCTCCTTGTTCCTAAGTCTTGGCAAGTCGGCGGACTCGTCGAGCAAATCGCCTCAATGGAGGTGGTGTTTGTTCCTTTCTCCCTTCGGGGCCCAAGAAAACTCGAGCAAATCGCCTCAAGGGAGGGGAGTTAGCACCGCCCTGCCATTCGGGGCCCAAGTTGTCCCCATCCTACCTTCTAATACCCGGGTATTTCTGCTGTTTCTTATGGATCTCTCTGCCCGTTTTGCTTTGTGTTTTCGTTTGTCTCTAGTTTTTCGGATGCCTATCTCTCCCTAAACGATGCTGTTCCATATGGTCCCTAACGTCAGTGCCAAGCCGGCAAGGTTTTATGGCCAGTGCCCCAAGATCATTTTGGAGTTCTCTGTCTCTAGATCATGTCATAACGGGGGTGTCCCACCTTCCGACTTGCACCTCCCTAGCTCGTTGGCGAAGTGTTCAGGCAACTCGCCAAATTGTCGAGGGCAGAAAACCCTCTCCAAAAGGGTCCTTAGTCCTTCCCAACTTCTATCTCTTTATGCGACTGTGTAAATGTTTTATCTCTGTGTGTGTATCTGTCAAACGTTACCTAGCCAAGATTGACCTAAGTTGCAGCCTATCCTCTTATTATCCCTTGTATGCCTAAATATGCAGAGTCTTAAGCGATCTAGTTTTCATCTATTATCTTAATATGTCATATCCCATATGTGTGTATGTGTGTACTTCTCGACTGGTCACTAGCCCTAACTGACATGGAACGAGGCCTGCAGGTCAAGAGAGTCTAGGCGCCATTAGACACTCCAATCCTTCCCAAGCCAGTCCATTTCAGCAAGAACCATTGCCTGTAGAGTGTATTATTTGTTGTGTCATACTCAGTAATAGTATTTTGTGTAACCCCTGGTTCCCATTTGAATTTCCACTTTCTACTAGATCGGATAAAACATCTCACTGACTGTCAAGTATCCTAATTTCCACCAAAAAAAAAAAGTCTTTAAAAAAATATGGGAATAAGTATATCTTTTTCTTTGATCATTTTCTGCGGTGCATCTTTTGTTTCTTACCTTTACTCTGTATTTCTCACTAGCGGGAGTTCCCCTATGATTTTGCGCCAAGTCTCCATTCCCCTCTTCTGTTCGAGCTCTCTCTTATTTATTCAGAGTTTCCATTCTTACCGTTACCTCCGAAACTATAATCTGTATTTCGTGTCAAGTGGAGTCTGCGCATTAATTGCGATAGCCTCTAGGACTTTACTCATGATTTAAAAACTTCACGTTATTGATTTAGAAACGCCTCATACTGTAGTTGAGCCCTTAAACATGGTTGCCGCTTCGCCGGCTCTTGTTGCAGAAAAACTCAACACAGCATGCGATGTTAACCAAAAAACTTATTTTAAGCTATTATTTAACCTGAAGTTCGTTCGTCTTCCCTACCATGAGTCTCGAGTTTGAAAATCCCTCAGTAATGTTATTTCCTTCAGGGAGGTGTGTGGTGCCTGCTTTGTTTTTTACGCTAAATCTCCATTCCCCGCTTTTGATTGAGTTCTCTCTAATTTATCCTAAGTTTCCATGCCCCTTTTCCATACTCTTGTTTTCGAAACTAGAATCTACATTCCTCATTAGTTGAGTTCCCCTTTTTTGATTGGGCTAATTCTCTATTCCCCTCTTTGTTCGAGTTCTCGTTTATTTATTCTAAGTCTCCATGCCCCTTTTCCATACTCTCTGTTGCTAAAATACTTTTCTCGATTTGCTAATACATGCCACTTTTATTTCCTGTAAATGTCTTGGGTCTTTAAGTTGTTACTAATTTCTATCACTTCTTTTTATTTAAAGTACGCTTCCTGATGTCAAAAAAAATAGTATTTATTGGCATGTAAATGCAATTAGTATAAATTTTGTTCAGCTTCTTGGAGTTCATAACTATGTGGAGAAATCTAACTTTCACATCCCAAAATAAACACATTCCAATGGTATGGCTGAAATTTACTGTTATCTGACCTTCTAATAGACACTTAGTTTTCTTGCCTGTTGAGTGAAAAGTGACTTCATTTTAGTTCCCCTAAATTTAATTAGTTATTTGTTTCCTTGATGAAGTCAAGATGGTATTGAGTTCACACATTATTATTCTGAAAACTACTATATCCTTGAACGGTCCCTACTATTAGTATTATGGTTATTGTTATTATTATTTGTCATCCAGTCTCTTCCATATTATTATTATTATCTTTTATTATGAACGTATGATTTGTACCCGAACTTCGTGTGTTGATTATTATTATTATTATTATTATTATTATGTTATGTGTTTATTATTATTATTATTAATTTTAAACCACTCAGTTATTTGTTATCTTTTTTGTCTAACACTCGATTTTAACTGAAAAAATGTCCCTACATATTATAAGGTGCTCGCCTTTACCATAAAATATCCTAGGATAACAATTCCAGCAACGAAATCGGTATTATTTGCCTCATGCCCTGCCTTGTCATTGTCGCACGGTTGGTTGTTTAACTCTAATAGTGTTTAAAATTATTTTGATATAATTAGTATGATTATTTATTCTAACTAGCGTAGTGGTTAAAGCACTGCGCTACACGTAGGAAGTCGAGGTTCAAGTCCCGGTGGGGTTAGGATTTTTAACCTGATCCAAACCCTCTGGCGGCACTATGGCCCTGGGGTCGACTCAGCCTGTAACTGAAATGAGTACCAGATGCTTGTTCTGGGGTGTAGGCGGCCGTCACACAGAGCTGATAACCCGGCTGACATCAAGTGCCGATTGTCTAGAAATAGTGGGAGCCTTAACGTCCCATTACCTGTAGGGGGAATACTTTACTTTACTTTACCACTGTTATTACTTTATTACGAAATTATTCCTGTTTTCCAAATCCTTTGATTTTTATGTATTCCATTTCCCTAACTATTTTCCCTGCTAGTCTTAGGTCATCATTTTTGTAATTAAATTATTTATAGTCCTATTATTAGATTTATTTTAACTTGTTTATTTTCCAACTATAAATTACTCATTACTTTGCAAGTCATCCTGTGGTTCCTTGAACCTTACGTGGGCCAAGATTAATTACCTAACTAGTATTTGTGAAAAGGTCCCAGTGTATGCACGAGTTGCGGGAGTGGCTGTAATGGTTAATATAGCCTCCGTTAGATGGCTCTGTAATCACTGTTGCTACTTTGGCAAGAAAAACATTTATAATGGACGTAAGCCAACTCCTCATTTCCTAACCTAACAAAACAATTTACTTAGTTAATAATCCATAAATTAATTTTACATATCCTACCTCTATCCATGGTTAAGTAAGATATCCAAGATCGTGTTTTACGTGAATAAATATATATATAAAAATGAATGTTTACATAGTACAAAACGTGTTACAAGTGTTTAGTGCATTAGTGGCATAAGTGTAAGATGTGTCCGCCATCTCGTTTGCTCAAAAATTCTTTCCCTTTTCGTAATATAAAAAAAAATGCAATCTAATGGCGTGTAAAGCAACCTATGATCCCTTGGGCTTATCTCTTGTGGTGATGCTTTCAGAAATGATTTATGTGTACATTTGATCGTGCCACGCCTTCCCGATAGACGAAATAAAAATATGTCATTATCAAAGTAGAATTATTAACAGTAAATGAGATATTGCCTTAATTAACACAAAAAATTAAATCAATTTCATAACTACACTTCCGGTTACTTAAACAGTGTAACTCTACAAATATTCAAGTTCTGAATAAAAATATCATAACCTAGGATAACAAACAAAAAATATCATCTGACTGAAAAAAACTTTGTCAAAATCATCTACAACACCAAAATTATCTATAACCAAAAAGTATCCTAAAAAAATCAAGTTCTGAAAAGAATACATATAACATAACTTAGAAAAAATATATAGATATCTGACTGTAAAGAAAATAACATCTCTATGAAAAAAACATCAACAACACCGAAATTTGCAGTACAGTTACATATCCAAAAAATTACCCATTGACAATACAAAACATTGAATTATACCCAAAGGTAGATCCTAAAAAAGTAAAATAACCACACAAAAAAAATACACGACAGTCCTAAAGCCAGTTATTAATAATGTCCCAAAGTTGAACATTTTCTGGTTTCTCCTCTGTTTTAAAAGACATAGTTTATTCATTAGTACCAATGTGACTTTTATCTTCCCGATTGAAAAAAACATAGATTTTTCCTGTATACGAATTGAAGGTTAACTTTGGGGGTCTAAGGTTCGTTTCCTTATCCGTGAATATAATAGAATATTATGTTCACGAATATCCCACCGCTGCCACCAGAATGTTACACGTGGACAGTTAAGCCCCGCCGTAACGTAGCGTATAAGATCTCTATAGTTTAAGTGGTCTTTGGCCCGAGCGGGTGGCCTTGGTTTTGGAGGATGAATTCCATATTTAAACATGTTAAAAACAATTATAATCATAATTTATTTAAATTAAATAAAACATAAAGACATATTAAAACCGAAACATATAAAACACTTTATTAAAATCAGCTAAAATCGCCATATTGAACAGCGTCAAAATACTAAAACTGATAAAATCCAGAGAGAGAAAACAATCATTTAAAAGAATCAACTTTGGTCCTTTAATTAAAGTTATATATGAAAAAATGACCATTTAAAGAATGATAATAATAAAAAGATAAAAGATTCATATTACCCATGTAGAGCTGCTCTCGTCCCCCAGGGGGACCGCCTTCGGTCCCCTACACCGTTCTCTACTCAAAAACCCTGCTTTTTATATTATCATCCCTACCTTTCACCATTCCCTAAAACTAATGGAAGCCCTATTTTCTTGCCCAATCTTTTGTAATATTCCTAGTCCTATCATGGCCATGTTATATAAGATGTTTTTAATTACTTATCCTAATGTGTTTGGGTTATATAAGTTTTTGTAAGAGTGTCCCATTAGGTTGAAACTAACAAAGTTGTTTTTTGATATTATATAAGATTTCGTAAGTGTGTCCTCATAGATTGAAAAATATATTGATGTGAAATAGTCATTTTATTATAATTTTTACCCTAGTTTTTTTATCTATAAAACACTTGTGTATATTTTGATTGAGACTTCAATCCGCATTTAAAGGGTGATTATTTATTCGCTATTTTTTGGTATAATAAAAAGTATCTTGTGTATATGCTTCATCTGTTTTTATAGAATTTTATTATTATGGCAGTTAGGCCCTAGTGTAGGCGTAACAATTCCCTAGTAAAGCTGCAGAGCATAGCATGAAAGTGCTATGATTGCAGTGAAAGACCTGTCTTCAGGCAGAATTACTATGGATAGATGGATTAAGAAATTTTTGAAAATGTGATTATTGTTTACTGATATAAATAAGATTTGGAATGCTCTCAAACTGAAAATGTTGACTTAAAACATATGAAATGACTGTATTATAAAAGTAAATGAGGTGAGTAGTGAAAGTTCCTGATTCATTTATATAATACCAGCTAATGTCAGTGTGCACTGCTATGCCTAAATAAATGAAATTTGATTTTTAAATTTTCATTTCAGGTAAACTGCTACACCTAATGTTTTTAGTGCATAATAGCAGCTGAATACTTGTTGTACCTGAAAATGTATATACACAAAGTTATACATTGTGATGAACCAAACATGGCGGTTTGCTAGAGTCAATTCTAATTTTTGGATTTCAGCTAAACCCCCACTTCTAATGGTCAGATTTCACTGAGTTGGTTAATACCTACCTCAGTTTATTTTAGCACATATTGAGTTTCGTTGTGAAACATCGAAAATTGTGACCACTAGAGTGACTTTTTAATTTTTGTTTCAGGTGAACTCGTAAACATAATGGTTTTAGAGCATAATAGGTAATGGCTAAACACTCAGCATAATTGAAAACTTGCAAGTACAAATTTTCATGAAGATCAGTTGAAAAACATATCCAATTCTGTAACATGTTAATTTAAAATATAACATCAAAATACAAATGCTTACAATTAATGTATAAATTCTCAATAAAAATACTTCAAATAAAAGTCATCAGATGATGTTGTTAGTAGCCACGGCTATCGGCCTTCTGATGAAAGAGAATTATATAACTGAAAAGAATTGTTGACGTTGTATTGGGGTTCGGATGATGTAATCGGTAATATACTGATGCGCAGAGTCAGAGATTCGGGGTTTGAATCCCGGTCTGAGTATTAATTTTCTTTCTAAAATAAAACTATGATCAGTTGAGGAGTTTAGAAATCTATAAGTCACAAACATACACAGATTGAAATTTTTATGTATCTATCTATATCTAATGGCATAACTCATTGTTGAGTTATAGCCTTTCTTTTGTTAGGAGTTACTAGACCAAGTTCATTTAGTTACCTTATTTTCCCATAGATGTCATAAATGGCATGCGGTCAACATACCGACTCAATGAGACATCTGGCAGGCTACTAAGGTATTGCTAGAATGTTGAGATTGGTAAATTTGCCTAGAGACCTTTTTCGTTCAGACTTAAGGATTTTTTACAAGCCTAAAAATCTTCAGATTCAGGACTCATGACTTAAAGTCCCTCCTGGAGGACTTGCCCCTTGGATTTTTCCATCCTAAAAAAATCCATATACCCTGGCCAGGTTTGAACCTGTGACCCTCGAGACCAGAGGCAAGGAACATAACCATTAGTCAACCATGGCAGGCAAATTTTTATGTATAAAGATTGATAATTTGCCTCATAGTATCACTTCCCACAAGAATTGTTACTAAAAATTAAAAAAAAAACTACTTGAACATTTAAAAAGGTCCACCGCTGTGGTCTCGGGGTAGTGTGCTGCCTTGTCACGCAGCGGGTTTGGGTTTGATCCCCGGTCGGGACAGTTTTTCTGGGTGAGGTTTTTATCGGGGTTTTTCCTCACCTGTAAGACAAATGTCAGGAAAACTTTATGGCCCAAACGGTCCCCGAAATCATATGGCCATCATCATCATCATTCATATTCATCTTAGGTTAAGCTTAGGATTAGGGACTTTCCTGGCGCACCATTATCATCATCATCACCCATCATATCATTGGGGCAACGTAACCCCGCCTTCCAGGTGCCCGAACCTCAGAAGTGGGTTACAAGTACGCCATGCCAGGAGAGAAACCAGGAATGTTGAAAGACAAACCTGGGTCATTTAAAAAAAAAAAATTTAAAACTGAGTTTTTGTTTAGTAGTGAACCTGACAAAAATATGAGGAGACAAATAAAGCGAAATGAAATGTACAGTAGTTGAATATTAGTTGTAATATTAACAATTTTTTACATTTACAGAATTGCAATTTACTCCTATCAGAACTATTACACAATGAGCCGGTCGTGAATCTGAAATGCCAATCATTTGAGCCTCCTCAATTTGCATCACAGCAAGAACACAATGAAGAACTGTATGTTATATATCGCACAGCAGTGTGCATTCTCATGGGTTTTGGGCTCTTCCAGACATTGCGAGCTTGCAGACACCAGTTGGCAAGAGGTAAACAACTATTATAGTATCATAAATTAATTATGGGAAATAACATTATGAGGTTTTCAAATTAATAACTAATGAATAATGAGTCGTATCTCACCTCATACTCCGTGTTCTTTAAGCACAGTACTGCATTTTTAAGAGGCATCCCTCTCATCTTCAGCCATCTTTACGACTGTTATAAAGATGAGAGGGATGCCACTTGAAACTGTAGTACAGTGCTTGAAGATCATGAAGCATAAGCTGAGATATGACTCATTATTTATTAGTTATTAGAGATCCATGAAATTTGTGATAATGTGAAATGCTCTAATTTTGTCATTTTCTTGTACCATTTCTTAACTCCACTTCCCATAAGCTCAAAAAAGCATTTATGAATCGTGAAATAACGCGAAATCCTACGATAATGCAAAATAACACCGAAATTTAAAACTTTTAACAAATTCTGGAGATTTTTTATTCTATTTGCAAAGTTTTCATAATGCATTTTTAAACACTATTTTCGGATTCCATCTTCTTTTTAACTGCTATATCTGCTTTCTCCATGCAATCTTGCAAAGGGAAATGGTTGCAACACAGTTCACAACATAGAGGTAATATTTTCTGTCCTTCTCATGCTCAAATATGGTCTCTCCATAGATTTTAAGTTCTATGGCCAATATGAATTCCAAGAAATATGAATTATATTAACGTGTAAGATAAGTATTTTTCCCCTAAATTTTTGCAGACATAATTATCAATTTTATATCAATCATTATTAAGTAATTGTATGTTAAAACTGAAGAAAACATTTCTTTAAATATAAGCAGTAACCTGACAATAATGCAAGCACTGCCAAATTTGAATAAGCCAACAATGGACCATGAGTAATTATATCATATTGATAAATATTTATATCATATTGATAAATAGTCCACCGCTGTGGTCTCGAGGTAGCGTGCTGCCTTGTCACGCAGCGGGCCCGGGTTCGATCCCCGGTCGGGGCAGTTTTTCTGGGTGAGGTTTTTATCGGGGTTTTTCCTCACCTGTAAGACAAATGTCAGGAAAACTTTAAGGCCCAAACGGTCCCTGAAATCATATGGCCATCATCTTTATCATCATCATCCTTATCATTATCATCATCATCATCCTTCATAGGTGTGGAAAGCAACGGGAAGCTACCACACCTACATAATTCCCTAGTAAAGCTGCAAGCATAGCATGAAAATGCTATGATTTCAGTGAAGGACCTGCCTTCGGGCAGAATTACTATGGATGGATGGATTGATAAATATTATTATTCCCCGCAAGACAAATTTGATATGGAATTCATGATAAACAGGTTCACTTATGAATCATGGGGTCTTACAGTAAATTTACAAAAAACAGAATATCTGGCAGTAAATAGCAATGAAAGAGAAAATTTAATATTGGAGGAAGGAATCCAAATAAAGCAAGTAAAACAAACTAAATACTTGGGAATAATTATGGATAACATTGAAGGTATAGGCAAAGAGAATATAAAACATAGGATTGAATTGAGTAGCAAAATAATATCATCATTAAATTCCATATGGTGGGATAAGCATATTTGGAAAGACACAAAAAAATATTAATAGTGAGTGGAGAACACATTTTAATCGACTCACCTCATACATTTTCAAACTTCTTTGATACCGACGGTTTCAGACAAAATCATGTCCTTCTTCACTCATGGCTTCCATGAGTGTGGAAGCCATTACTGAAAAAGGACATGATTTTGTCTGAAACCGTTGCCTGAGTGTGGAAGCCATGACTGAAGAAAGACATGATTTTGTCTGAAACCGTCGGTATCAAAGAAGTTTGAAAATGTATGAGGTGAGTCGATTAAAATATGTTCTCCACTCACTATTAATGATATAACCTCATAATGTTTACTTCCCAATATTAATTTAAATATAACAAAAAAATATATTCGTAAAAAATTGGTGGAATCTATTGCAATGTATGGAAGTGAGGTATGGACAATCAATAAGTTCTACAAGAATAGACTAATAGCTCTAGAAATTGATTATTTATGCAGAAGTGCCAGAATGTCAAAATTAGAACATGTCACAAATAAGGAAATTTGAAATGTAATGGAAGCAGAAGAAAACATAATTGAAAGAATTGAGGAGAAGGAATTAAAGTGGTTAGGACATGTTTTAAGGGTCGCATGTTTGGACGCATTAGACAGTAAAATGCCTTCTCTGCTGAGCAAGTTGTATGCTAATACGATTTTGCTTACTCAGAAATCTGTTCATGCGATAATAATTGATTAAATTTGTAAGCTACCTGCGGAGGTAGCTTAAATGAGCAACTCAAATTAAAATCCCGAAGGGAACCAACGGGAACCGATGGTAATCGATGTACTTTGCTGCTTTATCCAACATTTATCCAAGATGTCGGACCTTGAAGACTTCGATCATGTTTTCGGTATACACGGAGAAGAGGAATTTAATAGAGTCTACCAAAGAATTCAACTGGAAGACAGGAGAATCGGCGTAATATTGCGTGTCGCAGACGTGTTTGTATACGGTATTATTTGCGGGATGCAAGCATAAATGCATTCCTCTATAGCAGACGAAAATAACGGAAGTGGTTTTATCGCTGAGAATTCTGGGTAATTCGTTGCCAATATTACGAAAACGTCGACTCTCATGCATGACCGATAAGTCGGCCGTTAATTCGTTCTCAGCAATTGCTCACGGTGAATCAGCTCACTAGTGATTGGAAGTAATTTGAGTAGAGAGTAATGTTCTAACATACGACCCTAAGAGTGGAAGATGAGTGATGGCCAAAGCAACTATATCAGTGGCGTCCGACCAGAAGGAGGAAGAGAGGGAGACCGAAGTTAACATGGAAGGAAAACATGAATACATTAATGCAAGCAAAAGGTCTAAGCATTGAAGATGCCCAAGATCGTAGGCTTTGGAAGTTTGGCACGGGAAGATGGCAGCAGCTGTAAAAATCCAAAGATAGATAGAGATTATTATTCCGAATTTAATTAAAACAGAATTTAATTACATAAACACATTTTTTCTATTGGAATACATATCTATAACATGCATTGTAAATTTTGCTTACAAATTAGTGACTAGATTAAAGTTTTATGCATTTTAGTGTATTAAAATCAATATCAATAATAAGCTGATAGTTGACCTTAAACTACTGGATATATCGTTCTTCATCATCATCCATGTAAGTATTAGGCTGTGTGGCCTGTTACAGTCTCAAAGAGGAATTTTCCATCCAGCGCTTTTTTGGACGTCCCAGCGATCTTTTGCCTTGGGGGCAGTAACGAAGCATGGCTTTTGGAATTCCATGAGATGGCATTCGTTGAAGATGGGGTTTCCAGTTGTTCTGGTAGTTTTGTATATGGTGAAGAATGGGTTCTACATACAACTCTTCCATAATTTCCTCATTTCTTTTATGGTCCCACTTTATATAGCCTGCTGTACGACGCATAAATTGCATCTCATTTGCTGTTATTCAGCTTTCATTTCTTCTTCGTATTGTCCATGCTTCACTACCATATCTTAATACTGGTCTTGTGAGAACCTTATAAAGCTGTAATCTTGTGTTCTTCTGTACTAAAGATGGTTTCATTATACTGTTACTTATCCCCGTTGTTTTTGTGAAATTTGTGATTTTTTCTTTTTTTTCCTGTGGAATTTAGGTTAAGGACTCTCCTGGCACTTCATTATCATTTATCACCCATCATATCATCAGGGTCACATAACTCCATCTTCCCGGTTCCCCAATCTAAGAAATGGATTACCGTAACAGGCCACATGGCCTAATACTTGGATGGATGATGATGATTACAATTCTACCAATGCCAGGAGAGAAAGCCAGAAATGTCATAAAAGACAACCTGGTGGTATTGGACAAAAAAATTTAAAATGATAGGATATTTAATTATACATTGTTTTCATTGTTTTTATATTATTATATTTATTCAAATTGTTATATTTTTCCTTGCTAAAATATTTTAAAATTTTTATTTAATTCTTTCTTATAAACACAATTGACTACCTAAGATCACATCATGTCTGGATATTGTATAGTATCCAATAGGCTGTGCATTTCTATTGTATGTATGTGTTAAATTTTACAGTAATAAATAATAATAATAATAATAATATGGCTCATAGTAATGTAATTTTAATTCAACATTTACCTTAATTCTTGAAGAAAACTGCAAAGAATAACCCATCAGGTTTGAACTTGAAATCTTTGAAATATGAGCCTCTAACAAAGTTTTTTTTTGTTTTTTCAGTACAAGCAAAATGTGGAGATATGATTAAGGCTCCTCCGCTAACATATAAAAAATGGGGATTTAGAGAACAGGACACGATTATTGATATTGAAGTTGTTGGTCCAGCGACTGACAATACATTTGAGCATCTTGTAACTGCATCTCTCCGCGGTGGTTTGAATTCAAAATATCATTCAAGTGCTCCTCAAACTTCTCTTATTCTTGCTGCTGGCAAAAAACCTTACGTGGGATTCCATTATGCTATGGAAGGAGAATCAACTCTTGTTTTATCCGATGTCACTAAGGCATTTTACAGCAAAATCAAGTCAGCAATAGGCCAAGCTGTTCCGTAAGTATATGTATATATATTTTATGTATAGCACAAAGCTAGGAATTGTTTAAACAATTTTTATCTACAGATAATTCTGTGGGCTGTATTTATTTGTAAAACTATTTTACAAGATATCATACTTCCTTAAATATAGTCCTAAAATAATTTTTTTTTTTCAAATTTATTACATCACCTCTAAAAAGTTGCATTTTGGTTATAAAAACTGTCAAAATTTGGTTGGTTTAAAAAGTATTTTCATTGAAATGCAGAGATCACAAAATTTACTAACTTTTTTTTTTTACGAATGTAAAGAACAATTTTCTAGTTATCTTGATTAGTGATAGTCCTGTGAATATTGGTTTCTTTCTTAACTAAAGTCAAAGTTTTGATGCTTCCATTTGTCGAAGTAGATTCCTTTATTTCTGTTTCCTTAATTTGTAGGTATTTTTACATGCCCTACACTACATGTGCCTTACAGAGATATGGTGTGTAAGAGTGAGTTAGTAAGTAAGTAAGTAAGGGGAGGATTTTAATCTCTGAATTACATGTATATACTTTTTGACCTCATGAGGACATGCAGGGCCTACTTGGTAAGTGATTAGCTTAATACCAGGGCTACCTTCAAGACAGCATGAACATTTAAGGCAAAATACATCATTCACTCATATATTCATGCTAAACAAGGCGAATATGATATGGATGGTTATGATGGCCAGATAGTGGTTGGGGTCTATTTGGACCTTACATTTGCCTGACATTTTCTTAAAGTCGAGGAAAAAGCTCAATACTGGAAATGCATGCTATGAGGGCTATTTTCTTTTTTCCAAGGTCTGATCAGTTGCAAAATTAATATCACAGTGAAAATCAGATGAAGCTTTGCACAGTGTTTCTAGTTTGTCCATTGATCGCGTCATGTCTCGTACTTGTCAGTTCTGAGCGTGCAGTGAACACATAAACATGCCTAAAACAATAGTGTCTCCCGCCAAATGTGAAGTGTATGCTGTAATTCGATTTCTTCATGCTGATGGGTGCAATGCAGCCGAAATTCATTGACGAATGAGTTATGTGTACGGTGAAACTTCATAAATGACAGCAAAGTACAGCAATGGTGCAGGAACTTTGAAGCAGGATGTACAGACATTCATGATGAAGGCGGTCAGGGAAGGAAGCAAGCACTCAATGAGTGGATCAGGTGATTTGAGAAAATCTGTCGTTCAGAATTTGTGTGTTGAGTGATTCATATTGCAAAATTTCACAGTCAGCTCTATATACCGTCATGAGTGAGAGACTTTAGTATTCCAAACTGTGTACAAGATGAGTTCCTAAGATGCTGTCCGTCCATCACAAAACACAGCAGTGCTATCCTAACGTATCTCCAGTGCTACCATGATAAAGGAGAAGATTTTTGAACAAATTATCACGGGGATGCGACATGGGTCCATTTTGAAAATGAAGAAACAGAAGAGCATTCCAAAAAAAAACAGATGCATTCTTATTCCCTGAGTAAAGCAAAGAAATTCAAGCGAACCTTCTCCATCAGAAAGTGTACAGCTACTGTGTTCTGACACTGAAAATGAGTTCTTATGGTGAAATTCATGGAACATGGTACAACCATCACTGCAGCCTTATACAGTGAGACTCTTGAACATCTATGAAGGACAATTCAGAACAAGTGAAGAGTAATTTTATCATGAGGCATTGACCTTCTTCATGATAATGCTTGGCCACTCACTGCAGCTGCAACAAGAGGCTCCTGCAGTATTTTCGATGTGAAGTGTTTGATCACCCACCATACAGCCCGGACTTGGCTCCCTTTGATTTTCATCTCTTTGCTCACATGAAATGGTTTCTAGGAGGACAACATTTTGGCACAGACAATGAGCTGCAGCTTAGCATAGAGTATTAGCTGAAAGCACAGGTGGCTACCTTCCATGACGAAGGCAACTATGTAGAGAAGTAGCTGTTTTGTGCAGCTAAATGTTACAGTAAAACATTTTTGATTTTCAGTGTGGTTTTAATTTTACAACCGATCGACCTTTAAAAAAATAACCCTTGTATTATGGATTATAGGGGTTCTTGTCACCCCAATTTCTCTCAAAAAGCATTAAACTGAGAAATCAATTCTAATACATTTCATGGTAAAATTCTGTTGAGGTATCAGTCATAATATAAAATTGTTAAACTGAAGATATGTAAAATTGTTATTCTTCCAGTTATATTATATGGATAAGAAATATGGACTCTTACTTTAAGAGAGGAGACAACATTACGAGTATAGTAGATTCTTTTTAAGTCGATCCCCAAAGGGAATTTAAAAAATTTAGAATTACACATTTTTATCAAAAACATATTTTGTATTTAATAGAATACGCATGCATTAAATAGGGTAAGGTTGCCTAATTCCATGATAATTTTTTTTTGTGCAAATGTAACATTTTAGATAATGGTGACAAAGTATGAATACAGGAACATAGTATGAATCTTCCATGAGATTATTTATCATATTCACTCCAAACCTGTGTACAGTTGTCCTCAAATGCCTCATTCTTTTCTCCAAGACAAGGATTCCTAAATCTATGATAGTGGTATCGTAATTCCATGATATTAAAACAAAAGCTTATAAATTTAAAATAATCTGAATTCACCATTTATTAAAGTTGATCATCAATATTACAAACTATGTGAGGGCAAATACAAAAATTGTATAAGAAATATGAAACAACATTTAATGTTTAATAATCAATTGAGTTGGTGTTTACTTGATGAAAATCCATATTTATTAATTAAATAAAAATAAAACTACGTTTTATTTTTATTTATTTAATATTTAAGCCAATTTTCCTCAAAAAATAAACTTGACATTAAATGATGTTTTTATTATTAATTTAACATTTCTCAATGAAAGATAAATTAAATTTGAAGAGAAAAATTTTCGCCTAGACCGGGACTCGAACCCGGGACCCTTGGCTTTCCGGGCCAAGTGCTCTACCAACTGAGCTACCGAGGCGAGTTACGATCTAGATGCAAATTTTTCTCTTATATACGTTGTAATTCCCTATCGCCAAATGCTTTTGAAACCATTGTTTCTATCTTTGCAAATGGCGGCTTCTTAGTTAAGAAGACATTTATTGGAAATTTAACATTACTTTAAAAGCCAGTAAGGCCTCTAATGATGTTTTTATTATTAATTTAACATTTCTAGGCGAAAATTTTTCTCTTCAAATTTAAAAATTTGACATTAAATAATAATATTAACAATACACATGGTGATAAAATGTCTGCAAACAAATGTACTAGTCCTACTTTAAAGCAAAAATGTTGTCCTTATAAACATAATCATGAAATAATAATTACAATATGATGATGATAATATTTTAGGGAAAAACTCAATAATGTAATGGACAATGAAGAAATTATTTTAGGAAATTGGTTTAAATCAAATGCCTACTTTGCCACTGTAGGCTTAATTATTATTATTATTATAGCCCTGTTATTGAGTAAAATATGTAATTTTAATATAACTGATTTCTATGTAATGTAATATAAAACATGATAGTTTGCTTTCTGATGATTGCAGGAGCTGGATATTAGGTGCAAAGAAAAATGAACCTGTTGAAAAAGTTAAAGAAAAGATTCCTATAGAACCTGCAGAACCTATGGGCGTGTAGGTAAGTAACACTTCATGTCAGAGCAAAAAGAATTTTTCCCTTTAAGCTGCCAATGACATAAAATGCTAATTCAGACGTATATGCCATAATATTTGGGCCGTACACATATAGCCAACCAATTGTCTGAAGAGTAATTTTTACTAGTATTTCTTCTCTTATATACTTTCAATAATTTAAATGTCAAGAATTATTTTCTTTACCTCAGAAATAGAATATAGAACATTTAACTTTTATAGGAATTAATCACTATGAGGTTTAATTTATGGTGAAATTAAATGTTTCTTACCTCTCCTTATATATAGAACATGTTCCTTTATTTCATTAAATTTCAAATGTAAAAGCTAACATAAAACTTAATCTATCTTGCATTTAAACTGTCATAATAAAGATAGAGGTTATTTATTAAAGATGGAGGTACCTTGTTAATAAGCTATGAAGGTCAAAGGAAGAATGTAAACAAAGATTCAACATTTTGATATTATATTTAAATATTAATATTTTCCAATACTGGACAATATTATTTTGAGAAGAAATATTTAATGCTTGAACCAGGACTCGAACCCCAGACTTCTAGTTCTATGCACCAGTATGCATTCCATTACCCCATTCAAGACATGACACAAATGTCAACCCATCTTGGACTGCATACTGGTGCATAGAACCAGAGGTCCGGGATTCACGTCCGGTTAAAGCATTAATTTTTCTTTTCAAAATAATATTTTTCATCTCGAAGTTCATCAAATGAACACCAGATGGCAACGTTATTGTCGGTTGAAAATGGGAGAGATGGTTCTCTTGAAAACTAGTTCCCGTGTTTAAAGAAACATGAAATATGAGGTAAGATGTAAAAATGACTCATTAATATTTTTCAGTATTGGAAAGTATTAATACAGGCTGGACCGCTCGAATGGACCTAATTTCAATTGCTTGTTACTGGCAAACGGTTGAAGATAGAAACTTAAAACAACGTTCATAGTACAGAAAAACTCACCAAGTTTCGAATCCTGTCGGTAGATGGCACAAAGATACGTTTCTCGTTCTTAGATTTAATTGTTTGTGTGAAAATGGCGACTCCGCAGATGAAAGCGCAAGCTGTTTTGTGGTATGCGGAGTTTAAATCAATCATTAGAGTTCAAAGGGAGTTCCGGCGTGTGTTTAACCGTGATGCTCCAACTGCTAGAAGCATAAAGAAGTGGCGTGATACATTATTAGCTACAGGATCTGTGTTGAAGAAGCATGGTGGTGGTCGCAGAGCATCCGATGAAATGGTAGCAAATGTTCAAGCCGCATTTGAGCGAAGCCCCCGGAAGTCATTAAGAAGAGCTTCGCGGGAACTTCAAATACCAAAATCGACATTACAACGGATTGTCCACAAACGCCTCAAACTGCACGCATATAAAGTGCAGTTAGTGCAACGTCTGGAGCCGAATGACATGCCGAAACGAGTGGAATTCGCCAATACGATTGTGGACCGTCTCGGCGCTGATCCTGACTTCATGACCAAGATTTTCTTCTCTCGGACGAAGCCACTTTCCATTTGTCAGGCAAGGTAAACCGGCATAATGTGCGGATCTGGGGATCGGAGAATCCTCACGCTATTCAAGAGCATGTTCGTGATAGTCCAAAGATGAATGTTTGGTGCAGTTTGTCACATAATAAGGTCATTGGACCGTTTTTCTTCGCCGAGAAAACTGTTCGTGGTACCACATATCTTGACATGCTGGAGCAGTTCTTCTTTCCACAAATTGAACAACTGCAGCCTAACATCGTTTTCCAGCAAGATGGTGCTCCTCCCCACTGGTCCAATGAAGTTCGTACGACTTTGGACAACATTTTCCCTGGCCGTTGGATTGGTAGGGGAGGACCAATCGCGTGGCCCCCGAGATCTCCCGATTTAACACCACTGGATTTCTTTCTCTGGGGCTATGTCAAAGATAAAGTTTACACCACCCCAGTCAAAGACCTTCGTGACCTTCGTGAGCGCATCATAGAGGCTATTGAGAACATTCCAGAAGACATACTCCAACGTACTTGGCAAGAAATTGTTCATCGCTTTGATATCGTCACAGTGACTGCTGGGGCTCATGTAGAGATGTGGTGATCTGGATATCAAAACTTGGTGAGTTTTTCTGTAATATGAACGTTGTTTTAAGTTTCTATCTTCAACCGTTTGCCAGTAACAAGCAATTGAAATTAGGTCCATTCGAGCGGTCCACCCTGTATTTCAATATAATATCAAAATATTAAGCTTTACTGCTTGAAAAGGCAGTGTAAAATTCTCATTAAAAATACTTCTTGAATAGAAGCCACCTGTTGGCTATTGGTAGCGCCATCTATCTGCCTTCAATTAGAGAATTGTATATGAGGAAAGAAAGGTTGACTTTGTATCATGTCTTGAATGGTGTAATGGACTACATACAGGTGCGTAGAACCAGAGGTCCGGTGTTCAAGTCCTGGTTATTGCTTTAATTTTTCTTTTCATAATAAAAATTCAATTTGTAGTCAATGAATGAGAAAGGTGTTGTTGCAGTGTAATTTCTACCCAGTGCTCTGAATGTCAAAGTGAAGAAATTCAAGCAAGTGTAGATAAATAGTGAGAGCAAAGAATAAAAAAGGGGCACACCGTAGCTTAGTGGTTAAGGCACTGAGCTACAAGCCGGAGGGTCGAGGGTTCAAGTACCGTTGGGGTCAGGATTTTTAAACTGATCCAAACCCTCTGGCGGCACTATGGCCCTGGGTCGACTCAGCCTCTAACTGAAATGAGTACCAGACGCTTGTTCTGGGGGTAAAGGCGGCCGTCATGCAGGGCTGATAACCCGGCTGACATAAAGTGCTGATTGTCTAGAAAAAGTGGGAGCCTTAACCTCCTACTACCCCAAGGGCGTCCGGGCCTGTTGTGTGATCACTTTAAAGAATAAGAAAGGTCTTCGCAATTGATATATAGTCCACTACTAGGGATGATCCCAACCTCCAGGCAAGAACATAAAAGATCAGCAAGTATCAATGAGTCATTTCTCAGGCAGCTAAGATGCTGCTCCTTGGAGACCAATGCATCAGTTTTATCCATTGTTGTAGATAACACAAAGACAATGCCCAAGGTTTATAATTTGAATCCTAAATATTATGGGTATCATCTGGATAGCAGATCACAAAATGATCTTGTTCATTGCCCTACATAGTTCTATTGAACAGTATCGCTCATTTTTGGACTACTCTTAAATTATGCCAGGATCCCTGTGGCCTATTCTATAAAAGGAAGAGCAATCAGCCCTGATTCCCTTGTACAGCAAATTGTTATAGACATTTGCCAGTGGTGACTGGTGATAGGGGACTGAATCTCAGTCAGCCTAGTCTTTCGGGAGAAACTATGGGTAATCCTATAAACCCATACCTTAATGTGGGAAGTTGGTATAGAGAATAGCCAAATGCCTCGTCATCTAATTAGCGATGTGCATGAATATATTAACAATATTTCCTTTGTCCCTATCTATTAGGCCTTGGCTCAGATTGACTATCTATTACATTTTATAAGAATATCCCAAGGCCTACTTTATTAAGTTATGTAGATAGGAAATAACACTATGAGGTTTTTTAATATTGTTTATTTTTTATTATTGTGAAATAATAAAAAATAAACAATCCCAAGGCCTATTGGAGATGAATGAGTCATGCTGCCTGGAATTCAAATTCATAGTCAGCTTTGCCATCTGAATTACCTTGCTCACAATCTTTATATATAAAAATGAATCTCTGTGAATCTGGCTGTCCTACTTGACCAATTTGAATGGGATTTTTACTGTCATTTTGAGAATTTTTTTGTGGTACATTTAGGCTCGAACCTATGAACGCATTAGACCGTAAAAGTCGTTCTCTGCCTGTACTCTGCTGAGAAAGTTGCTTCCAAATACGTTTTTGCATACTTCAAAATCTGTTCATGCGATAATAATTGTTGAAATTCCTAAGCTACCTGGCGAGGTGACTTAGGAGAGAAACGAATCATGAGAATCCCGATGGTAACCAATGTACTTGGAAACCTTGCTGCTTTATCCAAGATGTCGGACTTTGAAGACTTCGATCTTGTTTTCGGTATATATGGAGAAGAGGAATTTGATAGAGTCTACCAAAGAATTCAACTGGAAGAACAGGAGAATCGGCGTAATATTGAGCAATGCAGACGTCATTGTATACGGTATTATTTCCGGGACACAAGCTTAAAGGCATTCATCTAGCAGACGAAAATAATGGAAGTAGTTTTATTGCTGAGAATTCTGGGCAATTTCTTGCCAATATTACGAAAATGACAACTTTCATGCATGACCAGTTAGTGGGTAGCTAATTCGATCTTTGCACTTGCTCACGGTAAGTCAGCTCACCAGTGACTGGAAGTAATTTGAGTAGAGACTAATGTATTTGCATGCGGCCCTAAATGTATATAACATATTACCATATGTACTATAGGGCTGGAGCAAAAAAAAGTTCATCAGTGCACTAAAAAAAAAGTTTCTTTTTAGACACTTAAATGGCTTTTTCTGCCTGAACCATAACAAATACAGCAAATTAATGTACACAGAATTCAATATCTCATAAAATTCTACAAAAAAGTCTGCGACAACATATGAATATCTTTTAGAGATAACTCACAATAACCATTTTTGTTGCAAACAATGTCATGGATCATGTATGTTAATGATTCATAAACTTCTAAGTGTATATAATAAATAAGTTGGGCTTACCGTCATCTTACCTCATATTTCGACCCAATTTATTTATTAAGTAGAACCTCATAATGTTACTTCCTGTTCTATATTCATTGTAAGTGTATGTTTGTGATTTATAAACTTCTAAACCAAGCAACAGATCAATGGTAAAGAGAAAAATTTTTGCCTGAACCGGAAATCGAACCCCAAACCTTTAGCTTTCCGTTCTAATGCTCTGTCCACTGAGCTGATTCAGGCTTCCTTCCCATCCAAGCAGAAATCCTTCTTTTACCTTACTCTACTGGTCCCACATTCAATTGCAATGAATCATCATTCACAAATACACAATGAATGGCTTCTACATTAAGAAGACATGAAGGGACTCCACACAGCTATAGCATTATTTATTAAATTAATATTGAAAAGCTAAAGCTATTACTATGATAGAAATAAGTAAATTAATGAACACAATTAAATTATTGTAAATCAATGGTAAAGAGAAAATTTTTTTGCCTGAACTGGGAATCGAACCCCGAACCTTTAGCTTTCTCTGCTAATGCTCTGTCCACTGAGCTAATTCAGACTTCCTTCCCATCCAAAAAAAATTTTTTCCTGATTTACAGTAATTTAATTGTGTTCATTAATTTACTTATTTCTATCATAGTAATAGCTTTAGCTTCTCAATATTAATTTAACAAGCAACAGATCTTCACGAAAATCTGTACATACAGGTTTTCAGGTAGAGGGAGTGTTTAATCGCTACCTATTATTCTCTAAAACCATTAGATGTAGGAGTTCACCTGAAACAATTAAAATTCACTCTAGCAGTCACAATTTTCAATGTTTCACATTGAAACTCAGTATATTGTATTAAAATCAGCCAAAGTAAGTATTATCCAAAAATCAGTAAAAATCTGTTATTTAGAAGGAGGATTTACTTGAAATCCAAAATTAAAAATTGACTCTATCAATGGCCGGCGCCATGTTCCATTCGTCACAATGTATATCAAACAACTTATCATCATCATCATAGTACATTCACGAATTTAGGCCATTTGTTGACCTGTTTCGGCCTCAAGAGAAACACCATCACGATTCATGTAATTATTACCATCCAGAAGTCTTTTGAGTGGACGTCCTGGTCTCCTTCTTCCTGCAGGTTGATATCTTAACATTTGTTTGGGTATCCTGTGATCTTCCATTCGATGAACATGTTTTATTCATCTTGACTTATAATCAGAAATTTTGTTTTCTAAAGGTTCCATGTGTAATTCTTCTAAGATGTCTTCTTTTTTTTTGTGATATAGTAGTGTGTATACTGCAGTCCTCCGAAGGTATCTCATTTCAGCAGATCTAAGTCTCTGTATATCCTTCTATTTCAGCGTCCATACTTCGCTACCATACAAAAGAGTTGGAAGAGCCAGTGTTTTATACACTTTTAGTCTTGAATATTTTTGGACTACTTGGGGCTGGAATATAGAATTATTAATAACCCTAAAATTCTTTACAAATTTATATATTTTTCCATTTACATTCCTTCTCATGTTTTATTTTGATCTCAAACAACTTAATTAACCCATAATTTAGAACACACAAACTTTAATTAACCCATAATGTTAATTAAAGAAGATTGGTGTTGACACCTTTCCCAAAAAACTTCTATGTCAAACTTTATGATGGTGCCTCAGTAATGAAGGGTCCAAAAGGGGGGTACCGTGCAGTGTTTGATCAGAAGCAGTAGGCAACTCCTAATTACGTCCGTTGTTCTGGCCCCCCAGGCGGAAAATTATTCTTCCCCCTGCCACCATCCTCCTCCACCCCGAGTAGCCTATTTTTCCAAGGATATACAGGGCATGGACCCATTCTTTTCAAGATCACCTGAGATAATGATTGTATTCAGCAAAGAAATATTGATGCAGTGAAAGTAAGGAATTTCTTAACCACTTTTGTGACAGCATTTCTTCTGTGCATAAGATCTATGAAGATCATGTCAGCTATCAGTGAACCTCAGAACAAAAGAAAGTGCAGTAAATAATATATAAAGTCGTGTAGCTGCTCTTGAAATTTGTGACATAATAATTGTAAGCAGTATTAGAGATAGATTTCAGTTTTCAGGACATTTGTGTGCTGCTAAATTATATCATCATCATCATAGTACATTCACGAATTTAGGCCATTTGTTGACCTGTTTCGGCCTCAAGAGAAACACCATCCGAAGTCTTTTGAGTGGACGTCCTGGTCTTCTTCTTCCTGCAGGTTGATATCTTAACATTAGTTTGGGTATTCTGTGATCTTCCATTCGATGAACATGTTGTATCCATCTTGACTTATAATCAGAAATTTTGTTTTCTAAAGATTCCATGTGTAATTCTTCTAAGATGTCTTCATTTTTTTTGTGATCTAGTAGTGTGTATCCTGCAGTCCTCCGAAGATATCTCATTTCAGCAGATCTAAGTCTCTGTATATCCTTCTGTTTCAACGTCCATACTTCGCTACCATACAAAAGAGTTGGAAGAGCCAGTGTTTTATACACTTTCAGTCTTGAATGCTTTTGGACTAACTGTGGCTTGAAGATAGAATTTATTAACCCTAAAATTCTTAAAAATTTAGATATTTTTGCATTTACATCCTTTTCTTCTTCATATGAGATATTGCATCCTAGATATGTAAAATTATTCACCTGCTCCAAAATTTTATTGTCCAGTACAATTTTACTTCTGACAGGATCTACACCTTGAAATGCCATAATTTTTGTTTTTTTCTGTAGATATCTTTAATCCATATTCTTCTGTAATTTTTTTAAGTTCATACAGACCTTTCTGTAGATTATCTTCGGAATTTGCTATTATTATTTGGTCATCTGCAAACAATAGGGTGTTTAATTTTCTATTTTCTGATATTCTTATTCCAAATTTATATGTTTTGTTCCAGCAACATATTATTTCATTGATATAAATTGCAAAGAGTGTTGGGATAGGGGGCAGCCTTGTCTCACACCACGATTTATAATTCCTTCTTCAGAAAATCTGTTTTTAAATTAATCTTTATGGTGTTGTCTTTGTAAATATTTTGTATGTTCTGCCGAAGTAAAATTTGGTATATTTCTGTCTTCCAATATATTTAAGAGTTTTGATCTCTTGACTGTGTCGAATGCTTTTTCAAAATCTATGAAAGCAAAATGTGTTTCTAAGTTGAATTCTCTCTTCTTTTTTCAAGCAATAGTTTAACAGAAAATGCTGAATCAATACAAGATCGTCCTTTCCTAAATCCATTTTGACATTCCATAAGGAATTTTTCACTGAAACTTTTCAATTTTCCATTTAAAAATGTCTGCATAAATTTTGTAGCATTGTTTAACAAACTGATTCCCCTATAGTTGTCCATTTTTTCTCTTGTCTCCTTTCTTGAACAGGGGTATAACAATGCTTGTCTTCCATTCTTGTGGTATATCTGCATTTTTGAATACATTATTAAAGAAGGACAACAGTCTTTCATGGAACTGTTTGCCTGCATATTTGTACAATTCAGAATTCAAACCATCTGTGCCAGTTGCCTTCCCATTTTTAATTTCTTTAAACTATTGTTCAATTCTTTCAATGATATTATGGAATCTGTCTCATTATTATTTCGGAAAATGTATCTTCATAGCTATTTTCAGTCAAAGACTTTTATAATAATGAAAAAATCTTCTTTTGTTTACTCCTCTATTACTTTTTGGTAGATCTTTAATATCTTTATTCAAATGTTTTAATATTTTGAAGGCATTAGGTTGGAGCTTATGCAAATCTGATTCTAAATGTGTAACAAAATTTAACCATGTTTTTCCTATGTCTCTTCTTTTCCCTCTTAAACAATAGCTCTACATCGTTTGAATTCTATTTCATTTTCTACTTTCTTTGGTGTTCAAATATTTTTATAAGCTGCATTTTTTTTCTTCAATCAATTGTTTTATTTGATCATCCCAGATTTTTAGAGTTCTATTTCTTCTTTGTTGTATATTTACTTCCTAAAGTTTCATTAGCTGCATTTTGAATTATCCATTTTAATGTTTTTCCGTTCTTCTTTCGACATCATTAACTTTCTGGAGTTGTAGCCATATATTGCTGAATTCTTCTCGAATATAACCATTTAATGCTGTCATCATAAAATAATTTTACCTTGTACTTTTGTTCTATGCTCTGTTGTTGTTATTTCATTAACTATTTCAAGGAGTAGGATGCAAAATTTTCAGAAAATAACTTTCAAGTCATTCTACGAATATATCCAATATTGAATGGGCAGAAACTGAAAACAGAACTGCTACAAGTGTTGTATTCTCATAAGGATTTGTGTGTTGCATCTGGTGCCCTTCTCTTACTACAGTTCTTTTTTGAAAAATAGTATGTCTTGCACTTTCTCCAAATATGTTAATTTGTTGAAATTAATCGCCACCATCCCAGTGACTACAGTTGAAAGTGGATGCTGTTTTTCAATAATAGTGAGTGGAGAACATATTTTTAATGACTCACCTCATATAATTTCAAATTTCTTTGATACCGGCGGTTTCAGACAATATCATGTCCCTCTTTAGTCAAGACTTCCACTCATGAAATTCTCTGTTTTTCAACCTTAAATCAGCTTAATAATTTTTTAAGAAATGCAAAAGGAACTGAAAGGCTGACTGCATTGGCTGTGCCCTTCCTAGAAAAAGTGATGATCCTTGATATTTCAGAATTTAATTATAGAGGAATTTTTAGGAATTAACGCTATGAGGTATTATTTATTTAAGTAAAATTTTATCACCTCACTTCATATTATTCTTCTTCTTAGACCGGTTTTGGGATCTTATTCAGTTCCATCCTCAGTAATTTGATGACTTGTTATATCATCTTGGTGAGCCGGCTCCTGTTCCCTTTGTTGGTAGACTGAAGAACCTCGAAATCAAATCATTTTCCCCAGGAATTTCAAAGTTCATTAATTTCTTCTTTTTGTTTTTTTTTAATGTAGATTCTTTAAATATTTTTTATCTCCATTTCTCTTTGCTGTATACTTCATAATTTAATCACTTTTTTTTTTTCAGGTTTGGATTGTGTGATCTTCCACGACTTGGAGAAAGAATAGCATTGTCACCAAATAGAAGGCTTTCTGTTGTGTCAGATAGTTATGGAAGAGTTGTTCTCATTGATAATTTCAAAGGAGTAACTTTACGAATGTGGAAAGGTAAGTTATATATTTCTCTAACTTATAATTTAGAGATATATGCATTTCTTCACTTTGTGGAAGGTAAAAAAAAAGTTGTATTGGTTAGTGGTTCAGGGATAACATGTTTGCAAATGTAAAAAGTGTTTTTTGTACTCAGACTGACATATGAATTTTTTCAGGTAATAAAAATCCTGAATAGATGTGCCTTAATCCCATGTTTGTAGAGTTAAAGCACATAAAAGAACCTTAAGCTTGAAATGAGAGATCTCTGAGCAAATGAAAACAGTGTTTTATGTACTCAAACTGACAGATTCATTTTTTCAGGTAATAAAAATCCTGAATAAATGTGTCTTGGTCTCATGTTTGTAGAGTTAAAGCACATAAAAGAACCTTAAGCTTGAAATGAGAGATCTCTGAGCAAAATTTGATGGTCTTCATTCAAGCCAGCAATCACAGTGCTAATAATTTGTGATGTTAAAATGTATCTTAAAATATGCATAAAACCCCTTTAAATGCCTCCTCAAAAAATATTTTTTTCTTTTTGTTTCTTGAAAATTTGTTACTTTTACCCCTATGAACTCATTAAACATGAAAATAAATTAATTGATAAAATCTCATTTCAGGACCCCCATAAAAGCTGCCCCAACCATTTTTTGAACTCTCCCATTTTTTATTCTAGAAACCTATTAAGTACAAAAATGAATATATATTGTGACAGATGGCACAGGGTTTTCCTTTTACTTATTTTGATTTAAATAAATACACTGATGTTATGTAACATTTTTCATTTCACTTTATTTTCTTCTCACAATTATCACAAAACTTCAATCACAATTTTATTTCATAACTATTCTTCTTTGAAAGTTTATCAGATAATCACTTATAACACAGTTGCAGACACAGTCCTTCCTCACAATTTCTCTCACATTTTACTTCTCGCCATCCAACACAAGATTTATTATTGCAGACTGAGTATCACAAACTGACTGGTCAGCCTTCTGCTCCGCTCTTTTATATTAGCAGGAGGAAAGCTCTAGTAACAGATTCAAGCAACTTTGAAGCCCAGAAACCTCTGCTTTTTATCTTTCTCCAAGGGGAAGGAGACACTGGTAGAAATGTCTGGCAACACATTCCAGACAATTCAAGCAGCTCTGCGGGTCACCTAACTTGCTAGAGGCAACTCACCCGTGCAATTCAAACGTCGCTATGCGCGACACATAACAATATCTTGTTAAATTTTTCTTTGGGACGCAGGAGGACGCACACTTTTATAAGTATATTGTAGTGGAATTCATTTCACAATACCCAAAAGTGAAGAAGACCTTTTATAAAATATTTAATACAGGATTAGATTATCCTACCAATCAACTATGCAACGGAATCATGTCATCAGCCACAGCTGGAACATGTAATGATGAAAGAAGAAAGAAAAGAAAACAATGATTAATCTGCATATTATGATCTGTTTTCAAAAGAGATTTAAAAAAATTTGAAACTTAATCAGTACTAAAAATGTATTTATTTTTATGCTCCATTTCATACTGTATTATGTCCATTCTGTTTCTGTAGTCATTAGTCACCATGTTTGAAAATTATTTTGTTGACAGTAGACCACTGAATCTAAAATTCAACTAAAATTATTAGAGATTTTAAATTTTATTTAAGCTTGCAGGCATCGGACATAAACAGTTTTGCTTCTCTCCAGAAAAAAATTGCTTTAATGGATGTAATGCAATTTGAAAAGTACATCCTCAGACATTAAAGAGCATTGTTTGATGAAATAAGTACCTTCTTATTAAAAAAAAGTCTTTATTTCTTTCTTGTTCATCACTTGTTGATAATTTTGAAACTACTTATTTTTTTTAATTATTTAAGAAAAATTGTATTATCTCACCTCTTATCCCTTTTTTTATTAGACTGGTTTTGAGACTTAATTGTGTTACATCCTCAGTACTTTCATGACCTTGTTATGTCGTCTGCTTCCTATGTTGGTAGACTGTAGAACCTCCAAACCAAATCATTTTCTCCAGAAATTTCTAAATTCATTAATTTATCCTTTTTGTTTTTTTGAATGTAGACTTTTTCCAAAACCACGAGCTCTTTAGGTTTTTCTATTTGTTTAATTAATTTAGAATTAACAGAGGGAGCAGGAGGCTGCTTTTCAAGACTTAACAATGATCGTGAAAGTACTAAAGATGGAACCTAATTAGGTCTTGAAACTGGTCTAATTAGAAGAGGGATATGAGGTGAAGTGATACAATTTTTTCTTAAATAAATAATACCTCATAATATTAATTTCTAAAAAGTCTATTACTTGTGTTTTTGTTTTCCTTATCTTATATGGTGTCCTCTCATGGATGAAGGAATATTGGATTTATAAATGAGTTGGAGAAAACATTTTTTTATCTCACCTCATAAAGTTTTACGTTTTCATGAATATTGGATTAAGTGAAAATTGAAATTTAATCTCATATTTTTTATAGGATATCGCGATGCTCAATGTGGATGGTTAGAAGTAAAAGAAGAAACTAAACAAAGAGGTTCTAGTTCTAGAAATTCTCCACAGCCCCGATTAGCTCTCTTCCTTGTCATATATGCACCCAAGCAAGGAGTTATTGAAATATGGGCAATGGAGCAGGGTCCCAAAGTTGCTAAATTCACAGCCAACAAAAGTGGGAGGTAATATTTACTTAATCTTATGATAAACAATGTTCTAAAATATTTTATAATTAAATGTATTAATTTCTGATTATAAATTCTAAATTGGATATTACATAGTGAGTAGTTATTGTCTAAAATATTAATTATGTTGCAGATTGCTGTATATAAATCATGGTATGATGGGTTTGAACAACATTCCATTAAAAGGTGGCAATAGATGTCAGTTTCCATGTGTTTTCCTTGATCCAAGTGGTGTAATGAAACAAATATATGTACCTTTCCATTTTGCTCTAAGGTATGCAATTGTTGTGAAAGCTTGTTGATTTATTATTACTAAACATCTCTATCTTGTTGGGACTAGTTTATACTTTGATTGTTTCTTTTTGAAACCCATTCAGTTAAATAGAATTTTCAGAGCACAAAAATCCTAAATCCAGGTTGAGAAAACCAGCTATAATGGATGGGGGACCCGACGTGCTGACTGCATGTCATCCCTATACTGGCTGGATGATCATCCACTGTGTGATTACAGATGTGGATATGAGGCCAGCAGCTGGATGGTAACCAAGGATTTCTAGGCCTGTCACACCGTGGAGTTTAAAGATCCTAAATATGGTTCCTCTGGAATTAAAGTAAATTTGTGTGTCTTGTGTTATAGGTTTATGGATAATAAAAGAGCTTTGAATTTGATGAAATAAATGGCTTAGGAACAAAATTTGTTGCCCCTTTTCACACTCAGCTATGAATCATAACTTGAGGTGATATAGAAAAACGTACCACCTAACTATTTCTTTAATATTTTTAAAGGAAGTAACGCTTCGAGTTATTTTAATTAATAAATTGAGTTAGACTTTACGACTCACCTTATAATAATAGTAGATTTTCTTGAAGACTAGTTTTGATACACTATGCATCATTCTCAATTCCATGTAACTGTTGAATTGAGACTGCCAAAAACATAAAATTGACTTCAGGGGTTCACATGAATCTCATTTAAAGTAGTTATGTTTGTGTCTTGCTATATTCGAGTAGTTAAGGCAAGAAGCCTTGGCGCAGAGCTATGGGACTTGCAATGGTCTGAGTCCCCATGGGGGGAAGAAATTTTATCATGGAATTTTGGCCAGTATGGGACAGGTGCCCACCCAACTTCTTGAGACATTTGGGTACAAGAACATGGTACGGAGGTGCCGCATCTGTATTGAAATCAATGGTCGACACATCGAACCCTTCTTGTAAGTGGTTCCAGATGACAGGCAGCAGGAGTCGGAGAGAGCAACATGTGTCATAGTGGTATTTTATGTGTAATGGAAAAACAGTACATTTCCAGACATGAGTTCCTATGTTAAGTTTAATTGTAAACTCTATATGGGAAATTTAGACTTGTCCTGTATAGTCTTAATCAGAGGTTAGTCAGATTGGGCAGTTCCATTTTATAGGATTCTTTTGACCTATCTAACATCGACATTTAAACTTCAAAATTAATTAATATATTACAATAGGAAGTGACATTTTGAGGTTTTTCTTAATAATTAAGGTAAATTATATTAAATCATCTTAACTCGTAAATAGTTAATTTTTCATTCAACATGTTTTGATATGTTAGATTAAACATCAAGTATTTATGGGGTAAGATGACCACATTTCACCTTATTTATTCAAAATTAACTTTATTTGCCAAATTCCAAAGTTTCAAGACAGTTGCTAAATCTTTCTTAAGTATGAAATAATTATTTGTAGAATATAATTAATTGGATTTGATATAATTTATTCACAAAAAAAAATTGATCTTGAAGGCTTTAAGTTAGTTACCTATTAATTTCTGAATCTAAAAAAAATTAAACTGTATATATAAATAAATATTTTATTCTTTTAACAGTGATAAAAATAGCAAGAGAGCTCGAGATCTTCACTTGCTGAAGAAACTGAAAACATTTCTCAAAGAAGATGAATATGATGATGACAAGCTGATAGATGAGGTGCAGAAAACAGTACAGGAATTAAAAACAAATGAAATAAGAATGCAAGCTGTTGAAATGTTATCCACCAATAAGCACATCTCTCCTGATGCTCTGGCAGTAGCAATAGATGTTATTGTCAACAAACTTGTGGGTCAGGGTAAGTGTTAGATGAGTAGCCTAAGTGTTAAAATTTTATAATTTTGATTGATGTTAATTGGACAATATTGTGCATCAACTGCCTAAGCGTCATTAAAAAAAATGAGATTTTGATGCCATCTGTTGCACTGGCACATAAAGTAACTGTATGCATATTTTTAGTGCCAAATCTTTATATATAGTCTTATTATTAAAGAAAAATGTAAATTCCATCTGTCCTATCAGAGATTCTATGTTTTGCAACAAATGACTATAAAATCAGATATATATAAATGTTAATCTAAATTTTGCCAAATGTTCCCACTCTTAGATTGTTAATGCATAACTGTTAAACAAGGAAAATAACTTGCAATATCCAGTATTGTTAGTTTAGTGCTACAATAAATAGTGAAGAATGACTTAAACTTTAAATGTATTTTTCTCGAAACTTACATAATGGCGTGTTGCCGGTTGATGCATAACACCATCCAATTCTTTATCATAATTATTTCTACTTGTTAATCATTTCATGAGTCTATCAGCTATAAAACAAATGTATAACTTAAAATATGTCATATATCAGTATGCATATGCTATGCAGTATTAAGTTATAAATTTCTGTGAGGAAATAAATGATCAAACATGTGGAAACAATATAAATTTAATGTGGGAAATATTGAAAAATATTTTACTTAAAGTAGCATCAGAAACTTTAGGGAAAAGAAGGAAGAAATATACGAAAAGAGGAATAGATATTTGGAATGAAGACATAGCAGAAAAAATAAAGGACAAGAAACAAGCATATCTTAAATTTCTACAGAGCAGATCTACAGACGATAATATTGAATATAAACGAAAATCAGCAATTGTTAAAAAAGAAATTAGAAGAATAAAGAGAGAGCATTGGGACAGATATGTGTCAAATTTAGAACATGATGTACATGGACACCAAAGCTAGAGCATATAAAGTAATTAAACATTTAAATAAAAACGAAAAGGACACAATATGGTTAAATCCTATACCTCTTACACAATGGGAACAACATTATACATCATTGTGGATAAACTTAGAAGAACAAACAATAGCCTTAAGAGAAAATGACCCAAATGTGGATAGTATTAAGTTTGAAGAGCTAATGTTAACAATGCAAAATTTAAAAAAAACAAGAAATCGCCTGGAGCAGATAATTTAAACATAGAATTATTCAAATGTGCATCGATTACATTTATTGTTAAGTTTCTTGAATTTATAAACCTTTGCTGGAAAATGGGTTCTGTTCCAGATGAATGGAAGGACACAATAACTGTCCCGATATTTAAGAAAGGAAACAGAAGTGAATGTACAAATTATAGAGGAATAAGTTTATTAAATTCGGCTTATAAGATATATGCAAAAATTTTATCATACAGAATAAATAAAATAGCTGAAACAATATTACATGAGGAACAAAATGGATTTAGAAAGGGTAGGTCAACTATAGATTGCGTTTTTACAATGGCCCAATTGATAGAAAAAAGAAAAGAATTTAATTTACCCACGTATGTAGCTTTTGTTTGATTATACTAAAGCATTTGATAGTTTGTGTAAGTAGAAATAAATTATGGAACATATTAGAAATGAAAGGAATTCCTCAACACCTTATAAGAGCCATTCGAAGTTTATATAAAGAAATAAATTTTGAAATAGACTGCTGAGATTAAATTAGTAAACAAAAATATAAATAAACAAGAGAGTAAGACAAGGGTGTCCATTGTCACCAGTATTATTTAATTTATACTTGGACCATGTCATAAATGAATGGCAAGAACAAATTAATATAAATAGTGTATTGACAACTCTGCTTTTTGCAGACGATCAAGTAATAATGACAGCATCAGAAAATGCTTTACAACAATTCCTTTATACTTTAAATAATATCTCTCTAAAATACAATTTAAGAATATCTACATCTAAAACAAAATATTAGCTCTGAAAGGAAAATGTGCAATAAGAACAAACATAGTGGTGAACAATGTGATTATAGACCAAGTTCAGAATTTTAATTATTTGGGATGTCATTTAGGTAACGACAGAAATTTAGATAAACACACTAAAATACAACAATTCAATTATCTATGTGGCACAATTAAACCTACTTTATTGAATAAAACTAGAAAAGAACCTATTTTAAAGTTTTACAAAGTATTGGCAGTTCCATCTCTTATCTATGGATGTGAAACCAGGACATTAACAAAGGCAGATAGTAAACAAATAGAGGCTGCAGAAATGAAGATGTTGAGAGCAATAGCAGGATACCATAGGACCGATAAAAGGAAGAACGCAGTTATAAGAACAGAACTTAATATATTTAATCTCTGTGAAAAGAATAAAATACTATCAAAATGCTTACCTTCAGCACGTATTACGAACGAATGAACAGCGCATATCAAGAAGAATGTATAGGCCTAATTATAAACCAAAGGGGAGAAGATGGTTGAAGAGATCGGAACAGGCCATTGGGCTTAATCCTTGTTGTTGATGATGATGAATTTCTGTGACATTGATTTTAATTGATTTTTTTTATTCAGATCAATTGAAACCTGTTTTTAAGTATTCTGAAAAGATTCTATTTTGCCATCCAATGTTTGGGTTCTGTTGCTGATATCAGCTAGATTCTGTTCCTCTGATGGTGTATAGAAGAATACACATCAAGATTATATGCTATACAGTATAAAGTCATAAAATTCTGTGGCATATTGATTTATTTTGACTTTTTTTATTTAGACTAATTTAAATCTGTTTTAAGTATTCTGATGAAAATTGAAAGATCTTTAATGTCATCAGTGTTTGAGTTCTGTTGCTGATATTAGCTATATTTTATTCCTCTGATGGTATGCAGATAAACATAAATCAAGAGTACAGTATAAAGTTATAAATTTCTGTGGTATACCAGTATTGATTATATATATATATATATATATATATATATATATGTAATTCAGACCAATTTAAACCTGTTTTGAAGTATTCTAATGGAAATGAAAATATTATTATATTGCCAACCAATGTTTGAATTCTGTTGTTGATATCAGCTAGTTTCTATTCCTCTTAGAGTGTATAGACAAATACTTAGATAAAATTAGAAAATAAAATGTCATAATTATCTCACCTCATACACACTGTGTTCTTCAAAGCACAAGACTTTGGTTTCAGTAAAAGTTGTTCCTATCTTCAATCATTTTTATGACTGTTGAGATCATAAAGATGGCTGAAGATAGGGACAATTGTTCCTGAAAACGTGCTCTTGT
Organism: Diploptera punctata; assembly: GCA_030220185.1. Classification (NCBI taxonomy): domain Eukaryota; kingdom Metazoa; phylum Arthropoda; class Insecta; order Blattodea; family Blaberidae; genus Diploptera; species Diploptera punctata. The sequence goes on along the minus strand of JASPKZ010000038.1, from coordinate 1,207,180 downwards.
GCTTTGAAGAACACAGAGTGTATGAGGTGAGATAATTACAACTCATTTTATTTTCTAATGTGAAAGGCTCATAATGTTATTTCCCATAATAAATTTTATGAAAGAAAGGTAGATAAAATATTGAGAGAAATTTAATCTTTTCTTTTTTACACCTCACCTCATATCAGCTGTCTCACCTGGAGCAGTTTTGATGATTTCTCCTTCATTGTTGGCCAAAAACTGATAATTGAGAGATCCATTGGAATCTCTGCACATCCTCTTCCTTTGATGTCGGGCAGACAAACTTCACAACTTCCAAGAAATTTAAAAATTGATTAACTTGTCTCTCTGTTTCTGGATAAAGATCTTCTCCTGAACTGTGTCTTCTGTTGATCATTCCAGTTATTTTAGCAATTTTGATATATTCTCAATTCTATTATTTCCTCACCACGTAAGAGCAACTACCACTAATGTTTCAATTTCTCCATATTTTATATTTCTAAGGTTCTTTCTTAGTTTTTTAGTTATTTCTTATTTTGCTGATACTGAAATCATTTTTTTAGTGCAAGTCTGATATTGAATTTGTTGAATACTTTTTGAAATTTGTTGTGTGCCAAAGGATGATATGTAAATTTCTTAACATTCTATCTTCTTTGTCCTTTCAAAAGCTACCATTTTCTTTAATTAACTTCTTATTTATGTGTATCTTTTTATGTATTATGTTTTCCGTGAATTCATTCTTTATCACTGAGTTTTTTATAATAAACTATCTTCTTCCTCTCTCTCTTGTATTTTCTGTCTGTGGAGAAGTTTATTAGTCATACTATTGAAAACTGCTTGTTTGTGTGCCATGTGGTTGGATCCTGATTCTTTTTTTATCTAACTGTCTGTATTTGTATCTTTCCTGTGTTTGCCAAATTTAATTTTTTTTGCTCTCCTCATTGCCGATTATTTTCAAATCTAAGAATAGTAACTGTTTGTTGTTTTTCGAGAAATATTGGAGAGCAAGAACACTAATGGCTTCATTGCCAAACAACAACTTTGAATGTAAATTTAATCAATCAGTTTTGAATATTTAAAAACTTGTTCTGCATCTTCATTGTGTTTATAATTATTTAATTAACAATTATGATTATGTCATCCATGTAGCTGTATCAAAACTTCAAAATCAATGGATATGCTTTTTGTTATATAGCATTCAAAAAAGTCCATAAAAATATTTGCTAAAAATGGGGACAGTGGGATCTCTATCCTATAAATTTAAATTTTGAGTTTAAAAAGATCAAATCTTTCTTGTCAGGAATTTCAAAATCCATAATTATATTCTTGTTCTTCATAGATGTAGATTCTCATATTGTTTTTGTAGATCTCTATTTTTTTAACACTGATATTAAAACAGTTGGAAAACAAATAGAATTTAGGAGTGTGGGGAAATAAATCTACATTCCAAGAATAAGAATAAAATTGTGTATTTTTAAATTCACAGTGATGAGATTTGATCTCCAGTCTGCCATGCTAGCTCAAATGGTAACATGCATACTTCTTGACAAGCAGGTTAGGATTTATTCCCGGTGGGGTTGGAAATTTTTATTTTAATATTTTCAGTTTAAGGGTTAGAGATTGTGCATCAAATGCCTGAATTAAATTTCAAATCTCTATTTATCCGGTATATAAATTAAGGAGGCATATTGTATTGTTGTTATTGATTCATCCATCAGATGGGGACTTTATGGCTGGTGGTCCCCTTGGCACTTTTCAACAGGGTTAGACTATTTGCTGAACTGGGTTTTTCTCTTGTCCCTTCTCTTCATAATCGTCCCTTACACTACACAAACATTAAGTATACTCTCCTACACTTGTCTTTGTACATAATACAAGTACACATCACCTACATAACATGGTCTGCCAAAGTGGTATGTAAATTGAAAATAAACCACATTAATACCATATATCTGCCTAAAGTGAAACCTGAAGTACAAACGTGCAGTGGGTAGCATTAGAAAATATGCAGATTTTGATCTTTAAGTTCATATACCTCTCATCAGAGGAATGGAAACTAGCTGAAATTAGCAATTAACTCAAGAGATTGAAATCTTATTAAGAATGGGGATTAAACTCAAAACATGTCCAGTGAAAATGTTTATGGGGAAGGATGATCATTTCAAATTAAACTTGATTGATTATTACCTAATGTGAAAATTCCTGGTAATAATACTGTGGCGCATCATAATAACGACGTTTAAGTTACGTGGGCAAGGAGAGAATATTGGTTTTGCATTGGTTGAAAACAGTTTTGTGAGTCGCCCATTTGCAAGTCAAAAGGCCTGTGCAAACATCAAAATGTCTAGGCCCTCATTCTAGATGACTCTAGGAGTTTCTGTTTCCCTGTTCAGGAAAGATTGGTGTCGAGAGATTTCCTTGTGGAAGTGTCCGACCCTGGATCTAGAAAGTTTCACCCGGCCTTTATAAAATGAGACGAAGGCAGGAGGTGAGTTAGTCAGTCTTGGTTTGACAGCAATAGCAGTTAGCTGTAAATCAGCGATGCTACAGTGAACTGTAAGACAAACTGTAGCAAGTGAACTCATATGTGACTGCGAAATAGGTGTGAGTGAGATAAACATTGAATCAGAATTAATTGTTAGCGCATATTATGAGTGATCTACTACTGATAGTTTGTAGAAGAAAATAAAGTTGTTGTGAGAATTTAAAACAAAATCTGTGTGGATTATTTACGTCGAAACTATGTGAACACAAACCCGGCCATCACTGTCACAATACTATATACAATAGAATTCTAAATTATTATTCAGCTGTAAAAATATTAATAAGTTGACATTAATTTTTCTTTCTTAAATTAGATTCTATCCAGGATTGGAAAATGTTAATTCAAATAAAAATATCAGAAAAAAATAAAAAGTTGACATTAACTAACATAGTCATCTATGTAATAGAGGCTGCCTCTTTGGTATAATGATTATAGTTTGTTTGACTGACTTCCCAGAAATCTAGATTTGATTCCTGTCTGTGCATTATACATTTTTCTTTAAATATATGACAACCAAGTAACTATTTGATATGAGAAGTAGTAAAATTCAGTTAAAACAACTAAAACTAAGATTGAAATATTGTCATGATAATCATTTGATTACCTTTACTGCTGTCTGTTAGCCTGTGATAGCCCTATTGAACCATGTTTATCTGACTGGATCTATTAATAAGTGGATTTTTTTCTCCCCATTTTATTCATACTTGCATCTGGATGTATTTTCTGATAATGTGTTATTTTGTGTCTGTAGAACCTGATTCACTTGATCACAACGGGAAAAATCTCCTGCAGATGTCACAACAGTTACAAAAACTTGTTGCATTTTATAAATTTGTTCATCAGCAACATGAAATACCTCCCATGTATAATACAGTTGTAGATGAACATAATTCAATACAGGTGAGTTTTATAAGATATAATACAAATTGAACGTTTATAGGAAAAATCACTCATCATCATCAACTTCACAGATTAAGTCTTTGCCTGTTCCAATCTCAAATCTGTTCAAGGAAGAAAAATTCACTAGGATGTGATAATTTAAGATTTAAATATACGAAATTCTTTATAACATCACCTCACTATCCAGTCTTCTAATTATACCAGTTTCAAAACCTAGGCGGTTTCATCTTCAGTAATATCTTGACCGCAATGTTATGTCGTTCAGGAGAACTGCTTCTTACTCCATCTGTTGGTGAACTGATGAACCTCCGAATCAAATCAAATTCCCCAGGAATTTCAAAATTCATAAGTTTCTCTCTCTTGTTTTTTGAATGTGGATTTTTTCCCAAACTGTGAGCTCTTTTGGTCTTCTATTTATTTAATTAATTTATCATTGTTTCAATTTGATGTTTTTCAGACCAATATAATACAAATTATATGTCATTATTAGAGATCCGTGAAATTTGCGAGTCGCGATAACACAAAATGCTCTAATTGTCATTTTCTTCTACCATTTCTTAACTCCACTTTCCATAACCTCAAAAAAAGCACTTTTGAATCATGAAATCCTACGATAATGCAAAATAACACCGAAATTAAATTTAATTTTCAACGAATTCTGGAGATTTTTTGTTCTATTCACAAAATTTTCATAGTGAATTTTTAAACATCTCTTTTTAACTGTCATATCTGCTTCCTCCATGCAGCCTTGCAAAGAAAAATGGTTGCAACACAGTTCACAACATAGAGGTAATATTTTCTGTCCTTCTCCATAGATTTTAAATTCTATGGCCAATATGAATTCCAAGAAATACAAATTATATTAATGTGTAAGATAAGTTTTTTTCCCCCCTAAATTTTTGCTGACATAATTATCAATTTTATATCAATCATTATTAAGTAATGGTATGTTCAAATCTGAAGAAAACATTTCTTTAAATACAAGCAATAACCTGACAATAATGCAAGCACTGCCAAATTTGAATAAGCCAACAATGGACCATGAGTAAATATATCACATTAATAAATATTATTATTCCCAATTTAATTAAAACAGAATTTAATTACATAAACACATTTTTTCTGTTGGATTACATATCTATATCTTGGATTTTTAACAAAATGTAAGAAAACAAATACTGACAGTTTAAACAACAATGTTCTTGCGCAATTTTAATTCCCCCTCTTTCCCCCTTCAAACTTTGTTTCAATCAACAGATACATTTAGTGAATGTAAAATGTATATATATATAAACGAAAATGCGCACAAGTTGTGCATTAGAGTTTTATTAGTTCACTTTGCTTTTGCAATCATTATGAATCTGTGCAGGTCTCAATTAATGATTTTGGTCTTTTTTACATGCTGTGACGTGATAACGATCGCAAGATAGTTCACAAAACTCGCACATGCATGCTGCGCCTGGGTCGTGGTAGGTCTTCATTTTACACACTTTGTGATGGTATCCATGTACTGCTATGGAATTTACAAAATGGCGAAGATCTTGGTTTGTAGCCATCCACGTTCAATTTACCATTGCTTCTGTTGCGTAAAATTCTATCCAAATTTCTTTTTTCTTAGCTTGGAGCTCTGCTAGGAGATCTTGGTAGGCTGTGGTGGATGGTAAGAGTATAAGCATTCGCAATTGTTCTATGAAGAAGGTCTCTCCTGAGAGTTCATATGCCAGTCGGGAGCATGTAAATTTGGATATACATAGTATTCTCTTTAGATAGACTGACTTAATTTTCTCTATGTTCTTAAGGTCGTTCTTTGTGAGGTAAGGCCATATGAGTTCCAAACCATAGCTCACGATCGGGATTATCTTCGTGTCAAAGATCTGCATTGCCGTAGTCATAGATAATTTTCTTAGGAATTGGATATCATTCATAGCAATTATTGCCGCTGTCACTCTGTCTTCTACATGCTTTTTGAAAGTAGTTCCCTTAGTCTGTAATGTTACGCCAAGATAGTTGAAAGAGCTTACAATTTTCAGTGGATCTTGATCATGAAATACTCGGTCTCTGGCTGCTATCCTTCCACCCCTTCTAAAGATCATGGTACTGTTTTTTCTCTGTTGAGTTGCAGCTTATTGTTACTGGCCCATATTGTTAGACGGTTCCAGCATTCTTGCAGATCTTGTAGATTCGTGGATCCCATTGCCATATCATCAGCATATGCGTAGAGAGATACACTCTCTTCCATACCTTCAAGTATTCTCACTACATCTGCTGTTGCTAAGTTGAATAGCAACGGACTAGCAGGTCTCCTTGTAAGACACCATTTGTCTGTGTGATCGGTGCTGAGGACTGTAGATTATCTGCAATTACTACATAGTTGTACTGCATGATGTTGGCTATGATGTCTACTAAATAACTGTCTTCATCGAGCATTTTCTGAAGCTTATCCATGAGAGTCTGACGGTCGAGAAAATCGAAAGCTTTCCTGTAGTCTATGAAGACAATGTGAAATTTCTTTCCCTGGTGACTGATCGCGTCATGGATGTTTTGCAGTAGATTTCCTATGGCGAGTGAAGTTGACATCCCTTTCCTGAAGCCAACCTGTTGCTCAGGTATGTTGCTACCAGCTTCTTCGGTTAGTCTATCCGTCAGAATTTTCGTGAAGATCTTGAGAATTGTGTTCTCAAGAGCAATTCCCTGTAGGAGTCGGGTGAATTCGGATTGCCTTTTCCTTTGTACATAATCCTGAGAGTGGAAATTCTCCAGTTTTCTGGAATTTTTCCTGTTTCTAGACATTTGTTTGAACAGAGCGGTCCACATTTTTCCTATATACGGCCAGGCCTCTCTTAAGTGTTCATTTGATATTCCATCCGGTCCAGGAGCTTTGTGACTTTTTAGATGTTCCACAATGTTCTCCACTTCCTTTTCTGAGATGGGCTGAAAAACCTTTGTTTCCTGATATTCTGGCGCTCTGAGAGTGGTTCCATCATTTAGTATCTGGTGGAAGTGTCTTTCCCATGTTTCTAGCGCTATTGCCTGCGAGAATTTTGGTGTTTTTTTCTTTAAAGCCTCAAAGTGATTCGCCGTGGCTTTCTCTATTAACTTCCTACCTTCTTCTCTAACCAGATTGCTCTTTTCTCTTTCAGCAGGGTTTTGTAATTTCTCCTCTGAGTATTATACGTTATTAGGTCTTCCTCTGTCTTGGTACCTCTAGCTCTCTGAAGGCATTTAGAACTTCTCTCCTTTTGTTGTAACATGTGGCATCAAACCAAGGTTGTGATCTCTTTTTTTTTTGTAATTTTTATCTGTGCTTTTTGGATATAGCCTTCTAGTTCTAGTGCCGCCGTTTCGATTTCCCCTCGTTCTATCTTGCTTATTATGTGATCTGTGGATGATGCGAAAGCCTCTAATGCTTGAATGTTCAATGTCCTTTTTGTTATTTCTTTCCAATGTTTATTTCTTGTGGTTTCGTGTTGGTTGTTTCGATCCTGGCAAACACAGGCAGATGCTTCCTTAAGGGGGACAATTCACAATTGGTGAGTGTTCTGATTTCTATCCCTTTTATTGGTGGGCTAGTAAACATCAAGTCTATTGTGCTTGTGCCATTGTGACATATATAGGTTGGGACGTGTGTGCTGTTTAGTAGGTTTAGGCCCTCTCCTTCTAAATATTGTATAACTGTACGGCTTTTCGAGTTTTCTTTATCAATGCGACAGTTGAAGTCGCCTGCTATTAATGTTCCCATATGACTTTCAATGTGATTCATCATGTCAGATAGATTTTCGATGATGTCTTGTGCTGTTTTCTCTGGTTGAAAGTACGTGCCTATAATGTTCAGTTTTCCAGTTTTAATGACTAGTATGTTAGGTGAACTGTAGGATATGACATGTGGAGATAGCCATGGTTTTATCAGACAAGATATACCGCCGCTTGGACGTCCGCGTTCTCCTTGTGCTGCCAAGGAGTGGTTGTTGTAGTATCCTTTAATGTTGATGTTCTGTGTTAAGAAAGTCTCTGTTAGTATAATAATATCTGCTTTAAAAATGTCTTCTGTGCAAAGTGTTAGGATACTGTTTAGTCCCTCCACATTCCATAACATTACAGTTATATTATTCCAGGTCAATCCCTCGATATTGGGTATCTGGGTTTCGTCGTGAGAGGCGAAAGGGCCGCACAAGAATTCCTCTCGGCCAAAATTCTGGCTTCTCAATATCACTAAGGTGATGGAAAGGTATCCCAACTTTGTAGGCCTTGTTTGTACCTAGTGTCCGGAGTTCCTCGCATACCGTTTGATCTTGGGGTATGCCTTTCTTATTCAAAAAGGTCCGTATTTTATCTCCTGTTGTGTTGCCTGACAAACGTCCAATATAGAGCCAAGCTCTTCTTTCTCCAGCTTGTAGATCGTTTCCCTCTCCATCATCTTTTCCCGTCCCAATTATAGGACTCCTTCGGTGTCTCCGTCTATAAACCACTTCGGTGAAATCTTCGTTGGATTTTTCTAGTGTTGTTTCTGTGGGGTCAGCGTTCGCTGGCGGTTCTGTTCTCTCATCTTCTCTGTCTATCACTTGAGTAGGTTCTTGTTCTGGGTTTACCGATGGTAATTTTTCTATTGGTGGTTCTGGTGCTTTGGGTTTTGTTTGTTTTATGACCGTTGGTCTTGGGAGATGTTTCTGTAATTCTTCCTTCATAGAAGTCGTGATTTCGTGTCGGATTCTATCGTTAATCTTGAGTTCCATATACCAAGAGGACGAAGATCACTGGGCCGTCCTATGAAACGCTGGAGGGAAAATTTTCTATAGGATCGTAACAGGCCTTGGCCTAATACTAAGGAAGAAGAAGAAAGAAAATGTATACCTTGGTCAGTTTGAGTTTTACTTAAGTCTCAAGTAATTTTCATTATCATTTGTTTTTTAATTTTCTACCAATTGTCATGCCAAAACCAAGTGTGTCAGCCACTCTTAAGAATGATAATGCAGAGATACTCACCATTGTTGCTTTTTCTTAAAAGGTAGATTTTGCTTACAAATTAGTGACTACAATTAAAATTTTATGCACTTTAGTGTATTAAAATCAATATCAATTGTACAAGCGAAACGTTGACCTTAAACTACTGGATATATCATTCTTATTGTGTTTAAAAAGACTCAAATTTACATTTTTTTAGAATAACACTGCCAAATTCCCAATAACATTGAAATCTTGAAATTTTAAAACAAATTTTCCCTTAAAATAAAACCACTTTCACGGGTTTCTAATGATAGGTGATGATGATGGTAATGATGCGCTAGGAGAGGCCTTAATTCTAAACTTAATGAATATGTTAATGATGATAATGATGGCCAGATGTTGATTGGGGACCATTTGGGCCTTAAAGTTTCCTGACATTTGTCTTACAGGTGAGGAAAAACCCCCAAAAAAAACCATCACCCAAGAAACTTGTCCCAACCAGGGATTGACCCAGACCCACTGTGTGACAAGGTAGCACACTACCTTGAGACCTCAGCGGTGGACATATCACAGAGTTACTCCCTATCAATTATAATTGAAGAAAAATTGAGTGTACCTGCACTTTTAAAAAATGTCTTCTCATCTGTCCTCTCTGAGAAGTCTTGGTATAAATTATAAATTATGCAATTTAGAAGATAAAACAGTAAATCTATTCTTCTGGACTTTTCTGTGAGAGAGAGAAATTCAAAAGTAAAAATCAGTTCTTTCAAATACACCCAATATACACTGGACAGTTAACATTAGAGGAATTTGTTGAGGATGTCATGAAATTGGCACAAAATTCCAGAGTATGGCTTCCTTAGGAAGAGAAGTAAAGCCATGGGTTCTGTATAGTGGGTTTATAGCACTTAGAAGGTCAAGCATGAAATAAGATATCCTGAGCAAAATTCTCAGTATTTAACTAAACTCCTGGCGCGACAGGCCTACAAGGCCTTTAGCCTACCAGCCGGCTGCTGGCCTCACATCCACATGTGTCAATCACAGAAGTAGATGATAATCAGCCAGTGTAGGGGTGACATGTGGTCAGCATGTCGAGTCCCCCAGCCGTTATAGGCTGGTTTTCTCAACCTGGAGCCGCTACTTATTGTAGCTACCCAATTGCCTCACGATGCTGGGTGGGCACCGGTCCCATACTGGCCGAAATACCATGAGAAAATTTCTTCCCCCATGGAGACTCGAACCAGCGCAAGTCCCGTAGCTCTGCGCCAAGGCTTCCTGCCTTAACCATTCGGCTACGGCGCGGGACTTCTCAGTATTTACATTCCCAAAATTGCAATCCTTAAGACCTGAGCTGTTAAAGAGCATTGTTAAATAAAATACCTTAATTGGACTTGAAAGATGTAACAAGACGTAAGAAGTAAACAGAGGTCCTGCTCACTATTATTTAATCAAAAACTGAATGTCATTATGATCTCTATTTCAGTGGAATTAATGGCTCTTTGTATTTGCTGACAGTTTAGTATTTGAGAATTATGGATCTGTGTCATCATTGCATATCAACATATTAAAGCTTTCATAAATTTATTATTTATTATACTCCCAGACTGTATGTATATATATATATATGTTTTTTTTTCTCTTCAAATATAATTTGTCCTTCAGTGAGAAGTATTAAACTAATAATAAAAACATCGAAAGAAGGCCTATTGGTTTTATAAAGTGTTTAAATTCCCAATAAAAGTCTTCTTAAAAAAGAAGCTGTCATTTTGTGTGATCAAGCAATGGTTCATAACATTTGGCGCTCGGGAATTATCAATATATGAGAGAAAACATTGTATTTAGATTGTAGTGCTCAGGTAGCTCAGTTGGTAGAGCATTGGCATAGAAAGCAAAAGATCATAGGTTCAAACCCAGTCTGAGCATATATTTTTCTCTTTAAATATTATTACTATATTTGCATGTTTTCTAAAAAGTGTTCATTTCATATAAAACTATTTATGAACTTTTCATTACTCAGAGCTTATATGGATCTTTGACTCCTGCTAAGCCAGGTAATCGGAAAATTTTTGTAATATTGTGATATTGTTACAGAGTCTGTCTTCATTGCTTCAAGCACCTGAAAGAGAAGTTAATGGTCTGCGAAATCTAGTTGCTACCATTGATTCTGTAGCAAAAAGAGGAAGATCAAGACTTGAGGCAAGAGTGGCATTCAGAGAGGATGGTAAAACTGGCTTCATAGAATTCCTTTCTTGTTTTGACATTGGTGGTCCTTCGCAGGATAAACTGATACTTAACCTTAGAAAGAACATCTCGGATGATAAATTACAGAGAAGCAGTAAGTGTTTGATTTTCAAGACTACTTATAATTAAAATTTTGTCATTTGTTTATGAATTACTTTTCAGATGTATTAGAACTGTGCATCAGGCATATTCAACCGGCACCCTTGTCATTCACAGACCATCTCATCTCATCCCTTGACCCAATCCAGAGTTGGATACGAGTTGAATATATATATATATATATATATATATATATATATATATATATGTATTAAAACTGACTTTATTTTTCATATTTGTCCTTTATCAACACACATATACACTTATCCTGACCCAAACTCTCTTCTGTACATTATGCAAATATAAATCATTGCATGTAACATGGCCTATTGACACATTGCATAAAAAATTAAAAATTTACCACATTATCACCATCTTTAATATTAATTGTGAGTGGAGAACATATTTTTAACGACTCACCTCATTCAATTTAAAATTTCTTTGATACTGATGGTTTCAGACAACATCTTGTCCCTCTTCAGTCATGACTAGAGGGCGGATTTCTGCATATTTGCATGTTTTATTCCTTCAAAGATAAACATATACATGGAAGAGGAAAATGCGTTTCATGTCATTTGGAATCAATTGGCAAAATGTTATAGTGCATATAAATGCATATTCATGGGATCAGTGTATTTTTCACTAATATGTGTATATGGGTGCATATATTATACTTTTTTTCTCTATGTAATATTAATATATTAGTTTGTAACCCCATAAAAAATGACAAGTTTCTGCTTTATTGTCATGTTTTTTGCAAATGAAGTCAATCTTGTTTTCATAGAAAGCCAAGCATCCCTATTTTGCATTTTCGCACAAGGTTGACAATGCCGAGCAGGGGGTCTGCAGTTTTAAATCCCAACAGGTCAATAAATCAATCTGACCTAAACCACTTTCTGAAAGGAAGATTTCGGAAGAGAAGAACGTGCTTGCCAACAATGGACAGCTTATTGGTGGTAATTTCCTCGTTTTCGTTTTCAACCGGCGATATTCTTTGAAGTTTGAACATCAGCTTTATTGAGACTGTCGGCATACACGACAAAGACTCAAAAATCATTCCTGAAATATACTTTCATGTGTGCAAAATATACTTCATTTCACACAAAGGAAGCCTGTGTACATTATTGACCGCGGTGACAAAACAAAATCGGCAATCAAAGTTTAAATTATTTTCTCAAATACCATTTTGTGAGTGTTAGTGGACCAAGACAAGTGTTTTCAATGCCAAAGGAAAAATCCAGTAAAATATCTTTGCTTCATCATTGGATTGGTGGGAATCTTATATTAACAAAAAATGGAAAAATTGTCCTATGCCAAGTCTGCGACAAACATGTGAGTATTTTAAATAACTTATTATTATATTATCACATTATTAAATCAATATAATTCTGCACTGAATGTCTTTTCATATACAATAAAGTAAGGTGATATTATAGACAAGATTAATGAGAATGACACTATAAAATACAATTATTAATTTCAATTAGGAGTGAAAAAGTAAAAATATTACAATTGTTGCTTCATAAAAGAATAAATAAAATGATGTGAGAAAATAGTGTATTTTACTATAAGAAGAAAATTAATTTTTGTGCATATTTTTTTAATTTTAAGAGCATATTTTCAACTTTTTTGCTGCATAGTTGCATGCATATATTTATGGTTTTTAGTGCATATAAATCTGTCCTCTAGTCATGACTTCCACTGGTCATAATGTTGGTCATAATGTTGGTTGAAAATGAGAGAGATGGTTCTCTTGAGAATTAGTTTCCGTGTTTACAGAAACATTAAATATGAGGTTAGATGTAAAAATGACTCATTAATTTATGAATTAAGAACCCCATAATATTATTTCCCATATTTAACTATGAAATTCTCTGGTTGTTGATTTCTCTATGGACATCACCTCTTGTGCTGCCATCTTTGGATGGGTTATAAATTTTAAAATTAAATCTTTATCCACCGGAATATTGAAGTTCATAGATCGATATTTATTCTTCTGAATGAATATATTTTCCCAAAATGTCAATTCCAACGGCTTATCTAATTGTTTCAAAAGTTCTGCCTCTCTTCCAATTTTATGATGTTCTAGCAAATTATGTGCAACAATTGCTGATTTTTCAATTTCACAATTTTTAATATTTCTAAAATGTTCTTTAGTATGTGTTTCCAAATTATTTTTTGTTTTCCTTATGTATATACTTTGCTACAATCATTACAATTTATTTGATATATACCAGACTTCTTACTGTCTGGGATGTTAATTTTTTTATTGATACTTAGAAGTTTCTCCAGACTGCCATCTACTCAATCAATGTAGAACCCGGTACATAAAAATCCAATGTATTGCATTAGACACACACACACACTTTTTAAATTTTTGTCTCTAGTATTCTTTTTAATAAATTCTCTGATGTCGTTTTCTCATTTCAATACTGTTGTTGTTTTCCAGTGCTTGCAGTTGGGATCCTTTAACCTATTTTGCTACTTCCCTCTCAGAAAAGTCCACTTAGGTTGTTGGATTGTTGAAGGCCTCCGGACAGTTTTGCACAATGTAGCAGATGTTCCTGATCCATTTTTGAATTTAGTGACAGCATAAGGAGCATTCTTCACTTTCGGTTATTTTCATCTAGTGTAGGTGTGCAGTAAGGCTGCGTTCAGTCTAAATGTGGCAACAGCTTCTTTTCTTGGTTTCTGACAGTTATTCTTCCAAGTTTTTGCAATATCTGTCCATCTGTTTTCTTTTGGCAGCTGAGTGTAATGATGTATAGATTCAATTTCACTTTTGGTTTTAATTAATCTCATATAATAAATTTTGGAATTTTAACATTATGAGGTTTTCTTAATAAGAATCAAATGATATTTAACATTTTCCAATACTGTTATTTTAACAGAATTCCAATAATGGATCATATTATAATATTATAATGATATTGTGAAAAGAAAAATTAATGTGTGAACCAGGAATCGAACCGTGGACCTCTAGTTTTCCAGACTAGTGTGCAGCCCACTGCACCATTCCACACCTGGCACAAACACTAACAATTCTTTCCACATATACAAATCTATAATTCACGTTTCGTCTGCTGTCAGGTAGATGACACTGCCATCGCCAACGGCCGGCTTCGTTTAGAAGTATATATTTGAGAATTTTACACCACCACTTTTATAAGTAGTAAACAATGTTATTTAACATTTTCCAATACTGTTAATTTTTCTTTTCACAATATCATTATAATATGATCCATTATTGGAACTGTGCTAAAATAACAGTATTGGAAAATGTTAAATAACATTGTTTACTACTTATAAAAGTGGTGGTGTAAAATTCTCAAATATAGATACTTTTAAACGAAGCCGGCCGTTGGCGATGGCAATATCATCTACCTGACAGCGGACGAAACGAGAATTATAGATTTGTATATGTGGAAAGAATTGTTAGTGTTTGTGCCAGGTGTGGAATGGTGATTTTTCTTTTCACAATATCATTGTAATAGAATCAAATGAATTGTGAATTCTTCTTAACTCATATATTTATGTTTTTTTTAACACAGCACCACGGTATCGGAAAAACAGCTGAGGATGGAAAAGATGTTTTTCCAATACCGCGGTGCTGTGTTAAAAAAAACATAAATATATGAGGTAAGAAAAATTCACGATTCATTTGATTCTTATTAATTAATCTCGATACTGTTAAGTGGCTTAACTTTTGGTTTATACAATGCAATTTGATTCCTTTCTTTACCAGGGTATCTGCCATGTCATTTCCAAGTAGGCCCACATATGAAGATATCCATTGCACAAAGATTTCCTTTTGTAGTGCTCTTATTGACTTCTTGTTTGGAGTATTGTTTTAGATGGTGGATTGTTGTTTGAAATTGTTACTTTTATTGTTGATTTTGAGTCTACTAGGAGAACAACTTTTTCAAATTTATTTGGCATGTACATGAGTTGTTTAAGGGGAAAGAGTATAGCTTCAATTTCAGCATCAAAATTTATTTTATTATCTCCTACTGCTATACAATGTGAGAATAGTGACGAATGCACTCCTACTCTAGCTTTTCCCGATCTATCTATCTATCAGGAAGCCATCTATGTAAACGTGTAGCCAATTTGGTGATGGATGTCTTTCTTAAATGGTTCCTAGTATCAATTGTTTTAGTTTTTCAGGAATGAATTCATTTTTATTGACCTCCTTTATTAGATTGAGACTCACTTTTTAGATATGATAGTGAAGGGGATTTATTGGAAGTAGAGTAGATTCTATTTGTGTTGGTATTTTCGGTTTTTCCAAGTATGTTAGTTCTGGTTAAATCTTTCTGTGTTTTGAGATTTTGTTCTTTAGGGCTTTGTTTATGGCCAGGACAGGCCTGGTAGTGATTTGGTTTTCAAGAAGGACTTTGCTGCCTGTTGTCTGATCTCTTCAACTACTGGTCTGTTTTGTGGTTTAACTTTGTGGAGCTGCTGCCGGGGTTGTCTTAACAGCATCTTTTATTAGTCTTAGAATGTTATTCTGTGCACTTTCTAGTTGATTGAGTTTTGTTGCACTGGCTATCACAATTGCTTCGGTCCCATATTTCAGGACTAGTTTTATATAAGTTTTGTAGGTTTTATTAAAGTCTGTCGCTGTGCGTAGTCAGTAAAGTCCCTACCTTCCACTCTGACGACCCGAGTTTGATTCCCGGTAAGGTAAGGGATTTTAAATCTCCACCTTGGGATTGGGTATGTGTCGTGTCCTTGTGTTTGTATGTTTGAATAAGAAAAACATGTTAAAAAGGTAAAACAAGAAAAACAGTGCGAATGAGAGAAAACAAGAAAGGAGAAAAAAAATTGAGTGTTTCTTGTGTGCTTCCCCAGGTTACTCCTCTCAAATGTTTTATTAATGTTGATCTTTGTTGTGTTTTATTTATTGTGGTATTGATTTGGTAGTTCCAGCTGACTTTGTTATGTAGATGTATTACTAGCTAGGTAATAATTATATTTAGTTTGATGAATTATTTTAAGGAACTAGATTTATTGAGTCATAATGTCAGTAGTAAATGGGAAGGATGTTTCCTCTTGAAAGCTGCAGTTTCCATGTTTAAGAAAACATAAACTATGAGGTAAGATATTAAAAGTGACTCATGCTTCATGAAATATTTATTTGCCTATTTATCAGCACGTTTTCAAATTTCTGTAGCTTTTCATTTCTGCTGATAGGGTGAGTGTTGATAGCTTGTTTACATATGTTTATTTCCATATTGTTTTCTTGTGTCCAAACTTGTATTTTTCTGAGTGCTTCTTTCGTTCTGTTTACGAAGACGAATTTCTGATCACTTCTGTTTTTGCATTTAGTCCAGTTTATTATGACAACATGCACACATTATTTCCATCTATGGATTTTAAGGTTTGTGGTGAATCATGTATGTGGATTTATATAAGAAATTTGGGAATTTTTAACATTATGAGGTTCAATTCACAAGAATTAAATGAATCGTGATTTCTTCTTACCTCGTACTTTTATGTTTTTTTAAACACAGCACTGCAGAATCAGCGACCATTGTCATCATCCTCAGCTGTTTTCACGACTGTCAATTTTTTCTTTTGCCAGTAATTATCCAAACTGCCGTCTGGTGTTCTTTCGAAGGAATTATTTTCTAAACTGCCATCTGGTGTTCTTTTGAATGAATCATTTTCTAAACTGCCATCTGTTGTATTTTTGAAGAACTTTGTAATCAAGCTCGGTTTGTCTGGAATCTCGAAGTTCATGGTTCTAGTATGGTTTTTTTAATATATATTTTTTCCCAAACCTTTGGATTTAACAGTTTGGGAAAAAATATATATTAAAAAAAACCATACTAGAACCATGAACTTCGAGATTCCAGACGAACCGAGCTTGATTACAAAGTTCTTCAAAAATACAACAGATGGCAGTTTAGAAAATGATTCATTCAAAAGAACACCAGATGGCAGTTTGGATAATTACCGGCAAAAGAAAAAATTGACAGTCGTGAATACAGCTGAGGATGATAATGGTCGCTGATACAGCAGTGCTGTGTTTAAAAAAACATAAAAGTATGAGGTAAGAAGAAATCACGATTCATTTAATTCTTATGTATGTAGATGTTGAATAGTGTTGTGCTTGTCACTACTTCTTGTTGAAGACCAGTTTTTGTTTGGTTGTAGTTGAAGTGCATCTCAGTACTTTCCTTTTTATTTTGTGCTCAATATATGTGTATTCATTCTTCATTACATGCATCCAATCACAGCTGATGACATGATTCCTTTGCATACTTATGGTGTATAAGTTGCAGTGGGGCTGCATATACATGCAGCTTATGTGGGCAATGAATACCAATGTGATTAAAAGAAAGAGATGTAGGAAAGACAGAAATTAACCTTTCAGCCTCGAATACTCCAATACCATCAGGATCGAAGAAAACAAGAGGTCAGTCAAGGGAAACTGGATAGGAAAGTAAAAAGAGGGATCTGGTACGAGAAAAGGAAGAAATACCAGATCAGTCTATAACCCAAGCTGACCAGTGCTAATTGGCGGGTATCCCATCCCTTTGGTTCATAAACAGTATGTTAACAACTGCACCACGAGAAGGTTGGGATTGGATGCTGGGTTATTGTTCAGGTTTGTTCCTGTAAGCTTTCACTCTGGAAAGAATTAGAGGGTCTGCTCCCTGTTAAAAACAATAACCATTTGTATGTATGTGTATGTATGTATGTATATATATCATGTCATATTAAGCTTGTATTGCTCAATGTCAAAAATTGAATTATAACATTGATAAAGCATCACTGCTATAAAGTAAAAATATTCTCTTTAATTTGCTAACTTGTTATAGTCAGCTACTAGATGGTAGTGAAGACAGAGTTATCGCGACATCTAATAATAATGGATAATATAATATATATATATATATATATAAGAAAGATAAATGATTGAATTGGATTTGCTTGGTGGTGTAATGGATAGCAGAGGTCCGGGTTAAAATCCTGTTCAGGCATTTATTTTTCTTATGTCATATATATATATATATAATATGAAAAGAAAAATAAATGCCTGAATCGGGATTTGAACCCGAGTTTGTAAACTCTGTACATTTAGCACTCTAACCATCTGAACCACTCATGTATCCTAACACAAACATTTGTTTTTCTTATATATATGTAATATTCTGAATTTACACAAGAGGTAGTGTGTGTGTATATATATAAAACTAACTCACTGGCACTTTTGAAACCCTTTGATTCGTGACCGTGCTGACATCCCTATCCTGAGCTAATGTTTTCCAATCATCTCTCTATAATTTATTCCCCTCAGATCATGGTTAATGTTATTTTCCCACCTCTCCCAAATGAGAAACGATTGGTATGCTTCATTTGCTTCTTTTGTTCATCACTGCCACCAGATCTATTACTTATTGCCAAGGGATCGCAATATTGTAAGAATGCATCCTAGTGGAGAAATTTATAACCAACATTATAGGTATTAACAAGTGAATGATGACAAATCAAGAGCTTCAGAACATTTGAACTAATGAACCATTTTCCTACAAGGAATATTTAATTTTAGGAAGTTATATTTTGAGGTTATTTTAATTATATTATTTTTAGTCTGGACATCTTACCTCAATATTAATGTTGATTTGTTCTTGAACATGTTTCAAAACAATTCTGTTTTATCGTCAGCTTTCCCAGACTGGGAACAAATCAACATTAATATTGAGGTAAGATGTCCAGACTAAAAATAATATAATTCCTACAAGGAGTTTCATGCTCCTCTTTAATCAATTTATTCATTTACTTTTTGGTGCATCAAGTAGGTTGCGTATTTAACTATTGTGAATGTGGTCTTATGTGTGTGTGTTCTTGACTTGTGGACATTTTTTACTTTAATTTTTGTAATATTACCATGAAATTCCAACCCAGAATTTCTCTTGATGACTGTGGAAAACCAGGAAAAATTTTGGTTGGCATTGTAGTTTGAACACCTCCCGAATATGTCTTGAGCAATACTAATGAACCATTTTCTCCAACTCATTTATTAAACTAATGAACCATTTGCTTAGTCAACTTGATCTCTTATTTGAGTGGAAGTGAAAGCTTCAGTGACCTTAACTCTGCCAGAGTAAACAAATTATTAAATTATACTACTAATAATAAAGTTTTTCTTCTTCTTCCTTCCAAGTATTAGGCCAAGGCCTGATACGATCCTATAGAAAATTTTCCCTCCAGCGTTTCATAGGATGGCCCAGAGATCTTCGTCCTCTTGGTATATAATTATAAACAGCTTTGGGGATCCGATTTGAACTCATTCTTTCAAGATGGTGTTTCCAATTTAGTTGGTACTGTTTAATATATTCCAAAATTGGCGTAGTCTTCAATTCTTTTAAGATATCGGTGTTCCTTTTCCGATCCCATCTGGTGTAACCCGCTGTTCTGCGCATGAATCTCATTTCACAAGCTGTTATTCTACTTTCATGTTGTCTTTTTAGTGTCCATGCTTCACTACCATAGGTCAACACTGGTCTAGCCAAAGTGTTATATAAATGTAATCTGGTGTTTTTTTGTACAAGGGATGGTTTCATAACTTGATTAATAATTCCTGAACTTTTATTATAACTAGTAATTTTTTCAGGGATATCCTTTTCATCCCATATAGAGAGATAATATCCAATATATTTAAATTGATTAGATCTCTCTAAAATTTTATTCTGGAGACAGATTTTACTTTATATGGGGTCCTACCCATGAAATGCCATAATTTTAGTTTTGTTAATTGATATTTCCATATTAAATTTGGCAGCTGTGTTTTGTAAATTATAAATTGATCGTTGCAAATCATTTTCGGAAAGTGTCAGAAGAGCTACATCATCTGCAAAACGAATAACATCGAGTTTGAGGTTCCTATTGAAGGGCATATATCCCCGTTGTGTTTTTCTCCATTTGTTTATTATTCTATTCATGTTTTTATTATTTTTTCTGCCTTTCTTGGTTTTTCCCTCAATATTTTTTTATTATTTTATTCTTATTATTAGATGTTCTAGTATCAAAAGTTGGATCCTGGTAATCAAATTACAAATCAATAGTTTTCTTAACAACTGAAATATACAAAAAAAGTCCACCGCTGTGGTCTCGAGGTAGCATTCTGCCTTGTCACGCATCAGGCCCGGGTTTGATCTGCGGTCGGGACAAGTTTCCTGGGTGAGATTTTTTCGGGGTTTTTCCTCATCTGTAAGACAAGTGTCAGGATACTTTAAGGCCTAAAAGGTTCACGAACATAATATGGTAATCATAATCATCATTCATATTCGCCTTATATTAAGTTTAGGATTAAGGAGTCTCCTGGTGCATCACTATCATCATCATGACCCATCATATCATCGGGGCAGCATAACCCTGCCTTCCAGGTGCCCCAACGAAGTGGATTACAATGTCTCCAATGCCAGGAGAAAACACCAGAAATGTTGAAATGACAACCTGGGGCATTGAATGATAAAAAAAAGATAAACAGAAAAAACTGCAGATGTATTAGTTGGCCCTGATATTTGTACCCACAATCTTCCAAAATATGAGCCTCAAAATTAATGAGTCATTTTTTACATCTTATTTACAGTTTTACTTATAAATACATAGTGGGGAGGGGAAAAAAAAATTGATTTGATATGGAGAATACAAGGTCTTAGGCTTTCATGCCTTGGCACAGAGCTACAGGACATGTGCTGGTATAGTCCACATGGGGAAAGAGATTTTTCTCATAGAATTTTGGTCAGTATGGGATCAGTGCTCATCCAGCATCATGAAGTTTTTGGATAACTACAATCCTGCAAATAAGTAGAAGCTTCAGGTTGAGAAAACAGCTATAAAATCTGGAGGGCCTAACATTCTGACTGTATATCACCGCTATACTGGCTGAGTGATTGTCTCTATAATTGACACATGTGGATTTGAGGCCTGTAGATGACTGGTAGACCAATGGCGTTGTAGGCCTGTCACTCCATGGAGTTTATTTAATATAGGGAAATTTACTGCCTCTGTAAAATGTGTTTGAAAGGTAAGACTTCAGAAATAATGATTCTACTATACAGAGTGTTTCAAAAGTCTCGATTCATTTTCGCGTTACTGATGTCTGGTGCATTTCTGTTGCAGATATTTTGAAATATGTTCTCTAAGGAAGAAAAGAATCGCCATCGTATCCTTGAAACTTAGAGGACTTACGTATGTTCAGGTTGTGCAAGAACGGTTCCAGGCACGTTTTCAGAAAGCCGCACCTACCCGAACAAACATTCGGCTGCTGCTTAACAAATTCCTTCGAACAGGCAGTATCCTCGATGAGCGACGATCAGGACGACCCACCACCCCTGAAGCAACTGTGCAACAATTGCGTGAAGCTGTGGAACGGAGTCCTCGTGCATCCACGCGTCGTCTCAGCAGAGAGTCAGAGGTTGCCCACACAACTGTCTGGAGAGTGCTGCGTTACAGTCTAAAGAAACGTGCATATCAAGTGCAAGTCGTAACAGAAACTTGAGGCACAAGATTATGCAGCACGTGAGGCAATGTGTGATGACCTCCTACTCCAGGTGGAAGGTGAGAACCTGATGGATCACGTGTTGTTTAGTGATGAAGCCATCTTCCACACCTGTGGACATGTCAACAGACATAACAGTCGCATATGGGCAGACGAACAGCCGCATGCAACACAGGAATGGGAGCGGAACACTCCAAAGATTAACGTCTGGTTGGGGTTGACCAAAAACAAAGTTTATGGGCCCTTCATGTTCATGGAGAATACCATTACAGGAACAACATATTTGGACATGTTGCAACAGTTTTCTTCAGCCCCAGTTGGAAGACGATGGGATCCTAGGATCTGTTGTGTTTCAACAAGATGGTGCACCTCCGCATTTTGCTCGCATTGTACGTGACTGCCTTCATGAAGTGTTTCCAGGGCGCTGGATAGGACGGGGGTCCGTAAGGATGTGGGCTCCACGATCCCCGGACCTGACGCCATTAGACTTTTTTGCTTGGGGATTTATCAAGGCGGAGGTGTACAGGGTAAAAATCCAGAGCATCGAACACCTCAGACAGCGCATCTTCGCTGCTGTGGCACGCATTACGCCAGCCATGCTGGAGCGAGTCTTCAGGGCTACAGTTGAAAGATGGGGGTTGTGTCTAGACATGCAGGGGGAGCATGTTGAATTGTATTGATGTTTCTTGTAAACAATGTTAGAGACTGGTATATGTAGGTTTGATCCTTAATAAATGAGTGTATCAGTAAAATGAATCGAGACTTTTGAAACACCCTGTATATGTTGCCTGAAAATTAAAGACTATGGCAATATGGAAATAGTGAACCCATTTTAAAATTATTCCATAGTTATGGAAATTATCGACAGGTAAGATTTTATATCATATTTGAAGGGGAAAATTATATGCTCAGACTGGGACTCGAACCCAGGACCTTTGGCTTTCTAGGCCAATGCTCTACCGACTGAGCCATCTGGGCAAGTTCCAATCTAAACACAAATTTTTCTCTTATATACTCTGTTAATTCCCTTGCACCAAATGCTATGAAACCTTTGCTTCTATCTTGCAAATGGAGGCTTCTTTATTAAGAAGGCATTTTAATGTTCATATTATTCGTCTTTAAACATCTTAATGATGAACAAGTTATATTTGAAAAGAAAAATATAATTTGTCCATCATTAAGATGTTTAAAAACGAATAATATTAACATTGAAAGAAGCACTACTGGCTTTATAAGTAATGTTTAAATTCCCAATAAAAAGACTTCTTAATAAAGAAGCTGCCATTTGCAAAAATCGTAGCAACGACTCGTAGCATTTGGGGTTAGGGAATTAACTATGTATAAGACAGGTGAATGGAGAAGACTACATAATAAGAACAACATGGTATTTATAGGAAGCCATATATAATAAGAACAGTTAAGTCTCGTAGACTGCGATGGGCAGGACATGTTGCACGTATGGGGAATGAAAGACTTGCATGGAAGCTTCTTGTAGGAAAGCCAGAGGGAAAACGCCCAGTTGGTAGACCAAAATGAGGTGGGAGAATAACATTAACTATGATTTGAGGGAAGTAGATTATACAGGGAATGATTGGAAAACATTAGCTCAGGATAGGGATGTATGGAGAGTGTATGTCTGTGCGGCTATGAACCTATGGGTTCGATAGTGCCAGTGAGTAAGTAAGTATAAGAGAAAAATACGTGTTTAGATTGGAGGTCTAGGTAGCTCACTTGGATAGAGCATTGACATAGAGGGTCAAAGGTCCTGGGTTCAAACCCCAGTCTAGGTGTATATTTTTCTTTTCAAATATAAGAAGACATTTATTTGGGAAGCCGATATTTGCAAGGTAGAAGCAAAGATTTCATAGTATTTGGTGCACGGGAATTAACAGTGTATATAAGATAAAAATTTGCATTTAGATTGGAACTTGCTCAGATGGCTCTGTCGGTAGGGCATTGGCCTAGATAGCCAAAGGTCCCAGGTTTGAGTCTCAGTCTGAGCGTATAATTTTTCTTTTCAAATATGATTTATCCATCATTGAGATGTATGAAATGAATAATAAAAACATTGAATGATTTTATATTCTTATTTACAGATGCTTTAACATCAAAACTCATGTTGCATAATTTATTTATTATTAAGGGTCGTATGCAAATACATTAGTCTCTACTCAAATTACTTCCAATCACTGGTGAGCTGACTCACCGTGAGCAATTGCTGAGATCGAATTAACGGCCGACTTACCGGTCATGCATGAAAGTCGACGTTTTCGTAATATTGGCAACGAATTACCCAGAATTCTCAGCGATAAAACCACTTCCGTTATTTTCGTCTGCTATAGAGGAACGCATTTACGCTTGCGTCCCGCAAATAATACCGTATACAACGACGTCTGCGTCGCGCAATATTACGCCGATTCTCCTGTTCTTCCAGTTGAATTCTTTGGTAGACTCTATCAAATTCCTCTTCTTTGCGTATACCGAAAAACATGATCAAAGTCTTCAAGGTCTGACATCTTGGATAAAGCTGCAAAGGTTTCAAACTACATCGGTTACCATCAGATCAGTTCCCTTCGGGATTCTCACGATAAGTTTCTATCTTGAGCTATGATCTTAAGTTACCTCGTCCGGTAGCTTACAATTATTATCGCATGAATAGATTTCTGAGTAAGCAAAAGTATTAGGATAAAACTTTCTCAGCAGAGAACGCCTTTTACGGTCTAATGCGTTTATAAATTCGACCCTAAATTATATTATAAATTGGTGAACACGATGAAATGGATCCTGGTAATGAAATTCCAACCCAGCATTTGCTTTGATGGCTGAGGAAAACCAGAAAAAAACCTGCCAGATTGGTTGGAACTGTGTTTGAACCCAAATATGAATCTCAAACTTGGTTGTTGGAATGAAATCTTCCCTAGCTCAAAAAATAAATATATCTTTGTAAAACATTGGAAAATCTTTAATTCAAGTCAATGTAATTAACCAAGTTACCTTGTTTATATCCTTCCTTCATTTTAACTGAAAAACTGGTGATTTCAAAGAGACTATATGTATATAAAGGTCCTGGGTTCAAACCACAGTCTAGGCATATATTTTTCTCTTCAAATATATATATGATTAAGAAATGTTTCATCTTTATGCGAGAAACCAAAGAAACCTTTCTTAATCATACTTATATGCGCAAAAATATATAGTATAACATATATATATATATATATATGGATTTCAAGAAGACTATATTTGTTTTTTTTTTGTAGGTGAAATGATATATCAAGGAACATTGTACAGTGACACAAAAGTGGAAGATTGGAAAAATGCAGCTGCAAACAGTTGCATTGAGCCAAGTCATCTGATGCAGCTTGCTCTTCAGTTCTGGCTTCAGAAAAGAGAAGGTGCAGCTTTGGAAGCTGAAATGCTACGTTTTACAGAACTATTGAAAGCTATCTGTTCTTTAGCAGGTATTTAAATAAATTCTTACCACATAAAATGCAATAATTCCAAAGGTAATTTATAAATTGAGTAAGATATTTTTTTTTTCGCCTCACCTCATAAAGTTCCGTGTTTTCATGGTACTATTTTCAAAGGCCTTTGCCTCCATCGTCAGCCAAAGCTGTGACTATTGAAATTATCATCATCCTCCAAACTGCCATCTGATGCCGATTTTATGAACTTAGAGATTAAATTTTGCTTGCTGGGAACTTCAAAATTCATGGATCTATATTTGTTCTTCTTAATGTATATCTTTTCCCAAACTGTTAATTCCAAAGGCTTCTCTAAATGTTTCAAAAGCTTAGTTTCTCTTCCAATTATGTGATTTTCTAGCAAACTATGAGCTGCAATTACAGATTTTTCAAATTCCCATTTTTAATATTTGTAAAGTGTTCTTTTGTACGAGTCTCTAAAAACCTTTTAGTTTTCCCCATATATATATATATATATATATATATATTTGTCCATTACTGTGGTCTCGAGGTAGCATGCTGCCTTGTCACGCAGCAGACCCGGGTTCGATCCCCAGTCGGGGCAGTTTTTCTGGGTGAAGTTTTTATCAGGGTTTTTCCCCACCTGTAAGACAAATGTCTGGAAAACTTTAAGGCCCGAATGGTTCCCAAAATCATATGGCCATCATCCTTATCATTATCATCATCATCATCATCCTTCACCGGTGTGGAAAGCAACGGGAAGCTACCACACCTACAATTCCCTAGTAAAGCTGCAAGCATAGCATGAAAATGCTATGATTGCAGTGAAGGACCTGCCTTCAGGCAGAATTACTATGGATGGATATATATATATATATATATATATATATATATATATACACTTAACAGTCATTGTAATTAATTTGATAAATTCCAGATTTCTTAAGATAATTTCAAATGTTTTATACCTCTCCTCATATTAATCTTCTAAGTAGATTATGATTTTGGGTTCCTCAGTACTGAGGATGGGTTCGCCATGAACCCAAAATCGCGATCTACTTAGAAGATTAATCCTCAGTACTGAGGATGGGTTTGCCATGAACCCAAAATCGCAATCTACTTAGAAGATTAATCCTCAGTACTGAGGATGGGTTTGCCATGAACCCAAAATCGCGATATACTTAGAAGATTAATCCTCAGTACTGAGGATGGGTTCGCCATGAACCAAAATCGCAATCTACTTAGAAGATTACTCCTCAGTACTGAGGATGGGTTCACCATGAACCCAAAATCGCGATCTACTTAGAAGATTAATCCTCAGTACTGAGGATGGGTTCGCCATGAACCCAAAATCACAATCTACTTAGAAGATTACTCCTCAGTACTGAGGATGGGTTCACCATGAACCCAAAATTGCGATCTACTTAGAAGATTAATCCTCAATACTGAGGATGGGTTCGCCATGAACCCAAAATCGCAATCTACTTAGAAGATTAATTCTCAGTACCGAGGATGGGTTCGCCATGAACACAAAATCGCAATCTACTTAGAAGATTAATCCTCAGTACTGAGGATGGGTTCACCATGAACCCAAAATCGTGATCTACTTAGAAGATTAACCCTCAGTACTGAGGATGGGTTTGCCATGAACCCAAAATCGCAATCTACTTAGAAGATTAATCCTCAGTACTGAGGATGGGTTTGCCATGAACCCAAAATCACAATCTACTTACCCTCTTACTAATAATCCATATATAACTTTTATACAAGGTTTATACACATCTCAGTTGAAAATTCTTACTAATAAACACTGTATTAGCTGTTCAGTGTAGAAGAGGTGTACAACTTTACATGGGAATCGTTATACATGCCTCCACCCTTGTTTAAGGATTCTATAACTAGACAAAATGTCCGACATCAAGATCAACTGACTGTTTTCTTATGATTTTGATGAAAGTTTCCTTAAATTTAACCCAAAATGCAACACTTTAATGACTGTTTGATGGATGCAAAGGGCATAAATAATATTAATAAAGCTCTGGGTAGGAAAATAAAGGCATCATAAAATGCCTTTCGTTACACTCATTCTCGATTAGGCCTAAAAATATTTTAAAATTGAACATTGAATCACAAAAGGATATGTTCTACAATAATTGCTGTAGACAAGATTTAACCTGAATGTAGTTTAAATGCTTCATAATATTATTTTAAGAAAACTTTCTTGCATCTATAATACATAACACACACACCGATATAAAAATGTATTTTAGTATAGAGGTACTATTATTGCAAAAATTTACATGTTAACTTGGTAGTCCTGTGGTTAGAGCTTCTGACTGCCATGCGTGAGGTCGTAGGGTTCGATTCCCGGTCGAACTATAGTGATTTTTTTTTTTTCGCTTGAAATGATATTTTGTTGTCGGTAACATTTCCTACTATTTTGAACGTTTTCTAACGCATCTTAAAATACTGCATATAATTCATAAGTAATGGGCAAAGCTTTTATTAGTTTCCAAGAATTGGTCGAAATTCTTGACGTTAGATGGCAGCACATCATCTGTGAAACCAATTCTACGTTTTATTTGACAAAGCGTGAAGTGAAATATATATAAATTAAAACACACTTATTTTTTTCGTACCTCCTCAATTAGGGAATCTCTATTAATTCTTATCCATATTCATTTCTTACACAATAATCACTAGTTGATGTTGTTTTATTTCTGTTACAAACTGCGAGTAATATTGTTCTGACGTCACTATGATGACGAATATGTGACGTATTGTGTATAACTGCTGTTTTGTTATATAGCTCCGGCACAACGTTTATTAGTAAGGAAATTATACGTGATCTACATAAGGCTTATATATTGTATAACTAAACAACTGATGAAAGCCTGTATTAGACATTTTTATTAGTAAGACCGTTAGAAGATTAATCCTCAGTACTGAGGATGGGTTTGCCATGAACCCAAAATCGCATTCTACTTAGAAGATTAATCCTCAGTACTGAGGATGGGTTTGCCATGAACCCAAAATCACAATCTACTTAGAAGATTAATCCTCAGTACTGAGGATGGGTTTGCCATGAACCCGAAATTGCGATCTACTTAGAAGATTAATATGAGGAGAGGTATGAAACATTTGAATTTATCTTAAATTAAACCTCATAGTGATTTATTCCTGTAAAAATTCAATCCAGATTTCTTATTATCTGAGACATTAACTTTTTATTTGTTAATTTTGAGTTGTTTTTTTGACTCACCTCATATTTCTTGACTTCCATGCAGACCCAGGTTTTGTCACTGCATTTGTGACATTCTTGATGTGACACCTTGTTCACAACTGCCGTCCAGCGGTTTTCTCTCTTGTAGATTAATTTCTGCGCTCTCTGATGGCTGACCGATGAACTTCCAAATCAATCCCCTCTCATTTCCATCGGGTATTTAAAAATTCATAGTTTCCTTTTTATTCTTGCATATGTAAATTTTCTCCCAAATTGTGAGTTTCTTTGGTTTTTCTAACTGTTTGAGTAATTTTGCCTTGGTTTCAATTCTGTATTTTTCTGACCAAACATGTGCAGCTATTGCAGATTTTTCTGTTTCTTCATTTTTAACATTTCTGAGGTGTTCTTTCAATCTTGCATTCAAATTCCTTTTCGTTTTCCCTATGTATATCTTTTCACAATCTTTACAATCAATTTGATAAATTCCTAATTTGTTGCAGTCATCAATCTTTTCATTTTTGTTGGTTTTTATTAAATTATTCAAACAGTAATCATTTTTCGGTGCTGATTTAATGTTGAATTTGTTGAAAATTTTCTGAAAATTGTTAAATACTAAGGGGTGGTATGTAAATTTCTTGAATTTTTTACCAATTTCTTTATCTGTCTGAAGAGTACTTTTTATTTGTTATTAGAAGATTACCCAGACTTAATTTGTTAATCAATTTATTTAAGAAAAATTGTATCACCTCACCTCATATCCTTCTTATTAGATCTGTTTAGGGACGTTATTAGTAGAGTCCGAATGTTAGGCACTTAAAAATTTCAAAATAGGCAGGCAAAAAGGCACTAAAAATCATTAATATAGGCACTAAGAATTCAAAATAGGTCCTTACAAAAATGGACTACAACGTAAATTTTTACAGTCTTGTATTAAAATAAAATAGCCCGTATTTGTTATTTCGCCTAACGGGAGTGCATTGAGGGGCAAACCATCTACCTGCTAGGTTATTGTCTTATTGCCACTCTTACCCTAAAATATTCTAAGAGAGAATTTATAAAAAGAACACTTGAAAATTTTTATACAATGATATGTGTCATGAAGTTTGTCCATTTCAATTGATTTCATTGAAATACAAAGTTAATGTCGAGAAAAAATGGCAAATAGGCACTTTAAGCTGAAATAGGCATTTCAGGCAAAATGAACTTAATGGAAAACAACTCTAGGGTCATCGGTATGAACTTATTTGCAGTCACTTTTACAATATATATAATAAATAACTATAGGCATTTTCCCTAACATCCGGTCTCTAGTTATTAGGTTCCATTCTTAGTACATTCACGAATGTTATGTCATCTTGAAGAACTGCCTCCTGCTCCCTCCAGGGACCAATATTTTTTCTGCATTAGAAAAAAATCCTTATTATAAAAACAAACAAATTTACATATGAAACCAATCTTAGAATATGCAGAATTATGTATGTATATATTTTTACGTACCTTCAAGCAAGTCTGAAATATAGCTGAATGTAGGAACAATGTTCCAGAAATAGCGGTCTTGTGCTTTGAAGAATACGGAGTGTATGAGGTGAGATAATTTACCACTAATTTTAATTCTATTAACTTTTCAACGACTATTGTCCACTGCCAATTACATTTGAAGTTGATATACTATCCTGTGGTTTATTACTATGTCCAGAAACATAACTAACTCACTGACACTATCAAACGCATAGGTTCATGTTCACATAAAAATAAGCTCTCCATACATCCCTATCCTGAGCTATGTTTTCCAGTCATCCACTATATAATCTACTTCCTTCAAATCATGGTTAATGTTATTCTCCAACCTCATTCTTGGCCTGCCTACTGGATGCTTTCCCTCTGGTTTTCCCATGAGTTTTCATGCCCCTCTTTCATTCCCCATTTGTGTCACACGTCCTGCCCATCACAGTCTACGAGACTTATACTGTGTTATAATTTAACTTCTTTTTATTAAATAATACAGTACTGTCAACACACTACAAGGATATTACTGATTTTCCAGGAATCAGTTCTTCCATATATCTAACAGAGAAACTTGTTTATTACTTATTTTAGGAATTCTCACTATGAGGTATATTCTACCTTAATAAACTTGTTTATATTTTTATTGGTATGTCTTTCTCAATACAATCTTTAGCACCATATAATAATTCCACAATTTTAGCATTGTTTGTGTTAATAGTAAACTGATTGACATCACTAGTACTCAGTAATCTGTCCATGGGTAAGTATTTTGGACTGAATAGGTTGTCCTTCAGTTTCTTCATCTTCTTCCTTCTCCTCTGCCTTGTCATTATTCTTCATCATCCTAAGGCGCAACAACTTCAAAAGTGAAAGCTTTGGCCTTCTCTACTATCCTCCTCCATGCCAATCTGTCTCCTATTAGACTATCCGGCTGATTCATGTTTAGAGTTACAAGCATATTTTTCTTTTACTGCTCTAGGAACGTAGCCCAATGCCAAATCACCAACCTAGAAGACCAAGTCATTTGATTTTAGGGTTTCTGTCCCTTACATCAGTTGCTTCCACTACAGCTACGGAGTCTGGTCCATCCCTTGTTTTTCTGTTGGGGTTTTCTCTCTTAGCCTTTGTAGATCCCTCTACCCCGCAAGGCAACAGTTTTCCCTGTTAACCTAGGGAGTGGTTGCCTCTTCTGCCTTCAATGCCATACTGTATCCGCCATTGAGATCTTCATTTCCCTGGCAAGGGCCCTTACAAGGTACTATCAGCCGGGTGAGCTGAACCAAGGTTTTTTAAGAAGTTTGTTACTCCTCCCCCTCCTCCTTTCTCATCCGGGCTTGGGACCGGCAATGGCAGAGTTCATTATTCTTCACTGTCACCAAATCTTCAGCTGATTTGTAAGTGTAATGAGTGACAAAATTTTTATCACTATAGATGTAATTTTCTGCGTTGCTGAACAAGTTATTTTTCCTGGCAAAGATTATTAATTGTTATTGTGTATTTTCTCACAATACTGCCATTGCATCAGCACTGTCATCTTCACCAAACCCTGATTTATTGAAGAACTTAATAATGGTCTCACTTTAGAATTTTTTTTTTGCTGCCAATCCAGTCCAATTTACTGCATTCACAATGGAAACTAATCTTGCTAAAGTGTCAGCTGTTTTTACATTTACAATCAAAGCCTGAATTGACACCCATTTATAATAAGACTTGAATTTGTATAACATGCCCATATCCATAGGTTGCAATATGCTCTTGCATTTCAGGGAAATCAGGCGAGTTTCACATCTGAAAGACTTAGCTTGGAATGACATGGCGTTGTCCAAAAACATAATAACCTATTTTCACTCTTCTTTCTTGAATTAAATGTGGTTAGCCACCCTTCCATTAATGAACTCCTCATCTGTGCTTTTTTGTTGTTTTGCCAAATCGGTGAGAGAATTATAAATGATTATATGTTTAAAATATCTCGGTTAAGTTGCCTTTGCTCTAATTAGAAGTGTCTCGATTTCTCCAGCCATACTTCCACACATCTTTCTTTCAACATTTTTCCCCTAACACATTTTTCTCTTTTTCAGGCAAGAGACTTTAATGGCTATTCGTGAAAAAAAAAAAAGACTTCCTGTTTTGTCAGCATTAAAAACATGTCTAGGCATGTACCTGAAATTAATGTCTGTAGTTTAGGCTTCCATTCATTCACTCCATTTTCATCCGTGTCTTTTGATTACCTTGTAAAACTCTTTAGCCAACCCAAAGATGCCTTAAACTTGTTATTCAGTAGGGATTTAGCAACAGCTAGAGCTTGGCTTTGGAGCATTGGTTCTAAAATTTACAGATTTTTTTATCAAGCATTTGTGAACCACTCCCACACTATCTCGTTAAGATTTCTTCATTTACTGCTTTTTATCCTTTCTCTTCATTTTGTTGTTTCTTTGCATCCAATCACTCTTCCACATTTACATTCATTCATTATTTCATGCAGTGAAATTATTTTTGATTTTTGATTTAATGACAATAGCACTTACAATTTATTCATGTTTATTCCATAAATTCAGAAAACTGGTTCGAAAAGAAACAAATCCTATCTGAACCGAACCCAAACTGACTTCAGTTTTTACAATGTCAGATCTTGTGTGTTATTTCATCTCACGATAGTTGAGTGAAGAAAGAATATTACTAATCCCATGATTAATGCTACCTACCGGTGAGTAGAATAACCTTGCCCTAGTGACAGGAAGCATCCCTTGTTATTAGGGCCTAAAGGGAATTTAATTTACTAGAAACTATTTTGTTTCTATCTTTCTTTCAGCCTTATGGAATAAATTTTTCAGAAATTTCATAGAAATTGGACAGATTCTGCTTTATGGAAAATAAATAACAATACATTTTCACAACTCATTATTTATTTATTAACTTGAAAACCTCATTATGTTATTTCCATCATCAATTTATGAAATAATAAATTTGTTCAAATTGGACAGAATTCCACATTATTCATGTTCTGAATTGATTAAATAAGGTGAAGCTGGTCATCTAATCTCATAAATACTTGATGTTTAATTTGACATGTTTTGGTATGTTGTCCATACCATCATCAGCTTGTCCAGACCTGTTCAGGGCCAACAACATAAAAATCAACAGTCTGGACAAGCTGACAATAGTATGGACAACATACCAAAACATGTTCAAATTAAACATCTAGTATTTATGAAATAAAATGACCAGATTCACCTTATTTATTAAAAAAGAACCTCATAATGTTACTTCCTATGGTAATTTATTAAGTTTTACTGTCATATTTGAAGAGAAAAATTATACGCTCAGACTGGGACTTGAACCCGGGACCCTTGGTTCTCTAGACCAAGTACTCTACCATCTGAGCTACCTGAGCAAGTACCAATCTAAACGCAAATTTCTCTTTATATACTTTGTAATTCCCGCCCACCAAATGCTATGAAGCCTTTGCTTCTATCTTTGCAAATGGTGGCTCCTTTATTAAGGAGACATATTTGGGAATTTTACATTACATTATAAATGCCAGTATGGCTTTTTTCGATGTTTTTTGCAAAGATAGAAGCAAAGGCTTCATAGCATTTGGTGGGCGGGAATTACAAAGTATATAGAGAGAAATTTGCATTTAGATCAGTACTTGCTCAGGTAGCTCAGATGGTAGAGCACTTGGTCTAGAGAACCAAGGGTCCCGGGTTCAAGTCCCGGTCTGAGCGTGTAATTTTTCTCTTCAAATATGATTTATCCATCATTGAGATGTATGAAATTAATAATAAAAACATCGAAGTTTTACTGTATTCAGATTTATTATCTTCGTTATGTTTTTAACAATTTTAATTGTAAAGGAACCATTAGTCTATAGCAATATCTGAAATAAAAAAAAGTCTGGCCGCCACTGACTTGAGATCTCTATCAGTAACATGCTTATACATTAAAATACACAAAAAAAAAGTAGAGAAATGTTTACTCACAACTATTATGATGATGGATTTTTTTTTTCCAGATATTGAAGAAATCTGTGCAGAATATAATGATTTGTCTTCTTGGTGGCAAGAAGTTCGTAATATATTGATGGAGTCAATAAATTCATTTATGGCACTTACAGCAGCTATTGTTTGTAGAGCAGTTGCACTTTATATAGAGAAAGAGAAGGAATCCAAGGTAATTAATGAGTAATGTGTGGCTAAAAGACAATAGCTATTCATAACAGTCTGAAATTTAAATGTAAAAAGAATAATACAACTGTATTTTGCTCTTGCTAAAGTAAGTCTGCCTGACACAATTAACAAACCATATTCAATCCTCATAAAATCATATGTTAAGAATGAAAATGCCTCTGACACTATTGTGACAGGTAATGAATGTAATGGAATCAACTGTCCAGTTATCATAATTATTAGAAACCAATTATAACTGAGTCCTCTAAGAAATTAATTAACTTCTCCATCTACTGAAATTCTAATAAACAATATTTATTGCATATACGTGAATGATACACATATGTAGGAATATTAAAATATTACATATCAATATAACTGATGAAGGCTTGATCAAGAAATTATCACTCCCCTACAAGACTTCTGTTCTACGATTTTGACTCTAAAAGTTCTACTGCAATTTGTGTTATATCTAAATTATAAATTTTAGAACATAGAAGATATTATTCACTCTATAAAATTAACTTACAAGGGAACTGTCAACCATTACGTGCTGAAACCTACCTTGAAATTTTTCCCAGAGAAATGTTGTGATGTGCCAAGGCCATGTCCACTTAATTATCTGCCTTTTTAACTGCAAGGCACACAAATTGAAGCAAGAATTCAGCAATTGCAACCCACTGTGCATAGCAGATGGTCTCCCTGATTGACTTAGAATTGAGCAGAGTAGAGTGAGGCAGGTGCAATGTAGATGGCAGATAGTGAGGGTTATCCAATCCATCAAATGAGGACTTCCTTGTAGTTTAAATGAGAGATTTGGCACTGGATTTTAGTGAAAACAGTAGATATTTTTTTTTGGACATGACCTTGGTACATCACAGTGCTTCCCTGGGAGAAATTTCAAAGTAGGTTTCAGCATGCAATGGTTGATAGTTTTCCTATTAAAGTAAATTTTATAAGAACATTTTAAACTTTGATAAATATCTTTCGATCATCCTAAGATAAAATGATGACATGAATTAATTTCTTCTAATTCACCAATAAGTAGAGATCCGTGAAAGTGGTTTTATTCTTAGGGAAAATTTGTTTTAAAATTTCAAGATTTTGATGTTATTGGGAATTTGGCGGTGTTATTGTAAAAAATGTAAATTTGAGTCTTTCTAATCTTAGTGTAGTATATTACCCAATAGAATGATATATCCAATAGTTTAAGGTCAACTTTTAGCTTGTACAATTATGTTATTGATGTGTATTCCAATAGATAAAATGCCTAAATGTAATTAAATTCTGTTTTAATTAAATTGGGAATAATATTTTTCAATATGATATAATTACTCGTGGTCCATTGTTGGCTTATTGAAATTTGGCAGTGCTTGCATTATTATCAGGTTACTGCTTATACATAAAGAAATGTTTTCTTCAGATTTGAATAAACCATTACTTAATAATGATTGATATAAAATTGATAATTATGTCTGCAAAAATTTAGGGTAAAAAAAAACTTATCGTACATGCAAATATAATTCGTATTCCTTGGAATTCATATTGGCCATAGAACTTAAAATCTATGGAGCATAAGAAGAACAGAAAATATTACCTCTATGTTGTGAACTGTGTTGCAATCATTTCCCTTTGCAAGAGTGCATGGAGGAAGCAGATACGACAGTTAAAAAGAAGATGGAATCTGAAAACTGTTAAAAAATGCATTATGAAAATTTTTGTGAATAGAAGTAAAAATCTCCAGAATTCGTTGAAAATTTTAAATTTCGGTGTTATTTCACATTATCATAAGATTTTGCGTTATTTTGTGATTTATAAATGCTTTTTTTTTTTGAGATTGTGGGAAGTGGAGTTAAGAAATGGTACAAGAAAATGAGAAAATTAGTGGATTTTGCGTTATTGCGACTCACGAATTTCACGGATCTCTACTAATAAGTTAAAGCTAGCTGTATCTACAAATACATATTTAATTTTAATAAAGTACTATAATATTTTAGAACTCAAAACTTGAATGCAATTCAAATAACACGATTATAAAGTCCTATAGCCAAAACAATTCCTGAGAACTCATAGCTCATACCACTGAAGGAATCTGTGCAAGATACTTAGAGTAAGACTCAAGAAACAATTGGATGAATCAAGTGAAGGAAAATATTTTTCTTCTTCTTTTTAATGACATATATGAAGATACAGAAGCACTTAGATTTAAAAGATTTAAAAGAAAATAACCTATTCTGGTACCCCATCTAATTTTAAATGATAAATAGCAATTTATTAATATCTGATATCTCAAAATGTTTGTCAGGGATATTTTCAAAATCCTAAAAATGAGATCATTGAGGTGTATGAAATGAATGATAAAAACATCCTAAATTGTATTTTCATGGAATTCTGTAGATTCTGGATATTACCCATGCATAACTACGCACACATGCACACTCACATACACACATTGTTTTTGTAAAAAATAAATCTATAGTAGAAAATTATTAATGCATGTTTATAGGGAATAGTAAGAGAAGACAAATCAAATGGTGTGACATCAGACACTTCCCCACAACAGTTGTCCTCAGCTACATCACCTGAAGATGAAACCCACAGTTCAGCAAGTGAGTGGGAGAATGTGTCTAGAGATACTTGTCAGTGGAGTTTGCTGATCAGTCAACTTGAGGATGTTGCTTTACTGGACACAGTTTTGAGGTAATCGTACATCTACATTTTTCTATAGAGTGGAAATATATATTAGAAACAAAATTGATTACCTGTAAGATTCAGTCTCCTCAACTTGGTTAAAACTTTTTAAAATTCTGTACACATTTCAGAACAGCAGCGAAACAATCTTCTGCTGAAGATGGAACTGGTTCTGAAAGACCTGGAATATTTGTAAAAAAATGTAATCAAAGTAAGGAAACTGAATCTTACAGGTATTCAGTTTTATAATTTTTTAATAAATTACGTTAGGAAGTAACATTATGAGGTTCTTCTTAATAAATAATGTGAATCCAGAGTCATCTCACCTCATAACTTGTAAAGTTCTGTTTGAACTAGTTTCGGTATATCTATATACCATTGTCAGCTTTTCCAGACTATTGAAATTTACATTGTTGGCCCTGGATGTTGGCTCCTACTCCATTTTTGGCTGACCAAAGAACTTGTAAATCAAATATTTTTCCCTGGGAATTTTGAAATTCATAATCTTGTTTTCGTTCTTCTGAATGAGCTTCTCCCAAAGAGTGAGTTCTCTTGTGTTTACAATGTTTGTAATGTGACTGATATCTCAACAGAGTTTTATCGTGCATTTTATTAGTATTGATTAGAAACAAACTCAGAAATTTTGAAAGTAACATTACTGTTGGTCGCTGAAAGAAAGTGTTGAAACCTTCTGTAGAGTCTGCTCTTGCACTGGAATTATAGAAGTAGTCCTTTGTGACAGAAGCCTTATGAGTACTGGAGAGAGAGATACATACTTCATGTGTGCTATTTAAAATTTCCTCAACCGGAATAATGTTGTGCACACTAGTCTCCTGCTATCCCCTGGTCTTATGCTAAAGTTGTGCCTAAGGAAAATGTGGGAAGATTTTTATAGTGAATGGTTGTTGAGTTATACTTTGGAGAATGGAGTTTTGTCCAGTGTCCAGTCACTGTATTTTAAGCAGTATGCTGCCATACATTTCTTGATGCTGAAGGTGTTCCTCAAATTGAAATTTACTGAATAGCTGTTTTATCACAATGTAATATGATGAACAGCATGAACTCAGTCACCATACGCAGCTGGCATTTTTTGCCAAATTTTAATTAGGGGGACACAAATTTTAATTAGAGGGACACGTTCAATGCATATATTCAGTATCGGGTTCAGTACAGAGACCTCGGGTTCAAATATAAAGTTAAGATTATTCAGGTAGAGGTAAATATGTGCCGTTATTTAAATTATTAAGCCAAGAAGGACCATGTTTCATAATCTAGAACACAAGAAGGGGATAGAGTGGCTAGCCTTATGCTATGGCCAAATTTTACCCCTGTAAAAGTTCCCAGTACTCATTTTATAGAAGACTGAGCATGCCTTGGTTCAGTTTGGACAAAACTGACTGAAGAAAGAATCCACATAACTCTGGTGCCTAGGATCTAACACATCAATGTCTGAACTTCCTGTCTCAAAAGCTCATCCAAATGCATTAAAAATTAATTTATCATTACCATCATCATCAGTAATTTAATGGGTTTCACCCATAAACCAGGAACTAGCTCAGTGAACACTACACCACTATTAATGTATGGAGTAATTTTGATTAATATTGAGAGGAGAACATATTTTTAATAACTCACCTCATACAATTTGAAATTTATTTGAGACCATTGGTTTCAAATGAATTTTTCATTCAACTGTTGAGTCATGACTGAAAATGAATGAAAAGGTCATTCGAAACCATGGTCTTAAATAAATTTGAAATTGTATGAGGTGAGTTATTAAAAATATGTTCTCCACTCAATGTTAATGATATAACCTCATAATGTTTACTTCCCAACATTAATTTTAATATAGTAATTTTGATGTTTTTATTTTTAATTTATCACTCACTAAAGGGCAAATTAATATTTGAAGAGAAAAATTTATGCTTAAACTGGTATTTGAACCCAAGACCAGAGTTATTTTCACACTAAAAACTAGTATTTTTTTTTTATTTTCAGACAAAAACCTGAACCAAATGAGAAGGATGGAATGTTACTATCAAAGTTTCAACTCTTCTGTTGTTCATACAGCAGACCAGCTGTTTCGCTCAGCTATGTTCTTAACAAAGGGAAAGGTAACTAATGTACTTAATAATATATTTGCAATGGTCTAAAAAAATGTATTGTTTCATTCTTCATTATGTGTATCCAGCCATAGCTGATGACGTGAGTCCATGTATATTTATAATTCTTGAAGAGCTGACTGTTGATTTTTTATGTAAACTATATAAATGCTCTGCAAATAGTCCATAATTGGGAATTTTTATATTATGAGGTTTTCTTAATAAAAATCAAATGAATCGTGAAATTAAAAATCACCCATTGCAGCTCATAGTTTTCTAGAGAATCACATAATTGAAAGAGAAATTAAACTTTTGAAACTTTTAGAGAAGCCTTTGGAATTAACAGTTTGGAAAAATATATACATTCAGAAGAACAAATATAGATCCAAGGATTTTGAAGTTCCTAGCAAACGAAATTTAGTCTCCAAGTTCATAAAATCAGCACCAGATTGCAGTTTAGAAGATTTCAACAGTCAGAGTTTGACTGATGATGAAGGCAAAGGCCTTTGAAACTGGTTCATGAAAACATGGAACTTTATGAGGCAAGATGAAAAGAAAACATTTTATCCTATTCTGTTTATAAATTATTAATCTTATATCTTAATTATAAGGCCACCAAGACTTAAATGTCTTTTCTCTTGGTGTCATTAGTGATTTTTATGTAGAGATGGATAGATGAATCAATGGGGTCAATAGATTTTTTTCTCCTCTATATTTAATAATTATGAATTTGGCTTCCTTTCGAAGAGAAGTAATGTCAGGTCCTATATTTAGATTTATGCAAAATAAATAAATTGTCTGAATTCAAAAAAATCTTTGCAACTTTCACCTTCAGCTTTGAATTAAAATAGTAATGAATTTGAGTATGTCATTAAATACTATACTGTTATTACTATAACAACATGTCTGGTTATGGAGTGGATTGCCTTGGTTTGATCCTGAGCATTGAAAGGATGGATATTTTTCTTCACTCATTCATATCCAGACTAACCATGGTACACTACTTCCTTCTCATGATGTTGACTAAGAATCATATATATTTGCTTTTATACCTCTTTGGGCCTTCATAGTCTCTTGGTGGCAATGGTGTGCGGTGGTCAGAGCAATTACCCAAGCTGTATGACGAAAATATGACTTACAGTATATAAAAACTTACTGCCTTGTATTTTTTTTGTTAGATCCGGTAAATCTGAAATTGGCTTACCTTGTTGTATAAGGACATTTTTCTCGTTGGAAGGTCTGCACGAAAATGATCTACTATGTAAATTATAGTCACTTACATTTATTTTTACTAAATTGACAAATTGCATCTATGAGTAACACTTTAAAACATATTAATAACACATTTGAAGAACTCATTGCCGATATTAAATTCAACTGTTGCTTACCACAAATATATATATACACGTTCGTAATAATTCAATTGTTGTTATTCAGGTATATAAATAAAGCTTCTTAAATTAACAGGTTGCTATAATTGACAAAACGTACTGCATAATTTTATTTATTTATTTTTTTCTATTTTGTAAAAATGTAAATATTATGAATTAAAAAATTTTATTTCTAAAAATTCTATTATTGAGGAATTGGCACTTTCCAAATCAGCCAATCATGAATGTTTCATGAATCGTTAAGTCGAAAGATCATTCGACCTTGTGTATACTTCGAGCTGGACTTAGCAGGTAGATTCATGTAGTGGGTTATCGCTAATTCATCTGCAGCAAAATAGCTGGTGTTAGTGGGGATAACTTAGAGGAAACACTCTATGTGTTTCTCTATGGAGATAATGTGAATACACAGAATATGGCAGGAATTTTGATTTTGTTGTTCTCACATAGTTGATTTGAATGAAATTTGGCAAATATGTTATTTTATTTTAATCCAAAATTATTACTTACTTACTCACTGGCATTATCGAACCCATAGGTTCATGGCTGTATGGACATAAGCTCCCGGAAAATTTTACTCCAGTTGAACCCATGTCCGCATTTCTTGACAGTTGTATTTTTAAGTGAAAGGTCGTCACTCCTTCGACCAAGGTACTTTTTTCATCTGGCTTATCACCTTCGACTAGTCCGGCATGGGTAACCCTATCGGCAGCAATGCTACTGCCGGCATAGCTATCGGGATCATTTAAGCACATAAGCCACTCCACCACGACAAGGTAAAGATATCATGGAGGGAATCCAAAATTATTAATATACTAATTACCCCAGCTGGGGTAGCTGAGATTGAATGTACGTTGAACCGAAAGTGCATTTTTCGGCTCAGTATGGTATCTTCGTTCTCCTCCCTACACTGGAACATTTGTGAAATATGCCAATATCCTGTTCTCCTTGTAGCTACCCCTTCCCTCTTCATCCTTCCTGCCGCGCATGTCTACGGTGCATCTCCCCTCTACCTCAGAACCTTTATATACGTGGTGCACTTACAGAACAGTATCATTCGATCATCCTAGCAATCGGCGTTTTGTTGTTTGGACGGATTCAAGAGTGGAATCCGATTCCAGGTCGCGATGCGACTGGAAGGTTAAAATGGAACTCTACATAGACAAGTTGATCTGAGGCCAAGAAGAGGCCTGTTTGAGTTAGTCCGGCAGTTTAGGGAAGAGGTGATCCCCGAAACTCGGATGCATGTATGAGTGTGGCGTGATGTATGGTATGTTATTCATTTATTTATCTGTATGGCTATTTTGAGCGTTTGATCAAATACTATCATTTTTGTTGTTAATTTATTTTTACTCAGCCAACTTGTTTATATTAAAAGTTATCTTTTAAACAACGCCCCTCTTTCATTGTTCAAGTATAAGTAGTTGTTTACTATCCTGTAATGAAAATCACTCAAGTAAGAAACTATTCCGAGCTCCTCAACTATCATGCTGATTAGCATTCTTGAAACACAGTCATTATCTTGTTCACTCACTGTATGTATTTAATAATCAGTATTCTTATATATATATATATATATATATATATGTATCAGAGAAAGAAAGATGAATCAACGGCTGCCTTCTATGGGCCCAAGGCAAGCCATTTTCTGATAGATATCCTCTTTGGAAATCAGATCCACATTAATAGAAACAGCAATTACAAAACCCGATCCCGGAGTAAAGGTAGCAGTCAGCGTGGTTATTTATAGTGGGTTTACAACCCCCACAAGAGGTAGCAGTAGTGTGGTTTCTTGCCCGCACAAATGGTAGTCAGACCGTGGTTTGGGTTTCGTAACTCCCACAAATGGTAGGCAGAGCGTGGTTTTGTTTTTTAAATGCCTCAAATGGTAAAAGAACCGTGGTTTGGGTTCTGCAACCCCCACAAAGGGTAGCAGTCAGCATGGTTTGGGTTCGTAACCCCCACAACGTCATTGGTTGGTGGGATACAGTACTTTTACTACTCCAGTAAATTGAAGTGAGATGATAAATAATATCTTTAACTCAAATACTTATATTTTTGATAATAACTATATAAAACAAAGTGAAGTATGTAATTTGAGAGGACTGAGTTATTATGTTAGAATAGATCATGTTAAACTATTTTTTCCATCACTTATACTACTTATATTATCTGAAATTTACATTTAGTAGATTTGAATTATCACCAAAAATGGTATATATATTTTATGTACTCACAGGTTCAGTGTCAGAACTGGTTGCTCGTTGGCTGAGTTGTGCAGGAGTTGATCCTGTTCGCTTGATCGATTTGTCTGATGTAGAATTTGATGATATTGAAGAACAAGAACAATCGACAAATGATAATAATTTCAAGAAAACATCATCTGTAGATATCAAAGAAGGTTTAAAATTGGAAATAGAGCAAGGTTCAGAAGCCATGCCAGCAAATGAACATGAGACTGAAATTTTAGGTGTGTACCTCATTTTGTTATATTTTTCCTTTATATATATACACATAGAAATATTGATAAAATCCCCTTCCATCCTTACTTTTCCATTAATGACACTTTTTGGGTTCTTAATATATATATACCCGTGTCCCATTCAAACCTCCCACATTTTAATTAATCATAACTCTCAAAGTGTGCGGAGTTATGAAATGAGGTTGGTATTAAAAGAAAGAGAAACTCAAAGAATTTTTGTTTTCATTGTTGCAGTTAATTCATCTGTTGCATGTTGGACAATAATGACATAAAACAAAATGGTGACTCCTCAGCAATGAGCACAAACTGTTTTCTGGTATGCAGAGACGAAGTCAATAATTACAATGCAAAGAAATTACCGGAGAGAATATGGAGGAAATGCACCTGATGGGAAGACCATTAAGGCATGGCTTGAGAAGTTTTTGGCGACTGGAAGCATTAAAAAAGAATCAGGAGGTGCTCATACATGTGTTTCAAAAGAAAAAATTGAAGAAATTAGAGCAGGATTTCAGAGAAGTCCACAAAAATCAATTCACCAAGCTTCCAGGCAGTTCATTGTGCCAAGATCAACTGTGCATCGAGTGCTTCATAAGCGGCTTCTTTTGTACCCCTACAAGGTGCAAATTTTTCAACAAATAAAGCCAGTGATTCGCTATTGAAATGTTGGATTGTATAGACAAGGACCCTCAATTTCTTGGAAATTTCTTGTTTTCTGACGAGGCAACATTCCATGTATCAGGATCTGTTAATTGGCTCAATGTAAGGATCTGGGGTAAGCAAAAGCCACATGTCACCGTGAACATGTCCGGGATAGCCCAAAAGTAAATGTTTGGTGTGCCCTGATGAAGAACAGGATTATTGGTCCTTTTTTCTTCCATGAGAAGTCAATAACTGGCCTGGTATACCAAGACATGTTGGAACAGTTCTTGTACCCCAAAGTAGCTGATCTGCAACCCCAAGTAATCTTTCAGCAAGATGGAGCCCCACCACACTGGAGCCTGGATGTTCAGAATTCACTCAAAGAATCCTTCCCAGATAGGTGAATTGGACGCGGTGGACCAATTTGCTGGCCACCACGTTTGCCAGACATCACTCCACTGGACTTCTTCCTCTGGGGGTATGTAAAAGACCGTGTGTTTGCAACTCCAGTACAAGATCTTCATGATTTATGAACCCGTATCTTTGACACAATTGCAACAGTACGAATGGACATATTGGACAGAACATGGCACGAAATTGAATACAGACTTGATATTGTTCATGCTACTAATGGTGCACATATAGAGGTGTTTTAATGTGTGGCAATGAAAATTCTTTGAGTTTCTGTTTTGTTTAATACCGACCTCATTTCATAATTCCTCATACTTTGTTAGTTATGATTTATTAAATGTGGGAGGTTTGAATGGGACAACCTGTGTATGTATATATATATATATATATATATATATTTGTAGCTAGTTAGATATTTCACACTTATCTCATTTTACAGTAGCTATACTAATATATTGTAAATTTCTGTCTCATTGGCAAAATTTTTATACGCAGCAGTTGTATAAGAAGGAAATATGTTTATATATTTTATTTCTTTTCCAGCAAATTTATCCATACTGAAACGTCATTTTCCATACAGTCTTTCATCAAGTATACTTTTAGCAAATTTATGTTGGGAATTCATGTTGACTTGGCATCGGAATGTGGATGAATTAAATGCTCTGCGAGCTGCAGTCAAGTGTCTCAAGTCCATACCATCACCACATCTTAAAGAAGGTAACACAAATTCACAAAATGTATGAGTAATTTTTATAATTTCAATTAAATGATTTGTCCATCATTAAGATGTTTAAAAACGAATAATATTAACATTAAATAATCAATTATTTAGCATTTGTTTAATCCATATATCTCATTCAACTTGATTGATTAATTATTTTTATAGTTTCCTGTCAGTTATAACTTAATAGATAAAGTTAGAAAATTTAGGTTACACTATTTCTCTTTATATCAGTTGGTTCTTAAATCATGTTCATCATCATCCAGCTGTATATAGGAATATTTGTCAAATGTACAATTTTATTGGTTTCATGGGAATATTAAAAAAATTATGAAACCTTCCATACTACAAAGACATACAAGAATACACCTATATAGTAATTTGCCAAGACCAGTACTATGTTATGGAAGTGAAGCATGGACAATGAGTAGACATAGATTGAGTCACAACCAGCGAGATGAAGTTCATGAGAGCAACATGTTATTCCCAATGGTATCTCAAAATGAACGATAATTTCCTGCAAGAACATTTCATTAATGATTTATCCATTTTATAATTAGTTATCAACATAACTAGAAAACTTTGTACATTATTTTATTTTAGAAAGAATTGACAGTGACATGTAGAGTGTCAAAACCCTGGCTCTTCAAAACACTACAAGTATGAGGTGAGTCGTGCATTTTCTAACTGATGTTATTTAAAATAAACCTCATAGTGTCACTTCCTTTAAATATTAAAGAAAAATTAATGCTCGAACCCCAGATCTTGAATGGTGTAAAGGTTATCATGCTGGTGCATATAGCCCGAGATCTGGCCCGGTTCGAGCATTAATTTTTCTTTGTAAAATGAAATTCTGTCCAGGACTGGAAAACACATCTGAATCATCGGGTCTCACAGTAAATTTAAAAAAAA
The DNA here is from genome assembly GCA_030220185.1 of Diploptera punctata. Taxonomy (NCBI): domain Eukaryota; kingdom Metazoa; phylum Arthropoda; class Insecta; order Blattodea; family Blaberidae; genus Diploptera; species Diploptera punctata. Next base: position 1,162,293 of record JASPKZ010000038.1, on the reverse strand, counting down.
ACAATATTTGGCAATAAATAGCAATGAAAGAGAAAATTTAATATTGGAAGAAGTAATTCAAATAAAACAAGTGAAACAAAGTAAATATTTGGGAATAATTATGGATAACATTGAAGGTATAGGCAAAGAGAACATAAAGCATAGAATTGAATTGAGTAGCAAAATAATATCATCGTTAAATTCCATATGGTTAATTAAGCTTATTTGGAAAGACACAAAAAATATTATTGGTAAAACATTAGTGGAATCTGTTGGAATGTATGGAAGTGAGGTATGGACAATCAATAAGTACTAAAAGAATAAACTAATAGCTCTAGAAATTGATTATTTACACAGAAGTGCCAGAAAGTCAAAATTAGAACATGTTATAAATAAGGAAATTAGAAATATAATGGAAGCAGAAGAAAGCATAATTGAAAGAATTGAGGACATGTTTTAAGAATGGAAGGTGAGCGATGGCCAAAGCAACTATATCAATGTCATCCGACTAGAAGGAGGAAGAGAGGGAGACCAAAGTTAACATGGAAGGAAAGCATGAGGATAGTAATGCAAGCAAGAGAACTAAGCATTCAAGATGCCCAAGATCATTGGCATGGGAAGACGGCAGCAGCTGTAAAAACCCGAAGACAGATAGACTGGAAAATGTTAAATTAAATATAACATCAAAATATTTGTACTATATATTTCAATGGATAGAATCCCAAAATCTTTGCTTTATTACCATCCATCTAGAAAGAGAACTTTGTGTCATCCGATGAAAAAGTAGAATGATAATCTAGCTTTGAGAATGTAACAGAATGTCAGGCCTTATACTTGTGGGAAGATGATGTCTTGGTAAATGTGTCAGCCATTTTCAGTATTACTAAAATTTAATCAATAGTAAATCCTACCTCATAAAATAATTCTTCTCTCCTAGACATGTTTCATATATCTTCATTCCCATTTTCAACTGAATTCCAACAGTTATCAAATCCTGCTCATTGGAAATTTCAAAATACGTAACTCTAATTATTATTTTTCATCCATGTGTAGTTGCAAATTTTGAAATTCTTGGAGAGAGGAATTGATCTCAAAGTTCGTCTGCTCGTTACAGAATGGGTAGAAACTAACTGATGTTGGTGGCTCAACTCAGAGAGTCAGAAATTAATAAACATTTTAATGGGAAGTGACACTCTGTAAAATATCAATGTTACATGAATATATGTTGGGAAGGGTTTGCAAGAAGTAGTGAACTACCACTTCTCCTACCCAAACCCATTCTCAATCTTTGAGGAAAATTCCTTCTTTATGAGACTGTAAAAGGCCATTTGACCTAATACTTATCTTCTTCTTCACTTCATGGGCTAGGCAAATTGCCTGTTCCGCCTCACAGTTGTTCTGTCCATTTTTTCACTGGCCCTCCTACATTCCTTGAACCTCTTGGCTTGTAGTTAAATACTGCTTTTTGTATCCTCCTTACATTCATTCTTTCTACATGTCTAAACCATTTATCTCTATATTCTTTGATTTTATCATTCTATATTTAACTCTGTTTTTATATCTTCATTCTTTATCTGATCCAATCTTGTGCAGCCTTTTGTTCTTCTAAGGAAGTTCATTTCTATGCTTTGTATTTTACTTTGTAATTTTTTGGTCATTACCGAAGTTTCACTCCCATAAGCTAATGCAGGAACTGCCAGTGTTTTATAAAACTTCAATCTAGTATCTCTTCTTGTTTTGTTCTTTAATGTTTTATGTATAGTTCCTCATCTCACCTCATAAAATAAATTTTCACTTGTGAATACATTTCATTATAGCTTTGTGACTATTTTCAATTAAATTCTGATCATTCGTAGATCTGGCAACCGAATACTTATATGGATGATAATGATGATGAATCAGGAACTTCACATTTCACCTCATAAAATGTGTCGGGTGAGAAAAGATAATTTTATGTAGTGAGGTGTATATTATGTAATATGGTCAGAATTTAATTGGAAATAGTCACAAAACTATAATGAAATGTATCCACAATTGAATATTTATTTTATGAGGTGCATGAGGTTAATGTTTTCAATTTAATTTCAGTAATTATTATTTCAAAGTATCATTTTTATTGATTATATTTAAATGTCAAAGGTTGTTTATTTAAGTACAATTTTATCACCTCGCCTTGGAATATGGGGTGAGGTAATAAAATTTTTATTAATAGTGAGTGGAGAATATATTTTTAACGACTCACCTCATACATTTTCAAATTTCTTTGATACTTACGGTTTCAGACAATATCTTGTCCCACTTCAGTCATGACTTGCACTGATGAAATTCTCTAGTTGTTGATTTCTCTATGGACATCACCTCTTGTGCTGCCATCTTTGGTTGGAAATTAAACTTTTATCCACTGGAATATTGAAGTTCATAGATCAATATTTATTCTTCTGAATGAATATTTTTTCCCAAACTATCAATTCCAACAGTTTATCTAATATTAATATTAATAAAAATATTCATAGTATGAACAATTCTAGCTTTCATGAAACCGGAACGAGCCAACATCCCTTGATGATGATGAAAAATATTCATTCAGAAGAATAAATATCGATCTATGAACTTCGATATTCTGGTGGATAAAAATTTAATTTCAAAATGTATTATCCCAACCAAAGATGGCAGCACAAGAGGTGATGTCCATAGAGAAATCAACACCCAGAGAATTTCATCAGTGCAAGTCATGACTGAAGAGAGACAAGATATTGTCTGAAACAGTCGGTATGAAAGAAATTTGAAAATGTATGAGGTGAGTCATTAAAAATGTGTTCTCCACTCACTATTAATGAAATAACCTCATAATGTTTACTTCCCAACATTAATTTAAATATAATAAAATTTTACCTGAATACATAATACCGTATAGTGTTAATTCCTGAAAAGTCAAGTCCGGTGTTGTTGCTTACAAATGCTAAGTTTTGGCAATGAAATTTATATGTGGACACTGTAATTATGGATATATTGTTAAATATTGAGACATTCCATTCTTTATTTTTTTAAATATTTTTGAAGAAACATTAAAATAGTAAAGTATTGGAAACCCATTCAATGAACATTTGGATATAATTTGCTCATAGCTTTAAGCTCATTAAATTAATATTTGTATATAATTTGGTCAAGGTTATGAAGACTAAAGACATTTAATCCAATATAATAATGAAATGTTATAGCATAAAGGCCGAAATACGATACAAGATCTCTGAATATTTTTTTTTTTTACTTTTTCATGCTTAGCTTTGAATTTGCAATATTAATAATCTTAGATGTAAAGATATACTACCTTCCATAATTAAAATTTAAAATACATTATTTCTTTACAGGTTTATGCAGTTTAATATGGACAATGCATTTAAAACAGAGGTTTGAGTCAGCTTCCAGCCTCTTCCAGAAAATTGGTAAAGTTCCTAAAGAACGTCTATGCCGACAAGAAATTGGAATATCTGATCTTGAAATGCCGTCTTTCTTGAATACATGCATGGTCTTCTTGGATGTGTTTATGGAGGTAGGTGTATATTAATGAAATAAGGCAGGAAATAACAAATACTATAAAATTTATTATTTTTCTTTATCATCATTTTAAGATATAGATCTTGGGTTCCATTATGGTCTCACTCAATAATTTTGCCAGATTGTCCAGAGAATATTACTCATTCAGTAGTGGTATATTTTGTGTATTAGATAGAATCTATCATGATTAGAATTTTCATGTATTGTTTAAATACTTGCATTTAAAACATAAAGAGTCCATGCAATTTTACAGTTTTTAATAGTCAGTATTAAGTTTTATAGGATGTGTTCATTATCTGGGAAATATATATATATTTTTTATTTTTTTTATTTTAAAGGGTAAAAATGAGATGTGTTCATTATGCGAGAAAATAAATCACATAAGACAGTGAAGCAGATTATTATAAAATATTTTAAGTCTTAAATTTAAAATTTTAGTATTGAATTATACAATCCCACTGGTTTCAAACTAGGTTCCACTGGTCAGGAAGCACACATGTTACCACTTAAAATAGCAAGACAGTATATTATACAATAAGAATTAAATGAATCGTGATTATTTCTTACCTCATATTTCTATGTTTTTTTAAACACAGCACTGCAGTATCGGCGACCCATTGTCACCATCGTCAGCTGTTTTCACGACTGTCAATTTTTTTCTTTTGCCAGTAATTATCCAAACTGCCATCTGGTGTTCTTTTGAAGGAATTATTTTCTAAACTGCCATCTGTTGTATTTTTGAAGAACTTTGTAATCAAGCTCGGTTCGTCTGGAATCTCGAAGTTCATGAAACCATACTAGAACCATGAACTTTGAGATTCCAGACGAACCGAGCTTGATTACAAAGTTCTTCAGAAATACAACAGATGGCAGTTTAGAAAATGATTCATTCAAAAGAACACCAGATGGCAGTTTAGAAAATAATTCCTTCAAAAGAACACCAGATGGCAGTTTGAATAATTACCGGTAAAAGAAAAAATTGACAGTCGTGAAAACAGCTGAGGATGGTGACAATGGGTCGCCGATATTGCAGTGCTGTGTTTAAAAAAACATAGAAATATGAGGTAAGAAATAATCACGATTCATTTAATTCTTATGAATTGAACCTCATAATGTTAAAAATTCCCAAATTCAATATATAAATATAAATATTATACAATATTTGAGGTAATTAATAAATTACAATAGGAAGTAACATTATGAGGCTCTTCTTAATAAATAAGGTGAACCTCATAAATATTTGTATTTTATATGACATGTTTTGATATGCTGTCTACATCATCAGGTTGTCCAGATTGTTGAATTTTATGTTGTTGGCTGTGGGGTGTTGACTCCTACTCCATCTTTTGTTGACCGAAGAACTTGTAAATCAAATCTTTTTCCCTGGGAATTTCAAAATTCATAATCCTATTTTTATTCTTCTGAATGTAGATCTCCCAAACGGTGAGCTCTTTAGTTTTTTTTAACTGTTTCAATAACTTGTATTTATATCAATTTTATGTTTTTCTGACCTTTTGTGATTAGCTACTGCAGATTTTTCTATTTCTCCATTTTTCACATTTCTAATGTGTTCTTTCGTTCTAAAGGTCAAGTTTCTCTATGATCTTTTGTAGGAAATATTACTATGAGGTTTAATTTAAATATTAAGTTTTTCTTTGTTTACCTATGTTTATTTTATCACAATCAGCAATTTTATCTGGTATATTCCTGATTTTTTTATCCTTTATCAATCTTTTCATTTTTGTTAGTTTTGATTAGTTTATTTAAGCTGAAATTATTTTTTGGAGTTAACTTTTGACAAATTTAATATAAAATTAGTACCAAAAAAAATGATTTCCGCCTAAATAAACTAATCAAAATTAACAAAAATGAAAAGATTTATGAAGAAAAAATCAGGATATACCAGATAAAATGTGCAGATTGTGATAAGATGTACATAGGTATAACAAAGAGGAACTTGACTATTAGAACGAAAGAACACATTAGAAATGTAAAAAATGGAGAAATGGAAAAATCTGCAGTAGCTGCCCAAGTCTGGTCAGAAAAACATAAAATTTATGTAAATTCTAAATTATTAAAACAGTTAGAAAATACTAAAGAGCTCACTATTTGGGAGAAGATTTACATCCAGAAGAATAAAAATAGTATTATGAATTTTGAAATTCCTGGGGAAAAAGATTCTTCGGTCAACCAAAAGATGAAGTGGGAGTCAACATCCAGGGCCGACATCATAAATATCAACAATTATTGTATAAGTTGAAAGAAATTTTAATGTTTGTATCGTTGTTTGAGTCAGCCGCAGTGGACTAGTTGTTATGCTCCTTGCCTCTGGTCCCGAGGATCGTGGGTTCAAACCCGGCCAGGGTCGATGAATTTTTTAGGATGGAAAAATCCAAGGAGCAAGTCCTCCGGGAGGGACTTTAAGCCATGGGTCCCGAGTCTGAAGATTTTCAGGCTTGTAAAAAATCCTTAAGCCTGAATTAAAAGGCCTCTAAGCAAAATTTACCGAATTTTCCCGTCCTAGTACTACCTTGGTTTCCTAGATGTCCGTATGAGGCAGAACGCTGACCACGGACCACTCAAAATGACATCTATACGAAAACAAATGTAACTAAATTAATATGGTTCAAATTCTTCCCTGTAGGGAGAGAGCGCCTAAATCTCTGTCAAGGGAAAACATGGGCTTACAAAAAAAATCGTTGTTTGAATGGTGTAATGAACAACACACTAGTACATAGAACTAGGGATCCAGGGTTCAAATCCCAGTTCAAACAATTTTTCTTTCTTAAATTAAATTAAATTAAAATAAATATCAACAGACTGGACAAACCGATGATGATATGGACAGCATATCGAAACATGTAAAATGAAAGAAACACCGGTTGGTGAAAATATTGAAGAAGTATGGACAAGCATATCGAAACATGTAAAATGAAAGAAACACCGGTTGGTGAAAATATTGAAGAAGAATGGCTTGCTCTACAAAGTATTTTGACACAAGCAGCAAATGAAAGCCTGGGTATCAAAACCAAATGGAATCGAAAAAAAGGACTATGGATATGGGATGAAAACATAAAAAAGGTAATTGATGATAAACGTGAAGCATACAAAAAATTTCTGTCTACAAAAAAAGATGAAGATAAAGTAGAGTATCATAGGAAGAGAGCCATAGCTAAAATTGAAGTTCGCAAAAAACATAGACAAAGCTGGGAACAATTTGTCTCATTTTTGGAAAATGATATCACTAGGCCTCAACCAAAAATATATAAAGTTTTAAAAAATTTAAATAATGATTCAAGAGAAAATGCACATTTAAATTGTATATCTAAAGAATCTTGGCTTACCTACTTTCATCATTTATGGACACAAAGGATGATTTATTACAAATACCAATCTCTAATAACACTGCTTTGGAACAAATTTCTATAGATGAATTAACTGATGTTGTTTAAATCATTAAAAAGTAACAAAGCTCCCGGAGAAGACCACATTAATCAAGAATTATTTAAATTTTCAACTAAAAATTTTTTAGACAGATTTCTTATTCTCCTTAATATGATATGGGAAGGACAAGAACCACCACAAAGCTGGAACAAATCCATTGTATTACCAATCTTCAAAAAAGGAAGTCGCCAAATCAAAGATAACTATCGTGGAATTAGCTTGTTGAACTCTGGATATAAAATTTATGCTAATATAGTTAAGAATAAATTGAGGAAAATTTATGAAAATATAATTGGAGAAGAACAGAATGGATTCAGAAAGGGTAGATCTTGTACAGATGGATTCTTTACTCTAAAACTACTATTAGAAAAGCACAAGGAATTCAATTTAGAAACTCATATCGCCTTCGTCGACTTCATAAAGGCTTTTGACAAAGTAGACAGAAATATATTACTACAAATTTTAGCTGATGATAACGTTCCACAACAATATATTACTAATATCTTCAACATCTATAAAGATATATTTGAAGAGAAAAATTTTCGCCTAGACCGGGACTCGAACCCGGGACCCTTGGCTTTCCGGGCCAAGTGCTCTACCAACTGAGCTACCGAGGCGAGTTACGATCTAGACGCAAATTTTTCTCTTATGTACGTTGTAATTCCCTAGCGCCAAATGCTTGAAACCATAGCTTCTATCTTTGCAAATGGTGGCTTCTTAGTTAAGAAGACATTTATTGGGAATTTAACACTACTTTATAGCCAGTAGGGCTTCTATTGACGATTTTATTATTAATTTAACACTTCTCATAGAAGGATAAATTATATTTGAAGAGAAAAATTTTCGCCTAGACCGGGACTCGAACCCGGGACCCTTGGCTTTCCGGGCCAAGTGCTATACCAACTGAGCTACCGAGGCGAGTTACGATCTAGACGCAAATTTTTCTCTTATGTACGTTGTAATTCCCTAGCGCCAAATGCTTGAAACCATAGCTTCTATCTTTGCAAATGGCGGCTTCTTAGTTACGAAGACATTTATTGGGAATCTAACACTACTTTAAAATAGCCAGTAGGGCTTCTATTGATATTGACTATTTTTATATTAATTTTTACAACCACTTTTTCTCATAGAAGGATAATTAATATTTGAAGAGAAAAATTTTCGCCTAGACCGGGACTCGAACCCGGGACCCTTGGCTTTCCGGGCCAAGTGCTCTACCAACTGAGCTACCGAGGCGAGTTACGATCTAGACGCAAATTTTTCTCTTATGTACGTTGTAATTCCCTAGCGCCAAATGCTTGAAACCATAGCTTCTATCTTTGCAAATGGCGGCTTCTTAGTTAAGACATTTATTGGGAATTTAACACTACTTTATAGCCAGTTCGAGTCCCGGTCTACACGAAAATTTTTCTCTTCAAATATAATTTATCCTTCTATGAGAAGTGTTAAATTAATAATAAAGATCGTCAATAGAAGCCCTACTGGCTATAAAGTAGTGTTAAATTCCCAATAAATGTCTTCTTAACTAAGAAGCCGCCATTTGCAAAGATAGAAGCTATGGTTTCAAGCATTTGGCGCTAGGGAATTACAACGTACATAAGAGAAAAATTTGCATCTAGATCGTAACTCGCCTCGGTAGCTCAGTTGGTAGAGCACTTGGCCCGGAAAGCCAAGGGTCCCGGGTTCGAGTCCCGGTCTAGGCGAAAATTTTTCTCTTCAAATATAATTTATCCTTCTATGAGAAGTGTTAAATTAATAATAAAAATCGTCAATAGAAGCCCTACTGGCTATAAAGTAGTGTTAAATTCCCAATAAATGTCTTCTTAACTAAGAAGCCGCCATTTGCAAAGATAGAAGCTATGGTTTCAAGCATTTGGCGCTAGGGAATTACAACGTATATAAGAGAAAAATTTGCGTCTAGATCGTAACTCGCCTCGGTAGCTCAGTTGGTAGAGCACTTGGCCCGGAAAGCCAAGGGTCCCGGGTTCGAGTCCCGGTCTAGGCGAAAATTTTTCTCTTCAAATATAATTTATCCTTCTATGAGAAGTGTTAAATTAATAATAAAAATCATCTATAAAGATAATGAAATCTCTGTTAAACAAGATGACAAATTATCTTCTTTGGAAAAGATCAACACTGGAGTAAGACAGGGATGTGGACTTTCACCGGTGCTTTTCATTATATACATGAATAAATTAATAAATGAATGGAGGAAAACACAACGAGGATATTTACCCATCAATAGGAACCTCAAACTCGATGCTATTCTTTTTGCAGACGATTTAGCTCTTCTGGCACTTTCCGAAAATGATTTGCAACGATCAATTTATAATTTACAAAAAATAGTTGCCAAATTTAATATGGAAAATATCAATTAACAAAACTAAAATTATGGCATTTCATGGGAAGGACCCCATACAAAGTAAAATCTGTCTCCAGAATAAAATTTTAGAGAGATCTAATCAATTTAAATATCTTGGATATTATCTCTTTATCTGGGATGAAAAGGATATCCCTGAAAAAGTTACTAGTTATAATAAAAGTTTAGGAATTATTAATCAAGTTATGAAACCATCCCTTGTACAAAAAAACATCGGATTACGTTTATATAACACTTTGGCTAGACCAGTGTTGACCTATGGTAGTGAAACATGGACACTAAAAAAACAACATGAAAGCAGAATAATGGCTTGTGAAATGAGATTCATGTGCAGAACAGCGGGTTACACCAGATGGGATCGGAAAAAGAACACCGATATCTTAAAAGAATTGAAGACTACGCCAATTTTGGAATATATTAAACAGTACCAACTAAATTGGAAACACCATCTTGAAAGAATGAATTCAAATCGGATCCCCAAAGCTGTTTTATAATTATATACCAAGAGGACGAAGATCACTGGGCCGTCCTATGAAACGCTGGAGGGAAAATTGTCTATAGGATCGTAACAGGCCTTGGCCTAATACTTGGAAGGAAGAAGAAGAAGAAGAAGTAGTAAAATGAAACACAAATATTTATGAGGTAAGATGTATCAGATTCATCTTATTTATTTGAAGTGATATTTTATAATAAATTGTAAATAAATATAACATGTTAGGTAAAAGTAAAAAAGTAAACTGCAGCCCGAGGCAATTTAGATAGTAGGATGTTAAAAGATCCCACTTTCGTAGGCAATCATCAGCATGAGATGTCAGCTTGATAGCTGCCTTTACCCACAGAGCATGTGTCTGGTACTCAGTTCAATTAGAGACTGAGTCATTCCCAGGGCAATGATACCGTCAGAAGGTTTAGGCCATTTTAAAAATTCCATTCGTATTATGAATTTAACCTACAAAACTACCTTATTTGAAATAATTTTTTAAATCATTTACAAATAAATGCAATTTTACGGAATCAAAACATTAATTTATATTTTAAATGTATATATTCTATTTGTATTATTCGTGTAACTGAACTGCGCCCGAGCATGAGCATTTGCTCATTTGGGTGTCAATACTATATATAACATTTATTTGTAAATAAAATTTATTCTTAAACTTAAAAAAAAAAATTAAATCTTGAGTGGGTGTGTAAAATGAGACATCTGTATTCACATTATATCTATTTACATATCATGAATCCCAAAATTATGAATTTCTGTGAATTACACTATCAAATATACTAATGACTGTTGATGATATGTCTCTCTATGGTACAATTAATTTTTTTTCATGGCACAGAAAAATAATTTTCTTTTCTGTGTTAACTCATTTCTTTACAATTTTGGAGATATCTCTATCTATATACCTGAAATTAATAGTGAACTATTTTTTTTATCCATCTTCTGAGGTACAGAAATTGCAAGTCTTAATCAGAAAATGAAATCTTACCCATACTGAAATGTTTGTTCATGTTCATACTGTTACATATGCCTAGGTAATATGAGTTACTTTCCCATTAAATCAACATTGAGAAGCTAAAGCTATTATTATGATATTAATGAACACAATTAAATTATTATTAATCAATGGTAAAGAGAAAAATTTTTGCCTGAACGGGAATCGAACCCCGAACCTTTAGCTTTTTGTACCAACATTCTGTCCACTGAGCTAATCCAGGCTTCATTCCCATCCAAGCAGAAATCCTTCCTTTATCTTACTGTACTGGTCCCACATTCAAATGCAATAGAGTAAGGTAAAGGAAGGATTTCTGCTTGGATGGGATTGAAGCCTATATTAGCTCAGTGGACAGAGCATTAGCACGGAAAGTTAGAGGTTTGCGGTTCGATTCCCGGTTCAGGCAAACATTTTTCTCTTTACCATTAATTTATAATAATTTAATTTTGTTCATTAATTTACTTATTTCTATCATAATAATAGCTTTAGCTTCTCAATGTTCCATCCATAGTAATTCTGCCTGAGGGCAGGTCCTTCACTGCAATCATAGCATTTGCATGCTATGCTTGCAGCTTTACTAGGGAATTGTAGGTGTGGTAGCTTCCCGTTGCTTTCCACACCGTGAAGGATGATGATGACATTGATGATGATGTTGATGATGGTGATGATGGCCATATGATTTTGGGGACCGTTTGGGCCTTAAAGTTTTCCTGACATTTGTCTTACAGGTGAGGAAAAACCCCGATAAAAACCTCACCCAGAAAAACTGCCCCGACCGGGGATTGAACCCGGGCCTGCTGCGTGACAAGGTAGCACGCTACCTCGAGACCACAGCGGTGGGCTTCTCAATGTTAATTTAATAAATAATGCTATAGCTATGTGGAGTCTCTTCATGTCTTCTTCAGGTAGAAGCCATTCATTGTGTATTTGTGAATGATGATTCATTGCATTTGAATGTGGGACCAGTAGAGTAAGGTAAAAAAAGTAAAGTAATCCCACTACAGGCCTCAGGAGGCCCTTGGGGCAGTAGGAGGTTAAGGCTCCCACTATTTCTGGACAATCGGCACTTCATGTCAGCCGGGTTGTCAGCCCTGCGTGACGGCCGCCTTTACCCCCAGAACAAGCGTCTGGTACTCATTTCCGTTAGAGGCTGAGTCGACCCCAGGGCCATAGTACCGCCAGAAGGTTTGGGTCAGTTTAAAAATCCTGACCCCACCGGGACTTGAACCCTCGACCTTCCGGCTTGTAGCTCAGTGCCTTAACCACTATGCTACGGCATGCCCCAGTAGAGTAAGGTAAAGGAAGGATTTCTGCTTGGATGGGAATGAAGCCTGAATTAGCTCAGTGGACAGAGCATTAGCACGGAAAGCTAAAGGTTTGGGGTTCGATTCCCGGTTCAGGCAAAAAATTTTCTCTTTACCATTGATTTATAATACTTCCCCATTGCCTAATCAGACTCTTTGTCAGTTATCAGTGTTCCTTTTGTGGAGGATTAATGAATCTGGAGAGTAAATCTTATTAAAAAGAAATTTCATAATACAAATGTTGTCTATGGAATTCAAAGTTAACAAGTGGTGAGTAAATATTCACTGAGATAGTAGGAGGTTAAGGCTCCCACTTTCGCAGAAAATCAGCATGAGAGTCAGTGGGTTTTTAGATCTCCAGGGGGCAGCTGCCTTTACCCCCAGATTAATTGTTAGCAGATGAATCAACCCCAGGGCCATGGTGTGGTGTCACCAGAGGGTTTAGGTAGTTTAAAAAATCTGACTCTATTTAGAATTGAACCTGTACCTTAACTAATCACACTATATCATGCTCTCCACATGTCTATTAGAGAAAATGTAAAAACATTAGAGAAAGATGTGAAAAATATCACATATCTAGAGCTATTAATGTTGAATTGTTTTTGACTCGCCTCATACTTCTTAACTCCCTTGCAGACTCGAGTTTCTTCACTGCATTTGTGACATTCTCAATGCTGTATCACGTTCACAACTGATCTCCAATGGCCTCCTCTCCTGCAGACTGACAGGAGGCTGTTGGAGCTAATCCAGTCTTCATTCCCATCCAAGCAGAAATCCTTCCTTTACCTTACTCTATTGGTCCCACATTCACATGCAGTGAATCATCATTCACAAATACACAATGAATGGCTTCTACCTGAAGAAGACATGAAGGGACTCCACACAGCTATAGCATTATTTATTAAATTAATATTGAGAAGCTAAAGCTATTATTATGATTGAACAAATGTCTCTTGAGGGATTTCTGTTCTCTTCTTACTCTTGCTAGTTGTGTGAGTGTATAAATTAAATAGTCCTGTCTTACTTAACATGTGTAATGTAAATGAGAGGATGTAAAATGCTAACTTTATGGCTTTAATTGAGGTTTGAAGTTATTTTATGTGAAAATGAATTTTCAGGCAAATTTGATGAGTTCTGCACATAGTCGCTTGGACTTCAGTAAATATGAAGAATTATGGAACTGCGGTTCATCAGGTCCTCCTCCACTCTCTGAACCGGCACTTGCTGAGCCTTCAGCTAATTATGAGCTGTTATATCTGCATTATCAACTGGCCCTATCCTTGTACATGTTGGCTTCTTTCAACATGCGCTTTGTCAGGCCTGTCACATCGCTTTTTGATAATATGGTAATTTTTTTTATGGGAAAGACTATAATGTATATTAACAAAGAAATTGAATTTGTTGTTTACACTTCATCACATTTCAAAAGAAATTTTCTTTTTTCCTCAGTAGGTGTTTGGCTTAGTATGAACTTTTTTTTTCAAAATATGTCCAATTTAGAGAACAAAATATGAAGTGAGGTATAATCAACCAATTCAATTTATTTGAACATTGTGTGTTATGGTTTATGACAAAATTATCATTTTTAAAGAGCTTCTTATGTCTAGAAATGTGTGGGTTGGACAATGTAGGATATAACATTTTCTTCAGATTGATGTATTTCCACAGCCCAAGTAGCTTCAGTGGGAATACATCTGGTTACGTCTTGGAAGCCCTGCCCTTGATCCCAGAGCAGAGGCTGGAGACTTTTGTTTTACTAATTCTTGTCTAGATTAGATCTGGGACCCAGTCAGCCTCCTATAAAATGAGCATTGGAATCTTTTTTAGGATACAGTCAGCTGGAGTGAAATGCATTAAATACTCTCTGTTGTGGCCAGATTCTAGTTCAGGAACCCTATTTACGACCTCGAAGGATATAATAAAGTGGACTGTAATCATAAAGGCAAATTTATATAAAAAACGAAATAATAATATTTATTTATATCACTTCACACAAAATCACATTTTCACAATTTTAGTTTCACTCTTAAGTTCTTTTCAGATTTTCACAATTGCACTGGCACTTAATTTATAAATGTTATATGAAATGTAACGCGATGCATTATATCGTGGAGTAAAGAGCAGAGGGTCTGCTCCTGATACATGTTACTCTCCTACTAAAGAATTGTGGGAACGACATGCATTATATATATGTGTGTGTGTGTGTGTGTGTGTGTGTGTGTGTGTGTGTGTGTGTGTGTCAGAAGGAAACTTCTTGAACATTCCAGAGATTTTACAATCAATGTTGGCTACACTGAATTCTCATACAAGTATGTGCCAAGGAATAATATCCAATCAGAAAATTGGTATTTAAATATCAAGGCTCATACAAGATGGTGATTTACATACTGGACAACTTAATTTAATGGAAATTGTTGAATGATTTGCACTATTACATTGACAAAGAGACTGACGTCACTAAGCAAGTCTGAACCTGCTTGAACCTTCTGGAATGTTAGTATCTGTGCAAAAGTATATTATGTCAAATATAATACTTAAATATATGAGATACTTTTATAATTTAGAATCAATTAATTTTATTAATGAGTTGGTTATTATGACACACCTCATATTTCTTGATTTTTATGCAGACCAGTTTTGTTGCTTTTGCATGACATTGTCGGTGGATTCCAACTGTTGTTTTGCGGTTGTCGATCCTTTAAGTTGATTTCTACTCCCTCTGCTGGCTGACCGATGAACTTCCAAATCAAATTTTTTCTTTTTCTCTGAGAATTTCAAAATTAGTGAATGTCGCGCAAAATTGACAAAACCTGGTCTGCATAAAAATCAAGAAATATGAGGTGAGTCACAATAACCAACCAACTCATTAATAACATTGGTCAACATGATTTTTGTCTCATGAGTACAAATAGTTGTACTTAATGCAGTTTTTTTATTGTGTTTTCAAATATGTATTCGGAATTTCTCTGTCACCCACAGTTTTTTTTATTTCAATTTCAATTAATGGATTTAAATAATTATTTTTTTAATAAATGTTTTTTCGTCTATTTGTCCATTGAAAAATAAAACCAAATGAGCTAACTCAGGAGATTTCAGCTATGGAAAGAGATATCAAGGCAAATGAAATCCTAATATGCTAGCCGATTATTGTTGGATCATCAAGAGGGATGCTCCACAGGCGAAATATAGCAGAAAATTGTCATTTCTTACTTTCTAGGTGAGTCCGAATGTTCAAATATTGTGTAGTTACGAATGTAGAAAATATTAAAGTGTTTGAAATTATAAATTTCTGTCTCTCGGAAACCTTGCGTGATAAAAAAAAACCGATATTCATATTTGAATTCAGGAGAAAAAATACTATCAGAATCACATATTTTTCTTTCTGAGACAAAAAAAAAGTTTGTTTTTTGTTGCTCAGTGTTATTACAAGCTATCATTATCAGTCATCAAAGTATGATAAACAAAATTAATTATTCGTTACTAATCCCTGTAAATCTAAATCTCCTGTTTGAACCAAAATCTTAGATGTCAGGTTCATATAAGAAAAACTTGTAAAAAAATATATTCAATCTTACATTCCCTAAAGCATTAAAAAGAATTTTCTTCCTTCTTCATTGAAAAAAATGAATGTCTGAAATTTGATTATAACACATTTCAATTATTGTGTCACATTCAGTACCAGGCACTGAGCAGGGCATTTAAACCCACAGGCCAGCCATTTAAATACCCCAGCTATCCTTTTCGTGGCACTTCAGAAGATGGACCATTATTCACAAACTATTAGTCCTAGAAAATTCAAATTTTGTACATACCTAAAGGAGATATCCTAGTAGGATTTGATGGTGAAATAACTTGGGTGATTGACATCACATGGTATCGGGTATCAATTTCAGGAAGTGGAAGTTCATCTTCACTTTCACTTTGTGAATCTTCTAATTCAGGAATCAGTTCATCACCTGAGTCATCATTATACAAAAATAGTCACTAATTCTTCTTCAGTGGAGAATTTTTTTCGTTCGCCATGTTTTCACTTACGCACAAACAACCGCGGGCGATAACAAAAAACATATACAGGACTGCATTGGAGCAAGTTAGGGTGAAACGAATTCCAGGTGGTTTGTTTGTTAATTAAAAATAAACGTTGATTGCACCACAAGGTTAGGGGACGTGTCATACACCGGAAAATAGGAAATTAAACAATTTACATGCCAATCTATGATCTCCAAGACATACTAAGCCCACACAATATTTAGGCCGCCGAATATAAATGCAGTTTGTTTGCGCCCGCTCTAAAGCGAGTTAACTGACCGACGGCTGCATACACGATAGTCTCTTTAAACACCTTAACTGGTTTACGGTACTGAAAAAAAAAAAAATTGTGTTAGCTAACAAGATCATCACATTCAGAGAAAGACTGCAATAGGTTCATAATGCTTTTGGTGTGTTCTATAGGGGGTGTAAATTGGTGGGATGGGGTTACAGCATGACAGTTCAGGCATTCAGGCTATCTCGGGGTAGCGTGCTGCCTTGTCATGCAGCGGGCCTGGGTTCGATCCCCGGTCGGGACAGTTTTTCTGGGTGAGGTTTTTATCGGGGTTTTTCCTCACCTGTAAGACAAACGTCAGGAAAACTTTAAGGCCCAAATGGTCCCCGAAATCAAACGGCCATCGCAATCATCATCATTCATATTCATCTTAGGTTAAACTTAGGATTAGGGACTCTCCTGGCACATCATTATCATGATCATCATCATCACCCATCATATCATCGGGACAACGTAAACCCACCTTCCAGGCGCCCCAACCTCAGAAATGGGTTACAAATATGTCATGCCAGGAGAGAAACCAGGAATGTCGAAAGACAAACCTGGGGCATTTGAAAAAAAAAAAAACATTCATGAGTCTATAGATCACAGTAAACTGAGTGTTGTAATTCTAATCAACCCTCCACAGCTGTTGACATTGTTAATACAAATGTCTTCCTATTGAAACTTCAGATACTGAACTTAAAAAATGTTATTCAGTGATTCCTACCTCACTAACCGTCAATAGTGCATTGTTGTAGATGATAATTTTTTTATGGAGATCATTAGAGTGTGGAGTATGCCATGAGAAAAGCTTGTAAAAAATGCATTTGATAATTTATTCACTCTAGCAACTCTTTCCTTTGAAACACAAAAATGATGGCCTCACCCTATCAATAGGAACTGAAAAGCTACAGAAATCTGAAACACACACTACTTAGGAATACATCTAGATAACAAACTCAACTGGAACTACCAAATAAATAGCACAATAAATAAAAACACAACAAAGATCAACACTAATAAAATGTTCGAGTGGAGTAACTAAAACAAAAATACAACCATGAGTGATTTACTTTCAGGGACAAGCAGCTCTGTTTGCAGACTTGAGTTCAAAGCCACAGCTGCCAAGTCACAATCCAGATACAGCTTTGACTACCATGCGAACTCAGTTTCTCTGTAGAATTATAAGTGGAGCCATGCAGACCATACAGAGGATAGA
Organism: Diploptera punctata; assembly: GCA_030220185.1. Taxonomy (NCBI): domain Eukaryota; kingdom Metazoa; phylum Arthropoda; class Insecta; order Blattodea; family Blaberidae; genus Diploptera; species Diploptera punctata. Next base: position 1,144,610 of record JASPKZ010000038.1, on the reverse strand, counting down.
GGAAGATGATGATAATCATAATGATAAGGTACTTATTTAATTTAATTTAAATATTTAAATAAAATCTGTTGTAGAAATCTTGTGATCACTATTTTAAAGAACAATTTTACTAAACACACAGGAACCTATAAAATTAATATATTCCATTGCATCTATTGGGGCACGCCGTAGCATAGTGGTTAACGTGCTATGCTACAAGCCGGAAGGTCGAGGGTTCGAGTCCCAAACCTACTGGTGGCACTCTGGCCCTGGGGTCGACTCAGCCTCTAATGGAAATGAGTGCCAGATGCTTGTTCTGGGGGTAAAGGCGGCCGTCACACGTGGTTGACAACCCGGCTGGCACTAAGTGCTGATTGTCTAGAAAGTGGGAGCCTTAATCTCCCACTACCCCAAGGGCTTCCTAAGGCCTGTAGTGGGATCACTTTACTTTTTACATTGCATCTATTAAAACACCGACTCTCTCCCAGTCCATCAACTGGTTATATAATGCTTTTTTTATTTTAATATTTCAAGGAAGTAACACTATGAGGTTTATTTTAGATAATATGAGTTAGATATGCACTACTCACCTCATATTTGTAGCTTTTTTGAATACTCTGAGTTTCGAAGCCTTAGCCATCATTGTTAGAATTGACAAGGCATTGAAACTAAAGAGTCTTCAAAAAAGCTACAAATATGAGGTGAGTGGTACATATCTAACTCATATTGTCTATATAATGCTATTTTATTACATTAAACATTGAGAATAAAGTTCTTAAGATTTTGGACCAAAGAGAGATGAATAGACAATTGAATGGAAAAGTTTACATAACAGTGAGTTGCATGATCCTTGTAGGAAACCAGACATAATAAGAACAGTAAATTCTCATAGACTGTGAGGACATGTGGCACAAATGGGGAATGAAAGAGAGGCATGGAATATTCTGTAGGAAAGCCAGAGAGTAAATGCCCAGATGGTAGGCCAAGAATGAGATGGGAGAATAACATTAACAATGATTTGAGGGAAATAGATTATACAGGAGATGATTGGAAAACATATCAGGATAGAGATGTATGGAGAGATTATGTGCACGTGGCCATGAACCTATGAGTTCGATATTGCCATTGACCTAGTTAGTTAATTTATTTATAAATCAAAATGCAACAGTTGTTATATATTCATAAAATTTAAGTACTAACTGCATGGGGCAGCAGGATGTACTATCATCTTCATGAAGCACCATAGCTTCAACTGTTGAAAGCGTTGATCTTTTCAATAATTTCCTTCTATTTCTTCCTATCTTGGATACAACTAATTGATTAATTTTTGAAGAGACACATTTTTTGCTTGAACTCTAATTTCAACGTAAGATTTGTAGTTATTGTAATCAAATGGTAAAGAGAAAAATCTATGCCTGAACCGGGAATCGAACCCCAAACCTTCAGCTTTCCGTGCTGATGCTCTTAACCATTGAGCTAATCCAGGCTGGTTAAGAGCATCAGCACAGAAAGCTGAAGGTTCGGGGTTCGATTCCCGGTTCAGGCATAGATTTTTCTCTTTACCATTTGATTACAATAATTTAGTAGTGTACTTTAATATACTTATTTCAATCATAGTAACAGCTTTAGCTTCTTAATATTAATTTAATAATCTGTAGTTATACTGGAAGGAATCAATTATCGTACCAATTTATAAGAAAGGAGATAAAACTGATTGCAACAACTACAGGGGCATCTCATTACTTTCAACTTCGTATAAAATTCTAACAAATATATTAGTAAGCAGACTTACTCCCTATATTGATGACATTCTAGGAGATCATCAATGTGCATTTAGAAGAAACAGGTCTACAACAGATCAGATTTTTAGTATAAGACAGATTTTAGAAAAGAAATGGGAATATAATGGTAATGTACATCAACTATATGTAGACTTCAAAAAAGCATATGATTCAATTAAGAGGAAGAAGTTATATAGTATCCTGCTGGAGTTCGGAATTCCTAAAAAGTTAGTTAGACTTATACGAATGTGTCTAAATGGCTCAAAGAGTAGGGTGCGTGTAGGCAAACAGTTTTCAGACACTTTTGAAATCCAGAATGGGTTGAAGCAAGGAGATGCACTATCTCCTCTACTATTTAATTTTGTACTAGAGCATGCCATTAAATCTTTAGAGAATGAGGAAGGCTTACAGCTGAATGTATTAATAAGCTGTTAGTTTATGCTGATGATGTAGTACTACTGGCCGATAGCGAGGAGATACTAAAGGCCAACACGCACACACTATTGAGTAACACTAAGAAATTAGGACTGGAAGTAAATATCAATAAAACTAAATATATGGTCACACGTAGAAATTCAGTATATAATGGAAATGGACAGCTAATGACAAATGAGGGAAATTTTGAGGAAGTGGCTGAATTCAAATACCTAGGAACAATAATCACAAACAGAATGAGATGCACAAAGAAATTAAACATAGGCTCAATTCTGGAAATGCATGCTATTATGCATTGCAGAGACTTTTGATGTCCCAACTCCTTTCAAAAAACGTTAAGCTGAAAATATATACAACTATTATTCTACCAGTTATATTATATGGGTGCGAAACATGGACTCTTACTTTAAGGGAGGAAATGAGATTACGAGTATTTGAGAATAAAGTTCTTAGGAAAATTTTTGGACCAAAGAGAGTTGAACAGACAGGTGAATGGAGAAGACTACATAACAATGAACTACATGGTCTTTATAGGAAACCAGATATAATAAGAATAGTTAAGTCTCGTAGACTGCGATGGGCAGGACATGTTGTGCGTATGGGGAATGAAAGACGTGCATGGAAACTTCTTGTAGGAAAGCCGGAAGGAAGGCGCCCAGTTGGTAGACCAAGAATGAGGTGGGAGAACAACATTAACTATGATTTGAGGGAAGTAGATTATACAGGGAATGATTGGAAAGCATTAGCTCAGGATAGGGATGTATGGAGAGCTTATGTCCGTGCGGCCATGAACCTATGGGTTCGATAGTGCCAGTGAGTAAGTAAGTAAGAAGTTATACTTACTAATGCACTAAACAATTATGTTATCCAGGCCTCTTACTTCAATCAAAAATGTTTCTCTCTCTTATTATGATCCCTTGCATCCATATCAGTGAACTGTCATTTTCAGCACTATTGGGCAGCTTCTTATTCAGGTGGGATTAATATTACTACTATTATAGCTGTAAAGCTATATCCAGTGCTAGGGATTTTAGGTGCTGCACCTTAATTTATTTTTTGTTACTACAATGCTCAAATTAGCTTGTATTGCCAAGGAAACATTAAATAAATGCCCCTAACTGTGTTTTAGTTGCACCTTTTTTTCAATACTAGCACCTTTTTGCACCTTTTTTCATTGCTAGCATTTTTTTGCACATTTTTTTGATGCAAGCACATTTTTACACTTTTTCAAACCTTTATTTCCTCCTTTGCAGCATTTTATTCCCAAAAATAATGTGAATATATTTTTTACATTTCTTCAAATATGCTTTCAAGGGTTGGTAACGATGTGTGGTATCAGCCCACATCACATTAACTTCCATTACAGTGCAGTCTCGTTAGGCTATTCCTTTTAAATTAGTTCGCACCACAGTTATGTGAAAGCTATTATATAAGCAAGGGAAGTTATTGAGTGCATGAACAAATGTTTCAGTACAAAATATTTGACTAATGCGGTCTCCTATTTTCCTGAGTTACCAGTATACAGTATGCCGAAATTGAAAGTGAACTCCTATAAACAGTTGATAAAAAACACCAACACAGTCGTGTTATGCAGCTTTAAGATAGTGTAAAACATGTGAAAAATGAGGAACTACAAAGCAATAAAGGTCTTAGAATTTTTAATGACTCGCCTCAATTTGTAGATTTCTTGAAGACCAGTTTCGATATGTTATGTATCATTATCAATTCCTTCTATTAATTAAATTAAAATGTTTTAATGTTATGCTGCGTAATATATATTTTTCTTCCAAGTTTTTTATGTTACAAAGAGAATATATGCAGTGAGAATTCAAATACTTGTAGAAGTCAGGTATATGCTGCTTTGGAAACCTAGTACTTTACATTTACGACTGTTTCATTCTTCTTTTTGGTAAATGTACATTAATAATAATTAATTAATTACAATTACAAAAACCAAAACACTGAACACAATAATAGTAGTAACCTAATACAATTTTTGATGCAAAACTAATGAACATAAAAAATAAAATTATTAAAGGCCTGATAATAAAAGACACAAAAATTGTATATTAAGCTATTAAAGTAAATGTAATAAAAATTAATAGGAAGTTACATGGTGAGGTAAATTTATTATTGATGTTTTTACTATTAATTTAACACATCTCATTGAAGAATAAATTAAATTTGAAGAGAAAAATTTTTGCCCAGACCGGGACCCGAACCCAGGACCTTTGGTTTACCATACCAATGCTCTTATCAACTGAGCTACCAGGGCGAGATCCAATCTAGATGCAAAATTTTCTCTTATATATGTTGTAATTCCCACGCACCAAATGCTTGAAGCTTTGGCTTCATCTTTGCGAATGGCGGCTTCTTGATTAAGAAGACTTTATTGGGAATTTAAACACTACTTTTAAAAGCAGTAGGGCTTCTATTGATGTTCTTATTATTAATTTAATAATCTCATTGAAGGATAAATTAAATTTGAAGAGAAAAATTTTCGCCCAGACCAGGACCTGAACCCGGGACTTTTGGTTTACTTTACCAATGCTCTTACCAACTGAGTTACCGGGGCAAGTTCCAATCTAGACGCAAATTTTTCTCTTATATACGTTGTAATTCCCGCACACCAAATGAGCTTCTATTGGTGTTTTTATCATCATCATCTGCATTCATGGATTAGGTCTGTTGACCCGTTCCGACTTTAGCCCATCTGTTTCTAGGTCAGCCCACATCTCGGGTGCCTTTGGGTTTGTATTTTGTTATTTGTTTTGGATATCTATCTTCATTCATTCTGTCTATATGTTGCTTCCATTTTTGTCTATATCTATCTATTTTATCAGTTATTGCAAATATTTCAAGTTCCTGTCTTATTTCTGTGTTCTTGATTCTGTTTTCCTTAGTGCACCCTTTAACAGATCTTAAATATTTCATTTCTGCCGCCGTTATCCTACTTAGATCTTGTTTTTTATGTATCCAGGCTTCTGATCCCATAGAGCAGTACCGGTACTGCCAACGTTTTATAAAATTTCAATTGGGTCTCTCTTGTTGTTTTGTTATTTAGTGATCGTTTTATCGTACCACGTATTCCCTGGAATTTTGCTATTTTATTATTTATATCATTATCATAATTAAATGAAATGTCACATCCTAGATAATTGAGATGGTTCACCTGTTCTATGATTTTGTTTCCTATTACTATTTTGGATCTGATTTCATTTTTCCCTTGGAATGCCATTACCTTAGTTTTTTCTATGGATATTTTGAGATTATATTGTTCACATATATTATGTAGTTTAAAAATATTCCTTTGAAATTCGTCTTCTGTATTTGCTATTATTGCCTTGTCATCAGCATATAATGATGTTTTCAAGTAGTGTGTTTTATCTAATTGTATTCCTTTATTTGTTTCTTCGTTCCATTTTTTTATTATATCATTGATGTATAGGTTAAACAAAACTGGAGAGATACTGCATCCTTGTTTAACTCCTTGATTAGTATGAATTTTATTTTTACTTACTTCATTTCTAGTTTTTATAACAAAATTTGTGTTCCAGTACAAACTCTTTATAGCTGCTATTACGTGTGTCGGAATTCCTTTTTCTTTTAAAATTGTCTAAAGTTTTCCTCTATCTACTTTATCAAATGCCTTGACAAAATCAATAAAAGCTATCTGTGTTTCCTTGTTACATTCTCTTCTTTATTTTATAAATTATTTTATCGTAAATATATTATCCATACATGAACGCCCTGGTCTGAATCCACTTTGTTCTTCTGTTAACATTACCTCTGCTTCAAAGTTAAAATTGGGAAACCATTATGAGGTTCTTAATTAATAATTAATGAGTCATTTTAACATCTTACCTCATATTTCATGTTTTTTCAAACACGGTAACTATAGTTTTCAAATGAATGACAAGATCATTTGAAAACTATAGTTACCGTGTTTGAAAAAACATGAAATATGAGGTAAGATGTTAAAATGACTCATTAATTTATTAATTACCTCTGCTATTTGTTTTAACCTAAATGTTACGATTCTTGAGTATATTTTATAGCCTGCAGTTAAAATGCTTATTCCTCTGTAGTTGTTGCAGTCGTTACGTTCTCCTTTCTTAAAAATAGATTGTACTATTGCTGTTGTCCAGGTTTCTGGTATTGTTGCTTGTTTCCAACATAAATTTAAAAATGTAATAATCTCAGTTTAAAAAAGAATCCTCCATATTTTATTAATTCCATATTAATTCCGTCTATTCCAGCTGCCTTTCTGTTCTTTGTTGTTTTCAGTACTTCTTCTAATTCTTCCATTGTTATCATATCTATTCCTATCTCACACCATATATGTTATCTTTAGTTGTTTATTTTCATTATACCACAGTTTTTTATAATGTTCTTCCCATTGTTTCTCCTCAATTGCATTGATCTGTATTGTATCTTTTTCTTGTTTATTTAGATGTTTCATTACTTTATAGGCTATTTTTTGCTGCCCATGTATATCGTATTCTAGTCTGCTTATATATCTATCCCAACTGACTTTGTGTGCTTTTTTAATTTCTCTTTTGGCTATTGCACTTTTATGTTTGTATTCAGCTCTTAATTCTGGTGTTCTATTCTGTAAATATTTGTGATAAGCCTCTTCTTTATCTTTTATTATCCTCTCTAATTCTTCATTCCATATTCTTAAACCCTTCTTGTTATATATTTTATTAATTTCTATTTTTATTTTAATTTATCCTTCAATGAGATGTGTTAAATTAATAATAAAAACATCAATAGAAGCCCTACTGGCTTTTAAAAGTAATGTTTAAATTCCCAATAACGTCTTCTTAATCAAGAAGCTGCCATTTGTAAAGATGAAGCCACAGCTTCAAGTATTTAGTGCGCTGGATTACAACGTATATAAGAGAAAAATTTGCGTCTAGATTGGATCTCACCCCGGTAGCTTAGTTGGTAAGAGCCTTGGTACAGTAAACCAAAGGTCCCAGTCTGGGCAAAAAGTTTTCTCTTCAAATTTAAAAATAATTAATTAATTAATTAAGTTTATTATTATTATTATTATCTTTCTTCCATGCCATAGTCCTAAAAGGACTGTTGCAGTCTAAAAATTATTGTTCAACAATTAGGCCATTCCAATGACTTTATATCAATTGCTTGGTACTTTAAAATTACCTTAGTAATCCTGTATCTGGAAATACTGTCCATATATTGATACCAGTTCTGTTGTTACTGATGGATGTAATAAGAGGTAAATTATCAATAGAATTACTGATAGATGTAATAAGAGGTAAATTATCAATAGAATGTAAATATGAGCCAGAAACTTCATGCCCCACCTTATAAAACATGCTTTTCTCACTTGAAATGTATTGGAAGCTTTTGCTTTCATCGTCAGCTACACTCCAGAATGTTTCAAAAGCCTTTGGTTTCATCATCGCTACACTCTGAAGTATTTTGAAACTTTTTTCTTGCATCATGAGCTAAATTACAGAGTGTTTCAAAAACCTTTACTTTCATCATCAGCTACACTCTGGAGTATTTTGAAAGCCTTTGCTTTCATCATCAGCTACACTGTGGAGTGTTTTGAAATCCTTTGCTCTCATCATCAGCTACATTCGAGAGTGTTTCAAAAACCTTTGTTTTCATCATCACCTACACTCAGAACATGTTAGGTGAAAAAATACTATTTTATAAAGTGAGGTGTTTCTGTTTTATATTTACATTTTATTACTGAAGTGAAGTTTACTATGATCTGAACTTTATAGGAATAACACTATGAGCTATATATTAAATTTAAGAAAAAATTAATATGATTTTATATTTGAAAATAAAAATAAAAACTTTAATATGATTTTACTGAAAAATACACTAGAATATAAGTAGTAAGAAGAGAATTGTCTTTAACTTGGAGGAACAGATTACTTTTGTTGTTTTTATGATTATTTGGGCAGTTAGGCCATCTTGGGTCTAATATTCCTTGAAGCTTTACTACATTTTTTTTTCTCCTATGGTTGAATGTGTTAGTAAAATTTTGAGCAGAATGTAGCCCAGAAATGTTATGGTAAGATTAAAATTAATAAAGGTTTGTACCATTGTTTATTTTTTATTATTTCACTCACCTCATACTTCATGAAGTATGAGGTGAGTGAAATAATAAAAAAATAAACAATATTAAAAAACGTCATAGTGTTATTTCCTATCTACATAACTTAATAAAGGTTTGTACCTTTCTTGGTGCTCATATTCAGTTGAAATTTTATATGAAATCATAATTCAGATTAACACTACCAAAAAAAAAAAATTGATTTAAAAGGTAATTTACAGTATATGCAATTTTTAAAGTTTATCATCATCTCTAGTATTACAGACTTGATCTTTCTCACAGTTTGATCCCATTCCTCTTTATTCTCATCCAGTCTTCTCCATTTCACACCCAGTTCTCTCAAATCTTTCTCCACTCTATCCAATATCAAATCTTGCTGATTCTCCCATTACTTTTGTTTCTAGTTTTTCTTTGAACAGCCTCCTAATACACCTGTTTCTAACATGTGGCAAAGTAATTTTATTTCTTAGTTGTAATATTAGATATTATATCCCTTAAATAAATTAAAATGTTTGTGAAATTATATGAAATTCCTATTCTGGATTTTCATATTGATAGCTTATTCTGGTTACAATATAAATTACACATGGGTTAATGGCAGTTTTACTTATTTGAATTTTATACATTCTTATAAATATATTGTTTAGTATAAGAAAGAAAAATTAATGCTTGAACCAGGATTTGACCTTGGACCTGAATAGAAGACATTAGTTGGCGTGATGGTAGCAACAGCTATCAGCCTTTGGATGAACGAGAATTGTATAAGTGAAAGAAATGTTAACGTTTGTATTGTCATTTGAATGGTGTAATGGACAGCACACTCGTATGGAGTGGAGAATGAGAGGTCCAGGGTTCAAATCCCAGTTCAAGCATTCATTTTTCTTTCTTATATTATATTTTATCCAGGATTGGAAAATGTTAATTTAAATAACAACATCAAAATCTATTAATATTTAATTTTAGGAAGTGATATTTTGAGGTTATTTTAATTATATTATTTTTAGTCTGGACAAGCTGACAATAAAACAGAATTATTTTGAAACATGTTCAAGAACAAATCAACATTAATATTGAGGTAAGATGATCAGACTAAAAATAATATAATCAAAACTATTGTTTAGTATTCGTTTTAAACTTTAAACACTGCAGTAATTTTATTCTTTCTAAGCGACTGTCTCTCTTAGAAACTATTTTTCTAACTGTCTTTTAATAGAGATTTTACTCTAAATTTTCATTGTTAGATGTTCTTATATTAATGATTATTTTTTTACTGTCAGATTATAAAACTGGATGCAAAGTTTGCAGTGCAATGGATGAGTAAATGCTACAGTCTAGCATCTGTGTGGCAAGTCAGTAGTGACAACTTACGCAGACACCAAATATGTGAACTTTATTCAAATGGTTATGATCGACTGGCCGAAGAGGTAATATTTTTTGTTATGTTATTTGTTTATTTTAAACTGTAAATTTGAGATGTTAATATTCACTGTATAATTCTAATTTTAATTTAACAGGGATTATGATAAAATCAAATGTTTCCTACCTCTCCTCATATAAATCTAAGTAGATTATGATTTCGAGACCATAACAGTCTCATCTTCAATCGACATAACATCAGTCACCAAGATTGTACTGAAGATGAGACCGTTATGGTCTTGAAATCGCGATCTACTTATAAATAATATGAGAAATTATTCCAAACCCAGGAAGAATCAAAATATAAACTTCTGGCTGACCAAAAAATCAAAATAGATGTTGATATAGGAGGTAGGAAAACATTTGATTTTATCATAAATTAAACCTCATAGTGATTCATTCCTATAAAAGTGAAATTAACAGGGATTGTTTCATAGGAGAGATCTTCCATCTTCAAATCTTTTATTGAGAAAAGATTTGAAGCTGAAGGAGGCCTCTTTTGAAACATATTTTAATATGTAAGAAGACCTCCACTGAAATTATGATCCAATTAAAATTAAAGTTAGTGTATACAACAGGGACAATAGTTTTGTGTTCATAAAACTTTTTTTTTTTCAAATGCCCCAGGTTGTCTTTCGACATTCCTGGTTTCTCTCCGGACATGGCATACTTGTAACCCACATCTGAGGTTGGGGCGCCTGGAAGGCAGGGTTATGTTGCCCCGATGATATGAGGGTGATGATGATAGTGATGCGCCAGGGGAGTCCCTAAATCCTAAGCTTAATCTAAGATTAATATGAATGATGATGATTGCGATGGCCATATGATTTCAGGGACCGTTTGGGCCTTAAAGTTTTCCTGACATTTGTCTTACAGGCGAGGAAAAACCCCGATAAAAACCTCACCCAGAAAAACTGTCCCGACCGGGGATCGAACTCGGGCCCGCTGCGTGACAAGGCAGCACGCTATCTCGAGACCACAGCGGTGGACTACTTTGATATATAATCGTTTGGTTCCAAGTCAGTGAACCTACCATGTTACGCATGTGCAATATGTGGCAATTCAAAGCTCTTTGGAAATTCTTGACTGTGTAACGTGATATTGTGCTTATTGTAATAAGTGTCTTTAATTTCAACATTTTTATTATCCATTTCATACATCTCAATGATGGATAAATCATATTTGAAGAGAAAAATGATATGCTCAGACTGAGACTTGAACCTAGAATCTTTGGCTTTCTGGTCTTTAATTTGTTTATTAGAGAGTTTTCGCACATCTCTTCCCTGTTAAATGTTACAAGCCTGAAATGATGACAAGTTTAGAGTTAATGCAATGAGTTTTTAAAACAGTTTTCGTGCCAAATAAGCCATGCTTTATTCTTCGGATGCATTTGAAAATGTTCACTCCCCTTGGCCTCCATTTTGTTCCACATTCTAACGATAGGTTATATTTAAAAAATGAGGTTATGAAAACCCCTGACCTTTTATGTGAGTAGATCTAATAATTTTTCACTAATCTTTCTCCCATTCATATTTTATATAATATTGTAAAGAAAATATTATATTCTTACTTCCTCAGATTAGCTCTGTATTTTCTTTCCCCCCACAATTGAAGACAGAAGTCCTTTCCTGTTCCTTTGTGGACTTTATTTCAAATATTATTCCACCTTTTGCTATCTTCTTATGGATTACTGTTAATACTTCCCAAAGAAGACATATCATGGGCAATTGTAAATTGTAATTTGGTACCCATAATATTACAATTATTATTTTTAATAACATAAATTATTCACCACATTATTTGAGCACAAATAACCATATTTAAAGAGAAAAATTATATGCTCAGACTGGGGTTTGAACCCAGGACCTTTGGCTTTCTAGGCCATAATAAAAACTACAAATAACCATATCTGCTCGCTCGGATAAACGGTCAGTTATTAAGGCAGTAAAACATATTGGCCTCTGAATGGATGTCAGCATAATGACATCAGAATAACTTTTATTGCAAAACTCCCTATTGTACTTACACTTTTTTTTTAACTTCGGATAGAATTTTTTTTAAAATGAAGAAAATTTGAGAATACGGATTTGTTTTGAAAGAGAGTAACACTTTTTGTTTGCATATCAGAATGATGTGTGGAATTTTAAAATATCCTCTTCTACTCAGTCCACAGATTTCAGTTTTAAAATATTTTATAATCATATTGTAATTCCTTTCTTGCTACTTATTTTGCATGTATCCCTCACCCTTAATGTTTCCTTGTACAATTTCATAACCATTTAATTTTCTCTATCTTAGTGTTAACATCCTCACCTCTGGATCTGAGGTTTGTGGGTTCATACCATCCAAGATTGTTTCCTTTGGAAAGAAAGTAAAGCTGTGCATCCTGTATCATAGATTTGTAACTCATAAAAGCCCTTTTTTGCCCTGTTTTTGCTATAGAGCTTCATGAAATAAAATATTACTTATATTTGAAGAGAATTTTTTTTTTCACCCAGACCGAGACAATGTATATAAGAGAGAAATTTGCATCTAGATCGGAACTCACCCCGGTAGCTCAGTTGGTAGAGCATTTGGCCCTGCAAGCCAAAGGTCCCAGGTTCGTGTCTCGGTCTGGGCGAAAATTTTTCTCTTCAAATATAATATATCCTTCAGTGAGAACTGTTAAATTAAAAATAAAAACATCAAAATATTACTTACCTAACTTTCATTTTATATATGTGTTATCCATATGATAGACCCAGCCTTGTACATTGTACACATTATTGCATTTTTCAGATAATGCCAGCAGTACAAGATCCTGGACTTGTTGCTTCACAGCTGCTTTTGATTGCTGGACAACGACTTAGGCAAATTGTCATGAACTCTCAAGATATGAGAGACAAAATGGCACAACTTAGCCCCTCTCTTTCCACTTGGCTTGACAGTTTGGTGAGTTTTTTAATTTAAATATTGCAGCTTTAGTGAGAGTTTTAAGAATGTCTTTCTTCTCCATCTCTTCCTCCATTTTCTTCTTCTTCTTCTTTTCCTTCTTCATCCTTGCAAGTATAAGTATATAGTTTATGTTTTTATTATTAATGTTGTTATGGTCTCATTCCATTGCTTCAGTGGGTGATCCAAATATGTTTTACCTAAAGAATGGTAATATAATACTCTATAGGGTGTCCAGCAGTTGGGAAAATCTTGAAAACCAGGAATAAGTCTCAAAGTTGAAAGCAATGGAAAAACCGCGAAATAGACAGGAATTTGTAAAGTGACTTGCATCTATCTTGTATTCAAATCAAAAGAATCATAATCATTAAACCACATTGTAAAAATGCGGTACAAATATTGGAATATTTCATGGAAGAAATGTTTATGAAACTACGAGTATAGCATATGTTTGCTGGCCCTTGCCAACACGATATTGCATCAAATAATAAAGAAATAAAAAATTGTGTTATTTTTATATTCATATTTAAGTTGTTACCATAAAAATAAATTATATGTTTTTATTATTTACACATAATAAAAAAATAGTTTTACAAAATTAGCTTTAGCAGAATTAATTCAATTTAGAACTCAAAAATCTTGCGAATTATTCTATGATGCTATGAAAAACCAGGAAACAGTCAGGAATTTCATATTTGTAATTTGCTTGGACACCCTGCCCTATGTGGTATTTTCTCAACAGGCATTCAAAGTATATAGAATCTCCATTCCTGTCCCTATCTTGTTTTTCATCTTAGATTAATTTTTAGTTCATAGAGCATCTTATGACATCTTTTTTTATTTGCCAGTGAGGCTCCAAATTACAATCATGTAATATGTTGCCAGGGATGGCAATAGTTATAGAAAACTGTCAGATTTCTTTAAATTAGCTTCACAGATGTTTACACAAAATTTTCAATTTTTTTAAAATCTATTTCACAATATTCCACTGTATTCACACAAATAATCTCACGCTATAAGAATCTCTTTTTTCATACCTGATCATTCAGTTCTTTACACTCACTGATTATCGCTTATTTAAAACATCTACTTGGCTTCATACTGAGGTCACTTTTACTCACCCGCCTTTGGACACTACTGAATGGTCCCTCATAACACTTTTATCTTTAAATTATTTCCTTCCATTTCTTTAATCTTCAGTCAACATCCATTCACTTCTTGATCTCCCTCAAGGATTATTCCTCTTTCTTTAAATCTAAAACCTTGTTTGGTAATCTCTTACAATCCAATCATTTTACATGGACTAAATCATGACAATTTTTTGTTTTACTGTTTTCCTAAATCTTTGACATCTGCCTTTACTCTAATGTTTTATTTCTAATTTGTCTCTCTTGCACTTATCTAACATATCAAAACTGATTTCATCTCTGCAGCCTGTAATTTACTAAAACTCCATGGATCAACAGACCCAGAAGGCTCTTGGCCTACTAATTGGGTGCTGACCTCACATCTACATGATACTTGCAGAGGTGGATGATTATCCAGCTAGTATAGTGGTGACATGTGGCTTGTATATTGGGTCCCCGAGTTGTTATAGCTGTTTTTTTTAACTTGGAGTGACTATTGTTTATTTTTTATTATTTCACTCACCTCATACTTCATAATTCATAGCAGACTCTGGGTTTCTTCACATAATTTGTGACATTGTCAATGCTGCATCACGTTCACAACTGACGTCCAACGGCCTTCTATCCTGCAGACTGACCTCCGTGCCATCTGGTGGCCGACCGAAGAATTTCCAAATCAGTCCTCTTTCTTTATAACCGGGTATTTCAAAATTCATAGTTGTATTTTCATTCTTGCATATGTAAATTTTTCCCAAATTGTGAGTTCCTTCGGTTTTTCCAATTGTTTAAGTAATTTTGTTTTGGTTTCTATTCTATGTTTTTCTGACCAGGCATGTGCAGCTATTGCAGATTTTTCGGTTTCTCCATTTTTAACATTTCTGAGGTGTTCTTTTAATCTTGTATTTAGATTCCTTTTGTTTTTCCTATGTATATCTTTTCACAATCTTTACAATTAATTTGATAAATTCCCGATTTTTTGCAGTCTTCAATCTTTTCATTTTTGTTGGTTTTTATTAAATTACCTAAGCTGTAATCATTTTTCGGTGCTAATTTAATGTTGAATTAGCACCGAAAAATGATTACAGCTTAGGTAATTTAATAAAAACCAACAAAAATGAAAAGATTGAAGACTGCAAGAAATCGGGAATTTATCAAATTAATTGTAAAGATTGTGAAAAGATATACATAGGAAAAACAAAAAGGAATCTAAATACAAGATTAAAAGAACACCTCAGAATGTTAAAAATGGAGAAACCGAAAAATCTGCAATAGCTGCACATGCCTGGTCAGAAAACATAGAATAGAAACCAAAACAAAATTACTTAAACAATTGGAAAAACCGAAGGAACTCACAATTTGGGAAAAAATTTACATATGCAAGAATGAAAATACAACTATGAATTTTGAAATACCCGGTTATAAAGAAAGAGGACTGATTTGGAAATTCTTCGGTCGGCCACCAGATGGCGCGGAGGTCAGTCTGCAGGATAGAAGGCCGTTGGACGTCAGTTGTGAACGTGACGCAGCATTGACAATGTCACAAATTATGTGAAGAAACCCAGGGTCTGCTATGAATTATGAAGTATGAGGTGAGTGAAATAATAAAAAATAAACAATATTAAAGAACCTCATAGTGTTATTTCCTATCTACATAACTTAATTGGAGTGACTACTTTATCATAGCTACCTAAATTCTTCATGATTGTGGGTGGGTATCTGTTTAGTGCACAGGCTGAAATTCCATGAGAAAATTTTATACACCATGGGGACTTGAACAATGCATGTCTTGTAGCTGTGTGTCAAGGCATAATGCCTCAGACCTCTTGGTCATGGTGCAGGACTGTAATTTACTACTAAACTCCTTCTATATTATTGTTATTATCATCCCTTGATCTTATGTTATTAATTACACCAATGGTATAATTATTAAATCTATTTTCTTTCTTTTCATTTTCATTGCTAAGTGTATTCAAGATTTCTAGAGGAATACTACACCAGTTTCAAGCTAAGTTCCAGTTGTACTGTAAACAAACTTGCATAAGGTATTACTTTGCTGACACCGTCTATTAGAAGAACTATGGTACTACTTTTACCCGCCATATGATTGAATTGTGTACTGAACTGTCATTGATAGAAACATTTTTCTTAGGCAACATCGTATTTTATGGGAAATAAGACTGAATACAAGGTAAGATGGTATCAGGATTTAAGAACTTCCTCCATTTCTTATTTATTTGTGGCAAAAAAATTATATAAAGGCCTATCTAAACATACATTCCATGATAATAAAACCTCATAATATTAAAATTCCCGAATTTATTATATTCAATTTTTCCATGATGTTGATATATATACTTTATTTCTAATTTCATGCTAACTCACATGTGAATTTTGTTATTTTCATCTCGTCTTCAATTGCCAATATAGGATACTTTTCACTAAACTGCTTGAAAACATTCAAAAATAATTTCTTTCTCACCGCTTTTTCAAATTCTTTCCTTTCCAGTGTTTTAAAAAATTATACAAAAGTGACCATTTTGAAAAAAATTGAAAATCCAATGTGTTCTAATTAATAAACTAGGATTAGATACCCTATTATTTATGAATTAAAAATTTATACTGGAGTAGTAATAGTTATGGGCTTGAAACTTAAAGAATTTGGCGGTATCTTAGTCCATTTAGAGGAATCTGTCCCGTAATGCATAGGTAAGAAGAAAACAATGCTTATTTAATCTATTAAAATTGTAACTGTATATTTTAAGTTTTTCCTATATGACTTATACAGACATGTGATATATAATACATATTTTTATTTTTATTTTCTCTCTTTCAAGTGTTAGAGAGGGACTATGGGCCGCATGCAAATGCATTAGTCTCTACTCAAATTACTTCCAATCACTGGTGAGCTGACTTTCCGTGAGCAAGTGCAAAGATCGAATTAGCTACCCACTAACTGGTCATGCATGAAAGTCGTCGTTTTTGTAATATTGGCAAGAAATTACCCAGAATTCTCAGCGATAAAACCACTTCTGTTATTTTCGTCTGCTAGAGGAATGCATTTACGCTTGCGTCCCGCAAATAATACCATATACGATGACGTCTGCATCGTGCAATATTATGCCGATTCTCCTGTTCTTCCAGTTGAATTCTTTGGTAGACTCTATCAAATTCCTCTTCTCCGCGTATACCGAAAATATGATGATCAAAGTCTTCAAGGTCCGACATCTTGGATAAAGCAGCAAGGTACGCGGCAAGGTTTCAGACTACATCGGTTACCATCAGGATTCTCACGATTCGTTTCTCTCCTAAGTCACCTCGCCAGGTAGCTTAGGAATTTCAATGATTATTATCGCATGAACAGATTTTTGAGTATGCAAAAATGTATTTGGATACAACTTTCTCAGCAGAGTACGGGTCGTATGCAAATACATTAGTCTCTACTCAAATTACTTCCAATCACTGGTGAGCTGAGATCGAATTAATGGCCGCCTTAACCGGTCATGCATGAATGTTGACGTTTTCGTAATATTGGCAACGAATTACCCAGAATTCTCAGCGATAAAACCACTTCCGTTATTTTCGTCTGCTATAGAGAAATGCATTTATGCTTGCATCCCGCAAATAATACCGTATACAAACACGTCTGCAACGCGCAATATTACGCCGATTCTCCTGTTCTTCCAGTTGAATTCTTTGGTAGACTCTATCAAATTCCTCTTCTCTGCGTATACCGAAAACATGATCAAAGTCTTCAAGGTCCGACATCTTGGATAAGTTTCAAACTACATCGGTTCCCTTCGGGATTTTCACATAAGTTTATATCTTGAGCTACGATCTTAAGGTACCTTGTCAGGTAGCTTACAATTATTACCGCGTGAATAGATTTCTGAGTAAGAAAAATGTGTTTGAATAAAACTTTATCAGCAGAGAACGCCTTTTACTGTCTAATGCATTCAAACATTCGACCCTACAGGTAGAGAATGACTTTTATGGTCTAATGCGTTCATAGATTCGAGCCTACATTGTCTTATATGCTCAAAGGTAAAATCATTATTTGACCAATGATAATGCAGTCATGCATCTGTTTTGTTTACATTACAACTGGAATTTAGCTCAGAATTGGTATAATCGGAAGTTTGCTCAGTAGAAATTTGTAAAATACAGTCAAGTACTCAAGACAATCTCTATTTCTTTATATGTGCTGTTTCTTGAACTTCGGTTAGAAGCAAATAGTGTTTGAGATTATTGAATTGCAGAATGATGATGATCTGAAATCAAATGAAAAACCAATTCTGGAGGACCTTGCTCAGCTTATTGCATTGATAATGCAGCACCTACCTGAAGATCACCAGGAATATCAACTAGCCCTCTACATGGTGGAAGCTGTTCAGGCATTCATAAATGCAGACGCTACGTGACCTATATCCCCATGATAAATTCAGGAATTTTTTTGGCTGTGCTACAGATTATAGACACACATTATTGCGACCATTGTTGTTTCTTTTATATTTCAGTTTGCGGTAAACAACTTAAAATACCTTTAGCACTGTCTATAGTAAATGAAACATAAGACAGCTGGAAATGCCATTCTCTGCGAATTTTATCTAATTTAATATTAATTTACTACACCTTTCTATGTGAATATTTTAATATTTTTTTGTTAATTCTAGCTGTATGATTTTCAGATGAATATAAGAGCCAATTTAGTAATTTTTTCTGATTGAACTGAAATTACAGTGGTGTGATTATAATTATTTTTTTTTTTTACTGATTAAATCAAAACCATGCCATAATAGATGAATTGGAATCTTATTTTTCCCTTTAAAATTCAGAAAATAAAATTCCACATTTCATGGATACTGGGATATCAAATAACTAACAAAAATTGTGATGGTATTAAAATTGTTAAGTTGAATACTTGCTCATGTTAAAGTCAAGTTTTTAATGAATAATTAATAAAAACTGAGTTGTATCTCACCTCATATTTTATGTTCTTCAAGCATGAAACTGTTGTTTCTGGAGGCATCCTTCTTATCTTCAGCCATCCCTGGTAAAATATTAATCTTCAAAGCTGCCAATCTGATGTTGATTTGATGAACTTTGAGATCAAATCTTGTTTGCTGGGAATTTCAAAATTCATGGATCTATATTTGTTCTTCTGAATGTATATCTTTTCCCAAACTGTTAAATCCAAGGATCTTTCCAAATATTTTATAAGTTTAGCTCCTTTTTTCAATTTTACTTTCTTGCAAGATCAGTATATATACGAAAAAGAGACAATTGCTGAATAACAGCAAATGAGATGCAATTTATGTGCCATACAGCAGCCTATACAAAGTAGGGCCATAAAAGAAATGAAGAAATGATGGAAGAGTTGAGTGTAGAACCCATTCTACATCATATTCCAAACTACCAGAACAACTGGAAAGCCTATCTTCAATGATTGCCATCTCACAGAATTCCAAAAGCTATGCTTCGTTACTATCCTCAAGGCAAAAGATCACTGGGATGTCAAAAAAAGTGCTGGATGGAAAATTCCACTTTGAGACCGTAACAGGCCACATTGCCTAATACTTGCATGGATGATGATTATGGACTTTTTAGCAAACTATAAGCTGCAATTGCTGATTGTTTAATTTCAATTGAAAATTACATGAATTTTGAAGTTCATCAAATCAGCACCAGATATCAGCTTTGAAGATGAATATGTAAACCAGGGTTCAACAGTTGTGATTATGGCTTAAGATGGGAGGGATGCCTTCAGAAAACACAGTTCCGTGCTGTAGAACATGAAACAGAAGTGAAATATGATGTAGTTTTTATTAATTATTAACTTGAAAACCTCATAATGTTATTTCCCATAATTCATTTATAAAAGTTTTTATATGTTAATATATGAAACCCTGAATGTGTTTGATTCTTCCATATGAAATATTTTCATGGGCCAATTATATTAGACAACAAACCGTTTGTCCGTAAACTGAATGGTTTAATCCGAGGCAGTGGATGAGAGGAGATTTTTTTCTTACTTGTTCATATCTATACTGATCCTCTTTGGACCTTCTCTAAAATGAATAATGGGAACTCTCCTGGGAGTAAAGTTGGCCAGAGCATAGAGCTAACCACCAGACTTTTTCCCATGTTGTTTGGCTAACAAATATAAATCTTTCCATCCATGTCTGTCATGGATCTTCTTAATGAGGTACCAGTATCTTATAAAATATATTTAACGACATATTCACTGATAATGGTAAATGGGATTCTGCACTGGAGAAACCAGACATAATGCTTAAATAATACAGTGAGTTTTAAGTTAATTTCCATCTCTACATATTGATGACTCAGTAATTTATTAGTTACTAGCTGATATCTGGAATGCGCTTCTATGTCTAAATAAATTAAATGTGTTTTTATGTTTAGTTGAATAAGTAATAGAAAAATAATTATAAATTTGTATCATAATTATTTTTAGATACCCCATGTTGATTACCTAGCATTGCCCGGGAATGTACTTATCCTGATCTTCTTGGCATCAATGAGCTGAAGAACAAAAATGGTTATTTTGAGTTATCCGTAAAAGAGACATATGCTGCCATGGACTTTTTTGTAGAATTTTTTTGAGATATTCAGTTCTGTTTCCATTAATTTGGTATACGGTATTTGTTTGGTTTAGACAGCATATGTGATTTAAGCATCCAAAAAACAACTTTTTTGAAGCAAAAGTGCACCTTTTTTTTTTAGCTCCGACCCTACAATACATTTGGTAATATGTTATATAAGTTAATTGTCCCAGAAAAATTCTCTAAATGATGAAGAAAAACCCATTCAAATCGGTCAAGTAGTTTTTGATTCCATTTAGGACAGACAGACTCACACTCATTTTTATGTATAAATATAAAACACATTTGACTTGGCAGCATTTTATTACTTTTAAATGTCACTTGAATTATCATTGAGGTTACTATATAAAAGGTAGTTGAGATTTCAATAATCCTCAACTATGAAAAAACTTTGTTGTAGGCTTTTCGGAACATGTTCCATCTTCATCTGTTGAAAAAATGCTATCTGTTTTGCAGCAGGCTTAGGTAATGCGCGAGGGTCTCTTCAGGGCATTTTTTTTTTACTAGATTAAGCTTATTTCTGGGTTCTACCGGTGTGAGGGACAAGGAATTCGATGATCAGTAACAATGAGTTATGTAAGTAATTAAAAAGGGTTTATTTTGTTAACCTCTTATGAACAACACAATCTTCACAAACAAATTCATAATATCTTGTAGACTACTTGAGCAAATCAAGACTTCCCTAGTATATTTACGTACGATAGATTTATTCACACTTTTAGGTAATAATATGGGAGCAACTGGCTCCTCTGAATACTCGTAATATGATAAATTAGCCCACTTTGTTTTCTTAAGAGAGCTACTGGCCCCACTCTGTGATCGTATGTACTCGTATGGGAGCTACTGGCCACACTCTGTTAACAATAACATATCTTGGCCTTTTATATTCATTTCCCAAGGAAGTTTTAAAATTGGCTCAAGTATTCCTTTTAACAAAATTTATTGTTTTGCAAATCTGACCATATTCAACACGTCAATCAAATTTACACTTTTATAATAAACATTAGTTTCACTTCGCTAGGTACATGTACCTGCCAACCCTTGAGTTACCGTTAACCACTGTGTAACAACAGCTTATTGTGTGGTCCCAAATAAATTTTAATTCTAGGAAGAACCCCTGCTATAGTTTTCAGTTATTATTCTATACAGTGATCTTAACCTTCTGTTTAGAATAATAACCAAAAAACATATAGTATAGTACTTCTTCAACAGCTGAAGATGGAACTTGTTCCGAAAAACCTACAACAAAGCTTTTTAACTGAAGTTTTACATAATTGAGGACAACTGAGATCTCAGTTACAAATATTAAGGTTTCAATACCTGTCCTTGCAATGTTGAACAGTTGGAATTCTCAGTTTCCAACTGTACAGGATTGTAATTAATTCAAAAACAGATTAGTATGTGTTCTTTAAAAAGAGCTTTTATTTTCTGGTTCAGTCTAATTCTCACATTTGTATGTTAAGTGTTTGTGTCCACCGCTGTCGTCTCGAGGTAGTATGCTATCTTGTCACGCAGTGAGCCCAGGTTCAATCCCCGGTCGGGACTAGTTTCCTGGGTGAGGTTTTTTTTGGGGTTTTTCTTCACCTCTAAGACAAATGTTAGGAAACTTTAAGGCCCAAATGATCCCCAAACACCATCTGGCCATCATTATCATATTCGCCTCATTAGATTAAGTTTAGTTTAAGGCCTCTCCTGGCGCATCATTATCACCTTTCATATCATTGGGGCAGCTTAACCCCGCCTTCCAGGTGTTCCAACTCAGAAGTGGGTTACAAGTAAGTCATGTCAGGAGAGAATACCAAGAATGTCCAAATGACAACCTGGTGGCATAAAAAAATGTAAGATATTGTACACATATGACACAGCTAGTACTGAAGGTTTAAAAATTCTTCATAAAACATAAATTTATTAAGAGTTTGAATTGATAATATGCAAGTCACCTACTTGGAATTTGTTTTGGCAGACATCATTACCATTTTCAGTCAGAAACCGACTGCTGAGTAGACTTTCGGAAGTCTGTCCTCTGGTTTAGGGCAGACAAAAATGATTTAAATGTGAAGTTCATTTGTCCAACCCCAGAGAGAGAGAGAATACACAAGACATTCAACATTCAACTCGACATTGATTAAAATTGGTGGGGAATCTGCAGAAACATATTCCAGGTGAGAGAACAGAATATAAGTTGTGATGTATATTATACATTCAATTTCTTGATATGTTATCTTATTGTGTTACTTTCTATGAATTTTGATAATAAAATTAATTTATTAATTACAATAAGCAATCCTCTAAATGAAGTTATGTAAATATCAAACATAGTTGATTATTCAGTATAATGAAATATAAAATTTGAGACAGTTTTGTTAAATTAAAATATAAGTTTCAGAAGTCATTTTCCTTCATTGTCAATCTTTTCTACCACCAGAATCAGCAAATATCCTACCAATTCTTCCCTCTGGTATCTATAAGGTAAACTTCTCACCATCATCAATAACAAGGATTAAGCCCAATGGCCTGTTCCAATCTCATTACAGGTCGAATTGGTTCTTCCATCTCTTCAATGGTCTTCCCCACATTCTTCTCCCTTTTGGTTTATAATTATACATTCTTCTTGGTATGCGCTGTTCATTCATTCGTAATACGTGCTGAAGATAAGCATTTTGATAATATTTTATTCTTTCACAGAGATTAAATATTATATTAAGTTCTGTTCTTATATGATGTTTTTATTATTGATTTAACATTTCTCACTGAAAGAAAAATTATATTTGAAGAGAAAAATTTTCGCCCAGACCGAGACTTGAACCAGTCCCGGGTTCGAGTCTCGGTCTAGGCGAAAATGTTTCTCTTCAAATATAATTTATCTTTCAGTGAGAAATGTTAAATCAATAATAAAAACATCATTAGAAGCCTTACTAGCTTTATAAAGTAATGTTAAATTCCCAATAAATGTCTTCTTAACTAAGAAGCCGCCATTTGCAAAGATATAAGCAATGGTTTCAAAAGCATTTGGCGATAGGGAATTACAACGTATATAAGAGAAAAATTTGCGTCTATATCGTAACTCGCCTCGGTAGCTCAGTTGGTAGAGCACTTGGCCCGGAAAGCCAAGGGTCCCGGGTTCGAGTCTCGGTCTAGGCGAAAATTTTTCTCTTCAAATATAATTTATCTGTTCTTATATCTTCGTTTTTCTTTTTATCGGTCCTTTGGTATCCTGCTATTGCTCTCAACATCTTCATTTCAGCAGCCTCTATTTGTTTACTATCTACAAGGTAAACTTCTTGATTGAGAATTACCAATGTGAAGGATTTTATATTTTCATTAATATTTAAAGGAAAGAGGGAGAAGTTATATAGTATTCTGCTGGAGTTTGGAATTTCTAAAAAGTTAGTTAGACTTATACAAATGTGTCTAAATGGCACAAAGAGTTGGGTGCATGTAAGCAAACAGTTTTCAGATATTTTTGAAATCCACAATGGGTTGAAGCAAGGAGATGCACTATCTCCTCTATTATATAATTTTGTACTAGAGCATGCCATCAAATCTCTAGAGGATGAAGAAGGCTTACAACTCAATGGTATTAATAAGCTGTTAGTTTATGCTGATGATGTAGTATTGTTGGCCGATAGCGAGGAAATACTAAAGAACAACACGCACACACTATTGAGTAACACTAAGAAATTAGGACTGGAAGTAAATATCAATAAAACTAAATATATAGTCACACATAGAAATAAATACATTATATGATGGAAATGGACAGGTAATGACATATGAGAGAAATTTTGAGGAAGTAGCTGAATTCAAATACCTAGGAACAACAATCACAAATAGGAATGAGATATACAAAGAAATTAAACATAGGCTCAATTCTGGAAATGCATGCTATTATGCATTACAAAGACTCTTGACGTCCCAACTTTCAAAAATGTTAAACTGTTAATATATAAAACTATTATTCTACCAGTTATATTATATGGATGCAAAACATGGACTCTTACTTTAAGGGAGGAAAGGAGATTACGAGTATTTGAGAATAAAGTTCTTAGGAAAATTTTTGAATCAAAGAGAGATGGACAGACAGGTGAATGGAGAAGAGTACATAACAGTGAACTACATGGTCTTTATAGGAAGCCAGGTATAATAAGAACAGTTAAGTCTCATAGACTGTGATGGGCAGGACATGTGGTACGAATTGGGAATGAAAGATGTGCATGGAAGCTTCTTGTAGGGAAACCAGAGGGAAAATGCCCAGTTGGTAGACCAAGAATGAGGTGGAAGAATAACAATAATTATGATTTGAGGGAAGTAGATTATACAGGAAAATTTGGAAAACATTAACTCAGGATAGGGATGTATGGAGAGCGGCTATAAACCTATGGGTTAGATAGTGCCAGTTAGTTAGTGGCACTATGAGGTTTATTTTAATTAATAATTGAGTTGTTTACTTTTTAGGAATTAACACTATGAGGAATTGTTTATTTAAGTAAAATTTTGTTACCTCACCTCATAATATTCTTGTTCTTAAACTAGTTTTGGGTCCTTCTTCAGTTCCATCATCAGTATTTTCATGACCATTGTTATGTTGTCCTGAAGAGCTCCTCTTGATTCCTTTGTTGGTAGATTGAGGAACCTCGAAATCAAATAATTTTCCCTGGGAATTTCAAAGTTCATTAATTTCTCCTTTCCGTATTTTGAATGTAGATTTTTTTCCCAAACTGTGAGTTTTTATGGTTTTTCTCTTTGTTTTCATAATTTAGCCTTTCTATCAATTATATTTTTCTGACCATGCATGGGCTGCTATTGCAGATTTTTCTACTTCCCCATTCTAGACATTCCTGAGATGTTATTTCACTCTGGTTTTTAAATTTCTCTTTGCTTTCCTATGTACACTTTCTCACATTCTCCACATTTGATCTGATAAATCCCTGATAAATTTTCTTCTTCTATTTTCTCATTTTTGTTGGATCTAACAATATTATGTAAATAGAAATTATCATGTTTCCCATTATTGTGATAATTTTCAGAATTTTCAACACTTTCAAAATCTAGGTTTTGAGTAGGAAGTATAAAGCTCTATATATATATATATATATATGATTAACAAAGTTTTCTTGGGTTTTCTGCATCATGGATTCATTTGGCCTCTGGCCATTGATTCCGGCATTTCGGCATGATCCCACATGACATCATTCCTTGATAATGGCTTATGGGATCATGCCAAAATGTCGGAATCAGTGGCCAGAGGCTGAACTTGAATACATGACATGGAAAACCCAAGAAAACTTTCTTAATCATACTTATATCCGCAAAAATATCCAATATATATATATATATATATATATATATATATATAGAGAGAGAGAGAGAGAGAGAGAGAGAGAGAGAGAGAGAGCAATATATTTATGGAATTAAGTTTATAAGGGATTAATTTTCGAATGAGTTGCAGACTAAAATTATAAAAATCACTATATTTGATAAAATTTTACATATAAAATCCTTATGTTAGCATCTGAAAAAAGTCTGGACATTTTTTCATACTTCCTGTTGTCATAGAAACCTAAAATTCATTGATCCCTGAGCTTGATAAGAAAAATCCAAAATTCGGACATATGTTAATGAATACCATAAATATTATCATTAAACAAATTTTTAGATAATAAAGTGCTTGTTATTTGATTGACTGGTGGCAAGCTTTTAACATCCAACCCTTGAGTGAAAATACTCTTTGGTTTTGCTATATTAAAAATAAGGCTCCCTTGCTCATCCAGCCTTTTAACAATTTGTATCTGATTTCAAGATTAATGATAATTAAATAAATCACCTCACATCACTTTTCTCCAGTATATCGGAATTACCATAGTCTGAGAGAAATATATACAAATAAGAAGCCATCTAACAAAAGACAACTTATATATGAGGCGCTCAGAATACAAGTGGTGTAATCCTAGTACTGGCTTTATAATATAATGTAAAATTCCCAAACAAATGTCTTCTTAATAAAGAAGCCGCCATTTGCAAGATAAAAGCAAAGGTTTCATAGCATTTGGTGCACGGGAATTAACAGCATATATGAGAGAAGAATTTGCATTTAGATTAGAACTTGCTCAGGTGGCTGACTCGGTTAGAGCATTCACCTAGAGTGCAAAAGGTCCTGGGTTTAAGTCCCGGTCTCAGCGTATAATTTTCTCTTCAAATATTATTTATCCTAAAGTCTGTTTTTTGTGATATTGAGAGTTAAAGGTATATGTGAATTAAAAAATCAGCGTATATTTTACAAATCAAAATTTGGTTTATTTGTAAAAGTAACATACTTTTTCACTTATTCCATGTGAATTTGAGGACATAGAATAAACATTTGAAATTAGAATAATGTTTTAAATTTAAAAAAAAAAATTGGACTTCCTTCTGTTGTCTACTGAAATAATTATTATACAAAATTTAAATGCTTCTTAAAAAAAAGTGACTTTGCTTGACCATTTCTTGAATGTGTCTTATTTTTTATTTCCTTACACATTCATCAAATATAGAACAATTCATCATTGTCATCAGCTTCTACATCATTATTTCAAGTAAGCTACAAGGGTGGATCAAATATAAACCGGAATTTGTATCTGGAGGCTCTGGTAGCGAACTGCAAAGGTTGCGGTTTGGAGGGAAGTTGGTGGGGGTGTCTAGAGTAGGGATCTTGATGTGTCGCACTCCGAAGAGCGGCTGCTTGCTTCAGTACGCCATGAGCGAGCAAGAGGTACACACGTCTGTTGCGCAACACATTATTATTAAGTTTTTGGCGAAAGAAGGCACTAAACCTTCTGAAATTTTGAGAAGGCTCCATGTGCAGTTCGGGGAAGCAACCCTATCAAAGACGCAGGTGTATGATTGGGCCAAAAAAAATTTTAGCGGGCCGGGATTCAGTGGAAAATGAGCCCCACCAAAGACGGAAACAAACAAGCATCACTGCAGACAACATTTGTGCTGTACGGGACCTTATTGAGGAGGATTGGTGCGTAACAATTTCTGGAATTGCTTCACACGTTGGAATAAGTTTCAGAAGTGTTCAAGCCATCGTCAGTGATGGACTCAAATTCCGAAAATTGTCTGACAGGTGGGTTCTTCGGCTCCTCAGCCAGGAACAAAAAAATTGACAAAAAAACTGACGAAAATGCATTGGACACCTCTGGAACATCCTCCTTACAGTCCAGATTTGTCACCCTGTGACTACCATTTGTTTGGGCCACTGAAAGAAGACCTGGGAGGAAGGTGGTTTGGTGACAATGCAGCAGTAGACGAGTTCGTGTGCAACTGGCTGACTATACGTCATCCCTCATTCTTCAAGGACGGCATCAAAAAGTTGCCAACTCGATGGTAGATGGCAAATGTGCGTTGGAAATGCAGGAGACTATGTAGAAAAATGAGGTGGTGGTTTTGTAATTTTTTGTTAATTCAATAAAATTGTAAACAATAATTCCGGTTTATATTTGATTCACCCTCGTATGATTGGAAGAAAGTAATTTAATTCCATATTCCCATGTACTTTAATACTGGGAAGACACTTTAAGAAAGCGTGGTGGATGGGAGGAATGAAAGACAGCAAATCCAACAAATACTTCTTCTTAGCATTAGTAACTTCATGAAGCTGGGTTTACAGACGATCTTGTTTTGATAACTGTTGCGCTGGTCTTCCTTTTCCAAATTAACTTCATAGAACTCTATGTCCGGATGAAGTCTGGTTTTATATTTGAGTGAAAATATACTTCTTTTTTTCATACCTTAGCCATCACATTTCTAGTCAATTAACATTGTGGCCATCAACAGTTTTCTTTCTATTCACAATAACTTCTTCCAATTTCTTGGTTGGCAACAAGTCACTATGTTTCATTTAAACTATTTTGAAAGAATGCTTTCCTACACGATGTCTTGTGAATAAATATGTGTAACTTTCCTACACTTTGCTTCTATCAAGCCAAAATCTGTGTCATTAGACCTTACACTAAATTCGTGTATAACTTCAATGTCCATACCAGGGGTATGTAGTAGGTTTCTCAGTGCAAGTGCCATTTTTATATTCCGATTCTGTCCATTGCAGCTGTCGGAATACAAGATCACATGCTTATAATGTTTTGCATGTTCTTTTAGATGTTTCACTACGCAAGATGAAAGATTATGTGATCCTCTTCCCCCTACAGTTTCATTCCAAATGTACATAAAACCATTATTTTTATTGAATGAATGCACTCCAAAGTTGTAAATATGTTATTTTACCTTCATTTTCTCTTATTCTTTTTTCCTATCCATAGTAATTATGAGCTCGTGTAATAGAACATCAAGAACATGGAGTGTGGACTTGCTTCACTCAATTTCTGAATTAATAAACATTTGAGCAGTTCTTTTACATTTTCTTTGATACTTTTTAGTAAGATAAGTCTTCACAACAAGTTACTGGCCTGAAATGAGCAAGCCCTGTGGTGGGGTTGCCACCTTAGGCCTCTGGACAGGCACGATTATGATACAGCATTTCATCTGTATCTTGATAGAACGGTTATACCGCCATGACTCGGTCCCCAGAGCCCTGTTTGTTTTAGGCAGGTTGCACCACGAGCAGGTGGGGTTAGGATTTAGATAGAGGTTATATGGAATGCACTTCACTATCTTTTGCAATCCTTTGGCAAACCCTTCAAACTTTAGATTGAGACCATAACAGACCCCTAGGTCTATCACATGAAAGGAAGAAGAAGAAGAAACATCTGATTCAATGGTCATGTAAAGTGCTGGGAATTGAAGACGTACAACTCAACTATGGACTTCATTCACTAGTCTTCAAAAGTACTATATTGTAGAGTATAACAAGACTCTAATATAAAACAAAATTGTTTTTGTACTTACACCACTTGTATTCGTAGTGCCTTATATTTGTATTTAATAAGTGGCTACAATGATACTAATTTTCCTTATATAACATCATTAACGTGACCAACATTCTTGTGATCAGAGTTTCTAACTACAGTTCATGAGGTCCCAGGTTTGATTCCTGCTCAGACCACAGGAATTTTTCCTTAAAGAGAGTTATTCCTGTGGTCACTTATGGCCTGGAATTTAGGTTAAGTTTAGTTCTAAGGACTCTGTTATGCTTTAACATTTAAACCCAACATATTATTGAATAATGTAACTCTGCCTTCCAGATGCTCCAAACCATCCTCAGAAGTAGGTTACAATTCTACCAATGCCAGAAATTCTATAAGGCAAATGCATTGGGAAAAAAAAAAATCATTAATATGTTTGTTTAATTACATCTGTTTTAATATTTGAAAGAAAAATTATATGCTCAGACTGGGGCTTGAACCCAGGACCTTTGGTTTTCTAGGCCAGTACTCTACCGACTAAGCTACCTGAGCAAGTTCCAAGCTAAATGCAAATTTTTCTCTTATATACACTGTTATTTCTCATGCACCAGTTTGAGCGTATAATTTTTCTCTTCAAATATGATGTATCCATCATTGAGATGTATGAAATGAATAATAAAAACATCTGTTTTAATATTAATCTATGATAAAAGTAATCATGATATTGAAAAATGCAAAGGAAGAAACTCGTTTAATTCCATGTTCCCTGTATACTATTCAACCACATCTGCTAGGAATTTCTGATTTAGAGATAGGAATTATCTTTGCCACTCTTTGTCGTTTACAGTACCACTTACTCTATTGAGTGCTATGTTATAAAGCAGTGGAAGGAAGAGAAGTTGTATAATGTACTTTTGAAATGTTCTAATATCTTAAGTGTGTCAAAAACCAAATTAATAATTATCAATATTTTTATATCAAACAAAACAAGACCAATGTAATAAAGACAAAGACAAAAAAATGGAATATTTTAGTAAAGAAGCCAGATATTATTCCAGAAATTCCACGTAAAACTACAGTAGCAAAATTTAGACTGCTTACAGAACATGACTATTTGGCCAAACATTTATATAAAATAGGAATCTACACGAATCCAAATTGTCCTCTATGCAACAAAGACGAAGAAATGAACGAAGAACATCTACAAACCTGTGAAGTATTACCTGTTGGATCCACCATAGAGAAATATTGGAGAGCAAGAACACTAATGGCTTCGTTGCCAAGGCCCAGCATTTAAAAACATCGACAACAGCATATTTTTTTTAAAATTATCACTCACACTGAAGGACAAAAATTAATATTTGAAGAGAGAAATTCTTGCCCAAACCAGAGACCTTGGTTCAAATCCCAGTTTAGGCTAAAATTTTTATCTTCTATTACCAAAAGAGCAATATGTCAACCAAAAACATTCTCAAAACTACAATTTTCTTTGACGTTAGTGCCAAGTACTTTCTCTTGTGCTGTGAGGTTTACCTTGGTATAATAATACAGTATGAAAATTAGGCTATTGCTACTATAAAGTAATTTCTATGTAAAAATGTTTTTGAGAAAATTATACATTTCACAACCCAAAATTAATAAGACATTCTGGCTATAATTACTTCTTAGAATTTATAAGGACCAGTATTAACATATGGTAGTGAAGCATGGACAATATGAAGAAGTGATGAAAGCCAAATAACAGCAAATGAGATGTGATTTATGCGCCGTACAGCAGGCTACACAAAGTGGGACCATAAAAGAAATGAAATTATGGAAAAGTTGGATGTAGAACCCATTCTTCACCATATACAAAACTACCAGAACAACTGGAAAGCCCATCTTCAACGAATGCCGTCTCATAGAATTCCAAAAGCCATACTTCGCTACTGCCCCCAAGGCAAAAGATCGCTGGATGGAAAATTCCTCTTTGAGACCGTAACAGGCCACATGGCCTAATACTTGCATGGATGATGATGATGATGATGATGATGAATTTATTTTTAAAAATCTATTCTATTGAGTAACACTAAGAAATTGGGTCTGGAATTAAACATCAATAAATCTAAATATATGGCCATACATAGAAAGATATTATGTAATGGAAATGTACAGTTAATGACAAAAGAGGGAAATTTTGAAGAAGTGGCTGAATTAAAATACTTAGGAACAATATTTACAAACAAGAATGAAATGCACAAGAAATTAAACATAGCCTCAATTCTGGAAATGCATGCTATTATGCATTACTGGAATTTTGGTCATCCCAACTTTCCTTAATAAAAAGTTAAATTGAAAATATATAAAGCTGTTATTCTGCCAGTTTATTATGGATGCATAACATGAACCCATCACTTTAAAGGAGGAGAAAAGATTATGAATATTTGAGAATAAAGTTCTTAGGAAAAATTTTGGACCAAAGAGAGATGAACAGACAGGTGAATGGAGAAGACTATATAACAGTGAGCTACATGATCTTTATGGGAAATCAGATGTAATAAAAACAGTTAAGTCTCATAGACTGCAATTGTCAGGACATGTGGCATGAAAGGGAAATGAAAGAAAGACATGGAATCTTCTTGTAAGAAAACCAAAGAGAAAGGTCCCAGTAGGTAGGCCAAGAATGAGATGTATGAATAACATTTGCCATGATTTGAGGAAGGTAAATTATACAGGGGATGACTAGAAAAATCTCAGGATTTGGATGTATGGAGAGCTTATGTCCATGTGGCCATAAACCAACACATTTGATAGTGGCAGTAAGTTAGTTATGCACTTATACTACTGCATTCTGTATATCTGTTCACAATTCTCTCACATTATTTTGTATTTAAAACTGTTAAAAATTGTATTTAATTATGTATACTCTTTTGATGGAGAGCTAATTTTTTTTTTTGTAAATTAAACATATGATTCACTAATTAAGACATTTGTCTGCACATTCTTACCTCTTATGGTTATCTTTGTCGAACATACATATTTCAAGGCTTCTGAGCCCCATCATCAGCGATTACAGACTGAATTTTCTCAAGTTGTCGGCCCTGATTCTTTATTCCTGCTCTCTCTGCCTCAGGTCCAATGAATAAAATTATAATAAAACTAATTTTAAAGAATTATGAAATTCCCAGAGAAAGGAACCTCATAGTAAATTCATTGGACCAGAGGCAGAGAGAGCAGGAATTAAGAATCAGGGCCGACAACTTGAGAAAATTCAGTCTGTAATCGCTGATAATGGGGCTCAGAAGCCTTGAAACTTATGTTCAACAAAAACAACCATAAGAGGTAAGAATGTGCAGACAAATGTCTTAATTACACTGGCCAACAAAATTTGAACTTTTTTATGTTACAAGGGAGAAAATGTGTGTTTCTAACTTACTTTTTTGTGCTGATTTCAAATCTTTTTACGGAACTTTTCCATCACCCAGGGTTTTCGAGTAATCACATGAAAAACATTTTTCGTGTCTATACATTACAATTTATTATATCTTAGCTGAAATTATATTTGCTCACCCAAAATGTATGTGAATTGGATTTTCGGCTGTACTTCGCTTTAGGAATATCCCTCTTCAGAGTCCAGCAGTAGTCTGCTAACATATTTGGACACCATTTACCCTGATAGCGCCTTTCCATTTCCGCGATGTCCTGGTGGAAGTGCTCCCCGTGTTCGTCGCTCACAGCCCCTAGATTTTCAGGGAAGAAATCAAGATGGGAGTGCAGAAAGTGAATTTTCAAAGACATATTACATCCCATTATCTTGTAGTTCTCAATCATCTCATTGACAAGTTCTCTGTAGTTATCAGACCTGAAGTTCCCCAGAAAATTTGAGACAACATTTTTGAAAGATTACCATGCAGCTGCTTCTTGCATATTTAACTTGTTCTGAAACTGCGTATCTTTCATCAGTTCCTTTATTTGAGGGCCAACAAATATCCCTTCTTTCAATTTAGCTTCACTGATCCTTGGAAATTTATTTTTGAGGAAGAGAAATGCACTGCCATCACGATCCATTGCTTTCACAAAATTTTTAATCAAGCCTAGTTTAATATGTAGTGGAGGCAATAAGATTTTTTCAGAACGTACAAGTGGTTGGTGAAGAACATTTTCTTGTCCTGGATTAAGTGACTCTCTCTTTGGCCAGTTCTTTTTAATATAATGATTACTTCTATCTCTGCTATTCCACTTGCACAAGAAGCAGCAAAATTTAGTATAGCCAAGCTGTAATCCAAGTAAGATGGCTATAACTTTCAAATCCCCACATATCTGCCAAGAAAAATTGTCATACTTTATAGCGGATAGTAAGAGCTTCATATTCTCGTAATTTTCCTTCATACCAACTGCATGGGCTAAAGGAATGGATGGATATATGTTTCCATTATGTAGTAACACTCCTTTCAAACTTGTTTTCGAGGAGTCTATGAATAAACGCCA
Organism: Diploptera punctata; assembly: GCA_030220185.1. Lineage (NCBI taxonomy): Eukaryota > Metazoa > Arthropoda > Insecta > Blattodea > Blaberidae > Diploptera > Diploptera punctata. The sequence continues at coordinate 1,110,914 of JASPKZ010000038.1, read as the reverse complement.
ATCCTCAGATTTATGCTCAACACCCAGTGACTGGAACAAATTCTCAACATCATTGCAGAAAACTAGGTCCTTCTCTTTAGAAAAGAAATCCTCAAATTCCTTTTGGCGATTGCGGAAAAAAGTTACTTTGGTGTCATCCTGCAGTAGCTTCCATCCTTTCAATCTTGAAGCAAGTAATTCTGCCTTGCTTTTACTTAAACCAAGATCCCGAACCAAATCATTTAAATCCTCCTGTGTTAGAAAGTGAGTTTCATTTATAGCATCATCTTCCGCAAAATCTGAATCATTCTGTAAATCCTGAACATCAGAAAGTTCTTCAATCATTGTTATGTGATCTGGTGGAATTGGTATGGGTAAACCTGGCCCATGAAGTACCGGTCGAATTGCTGAATCTAACATTGGATATTTAACGGTGTGTCTTGACTTGGAAGTTATTCCAGATATATTTGTCAAGCAGAAGTAGCAGTCTGTCAAATGATCCTTAGGTTCGCGCCATATCATTGGGACTGCGAAAGGCATATGACGGGATCCTTTCAACCAGCCAGTTAATAGTGTTACACATTTGGTACAACAGATTTCCGGGGCCCATATCTTGTTCTGGTCTATTTTGTTGTTAAAATAACAGTGATAAGCTCTTCTTATTAGAGGAGTAAACTTTCGCTTCTGTGCTTTGAAAGTGAGCTCACCACACACGAAACAGAAGTTGTTTCTATCGTTAACACACTTTCGAGACATATTTCTTATACAAATACAATTTTACTCTTCTCTTTACAATACACTACAATACAATACACTACTTAGTCTTTACAATACACTTCTATCACAATTCACTTGACTACGGAAGTGAGCACAGAATTAGCTTCTTTCTTTTAAGAAAGCTTCTATTCAACTGCGAACTTAAAACATACAATCACAGTTTTGTAGGAGAATGTCATTGTTGTAAGTTATGAATTCAAGGCAACAATCGCAAAACATTATAAGTCCATTGTTGGCACAATGAAATTAAATATAAATGTAAAATAATCCTTCTAATCATCATGTTATATACCAAAAATGCTAATAAATAGGAAAATAATTATTTTCAAAATTACAAAAAAATGGTGGGTGATGGAAAATTTCTGACTTCATTTTTGGAATCAGCAGATGAAAATACATAAGAATCGCCCAAAATCTTTTATGTAACAAAATCACTGTTGACCAGTGTTATTAAACAAACCTTTTAATACCAATGAATCTCACAATATGGGAAAAAAATCTATAAACAGAAGAACAAGGAGAAAATTATCATCATCATCTGCCTTTCAAGTATTAGGCCCAGTGGCCCGTTACAGTCTCCCACCATCTCCGAAAAGGTCGACCCACAGATCTTCTGCCTCGAGGAATGTAGTGAAGAATTTGTTTTGGTATTCTATGACGATCCATGCGCTGAATATGGGCTAGCCAATTGTTTCTATATTCTTGGAGGTATTCAGATATAGGTACGATGTTTAACTCTCTGGCTATTGTTGAATTTCTTTGGTGGTCTAGAAGGCTATAACCTGCAGTTCGTTGCAGAAATTTCATCTCCGTGGCTGTAATATGACGATCATCCTGAGTTCTGATGGTCCAAGCTTCACTGCCATAACAGATTATGGGTCTAGCGAGAATTTTATAGATTTTCATTCTTGTGTGAAAATTTTATGGACTTTGAAATTCCCGGAGAAAGGAGCCTCATTACCATGTTCTTTGGAACACAGATCCTGGGTCGACAACTTGAAGAAAAGAAAAAAACCAGTTTGTGACAAGCTGAAGATGTAGCAATAAGCTTTGAAACAATCTTTCAACAACAAAAATAATATGAGGTAAGAATGTTAAAAAATACAAACTCAATTATTAAATTAAACCTCATAATGTTACTTCCTAATGATTTTAAAATTAAAAAAAAACTCTTAATGTCACTTCCTGTGGTATTTTAAATATGATTCACTATTTGTATGGAATGAAGGTATATTTTTTTGGCATTTGCATTTCAGTACATTAGAACAAAATTAGAATAATTAGGGTATACTGTACAGCTGTACATATTCATAAAAAATGAACTAATAGTAATAAGTTGAATTAATAGGATGCACATGAAATTAGATATAATTCTAGTAAAATTAAAATTGTTAATATATTGTGTTTTTATGAAGGAAGATTATTACAGTTTTGAGAGTTATAAATGCACAGTGTGAGATGTTTTATGTGATTGCAGTTGGAAGGTGTTCTTGTAAAAATGACACAAAGTGTGAAATTGAATTTATTTTTATGTTACACAATTTTTAGTTGTAATTTGGGTGCAAATTCAGTTTCAGACCGAACAGTTTATTCAACATAGACAAGATTTTCATCCATTTCAAATCATAAAATATACATTTGAAGCGAGTGTGGGGAAAAAGTAAAATTCAATATGCTATTAAGGTAGAATATTTTTTATGAGGTGAGTGATAAAAAATATTCTACCTTAATGAATATACCTCATAGTGAGAATTCCTAAAATAAGTAATTTTCAATATGCTAATTAGAATTAAATGAATTGTGAGTTCTTCTTACCTCATACTTTGTTTTTTTTTTAAACACAGCACTGCAGTATCAGTGACCATCATCACCATCCTCAGCTGTTTTCATGACTGTGCTGTGTTTAAAAAAACAGAAGTATGAGGTAAGAATAACTCACGATTCATTTAATTCTTATTAATAAAACCTCCTAATGTTAAAAATTTCCAAATTTATTATATAAAATTTAATATGCTACTTCATGAAAGTAGAGGTTTGCAGTTCAAGTTCAGCTCATTTGAATTTTTTTTTTTGCAATTATAGCCAACAGACTCCTAGTTTATAATGTAAAATATACAAGTGATCCCACTACAGACCTTAGGAGGCCCTTGGGGTAGTAGGAGTTTAAGGCTCCCACTTTTTATAGACAATTGGCACTTGATGCCAGCCATACATGATGGCCGCCTTTATCCCCAGAACAAGTGTTTGGTACTCATTTCCATTAGAGGCTGAGTTGACCCCAGTGGCTTAGTGCTGCCAGAAGGTTTTGGGTTGTTTAATAATCCTGACCCCACCAGGACTCGAACCCTCAACCTTCTGGCTTTGTAGCATATTGCCTTAACCTCTACATGCCCCAATTTATAATGTATCATTAGAGAATTCCCATGTATAGAATTGGATACTATAACTGCAAACCTCAAATAGTGACTCCAAAAATTTGGAGCACCCCAAATAAGGCATATAAGCATATGTTGTATTTATGTGGACTCAGATATCAGATAGCGAAGAATTTATACCATATGCTTCAGAAATTCAATGATAGAGCACAAATAGCTAGAGATCATCATCAACTTCACAGTTTAGCCCTTCTGACCTGTTCCGGTTCTTCATTCCACTGCCTTCTTGGTCTTCCTTGGGATCTCTTGCCAACAGTGCATATTTCCAGGCTCTTTTGAATATTCAGCTCTCTTCCATTATATCTAGATGTTGAATACATTTTCTTCTGTAAGTTTATCTAGGAGGTGTGTAATTTGCAATTCTTTACGTATATCTTCGCTTGTGATGTGGTCTTTTAATGAGCATATTTTTACTGCTCTTAAATATTTCATTTCCAATGTAAATACATTCTCCTTTGATCCTATTTTCTTCAACACCCAGCATTCACTGCCATACAAAAATTATGTAATAGCCATTGTTTTATAAAATTTTAATCAAGTGTCCTTTTTTTGTTTTGTTCCTTAATGTTTTTCTGATTGTTCCACACATACTTAAAAAATGTGAGATTTTTATTTATTCTTCTTTATCATAATTACAAGAAATATGATTTTCAAGATAGTTAAAATGTGAAATTTGCTTCAATATTATGTCATCTATTACAATTGTAGATCTGTCGACCGCTGTTGTCTCTAGGTAGTGTGCTGCCTTGTCACGCAGCAGGCCCGGGTTCTATCCCCAGTCGGGACTGTTTCCTGGATGAGGTCAGGAAACTTTAAGGCCCAAATGGTCCCCGAACATCATATGGCCATTGCAATCATGATCATTCATATTTATCTTAGATTAAGCTTAGGATTAAGGACTCTCCTGGTGCACCAGTATCATCATCACCCATCGTATCATCGGGGCAACGTAACCCCGCCTTCCAGATGCCCCAACCTCAGAAGTGGGTTACAATTATTCCAATGCCAGGAGAGAACACCAAAAATGTCCAAAAAGGACAACCTGGGGCATTAAAAAAACAATTTAAGATATAATCTGATCTTTACCCTTAAAAGCCATAACTTTGTTTTCTCTGTTGATATTTTACAATTATATTTCTTTGATATTTCATTTAATTTATGCATATGTTATATTGAAGCTCGTCTTCTGTCTCAGCAATGAGTACCTGATCGTCAGCGTACAGAATTGTGTTCACAAAACAATATCTCACAATTTTTATTCCTCTGAAAGGATATTGATTCCATTCAATAACCGTTTCTTCTATATAAATGTTAAATAATGTTTTGTCGACAAACAACAACCCTGCCTCATTCCTTGATTTATGGAAGAAAATTTTTCCCCCATTTTATATCAAAGTTATAGAGTTCTGCATTTAAAGCCAGGCTCAGGAGCAATAATTTAATTGAGATCTGTTATTATGAGTACATTTATACTGGAATTGACTAATAGCTTATTTCTCCTTCTAAAATCCCATTATTTGTCTGCTAAGAATAAAAAAAATCATGAATTCTTCTTATCTCATACATCTATGTTTTTTAACACAGAACTGCAGTATTAGGAAACATTATTCCCATTGTCAGCTGTTTTTACAACTGTAAATTTTTCATTATGCCAGTAATTTTTTAACTGCCACATAGCTAACTTAAATGGTTTTGGGGAAGACATAATAAAGGAGAAATTAAAGAAATTTAAACAGCAAAGGATACATGAATACACCACACTGCAACATAATTCCAAAAAAAGATGAAAAATTCAAGAAATTTACTTACCATCCAGAAGTTCGTAACAAATTTCAAAAGATTTTCAAAAAAATTAATATAATATTAGCTCTAATTAACAAATTCAGCCTGGGTAATCTTCTGTTAACTAATAAAAAAGCTAACATCCTAGACAATAAAAAAATCTGGAATTTATCAAATTAATTGTAAAGATTGCAATAAAGTATATATAGTAAAAACAGAAAGGAATTTAGACACTCGCAAAAAAGAACACTTTAGAAGTATAAAAAGTAGTGAAATTGAAAAATCAGCAATAGCAACACATAGTTTATTAAAGAATCATAGAATTGAAAAAGAAACAAAATTTTGTGAAACATCTATCTAAACCTTTGGAATTAACAGTTTGGGAAAATATACACATTAAAAAAAAAACCATACTTGAACCATGAATTTTGAGTTTCTGGACGAACCTAATTTGATTACAAAGTTCTTCAAACAACACCAGGTGGCAGTTTAGAAAATTACCAGCATAATGAAAAATTGACAGTCGTGAAAACAGCTGACAATGGAAATGATGAGCTGCCTAATGAGCTGCATCTACACTGAAGTCATTAGCAGTCATGGGAATGATGTTTCCCGATACTGCAGTTGTGTTAAAAAACATAGATATATGAGGTAAGAAGAATTCACAATTCATTTGATTCTTATTAAGAAAGCCTCATAATGTAAAAATTCCCAACTGTATTATATGAATTTGTCTGCTATATTGTCATACCCTCTTACTAATAAACGATATATAACTTTTATACAAGGTTTATACACATTACAGTTGAAAATTCTTACTAATAAACACTGTATTAGCTGCTCAGTGTATAAGAGATGTACAACTTTACATGGGAATCGTTATACATGCCTCCAGCCTTGTTTAAGGATTGTATAACTAGAAAAAATGTCGGACTTTCATATCAACTGATGTTTTCTTATGATATTGATGAATATTTCCTTAAATTTAACGCAAAATGCAAAACTTTAATGACTGTTTGATGGATACACAGGTCATAAATAATATTTATAAAGCTCTAGGTAGGAAAATAAAGACATCATAAAATGCCTTTTGTTACACTCATTCTCGATTAGGCCTAATAATATTTTAAAGTTGAACGTTGATTCACAAAAGAATATGTTCTACAATAGTTGCTGTAGACAAGATTAACCTGAATGTAGTTTAAATGCTTGATAATATTATTTTAACAAAACGTTCTTGCATCATTAATACATAATACACATACCGATATAAAAATGTATTTAATTATAGAGGTACTATTATTGCAGCACGTTGTATGTTAGCTTGATAGTCTTGTGGTTAGAGCTTCTGACTAAGGTCCGTGAAGTCGTAGGTTCGATTCCCGATCGGACCGCAATTTTTTTTTTGCTTAAAGCATTATTCTGTTGTCGTTAACATTTCCTACTATTTTGAACATTTTCTAACGCATCTTAAAATACTGCATATAATTCATAAATAATGGGAAAAACTTATTAGCTTCCAAGAATTGTTCGAAATTCTTGATGTTAGATGGCAGCACATTATCTATGAAACTAATTCAACGATATATTTGACGTAGCTTGAAGGAAAATGTATATAAACTAAAACACACTATTTTTTTCCGTACCTCCCCAATTAGGGAATCTCTCTCTATTCTTATCCATACTCATTTCTTACACAATCACTAGTTGATGTCGTTTTCTTTCTGTTACAAACTGCGTGTAATATGTTCTGACGTCATAATGATGACGAATATGTAACGTATTGTGTGTGACTGTTATATTGTTATATAGCTCCTGCACAACGTTTATTAGTAAGGAAATTATACATGATCTACATAAGGCTTATATATTGAATAACTAAACAACTGCTGAAAGCCAACGTAAGAGATTTTTATTAGTAAGACCGTAAGTGATTAAAATTAGATATCTAAGCAGATGAGTTCATCCATCACAAAAGCAATTTGGAAATTTTTACAAATTCTGTGTGTCAAACTGTTGTTAATTAATAATCTAAATATTAATATATATAAATGGGTTGGGTAAAATGTTTTTTACATCTCACCTCATAAAGTTCTGAGATTTTACGATACTGTTTTCAAAGACTATTTGCCTTCATCTTCAGTCAAACTCCAACTGTTGAAATTTTGCCATTACTGCACATGGTGGTGCCAATTTAATTTCCAGATGGTGGTAATGGCAAAATTTCAATAGTTGGAGTTTGACTGAAGATGAAGGCAAATGGCTTTTGAAACTGGTATCATGAAAACAAGGAACTTTATGAAGTGAGATGTAAAACCTTTTTATCCATCTCATTTATAAATTGAAAATTACCTCATAGTGTTACTTTCCACTTTAATTTTGATTAAATATTAGTTTGTTATTCAAGAAACTTCTGCAAATATTTCTAGAGATTTTACAATTTTGTTCCAACTTTCCCTACTAGTCCTAGAGATTTAGCCTTTATGGTGATTTTTTTAATCTTCTTCATTGAATATCAACTGTTTATAGTACAACAGTAGCATATCTAATTAGAATTCATCATCATCCCTGCAAGTATTAGACCATGTGGCCTGTTATGGTCTCAAAGAGGAATTTTCCATCCAGTGCTTTTTTTGACGTCCCAGTGATCTTTTGCTTTGGGGGCAGTTACGAAGCATGGCTTTTGGAATTCTATGAGATTGCATTCGTTGAAGATGGGCTTTCCAGTTGTTCTGGTAGTTTTGTATATGGTGGAGAATGGGTTCTGCATCCAACTCTTCCATAATTTCCTCATTTCTTTTATGGTCCCACTGTGTATAACCTACTGTACAGGCATAAATCACATCTCACTTGCTGTTATTTGGCTTTCATCTCTTCTTCGTATAGTCCATGCTTCACTACCATGTCTTTAATACTGGTCATGTGAGAACCTTATAAAGCGTAGTAATCTTATGTTCTTTTGTACTAAAGATGGTTTAATTATACTGTTAATTATCCCCATGTTTTTTTTTGTGAAATTTGTGATTTTCTTTGATATATCAGCTTCATCTTGAAATGTTAAAATATAACCCAAATAATTAAATTCATTTACTTGTTCTAAAATTTCATCGCCCAAAACAATTTTGCTAGGTATAGGGCATTTCCCACAAAAGGCCATCACTTTAGTTTTCTTTGTATTGATTTCCATATTGTACCTTTTTTGCAATTATATTAAAATTGTGTATAGAATACTGTAAATATGGTACTGTTGGAGCTATTAATACCAAATCATCTGCAAAAAGCAGGGAGTCTATTTTTAGGTTTCTATTAATGAAGACTACATAACAATGAACTACATGGTCTTTATAGGAAGCCAGATATAATAAGAACAGTTAAGTCTCGTAGACTGCGATGGGCAGGACATGTTGCACGTATGGGGAATGAAAGAAGACTTGCATGGAAGCTTCTTGTAGGAAAGCCAGAGGGAAAACGCCCAGTTGCTAGACCAAGAATGAGGTGGGAGAATAACATTAACTATGATTTGAGGGAAGTAGATTATACAGGGAATGATTGGAAAGCACTAGCTCAGGATAGGGATGTATGGAGAGCTTATGTCTGTGTGGCCATGAACCTACGGGTTCGATAGTGCCAGTGGGGTAAGTAAGTATTCATTTGAATAGAACTGTGTCTCATCTGTTGCCAATCTTGAAGTATTCTAACTAGAATTCAAGGGATTCCATTTTTGATTTGCAGCTACATTACAGAAGTTTTCCTTTGAGTACAGGATGTGGAATAAATCCTCACAGTCTTGTGAAGACAACTGAGTAACAACTTGAATTGAGAACTAGCAAAATCCCATTCAACCGAAACTATGGCCAATGTTATTCCTAGTTTTGACAATCATTTGAATCGCCTTGGCTCTTTTGGAGCTGTTGTGCCACTGAAATTAAATAATCCAGAATAACAAGTAACTCCTCTCCATGATACAATTAGTCTAGATGACTCTTGGTCTACCTAGTGGCTGCTAATCTCATATTCACATGTATCAATCCCAGAGAGGTGGGCAATCATCCAGCGAGTATAGAGGTGGTATGTGGTCAGCATGTCGGGTCTCCTATTCATTAGATTATTTTCTCAACCTGGAGCCTCTGTTTATTACTCCGATTGAGGGTCTTTCCACTTTTCAGCGGTTGCCCTTTTACCAGCCGGCTGCTGGCCCTTCACATCCACATGTGTCAATCACAGAAGTAGATGATCAACAGCCAGTGTAGGGGTGACATGTGGTTAGCATGTCGAATCCCCCAGCCATTATAGCTGGTTCCTCAACCTGGAGCCACTACTTATTGTAGCTACCCAATTGCCTCACGATGCTGGGTGGGCACCGGTCCCATACTGGCTGAAATACCATGAGAAAATTTCTTCCCCCATGGAGACTCGAACCAGCGCAAGTCCCATAGCTCTGCGCCAAGGCTTCCTACCTTAACCGCTCGGCTACGGCTACAGCTACACAAATTCTTCTTGTTGCTGGATTAACATCAGTCCTATACACTGACTGAAATATCAGGGTGTGGCTGAGTCGTGGACACAGCCGAATGATTTATATAATTACATGTACGTAATGGGTAATATATTCTTTGAGTATATATGTATGTCATAAAAAAATTACATCATTACATCATCTACTTGCATAAGCTCGGCCGCCACAGCTGCAGTCATTGATCTGCTCGGATGCCTTCATTCTTTTACATTCCTGGCACCACTTCACTCTGTCATATGGTGTTTTATGGGTACCACTGGATTACTCTTGAGAAGTTTTTTACAACCGTATATGATCTCTATATTTTCTTTCTTCTTCCTTCCAAGTATTAGGCCAAGGCCTGTTACGATGCTATAGAAAATTTTCCCTCCAGCGTTTCATAGGACAGCCCAGTCATCTTCGTCCTCTTGGTATATAATTATAAACACCTTTGGGGATCTGATTTGAACTCGTTCTTTCAAGATGGTGTTTCCAATTTAGTTGGTACTGTTTAATATATTCCAAAATTGGCATAGTCTTCAATTCTTTCAAGATATCGGTGTTCCTTTTCCGATCCCATCTGGTGTAACCCGCTGTTCTGCGCATGAATCTCATTTCACAAGCCGTTATTCTGCTTTCATGTTGTTTTTTTAGTGTCCATGCTTCACTACCATAGGTCAACACTGGTCTAGCCAAAGTGTTATATAAACGTAATCTGGTGTTTTTTTTTGTACAAGGGATGGTTTCATAACTTGATTAATAATTCCTAAACTTTTATTATAACTAGTAACTTTTTCAGGGATATCCTTTTCATCCCAGATAGAGAGATAATATCCAAGATATTTAAATTGATTAGATCTCTCTAAAATTTTATTCTGGAGACAGATTTTACTATGTATGGGGTCCTTCCCATGAAATGCCATAATTTTAGTTTTGTTAATTGATATTCCCATATTAAATTTGGCACCTATTTTTTGTAAATTATAAATTGATCGTTGCAAATCATTTTTGGAAAGTGCCAGAAGAGCTAAATCATCTGCAAAAAGAATAGCATCGAGTTTGAGGTTCCTATTGATGGGTATATATCCTCGTTGTGTTTTCCTCCATTCATTTATTAATTTATTCATGTATATAATGAAAAGCACCGGTGAAAGTCCACATCCCTGTCTTACTCCAGTGTTGATCTTTTCCCAAGAAGATATTTTGCCATCTCTATATTTTGATTTGGCTTTTTGATGCATATAGGCCGACATTGCATTGTTTATTTTAATTTTTTTACTTTAACACCATGTATATTCACTATAACTATTTTACACTAATGTTTATATAAGCAATCAATAGATCTTGACGAGAGCTGACGATTGAAACTCGAACGTCATATCTTCTCTGAGTCAAAATTTATACTAAATGAAAATTATGTGAGTAGCAAAACGACCTCAAAATGGCAACATTTCCCCCACTGCCGCGCATGATGTGTCACAGTCCACAGTCAATGTAATGAATTCTTTGATCCTTTATCTATCGAGTGGTGTAATTAAACTTTGGATGTAGATGATAGATAGGGTTGCTGCAACATCAAACTGCTTCTCCCGATTTTGTTATCAGTTTTCTGAATTGCCTCTCACTATGGACGCAAATTTAAAGACATATTCACATCAAAATATTTCTTTCTTCATGGAACTCCAAACCAGTGGGGGTTGTTGTTGCATTATTGATTAATATAAGATTTGTTAATACTAGTAAAATTCATATCAAACTCCGTTGAATTGAAGTCATATGATGTAAGTTAAAAACTGAATTGTACCTGTTGGTAGGTGCCGTCGTCCTCAACTTTGTTAAAATATTGTACATAAAATTAATTGAGCGCTTTTGGAAGTTATCTTCCATCTTCTGCAGGTTGAGCTTCCGCTACTCGTTGTTCTGTATGGTGATGTATACTCCAACTGTTTGTAGTAGCCACTGACTTGCTGCTACAAACAGTTGGAGTATACATCACCGTACACAACAACGAGTAGCGGAAGCTCAACCTGCAGAAGAAGTAAGATAACTTCCAAAAGCACTCCAGTTAATTTTATATACAATATTTTAACAAAGTTGAGGACGACGGCACCTACAGGTACAATTTAATTTTTAACTTACATCACACGACTTCACCTCAATTGTTGTTTCTTGATTATAAATTGGGAATGGAAATATTTTGAAGATTGGGGTATTAGGATAAATGAAAATAGTATTAGTTTGGTTCATGATTAAATATTTCGTTTGATGCCTGTCTGCATTTCATAGCTCTACACCAAGTCAGGATGTCTTAGATGGCTAAGTCCAGGTGCAGAACAATAATTCAGAATACATTCATATAAATAAGAATTTTCATGAATATCTTGTCTCTAATAACAATAAACTGAACTGGATGAACAATCCCATAAAGAGTGAGAGATTTTCAATACATCATCATTCAGACTGTTATGTTTATCTATTTATGTTTTTAAATGTGTATATGTATTATTATATGAGAAATGTTGATTTTTACAAGATGGTTGCCAAATGAGATATGGTTGCTAGTATAGGGAAGTTCGGGTAATGTGGACCCTTCTGTTTGAGTGGACCCTGTTAATATCTTCTTTAATTGGTACTGCCCTCGAACAGAAAATATTTTTACTTCTTCCCTCACCAATTTTGACTGGTTCAAGGCCAGTTTCTTTTATTATTCATGCAAAGAAGGGTTTATTTGTGATATTTATGAAAATTACCACTTTAAAAGTTTTTCAAGCTAAGAATAATTCTTAATTTCTGCTATTGAATATTACAAATATTGAAAAAAAACTCCTAAATATATTATTTTATGTAGATGCTGTTTTAATATACTGATGGGTTTGGTTTGATATATTATGACACGGTGGCTGTATATAAAATAATGAAACATAACAAAGGAATTTGGTTAATGTGGACCCTCCACGAGGACCTGGGTCCGCTTCACACATATTATCAATGAGGATGCTATCTGTAAAAACCATTCACTTGATTAATTTTATTTAATATCCTTGTAATTTTACTAAACCCAAAGACCATTGCTTTCTGCTGTTGAATGACATGTGAATGTTGTAATCAACAATAATATTTCAAAACATTAAATATCAATGCTTTTTAATTATGATAAGTCATAAATATTTTCAAATTAATCTGTACCTGTCTGTAGAAATTAATAGAGTAAATAAACTTAAAAATTGACTGAAAGCTAAGATGGACTTGGGTGCATTTTATCCGAATATGAAGATTAAAGTGGATCTTTCTTGTAATGTAAAAAAGTTTATAAATTATGAAGATGTTTCTATATTTAATAAAATAACAATGCTATTTCATAGTTACAACACTAATGATAATCACTGTAATTAAACAAAATTCAAACAAATTCAAAACAGGGGTCCAAATTACAGGAAGTTCCTCTATTTGTGAAACAATGACACAGATTTTGTCAAGTTGTGTTGTGCTTTTGAAAGATATTTTATATAAATATACCTATGTATTATAAATGTATTAAAATAAATTATTTAACAGGCACAATACTAAACAAATAATACAATGAACGTATTGATTAATGGTGTATATTAATTTAGATCCTGAATCCTTTATTGATTAAAAAATCTACTATATTATTATAGGTAAGTAATTTTTAATAATTATTAAATAAAATCTCACAGTGTTACTTTCTAAATATATCAATCAAATAATTTCTGATTTTATAGATGATTTCTTCTAAACTTTTTGTTCTTTAACTTGAAGTAATTTAAGTTTTTTTTTTCTCTATTTCAGGTCTCCCACTATGTCCTGAACTATATGAATTTATATATAATTGTAGGCTTTCACGGCCGGCGTCTTGATCCATATTTTTTGTTCAACAAAAAAGAAGAAACCTTGAAGATAAACAAAATTTGGATCCCAGCACTGCATAACACGACAACGAAGCCTATGACTTCTGCACACGGCAATACAGCGCACAACTCGGTGCGTGCAGAAAACCCGGGGTTTAGCTATAAACAGAGAGACAGTTTCCAACGACCAGCCAGTCTGCAGCCGACTGTTGAGGAGTTCACAGAAAGCACGCAGTATCTCCTGATGATGTCTACCGCAGCAGTAGACGAAACGTCGAGTAAGAAGACAACCAGACCACGGCCTATAAGCCCGGAAGACGAACCAAATATATATGAATTTATATTTGAATTGGAGATATATAAACAAAGATTGTTTATTTACTTTATGGAAAATAGATGGAAGGCAAACTTGGCTTTGAAGAATAGTGTCATAATTTGGTAAGTCCATTACTTACTTTTTTAACATGTTTATGCCTAGTTGTCTACAGGGTATTTAAATCCCATAGTCTAGCAAAAATTACACATATCTGTTTAAATGAAAATTCCTCCGATTCTGATTGAGGGTCTTTCCACTTTTCAGCGGTTGCCTTTTTACCAGCTGGCTGCTGGCCCTTCACATCCACATGTGTCAATCACAGAGGTAGATGATCAACAGCCAGTGTAGGGGTGACATGTGGTTAGCATGTCGAGTCCCCCAGCCGTTGTAGCTGGTTCCTCAACCTGGAGCCGCTACTTATTGTAGCTACCCAATTGCCTCACGATGCTGGGTGGGCACCGGTCCCATACTGGCTGAAATACCATGAGAAAATTTCTTCCCCCATGGAGACTCGAACCAGCGCAAGTCCCGTAGCTCTGCACCAAGGCTTCCTACCTTAACCGCTCGGCTACGGCGCGGGACTGAAAATTCCTCATATACTAAATATAACTGTCAAAATTGTCACATACCTTCCTTAGACGTGCTAGTAGAATTTAAGTGAATGGTACCATGAATCACATGACTCTGGATGAAGATGAATATTACATTTCACACAAAACCACCTTTTTATTTAAAGTTGATAGTAATATTTGTTAGTTTGATTGGAGAACGAACTGGTTAAGAATTAATCTAAGTTAGTTTCATTGCTCTTTTTATTTTCTAAACACACTCTGCATCTTCTTGTTGGGGATCTAGCTTTATTTTTGGGTGGGAAATGTTGCAACACGTGGTCTTTCCTTTTCCCATCTAGTTGGTATGGAGGGCCTTTGGATGGTGCCAGACAATGAGGTCTAATTTCATTCATTAGAGGGGAAACATGATGAGAGTGAAGATGCAAGTGAAGGTGGAAACTATTGCATCATTTTCTTGAATTTCATTCTGAAGCAGTGTTATCGATACATTCTGTATGAAAGGTCAGGAAGCACGTCTTCCTTTCTTTTGAAAATTTGTACATAAATAACAGTTGAATAGACTACGCTGTATGAAATGGAAAGATAGTTTTTTTTTACAGTTAACAGTTTTTCTTAAAATGGATGAAGGGTTAAATACTGATTTACTATAATAAATAAGTAGAGTCTGTATTCGTCATACCTTATAGTAGTTGAATACAAAGTCTACTTAAGAAGAACCTCATAATGTTACTTCCTATTTTATCATCATCATTTTGAGAATTTTCCTCATCATTGATGGTTTTCTCCAACCAATCTTAGAAATTAACATGAATTTAAATATATATATATATGGTCTTGAGGTAGCGTGCTGCCTTGTCACGCAGCGGGCTTGGGTACGATCCCCGCTCAGGACAGTTTTTCTAGGTGATGTTTTTATCGGGGTTTTTCCTCACCTGTAAGACAAATGTCAGAAAAATTTTAAGGCCCAAGTGGTCCCCGAAATCATATGGCCATCATCATAATCATCATCATCCTTATCATCCTTCACCGGTGTGAAAAGCAATGGGAAGATATCACACCTACAATGCCCTAGTAAAGCTGCATAGCATAGCATGAAAATGCTATGATTGCAGTTCCCTCAGGCAGAATTACTATGGATGGATACATACATAAATGACTGTGGACTTATAGACTATAAGTTTGCAACAAACATTCACAAATTTCCCTTAATTAAAGTTCTCCATCATTCTCTGTCCTCTGTGTCTTCATCTGTTACACCAAATTTCCTCATTGAATTTTGAATGTTGTTCTTCCAGGTTGTTCTTGGTCTTTCTTTTCTGTTCCTTCTTTCAATTTTCCATGCATAGACAGTCTTTGGTAGTCTTCCATCCTGCATTCTTCCTACGTGTCCATACCATTTTAACCTTCTGTGTTCAATCTCATCCATTATATTTCTTTCGGCATTCATCCATTGTCTAATTTCTGTATTTCTAATTTTTTCCAGTCGAGATTTTTTGGTGCTCTTCTCCAAAAATCCATTTCAACTGAAGTTATTCTTTCATAGTTAAATATGGGAAATAACATTATGAGGTTATTAATTCGTAAATGAATGAGTCATATTTTTACATCATACCTCATATTTGATATTCTTTAAACACAGGAACTAGTTTTCAAGAGCAGGATCTCTCTCATTTTCAACCGACATTATGACAGAAGTTATTCTGTTGACATGTTGTGTCATTGTCCAAACTTCTGATCCATATAACATTATACTTTCTAGTATGGATTTATAAATTAGTTGTTTTGTTCTGTTAATGTTGTTTTTACTCCATAGTATAGAGTTTAACATTCCTATAATTTTTCTTCCATTACTAATCCTTTTTGCTATATCTTTATTTGATGTTCCATCTTTCTCTATAATTGATCCCAAATAACAGAAACTATCACTCTTCTTTATCTTTACCCCATCAATATATAATTCATCAGGTCATTTGTTAAATACTCTGTTTTGTTTTTGTTGATTTTCAAACCCCATTTCTGATATGTTGTTGACAACTGATTACACATATAATTTGCATCTTCTCCATCCTGGGTGCTTCCTATTATTAAAAAAAACTGACCTACTATGTCCACATCATGCATGTGCTTATTACTCGTACATAGTTATTCAAACTTTTATGAATGTTAGTATATGGCGACAAAAATGCAAGGGACTTGTTGGAACGCTCTGTTCTGTCAGATGAAATGTTCAAAGTGACTTCCTTGTGCCTCAATACAGGCATATTCTTCATTTGTGTACATCACAGCAGCCTACAATCAACAGACAACAGTGTGTCAATAACTACTGTAAACCTTAATAACCTAACATTTATAAAAGTTCAAATAGCTCTGCAATTATCAATTTCCGGACCCATGTTGTAATACACTTTTTTTTAATTTCTCCATATGAGGAACTTATTCCTGAAATTTTGCCGTTGAGTTATGTTACATCCTGTATATCAGATTATGCCTGCCTGAGATGTTATTTCTATACAAATTCGGAATGTTCTAGTGATTAGCAACACATGACAATCTTTATGGAGTTGTTATTGGGCCTAGTAATTTCCGAAAGTGTGGCTTGGGATTATCGCTGGATTTGATCTGATAAGTATTACTGTTTGATAGATGGGGGTAAATCCTATGTACGCATAGTTAGTATCTCGCGTAGCATGCTCAGGTTTGCCATGGCGGTGAATTGCTCCTACTTCACTGACTTATGGGAACGTTACGGCCGCCGAATTAGGAAAGCGGTGCGCTTCTTGGTACTTCTTGCTTGCACTGTCGTCGTCATTTTCCAGGTACTACAAAAATTACTTAAACTCTGGGGTTCAATGTTGCGTTCGCTAAAGGCTTTCCGATGGTCCATCTCCTCAGACAACTGAAGTTAAGTCTTATCTTAAAATCAATTGCGATTTCCTTAAGATTCATCTAAATATTACCCCCGTCCACGTCTAGATCTTCTTGGTTTATGGGATTTTACCCAATGGTTTAACAATCAACTTCAATAACTCTGATAATAATATTAAGTAACTTAATTATGTAGTTCCTTGCTGTGAAACTTCGCTCCCTATTTAGCATCCCATTAGGTTCACAACATCCGTCAGTTCTGAATAATTATGTATATATATATATATAAGTCCACCGCTGTGGTCTCGAGGTAGCGTGCTGCCTTGTCACGCAGCGGGCCCGGGTTCGATCCCCGGTCGGGGCAGTTTTTCTGGGTGAGGTTTTTATCGGGGTTTTTCCTCACCTGTAAGACAAATGTCAGGAAAACTTTAAGGCCCAAACGGTCCCCGAAATCATATGGCCATCATCATCCTTATCATTACAATTATCATCATCATCATCCTTCACAGGTGTGGAAAGGAACGGGAAGCTACCACACCTACACAATTCCCTAGTAAAGCTGCAAGCATAGCATGAAAATGCTATGATTGCAGTGAAGGACCTGCCTTCGGGCAGAATTACTATGGATGGATATTTATATATATATATATATATCCATCCACAGTAATTCTGCCCGTGGGCAGGTCTTTCACTGTAATCATAGCATTTTCATGCTATGCTTTGCAGCTTTACTAGGCAATTATAGGTGTGGTAGCTTCCCATTGCTTTCCACACCGGTGAAGGATGGTGATGATAAGGATTTTCTGGGACCATTAGGCCCTGAGCTTCCTGACATTTGTCTTACAGGTGAGGAAAAACCTCACCCAGGAGCCTGTGTCTACCGGGAACCGACTACTGCTGCGTGACAAGGTAGTACGTTACCTCGAGACCACAGCGATGGACTTTATATATATAGCTTCCCGTTACTTTCCACGCTGATGAAGGATAAGGATGATGATGGCCATATGATTTCGGGGACCGTTTCGGCCTTAAAGTTTTCCTGACATTTGTCTTACAGGTGAGGAAAAAACCCCGATAAAAAACCTCACCCAGAAAAACTGCCCTGACCGGGGATCGAACCCAGGCTCGCTGCGTGACAAGGCAGCACGCTACCTCGAGACCACAGCGGCGGACTAGTGGTTATGCTCCTTGCCTCTGGTCCCGATGGTCGCGGGTTCAAACCCGGCCGGGGTCGATGGATTTTTTAGGACGGAAAAATCCAAGGAGCAAGTCCTCCGGGAGGGACTTTAAGCCGTGGGTCCCGAGTCTTGAAGATTTTCAGGCTCGTAAAAAATCCTTTAAGCCTCAATGAAAAGGCCTCTAAGCAAAATTTATCGAATTTTCCCGTCCTAGTACTACCTTGGTTTCCTAGATGTCAGTATGAGGCGGAACGCTGACCACGTACCACTCAAAATGACATCTATACGAAAACAAGTGTAACTAAATTAGTATAGTTGAAATTCTTCCCTGTAAGGGGAGAGCGCCTAAATCTCTGTAAAGGGAAAACATAGGCTTACAATACAATACAAATATATTCAATATGTTACTACGATTCACAACCATATATTTCTTCAAGTAAAATTATCGTTTCATATATTTTGATATATGATCGCTCCATAGAATAAGTTGGTTAGACGCTCGCCCTCCATCTCAGGACCTCGTGTTCGTGTTTCTCTTATTCTATGTACAATTTAGAATTACAATACAAAATGATATACCTTTTAGGTCCGTCCCCTCAACCGTTGAAACATGAAGTTACTGTAGGCCTTTCGGAATTAGTCCCATCATCAGCACAAAGTACGTCTGCATCCACTGGCTTCGAATGTAAATGACCTAAAAGGTGTATGAGTTCATATTATAATTCTAAATTGTGAATAACACTTCAACGGAGTTTATAATGAATCTTAACAATGATGATTATTCTGTGTAGTTAGAATAACTCGTGTTCGATGATTATAAAATGGGACCCAGGGGTTTCTTCCGTTTTCTCCTCCCAAAAAGTCATTCCACCATTTATTAATGCTCGTGTCATCCATTTAATTTCCCCTTTGATAGTGTGATCCTTGTAATCAGATACCTTCAATAATAAAGAGCTTCGCCTCGTCTCATATCTCAACCTGACATTACACCGGACTTGACATGAGTAGAGGGTTTACTTTAAGGACCATAGAAGATTGTCGCGGTCTATAGGCGTTTTAAGTCAGTCCTTCATTCTATAGTTCTAATTATAGGTTAGAGTCCTCTTCATTCGGCGAACTGCGCCTGATTTAAACCCGCGATCTAAGTCAATTAACGAACATTTAACAATGAGCTATTCAAGTTTTTATCGTTTATTTGTTTTAACATAGTCTATTTCTACCACGTGGCTAATCGTGGCGCTAGTGGGGCTTTCTTCTTCTTTATTTTAATCGCGCACCTCTGTGACACAAGTTCGACGGCTGGCGCGAAGGAAACTGTTCCTCATCCAATAGCAAAACGCACCTCATGGGTCGAGATGGGCGTACTATCCCAAGACTGGCGCTACCACACTGGCGAAGATTTTTCATATTATATGCCTTCAATATGTAAATACAGTACTACATATATAAAACTAGCGATACAGTAACCTTATAATAAAAGAGGGCACGTATAGCCTTTGAAAAAATTGATGGCGCAACTCTTGATGGAAAGTTAAGTTTTGAATAGTGATTCACAGCAGTACGTTGTTATGTTTGCAGACTCGTTTGAGTAAAAAGAGGGTGACGTAAGTCTCTCTTCATGCAATATTCGTATCGTTCACTTTAGTGGAGCAGTTGGTAAGATGCTCTCTTGCAACGACGCGGGCCCAGGTTCGATCTTTCTCAGGAAGATTTTTTTATAATAACATCGTTAATTTTCACGATGCCTACACGTTGCCCGACTTCGTTAAATAAATAACTTTGTATATATAGGGAAATAAATAAATTAAAGGAAACAGGTTATATATTGAAAATACATAGGCCTAACGATTGCAACATCTCATTCCTTCGTCTACAAAACACAAGGCATAAGAAGATTGTTTACTTCCACTACTAATGCAAAATGCGTCTGATTAATTTGAACTAGGTCAAGTTAATATCTAATTTCAATATACAAGTAAGTCCTGGAATATTGCATCGCTTGACACAGACTGTATCTAACAGGGTCGGTTATGGTGTAGTGGAGGAAACATCTGTTTCCCATGCATGAGATCACGTGTTCGATCCCGCTGTCATGTTTTTTTTTCTTGTCCTTATTTCAATTAATTTTGTTTGTTTTCTTTAATTTGTTTTGTTTTATTTATTTACGCGAAATTATTTACCCTTGCACGACACACAACGAAACAGAACGGATTTTATTTTCTCAAATAGTTTGCACTTGTGAACCAAGTAGTCGATCTCTGATCATGTGCAATGGTTTCGTTCTGGGACTTAACATTTATCTGTGCGCCATCAGTTATTTCATATGCTGCACCAAGGAGTCACATTACGGACTAAACGGCAGAATTTGATTCCAGGGAAGCGGAGTAGTAAGTGAATATTTTATTTATTTGCTTGGGTCCTGATTGGCTCCAGAAAACACACCCACTTTAAAGATAATAACCAACTTCTTTCCTGGGAATAAACTTGCCAGAATATAGGGATCGCTATCTTGTTTCTCTCTTGTATCATTTAATGAGAATGTGAATCCTTGGCAATTGTTCGGACTCTTTTAAAATAAGTTTCAATAACTCCCTGGGGATAAAGTTGACTAGAACATAGGAGTAGCCGATCTACCTTTCTTCTTGTGCAGTTAGATACTTTATAAATTTTCATAAACAACATTAAGCCTTCTCTTGCAATAAAGTATGATTACTTTTTGTAGTAAATATTCTTAATTTGTTTATTTAATTACAGCTGTCTGAGTGTTTCTACAAGTTGTCACAGCCACCAGTTTCTTCTTTTACTCGCATCATTGTGAACAAGAGCGTGATTTATCCTGCTGTCACCATCTGCCGCTATCCTTCGTATAAATCCAACGTCCTCAAGGTATGACTTTTCAATTTTATTACAGTGGATTGTCAATTATTCTAACAAATTAGACTTACAACTAACTATAGTTCAGATATTTGATTATTTATAACAAACATAGTCCACGGCTGCGGTCTTGAGGTAGCGTGTTGCCTTTTCATGCAGCGGACCCGGGTTCGATTCCCGGTCGGGACAGGCTCCTGGGTGAGGGTTTTTTTTGGGGGGGGGGGTTTCCTCACCTGTAAGACAAATGTCAGGAAGTTTAGGGCCAAAGGTCCCCGAAAATCATCCGGCCATCATCATCATCCTTATTATCATCATCATTATTATCATCATCCTTCACCGGTGTGGAAAGCAACGGGAAGCTACTACCCAACAACATTAACGTTTTAGCCGGTGAGGGGAAGCAAAGGCGCTAATGTTGAAGAGGGGAAAAGTGTCTCCTTTCACCGTTGGTACAAATGAATGACTGGGCAAGTGGAAAAATATAGTGGTAGACTTATTTGAAATAGGAGATGAAGTTAATGAAAGATTGTCGGAGTTTGTATGCCTATGATTTCTGTATAAAGTGACGCACAAAGAGATTAAATCAACACTGATTTCCAGCTACTGTCTGTCAGACATGTTGTAGGAAAACAAACATTACTGGAGAATTAGGTATTCATTTATTGTATTATTTTTGGTCTGGACATCTTACCTCAATATTAATGTTGATTTTGTTCTTGGACATGTTTCAAAACAATTCTCTGTTTTATCTTCAGCTTTCCCAGACTGGAAAGCTGAAGATAAAACAGAGAATTGTTTTGAAACATGTCCAAGAACAAATCAACATTAATATTGAGGTAAGATGTCCAGACCAAAAATAATATAATTAAAATAACCTCAAAATATAACTTCCTAAAATTAAATATTCATTTATTGTATTAGTTTCAATTTAAAATGGAGAGATTACTTTTATTACATTTATTATTATCTAACCAACTCACTGGCACTATCGAACCCGTAGGTTCATGGCCGCGCAGACGTAAGCTCTCTATACATCCGTATCCTGATCTAATGTTTTCCAATCATCCCCTGTATAATCTACTTCCCTCAAATCATTAATGTTATTCTCCCACCTCATTCTTGGTCTATAACTGGGTGTTTTCTTTCTGGTTTTCCTGCAAGATGCTTCCATTGCACCCGTTTCATTCCCCATTCATGTCACAAGTCCTGCCCATCGCAGTCTAATAAGATACTTAACTGCTATTATTATATCTGGTTTCCTATAAAGACCATGTAGCTCACTGTTATATAGTTTTCTCCATTCATGTGAATGTTCACCTCTCTTTGATACAAACATTTTCCTAAGAACTTTATTCTAAAATCTCGCATTCTCCTTTCCTCTCTTAAAGTAAAAGTCCATATTTCACATCCATACAATATAACTGGCACAATAACAGTTATATATATTTTCCGTTTAACTTTTTTTTAGAGGACTTAGGACAACAAATCTCCCTGTAATTCATAATAGCATGCATTTCTAGAATTGAGCCTATGTTTAATTTCTTCGTGCATATCTCATTCACATTTGTGATTATTATTATTATTATTATTGTTGTTATTATTATTATTATTATTATTATTATTATTATTAACCTTTTCGGAGATGGCGGGAGACCGTAACGGGCCACTGGGCCTAATACTTGAAAGGACGATGATGATGATGATGATGATTATTATTATTATTATTATTATTATTATTATTATTATTATTATTATTATTATTATCCACCTCTGTGGTCTCGAGGTAGCATGCTGCCTTGTCACGCAGTGGGCCCTGATTCGATCCCCGGTCGGGACAAGTTTCTTGTGTGATGATTTTTTCGGGGTTTTTCGTCACATGTAAGACAAATGTCAGAAAACTTTAAGGCCCAAACAATCCCCGAATATCATCTGGCCATCATTATCATCATTAACATATTCATTTAAGTTTGGGATTAAGGCCTCTTCTGGTGCATCATTACCAACATCATACTATCATACATCATAGGGGCAGCATAACTCCACCTTCCAGTCGTCCCAATCGCAGAAGTGGGTTACAATAACGCCATGTCAGGGGAGAATACCAGAATGTCAAAATAACAACGTGGGTACATTGAATAAAATGATTATTATTATGGATAGGAATGTTCAAATCGTCCTTTATTTTCTCCTCTTCGCAAAAGTAGATAACTTTCTTAATAATTTCACGTCTTTCATTGCGAATATTGGGTTTGCACTTGACATTGTAACTAACAACTGACTATATGCGACTAATGGAAAGTAAACACTGTCACTGCTGGGTCACTGCAAGGGCCTACTACCTCCAACCCCTACTCACCCTTGCCACATTCTTTTAGTTCGCAGTTTGTCCGCAATGAAAGTTATCAGCTGAATGCAAGGTCACCTCTGAGACAACATGAACATTGATGACAAGATGGATATGATATGGATGATTTTGATGGTCAGATGATGTTCATGGATATTTGAGCTGTAAAGTTTCCTGACATTTGTCTTACAGGTGAGGAACATCCAAATAAAAAGTTCACTCAGGAAACTTGTCCCCAGCAGGGATTGAACCGAGTTCTCTACGTCTGATGCAATAACATTATAGCTGGACCACAGCAAATATACCACATAAACAGCATCTATCTACTGAATCCAGAACCCAAACTACTAAGGTACATATTTGAAGAGAAAAATTATACGCTCAGACCGGGACTTGAACCCGGGACCCTTGGTTCTCTAGACCAAGTGCTCTACCAACTGAGCTACCTGAGCAAGTACCGGAAGTACTAAGGTACAAATTGGCATGAAAATAATATGCATACATAGTGTTCAGCCCAAGAGCAGGTCTTTCACTGCAAACTCAGCATTCTCCACTCCTTCTTTAACACATTCAGTACTGTAAACCAGTTAAGGCATTTAAAGAGACTATTGTGTATGCAGCCGTCGGTCAGTTAACTCGTTTTAGAGCGGGCGCGAACAAACCGCGTTTATATTCGGCGCCTAAATATTGTGTTGGCTTAGTATGTCTTGGAGATGGCATGTAAATGTACATTTTCTATTACCGTTTGACACGTTTAACCTTGGTGAATCCCCTTTTATTTTTAAAACAAACAACACATGGAATTCGTTCACCCAAACTTGCCTCCAAGCTCCAATGCAGTCGTATATGTTTCTCGTTATCGCGCTGTTGTTTGTGCGTGAGTGAAACCATGGCGAAAGAAAAAAATATCTCACTGAAGAAGAATTAGTGAATATTTTGTATAATGATGATTCAGGTGATGAGCTGATTCCTGAATTAGAAGATTCACAAAGTGAAAGTGAAGATGAACTTCCACTTCCTGAAATTGATACGCCGATACCATGTGATGTCAATCACCCAAGTTATTTCACCATCAAATCCTACTAGGATATCTCCTTTAGGTCCATTTTTTGAAGTGCCATGTAAAGGGTAGGTGGGGTATTTAAATGGTTGATCTGTGGGTTTAAATGCCCTGGTCAGTGCCTGGTACTGAATGTGTTAACTCAGCTTTCCATTTTGTATCTGCATACAAACCATTTATTTTAATATTGTCTATCATCTGATGTCTTTTTCTGCCTCTAACTTTCTTTCCATTGACCATTCCTTCTAGGGCATCCATCAGAGCAGGCAGTTTCTTTCAGTCAGTGGCCAATCCAATTTCTTTTACTCTTCTTTATGAGTTCCAGCATTGTTCTTCCTTAACCCACTCTGTCTAGCACATCTTTATTTTTTATTTTGTCTGTCCATTTTATACATTCCATCCTTCTCCATATCCACATCTCAAAAGATTCCAGTCACTTCCCCTCATTCCGTCGTAATGTTCAAAAGTCTCTGCTCCATACATTGATACACTCCACACAAAGCACTTCACTAGCCTCTTTCCGTAAGTATTTTGCCAAAGGTCTGCAGGAAATGCTTTTTCTTGTTAAAAGCTTATTTTCCCATTGCTAACCTCTGCTTTACTTTCCATATTTGCAGCTTTACTAGGAATATATAGATGTGGTAACTTCCCATTTCTTTCTATATCCCACTCTCTCCTTTGCATCTTAAAATCTTAAAAGATCTTAAGAAGGTCCCAAGGGGCCTCAATTTGAAGATGTAGAGAGTGGATTTGGCTAAGTTAGACCCTCCGGACTTCACTGAAATTCACCCCAGAGGTTAAATATCAGTTCCATCAGGGTTTTGACCAGATCAAAGATACAGAAATCCCAATTAACCTCTGGCCTCCAAAAATAATATAGTTGGCATAAAATTTTTTTGTCATCTTTAAAATTTAGAGACAGAATTAGGCTAAAAGGACTAGAGATAAATATGTGTGGATTCTAATATTTGGGACATGCCTTGTGCAATATATTATAAAATATACATTTTGGTTTTATTACAGAGATATAACTTGAACAGTGTGAAAAACCACCCGGACTATGCCAACTTCCCATTCAGAATGTGACTTTGGAAAAACTGTGGCAACAAGCTACATACAGAGAAGATGAAGTTGTGCAGCTTGCTGCATTTGCTACTTTAAAAACGAGTAAGTTATAGTTTTCAAACATGAAAGGGTATCCCACTACAGGCCTCGGGAGGCCCTTGAGGTAGTAGGAGGTTAAGGCTCCCACTTTCTGGACAATCGGCATTTGATGTCAGCCAGTTTGTCAGCCCTGCGTGAAGGCTGTCTTTACCCCAGAACAAGCGTCTGGTACTCATTTCCATTAGTGGCTGAGTCGACCCCAGGGCCATAGTGCTGCCGGAGGGTTTGGGTCAATTTAAAAATCCTGACGCCACCGGGACTCGAACTCACGACCTTCCGGCTTGTAGTGCAGTGCCCTAACCACTATGCTATGGCGTGCCCCAGTTTTTAAACATACTTCTGGTTATCTAGAAACCTCTTGAATATAGATTCACGGATTTAACTCAATCTCTCCATTTAGAGAAGCCTTAAATTGATGTATACACTCTATGAATGTTATTTCACAGTGATGAAATGAGACAGAAATATAATTTTTGTTGTGTTTGATCCAGAAGGTACTTGAAAAGCATAGCACCATTTTTTTCATTTTATAAACAAACATGATGGTGAAATTATTCAATCTACGTGGGGTAAGTATTACTGAAGTTTATTGGAAAGTGGACAATGTTATTGAAGTTCAATGACATTGGAGGGTTGAATTTGGTACACCACCACCAACAAGGGTGACAATAACAAGAATCCAAGACAAGTTTGAAGTCAATGGAATAGTGCAAGATGTGTTGAAAGGTCAGTGCAGAATAAATAACGAGAATACTGATACAATCATGCAGGTTTTGCACAATCCCCAAAGAAGTCATTCAGGCAATGTTCTTGTGAGATTGGTATCAAGAAGTCCAGTGTTCATCAAATTTTGCAAGCTCAAAAATGGAAGCCGTATATTCTGAGGCTTGTCCACCCACTTAATGAGGACGACCCAAATAGGTGATGCAATTTTGTGAGTGGTTCCTGTACAAGTGTGATGAAAGGGAAGATTTTCAAGACTCAATTGTTTAGTCAGCTGAAGCCACATTTAAACTTAATAGCACAATTAATCGGTATAATTGTATGTACTGGTCTATTGAAAACCCAAACATCATTGAAGAAAAGACTGTCAATCTTCCAGAAGTAGCAGAAGGTGGACATTTTGAACATGTACGACATTAAGAAAGTTTAAGGAATGCAATACAACAAAAATACATATATATTATTGCAATATTTAAATGAAAGCATGTAATGTTGCTTAATGTATTGGGGCATACTGCCTTTATAAATGTTTTTTTTATTATTTTGTTGCATCCTCTATAGTTAAGTGTATTTTCTAACTATATTTTCATATTTTACTAATTTATCCTTTCAGCTATTTTTTTAAAGTTTGAGAAGACAGTGACAGACACAACATTTAGTGGTTATTACTTGGCATTGACAAAAAAATAAACCATGGATACAAATCAGTGGTCAAAACATTTCCTAATCATTCCAAGTAGAACCAAGTTAAAGATTTTTTCTTTACAAATTTATTTTCAGATCCAGTCTTAGGAGAAAAAAAAAGTCTAAAGGAACATGATATAGATATCCTACATTCAGTTATGGCATCAAGTGAGTCTAGAATCTACATCTCTTGTTGGTTTATATGTCAATGGGATATACAGGGCTAATCAGAAAAAAGGAACATACTTCAAACATTTATTTCTTCCAAACTACAAAAAATGTAAACACAATTCCAACGTTCCTAGAAAGAGAAAAGTTCAAATTTCACTATTTTATGCATTCAATATGAGCACCATGTGTTACATGACAAATATCAAAACGATGGCTCATTTCTTGTCACACACGAATCAGCTGGTCTCTAGTTATCGAATTCACAGCTTCAGCAATTCGATGTCACAGATTTTCAAGAGTGTCAGGCATAGGGGGGATAAAAACACGGTATTTACTTAACCCCACAGATAAAAATCACACGGGGTTAGGTCAGATGACCTGGGAGGCCACCAGTAATGAAGTTGATCTTTTGCTTCTCCTCTTCCAATCCAATGTCCTGTTGTATCGCCATTTTAATACAAACAATCAACATGACAAGCAACAGCGCCAATGCGGCTTTGATCAGAACTTCAAACTTTTCTCTTTCCAGGAGCATTGGAATTGTGTTTCTATTTGTTGTAGTTTGGAAGAACTAAATGTTTGAAGTCTGTTCCTTATTCTGAGTAGCCCTATATTTAGATTAAAAATAACTTCTTATTTACAGATGTAAAGATAAAGAGTACATATTCTTTAACATGGGGAAGATGCCATACAGTGTTACCTCTTATTCAAACCACGGCTTCTGGTATATATAATGGCTTCACTATAATGCTTAATGAAATTGGTGATACTGGAGATCTTACAGAAACAACAAAAACAGATCCTGAAATAGGCTGGTATATATTTTTACATTCTGCTACAGAACCATGGATAGGTAAGTATTTTTAGTTTTATAATTTTTCTCTTAATACTCTCTTTCTCAAGAGCTGATGAACTACAATTCTTTAAGTTCTTTAAAATCTGAAGTGTTATAATCATTTTATATATCATCTCGCAAGTTGGAACACTGATATTCACTTTTTGTTATTTCATGTACTATTAAAAGTAGTCTCAAATTTGAAGATTCTTGTTATATATATATATATGTTATGATAAGAAAAATAAATGCCTGGACAGGATTCGAACCCGGATCTCTGAGTCTGTACCTCAGTGTGATATCCATTACACCACCAGGCGAATCCAATTCAAACATTTATTTTTCTTATATATGTATTATATTCTCCATTATTACTAGATGTCGCGAGAACTCGGTCTTCACTGCCATCTAGTAGCTGACTATAACAATTAAGCAAATTAAAGAGAACATTTATATATATATATATATATATATATATATTTAAAAATGAATGTATATATGTCTGTCCTTTATAGACTTGTAAACTGTTTGTGAAAATTTGTATATATGGGGTTTGAGATGTGGTGAGTGTTTAGCCATTATCTACCATGTTCTGAAGTGAAAATTTAAAAATCACTCTAGCAGTCACAATTTTTGATGTTTCACAACAAAACTCAGTATATCCTATTAAAATAAACCGAGGTAGATATTACCCAAAATGAGTGAAATTAGACAATTAGAAGTGGAAGTTTACTTGAAATCTGAAATTTAAAACTGCCTAAATGACAGGACCAAATTTGATGAAATTTTATGTGTGTGTTTGAGTGGGTGCCTGGAAGGTTTAATTTCACAATTGGACTCGGTAGGTGGCGCTGCGATTGAGTAATAGGAATTATTTTTATGTCAGATATGTAGTCATCCGAATTACTGATATATTCTGCATGACAACAATGTGATGTCATAATGCACACTTCTTGAGCCACAACAGTTGGCAGTGAGGAGTTTTCTTGCAAACTTATTAATTAGTGAATTTTATGGTAAAAAAAACTTATATTTTTATTGTCTGGCCATGACATGAGAATTGAACGTTCGGGTAAGTCAATGTCTGCCGGCTCTGCTAGTTTTAAATATAACACTGTAAAGCAGGATTTTAATATCATAATAAATATGAAAGTTAAAGTTAATAATTTTGTATTTTAAATTCTTTTAATATTTAAATATAACTTAAATAAAGAAAAAACATCTAAATAATTCATTGTTGTTCATGGTTGAATAAAAATGTCACAGTAACAATTAAAGAATTGTATGACATAACAGTCTTCCTAAAGAATGCTTATAAAAAATTGTTTTAAGTCATTGTTGTCAAAATTATAAAGCTTTCTGTTATAACAGTAATAAGAACACCTGCTTTACTTCATATTTTTAAGTGAAAGTAAACTAAATTCTGATTGGATGTTAAAACAATTAACTTTTTGATTTAACAAATCAAATTTAAACCTTATATTTAATGGACTATTAACCAATAGAATTTAAAATTACCATCATGTGATGTAATAATGTTCTTTAAATTATAAAAGAAATACACTAGTCATTCTGCATATAACTTTCCAAAAAGATAGAAGCAAGAAGAATTCTCAAGATAAAATGTAATATTTAATACAAGAGTAATTGATTCAATAAAAGAAAGAATATTTATTTTAATGTTACAGTTGAGGATTAATACCACCGTACATTTACTTAATCTGTCTGGGAACTCTACAAAGTGACTACCATTTGTATTAATTTTTCTACAAGAAACATTTTTTTTAGTGATTTGTAAAGTGTTTTCCTATCCAGTGTACCAACTGTCCGACCTTGAGAAGAGAATACATCTCTAACCGAAAATCAAACCCAACCTGAACCTGTAATTCTTTTTTGGGACACCAATCCTTCAAAATGTTATTACAACATCGGGCATGAAGAGAATTACTGCTTCAAAACATTGCCACAACATGGGAAAAGAATTGCTTCTTCAACTGGTAAAACTTTGTATGAACTACTGTCTGCTGTATTAATGTGAGTCTTTAACATCTCACCTCATAATTTGAATGAAACATGTTCTCAAGAACACAACCAAATTATGAGGTAAGACCTCAAAGACTCATATGAATATTTAAAAAAAAAACTTCATAATGTTACTTTCTATTGAAATTTATTAATATACTCTCTGCTGTATTTATAAAAAAAACTCTGATAATGCAATTTTTGAGGTGGGATTTTAAATGTAACATTTTCCATTTCTGGACATTATTATTTTGAAAAGAAAAATTAAAGTTTGAACCAGGACTTGAACCCTGCACCTCTTGTTCTCCATATGGGTATGCTATCCATTAATATTTAATTTTAGGAAGTTATATTTTGAGGTTATTTTAATTATATTATTTTATGGTCTGGACATCTTACCTCAATATTAATGTTGATTTGTTCTTGGACATGTTTCAAAACAATTCTGTTTTATCGTCAGCTTTCCCAGCTGAATTGTTTTGAAACATGTCCAAGAACAAATCAACATTAATATTGAGGTAAGATGTCCAGACCAAAAATAATATAATGCTATCCATTACCTGATTCAAGCTTATAATGCATTTCATAAATCCAAATTAGTGGCAACACATTGGTGGGAATAATATAGAATATTTTATAATAATATAGATTAATGCATATATCTGCAGTGGAATGATCTTTCATTAGGATTATTTATTGCAATATAAGAGAAAGAGAGATATATAGTTCACCTTTTTTAGTAAGGTTTTCTAATTACTTTTTTAGGAATTCATACTATGCGGTTTTCCAACTTCATAATACCAAAACTTTGACTTTCAGATAAAGCTCACTTTTCTCTTTCATCACGTGTCTTATAGACAGTGTAACTTATTTATACCAAACAAAAATTTATCATTAACTTGAATTGTTAGAACAATCCCAGACTCACATGTCTTTCATCACATATTAAAATTATTTATTTATGTTACTGGTCACATTTGATTTATCTTTAAACAGTAGTTCCTATTAAAATTCATCGGAGAACATATTGTTTAAACAACTCACCTCATAGGATTCATGCTTCCATGATATCGCGATTTCAAACATAGTCATGTTCATCGTCAGCCATAACTCCGACTGATGAAATTCTTCGGCCGTCAACTATTCTATTGTCGCCATCTTCAGTGCTGCCATCTATGGTTGAATTTATGAACTTTGAAATCAATGTAATTTCGTTAGGGATATCAAAATTCATTGATCTATTTTTGTTTTTCTGAATGTATATTTTTTCCCAAACTGTCAATTCCAAAGGTTTCTCTACTTGTTTTAAAAGTTTAGCTTCTCTTCCAATTTTATGATGTTCTAATAAACTATGTGCAGCAATTGCAGATTTTTCAATTTCACAATTTTTAATATTTCTGAAATGTTCTTTTGTCCGAATTTCCAAATTCCTTTTTGTTTTTCCTATATAAACTTTATTGCAATCTTCACAATTTATTTGATAAATTCCAGATTTCTTACTGTCTGGAACATTGACTTTTTTATTGGTGCTTAGAAGATTATCCAGTCCCTATCTCTCAGTGTTTGATTCTTTATCCG
The DNA here is from genome assembly GCA_030220185.1 of Diploptera punctata. Taxonomy (NCBI): domain Eukaryota; kingdom Metazoa; phylum Arthropoda; class Insecta; order Blattodea; family Blaberidae; genus Diploptera; species Diploptera punctata. The sequence goes on along the minus strand of JASPKZ010000038.1, from coordinate 1,079,191 downwards.
TGTTTAAAATGTAACTTTTTGAAACCATTGTTTGAAATTATTCTAATTTTTACTTAACTTATTTTATTATATTTTATAAATTATTATTTATAATTTACCCTTTTATGTCGCAGTTATTACATTAAGGTTATTAAAATTTCCAATTTGTTTTATGCATTGTCAATTTTTTTTTTTAATTTTAAAACTCTCCAATTCAACATACAAATTCTCTCTATTTATGGTATCGTAAACTGATTTAAAATAAATAAATTATGTGTGTTATAATAACATATTCCTTGGTTTTCTCCAGGACTTGTCGCTATATAAAAATCTAGGCCATGATTGATTTGTCTTTATGAAATATACACTGGTAACTTCCAATCACTTCTTCAGAATAAGGTTGAATTCTATAGTAAAAAAACTCCTGATTGTACTTTATAGGCACAGTTCAGTAATTAAAGTATTTTCAGTCTGATCATCATCTTGTAAGCCCATGTTTCCCTTAACAGAGATTTAGGCGCTCTTTTCCTACAGGAAGAATTTGAACCATACTAATTTAGTTACACTTGTTTTCGTATAGATGTCATTTGAGTGGTCCGTGGTCAGCATTCTGCCTCATACTGACATATAGGAAACCACGGTAGTACTAGGATGGAAAATTCAGTAAATTTTGCTTAGAGGCCTCTTCATTCAGGCTTAAGGATCTTTTACGAGCCTGAAAAATCTTCAGACTCGGGACCCACGGCTTAAAGTCCCTCCCGGAGGACTTGCTCCTTGAATTTTTCCATCCTAAAAAAAATCCATCGACCCTGGCCGGGTTTGAACCCGCGACCCTCGGGACCAGAGGCAAGGAGCATAACCACTAGTCCACCACAGTCGATCATCTTACTTCAATATTAATAACCTCAAAATATCACTTCCTAAAATTAAATATTAATTACAACCGTTCAGTAAACTTATATCTTAGAAGTTGGAACAAATCAATGGATCTCTTTACTTATGTATGAGATAAAATAATTCCTTGATTCCATTTTATGGGATCATTCCCTTTGTCCAAATTTGTAGAAAGATATGTATATAATTCATACCGGTAAGTATTTTCCCATCAGCCTTAAAAAATTATGCCAGCAGAATATCTAGTTAGGGAATTTATTATTTTTTAGTTTATTAATACTTGTTTTCATCTTTGAGGGTTATGTTCATTGTGAAGACTTTGTGAGCCCTCCAAACGTGTTATATTAATTTGAGATGTATTTATGTGGTATATATGTTAAATAGAAATTAGAAATATTCTTACCATCTTATCAGTATTATATATCGTTTTTACTGACTACAATTCTTCCATCCTGATCTCTACGTAGAGATAGTCTATTTTAAACCCTTTCTTCTTTTATTTATCTCTTTATATAAAATAAAACTTGATTATTATTTTTATTATTATTATTATTATTATTATTGTTATTATAAGTCCACTGCTGTAGTCTCGAGGTAGCATGTTGCCTTGTCACGCAGTATATTACGAACGGGGTCAGTTAAGCCCCGCCATACGGTAGCGTGAGGGAACTTTTGTTTAAGTGGTCTTTGGCCCGAGCGGTTGGCCTTGGTTTTGGAGGATGAATTCCACATTTAAACATGTTAAAAACACAGTAAACGAAAAAATAACATTATTTATTAAAATAAAACCAAACATAAAGAAATATTAGATCAACAACATATAAAACAATGTATTAAAATCAGCTGAAATCGCCACATTGTCAAACGTCAAAATACTAAAGTGTTAAAATTCAGAGAGAGAAAATAATCATTTTAAAATATTCAACTTTGTTCATTATACTAAGTTCTTTGGACCATTTGATCTTTTAATTAATTCTATGTCTGAAAAATGACCATTAGGTAATGATAAAAATGCTTATATTACCATGTAGAGCTGCCTCCCCTGCCGGGGGACCGCGTTCGGTCCCGCCGCCGTTCTGCCTTCGGTAAAAAAATCGCGAATATTTATATGATAAATTTTAAGTTTCTAATTGGGGAAATTTGGGGTGGAAAGTTTATGATCTAGTTCGAAGCCTTCATCTATGTCAAAATGGAAAGCTTTGTTCTACTTTCCTTCTTGTACTCATTCTACACTTATCTAATGTGGTCATCTTTCTAACTCAACAATTCTGGAATCTTTGACATGGTTTTGATCCAGGATATAGAGATATGCCTTTTTACTAGCGTTTTTTATATTATATGCGTATGAACTAATATGTTTTTCGGTGCGGTTAATTATCCCCTATTTTCTGATATAATACACATGTATATGTGTCTATCCTTTATCGGCTTTTTATAGTATTTTATTATGGCAGCTAGGCCCTAGTGTTGGCATAACATTTCCCCCCCTAAATAAGACTGTAGGGTTGAAAAACCGAAAGTCTTTTTTCCCTTACAGGATATCTCTCACCTCTCGGGGGTTTGTCGTGACATTTATCTTATTAACTTAACTTTAAGTGGGAGTGGAACTGACGTCCTCAATTGGCGATTTCATCTGTAACCTGGAAGTATTTTGTTCTCATTCTAAGAGGTTAGATCGTCTTTATCTTGCTAATTGCTCCGGATACCCTTAATTGTGTCGTAATATCGGTAAGATCTGTTTACTTAGTGAGAACACTATACTTAAAAAAAAAACAAAAATCACAATATAGCATGTTTTTCTGGCTTGAAACAAAAAAAGATATCGACTATAAACATATTTTCACTAAAAATGCTTCTCGTCTCCGTCCTTCTTCCTTGTTTAAACCTTCTTGTGGTATCTTTTGAAACGATGCACTTTCACTTTTATTCATATCCGACACACTTAACATTTCGTTTCTTTTTGTTTTTTCACTTCGACGGTTCTATTTCGTGAACCGGATCACTGTTTAAAAAATTATCAGAACTGCTGTGGCTAGCTTGGAGGTCAGGGTTCGTGTCTGCTTGCCTCGATGGAGGATGCGATGTTCTAATGCTCGAGTTCGTGGCTCATTTTCAGCTGCCGTTGGTCCAGGTAGGACTTTGATTTGGTTATGCCTAGTTTCTTTAAACAAAACCCAGTTAGGTCCAAGGAGAGCTTGTGAAGGGTTTGATAGGAATTAATCTTGACGTGGAGTTTGTTTCTTGATTCATCTATAGGAAAAATTTGGAACGAAGGATGTTAGGCCAAGGATGACGTTGGAGATAGTTATTATTTTTTTATAATTGCCTGGGTTTGTTCTTTACTGCTTGTGAGGTGTTTGCTTTAGCTGGTTGCGAGTCTGGACATTCACCCATCTTATGCTCCGTCACGAGATGTGTAGTTGGTCCTGGCAGCTCTATGCTGCACTCTCGTCCTCAGATGTACAGGGTGTGCCGTGAGTCTGGGCCTCTTAATCTTGCTCCCATCATGAAGTGTCGTGGTGGTGGCCGCAGGTCCAGGCGAGAAGCTGGTAGTTTTTCCTTTTTTTTCTGAAATCTTAGGGCATTAGTTAGAACCTGGGAGGATACTTTAAACATCGATTACTGGTTTGGAGGATAACCCGCTCCACATGGGTCCGCATCTTTTATTATCACTCTTTGTCATAGAATGGTCATTTTCGGTTTATCTCCGATACTATATTCCGAATCTTGTTTACTAGACGTCCTGAGTTTAGATCTCATTGTTATCTACATTGTATCGTTTAGTTTTGTGCACCCATGTTCCTATCTGTCCCTTATAGCTAGCCTCAAGTTGCAAAAAGAAATGCTCTTATGTTTCTGGTATTATGATTCTCATGAATCATTTACGCCCTTATTGCAATTCAGGTTTCACTGGATTCAAAAATTTTTCAGTATCTTACCGTATTTTTACCGCTTGTTTTCTAAACCTTCCATTGCTTGGTTAAAATTTTAATTTTGCTTTTCCCTCTCTAGAGTCCTGGGTTCGATCGAGTGTGCTCGCCTACACATAAATCGCTAGGGCTGTAAGATGTAAATACTACTTAGTACAATTATGTAACCTGAATTCCGTATATCATTCCCTCGTGAGGTCCTGATTGTGAGAACATTTCCTCTCTTCTATCCGGGATGCGTCTTTGCATCTTAAATTCTCTCGTTTCTAACCTATCTGTCGGTTTCCCGTGCTACAGCCTACAGAGTTAACTTAATAAAAAAATCTAAATGGTGTTGTTTCCTTAAGTCCTTCCTAATTCGTTCGGCAATATCTTATCTGTTCTCTTGAATTTCTTTATTTAACTTTTTACATTACTCCTGATTATGCGTGGACTTTATTCTGTGTCTTGGGTCCCCATCTTACCTATGGGTTTAACCTCTCCCTTTTGTCATCTCCTACCTCTTTATTTTCCTCTTAATTTCCATATATGTTTTTGGTCAGTTCCCGGTCTCATACGTGTAGACTTATTCCCTATCTTACCTATGGGTTTAACCTCTAAGTTCGTGTACAACCCCATGTGTTTAACCTCTAATTTCTTGTACTATCCTTATGTGTTTATCTTCTATTTCCATGTACTACCCAATGTGTGTAACCTCTAATTCCATGTATTCCTTATGGGTTTAACCTCTAATTTCACGTAGTACCGTATGTGTTTAACCTCTAATTCCCTGTATTCCTTATGTGTTTAACCTCTCTTTGTATGTACTACCTAATGTGTTTAACCTCTCTTGATATGTAATATCCCTACTTAGGTCAATCTGTCTCTCTTGGCTCTACTCGTTGATCGCACAATCGCATGTATGTGTGTTTCCCTTAGTATTCTTCATCTAGTGTCTCAACGTTTCTGATGTCCCTGACTAGTAATCGTTGTCCCTTCGTTATGACCATATTCTATGTGTGCGTACGACTTTTTCTTCGCGGTTTTCCTGGCATCATTCTCGATTCTGGATAGACCCCTGGCTATCTCTTTTCGTGCTTCGTGTATTCCTGATTTCTTGCAAATAAAGCCGGGTGAGCCAGCGAAAGAACCGGGAGCGACATAGAAGGCGGAGAATGTATTCCGTCAACAGTGGCCCTGGCCCTTCCTGACACAGCCTCTGATTCTGTTGCTCCAGAATTTCCCTACGTTTCTGACTTTTTAGTCCTTGGCAAGTCGGCGGACTCGTCGAGCAAATCGCCTCAATGGAGGTGGTGGTTGTTCCTTACTCCCTTCGGGGCCCAAGAAAACTCGAGCAAATCGCCTCAAGGGAGGGCACCGCCCTGCCATTCGGGGCCCAAGTTGTCCCTACCGCACTCCCGCTTTTTTCGTTTGTATCCTTGGGGTGGGTTAGCCAATTCGTCGGGCGCGACCTTGAGGACCAGGAATGGGCTGCCTCCCGACTTGGTGACTCGACTATTGTTCGGGCTCGGCCTCAAGGAGAGGACAGCTAGTTCCACCCATGGTCGACAGTGACTCGAGTCATTCCTAACCCCACCCCTCTCTTCCTGCTACCTCAGAATCTCGATTTCGACGTTAACCTTAGGGAGAGCCTTCTTGAGCTCATTGGACGACGGCCTCATAATCGGAGTGGATTTGATCCGATTCTCTTCTGATGGTGATCCTACTATTGCCCTCATCACTCCCTAAACCCGGGTATCACTTCTGTTTCTCGTGGGTCTCTCTGCCCGTTTTGCTTAGTGTTTTCGTTTGTCTTTAGTTTCTCGGATGCCTAATCTCTCCCTAAACGATGCTGTTCCATATGGTCCCTAACGTCAGTGCCAAGCCGGCAAGGTTTTATGGCCAGTGCCCCAAGATCATTTTGGAGTTCTCTGTCTCTAGATCATGTCATAACGGGGGTGTCCCACCTTTCGACTTGCACCTGCCTAGCTTTCTCCCTTAAACGTTGGCGAAGTGTTCAGGCAACTCGCCAAATTGGCGAGGCAATAATCCTCTCCAAAAGGGTCCTTAGTCCTTCCCAACTTGTATCTCTGTGTGCGACTATGTAAATGTTTTATCTCTGTGTGTGTATGTCTAACGTTACCTAGCCAAGATTGACCTAAGTTGTAGCCTATCCTCGTATATCTCCTCGTAGGCCTAAATATGAAGAGTCTTAAGCGATCTAGTTTTCACCTATTATCGTAATATGTCATATCCCATATGTGTGTGTGTCTACTTCTCGACTGGTCACTAGTCCCAACTGACATGGAACAAGGCTTGCAGTATAAGAGAGTCTAGGCGCCTTTTAGACACTCCAATCTTTTCCAAGCCAGTCCATCTCAGCAGGAACCATTTCCTGTAGAGGGTATTATCTGTTGTGTCATACTCAGTAATAGTATTTGTGTAACCCCTGGGTTCCCATTTGAACTTTCACTTTTCTACTAGATCGGATAAAACATCTCACTGTTTGTCAAGTATCCTAATTTCCACCAAAAAATAATGATAAAGCCTAAAACCATCCGGCTGCTGGCCTCACATCCACATGTGTTAATCACAGAGGTAGACAATCATCCAGCCAGTGTAGTGTGACATGTGGTCAGCATGTTGGGTCCCTAGCTGTTATAGCTGGTCTTCTCAACCTAGAGTCGCTACTTATTGTAGCTACCCAAATGCCTCACGATGCTGGGCAGGCATCGGTCCCATACTGACCGAAATTCCATGAGAAAATTTCTTCTCCCATGGGGACTCGAACCAGCACAAGTCCCATAGCTCTGCGCCAAGGCTTCTTGCCTTAACCACTCGGCTATGGCACCGGGACTATGAGATCAAACTTATTATTAAGTAAAACCTAAATGTTACTTCGTATTGTTTTTTTAAAATATATCAGCCTTTGAATTTGTTAGTACACATAGACCAGACCATGGAGTGTATGAGATGAGATTATTACGACTCATTCTGAAGATTTTTAAATCCAGATTCATCCTGATGGAGTAGTGGTTAACATGCTCGCCTTTGCAGATTCATATCAGCTGAAGTTGATTGATTTTTCAAGGTATATTAAACTTTATCCAGTGCCGTAGCTGAGTGATTAAGGTAAGATACCTTGGTGCAGAGCTACAGAACTTGCGCTGGTTCAAGTCACCATGCGGGAAGAAATTTTCTCGTGGAATTTTGGCCAATATGGGATTGGTCCCACTGAGCATTGTGAGGAATTTGGGTAGCTGCAATAAGTAGTGGCTCCAGGTTGAGAAAATCAGCTATAACGGCTGAAGACCCAACATGCTGACTACATGTCACCCCAACACACTGTCTGGATGTCAGGCCAGCAGCTAACACAAACTTTGGTACCAACTGCATTTGTCGAGTATCAAAAGGCACACTGGAAGAGGTAATATTTCTTATTGTTTTCTCTTCCTTCTTTTTATCAAAGGACGTTGAATTTGTTAGTACACATAGACCAGACCATGGAGTTCCCGCTGATTCTGATTTGATCCAGAGGTTCATCTGTCCAGCCAACAGAGGGAGGAAGAAGCAGTTCTCCTGATTGACATAACATGAGTCTACATGAAATTGCTGAAGATGAAGCTGCCCAAGCATTGAAACTGGTATAATTAGAAGACTGGATATGAGGAGAGGCATGAAACATTTAAATTTAATCGTAAGTTGTTATTTTTGCAGGGACGTATTGTGGAGTGTGTACCACTGTGGCTGCAGGTGTTGCTCTGGATAATCTTAGTGATAATGCATGTGTTTTCTATAATAAACCTTTGGACTTATTTTTATATTCTCTGACTCAGTGATTCTCAGGGATCTACAAATGTCATGTATTCTTTAAATAAATAATATATTAAGTTTACACAGTTATTTTCAACATCAAAATAAAATAGGTGAATTCTATGAAAAATTGGACACAGTAGATGAAATTTAAAGTTAATTACCTGCTTCAGCTATTGGCCTCTATGGTCTAGGGGTTAAGTCCCTTGTCTCTGAACCCGAGGGTCATCAGTTCAAAACTTGCAGAGTTCAAAGCATTTTTTTTACACTACACACACTAGAATGGCATAACAACCCAATGTCAAGCATTAGCCTCTCCTATGTTAGGAGTTACAAGACCACGTTAATTTAGTTATGTTTATTTGCCTATAGATGTCATGAATGGTATGAGGTCAACCTACTGACCCATTGAGACATCTAGCAGACAACTATGGTATTTAAAATTAAATTTAAATGTTTCATACCTCACCTCATATCCAGTCTTCTAACTAGACCGGTTTCAAACCCTGGGCAGCTTCAGAAGTTCTTCTGATCAACATAACATCAGTCGATGAGAAATTACTGAAGATGAAGCTGCCCAGGCTTTGAAACCGGTCTAGTTAGATGACTGGATATGAGGTGAGGTATGAAACATTTTAATTTAATCTTAAATTAAACTTCATAGCGATTTTTTCCTATAAAAGTTCAAACCAAGTTATTTCTAGGATGATGATGATGTCAGTAAATTTTGCATAGAGGCCTTTTTATTCAGGCTTAAGGATCGTTTACAAGCTTGAAGATGAAGATCTTCAGACTTGGGATCCATGGCTTAAAGTCCCTCCCAGAGTACTTGCTCCTTAGATTTTCCCATCCTGAAAAATGAATTGATTCTGGCCGGGTTTGAACCTACGACCCTCAGAACCAGAGGCAAAGAACATAACTACTAGTCCACTGCAGCCGACCGAAGGATTTTTTAAGGTGGAAAAGTACAAGAAACAAGTCGTCCAGGAAGGACTTTAATCCATAGTTTCCAAGTGTGAAGATTTTCAGATGTATGAAAGAATTTCAAGCCTAAATTTGAACCTTTGAACAATATATAATTGGCTTTTCCATCCAAATAATATCTTAATAACCCTTCTATGTGGTCCTGCACTGTAGCTGAGCAGTTTAAGGCACAATCCCATATGGGATTTGAGCTGGTTCGAGTCCTCTTGGGGAAGACATTTTTTCTTGGAAATTTGTCCAGTATGGGACCGATGCTCATCTGCCATTTTTAGGAATTTGAGTAGCTACAATAAGTAGTGACTCCAGATTGAGAAAACTAGCTATAACAACTGTGGCCCGACATGGTGACCACGTGTCATCCCTATTCTGGCTAGATCAGGTGTGTCCAAACTTTTTTGGAAAAGGCCCACTGTCGTTAAGGTGAATTGGTTTGCAGGCCAGATGAAATGACTTTTTTCTACCATATTAAATAGGATCTAAGATAAACCAATAAATTTAAATATAAAATAGCTAATATATTGATATGTTATATTTATTGAAATATTAATAATATATTACTTAAGTTATTTTTAAAATTACAGCCATATGTAACCTAATGTATAATCTAATTCTAAAATCTAAATTGAACAATATAAATAAAGTATTATTAACCCTTGTAGGCGTATGTTTAATATAAATTTTAGTTTAAAAATTGAATAAAATTATTATAACTAACTTACTGGCTCTATCAAACCTGTAGGTTCATGGCCATGTGGACATAAGTTCTCCATACATCCCTATTGTGAGCTAATGTTTTACAATCATCTACTGTACAATCTACTTCCCCCAAATCATAGATAATGTTATTCACCCACCTCATTGTTGGTCTACCAACTGGGCATTTTCTCTCTGATTTTTTTACCAGAAGTTTCCATGCTCCTCTTTCATCTCCCATACGTGTCACATATCCTGCCCATCGCAGCCTACAAAGACTTAACTGTTATTAGGCCTATATTTGGCTTCCTATCCATATCATGTAGCTCACTATTATGTAGTTTTCTCCATTCACCTGTCTGTTCATCTCTCTTTGGCCCAAAAATCTTCCTAAGAACTGTATTCTAAAATACTCGTAATCTTCTCTCCTCCCTTAAAGTAAGAGTCCATGTTTCGCATCCATATATTATAACTAGGAGAATAACTGTTTTATATATTTTCAGTTGAAAGTTTTTTTTAAGGAATTGGGATGACAAAAATTATTGTATTAAAATAATTAATTTTTTACCTGTCAATGTGATATTTGGCACTGCTTTTCACAAACAAGGCATCCAATATCTGATTTGATTGATGTTGTAGCAACTCGAAGCGAGCTCTCCAGATGACTGTTGGTGATTCACGTTCTCGTTGCACACTTCACATGTTTCATCATGGAACACTTGTTTTCGCATATTTATGTGCTACCGAAAAGTTATGTGAAATGATGTGCATGTCTATTAATGCCCGAATATTTTTCTCTGGGAAAGTAGTTGCGATGGAATTGTAGTAAGGGGACATAGTTAAACTTATTTTTAGGTCTGACGCACATTGAAAACCAATGCAATCCATTTGCAGATCCTCAGGTCCTCGCCTCTTTTAATGGAGAAAGTGTAAGAAACAGATTGAAACTTATAACATTCTCCATGACACATTCTTAAAAAAAAATTGCTGTTCCGAAAGTTTAATTTTAAGTTTGGATATCTTGTCTTCACGAAATTGACCCTCAAATGTATTATATGAAGATGCATGTTTGGTGTCGTAATGTCGCTTTATGTTATACTCCTTAAACTTACACTGAAACTGTTTCACTGCAAATTAAACACACTGCTTTCTTGCTTAATTCAGTAAACAAGTAACTGATTTGTCCACTTTATTTGAAATGATGTATACCTTCATCTGAAACTTTTCTTTTCTTGTCGCTACACTTAGAAGCAATAATTAACACTTATAAAACTCACAGAATTAATTATATTCTTCAAACCTCTCACTAACACTCACACTACAATATGAGCAAACAACTGAAAACTGGAAACTAATTTGAAATGTACAAAGGTAATGATAATAAAACATCTGGCGCACACTCGCCTTTGAAATAATAACCGCATGGTCAGAAATGCATGGATACTTCAAAGCGATACACGGTAGTTAGAATCATAAATATAAATGTGGGCTGGGTGTTTCTTAAAACAGATATGATATCTCCATATTTTGAGTAACAGGATGAGTAGAATGAATTTTCGCAAACACATGTGTTAGAAACAGAAAAAGTCTTGCTTTTTCAATTGTATCTTATACCAATAGAATTACCGGTACTTATTTCATAATTTTTATTAGACTATAACTTACAAATATCACTGCAGGCCGAATGCAATGTGATTAAGCAAATATCATTGCGGGCCACATGCAGTGGGATCGAGGGCCGCTGGTTGGACACACCTGGGCTGGATGATCATCTACCTCTGTGTTTAACACATATGGATATCAGGCCAGTAGCCAGCTGGTAGGCCAAGGCTCTTCTAGGCCTCTCGCACCATCAAGTTTTTTTTATGTTATATTTTAAATTAATACTTTCCACAATTGGACATGGTTTAAATTTAGAAAGAAAATTTAATGCTTGGACCGGATTCGAACTAAGGATCTCTGATTCTGCATGTCAATATGATATTGATTACACCGTCCGAACTCTGATACACATGACAACAATTCTTTTCACTTACAATTCTCCTTCATCAGAAGGCTGATAGCCATCACTACTAACAACACCATCTGATGAATTTCCCTATTAGATATCTCTCCGTGGTGATAAGCTAACCACTTATCACTTGCTGGCATCCGTAGGGAAATAAGGATAACTAAATTAACTCAGATCAGTCATGGTAGACTATTGATTATGTTCTTTGCCTTTGGTCTTAAGGGTCGCGGGTTCAAACTTGTCTTTGGGTCGATGGAATTTTTAGGATGGAAAAATTAAGGAGCAAGGCTTCCAGCAGGGACTTTCAGCCATGGGTCCCGAGTCTGAAGATTATCAGGCTCATAATAGAACCGTAAGTCTGAATAAAGAGGTCTCTAAGCAAAATTTAGCAACCTTCATCATCTTAGTAATACCTTAGTTGCCTACTAGATGTCTCATTGGGTTGGTATGTTGACCGCATACCTTTCATGGCATTTATAGGGAAATAAAAAAAAACATAACTAAATTAACTTGGTCTAGTAACTCCAACAACAAAGCAGAGAATTCCGATTATGCCACCGGGCAAGTCTAGTACAAACATTCATTTTTCTTTTCATAAATTATTATTACGAGAGAATATTTTAGCCGAGCGGTTAAGGTAGGAAGCCTTGACGCAGAGCTACGGGACTTGCGCTGGTTCGAGTCTCCATCGGGGAAGAAATTTTCTCATGGTATTTCGGCCAGTATGGGACCGGTGCCCACCCAGCATCGTGAGGCAATTGGGTAGCTACAATAAGTAGCGGCTCCAGGTTGAGGAACCAGCTATAACGGCTGGGGGACTCGACATGCTAACCACATGTCACCCCTACACTGGCTGTTGATCATCTACCTCTGTGATTGACACATGTGGATGTAAAGGGCCAGCAGCCGGCTGGTAAAAGGGCAACCGCTGAAAAGTGGAAAGACCCTCAATGGGGGGGGGGATATTTTTATTTTATAGCAGTGATGCTTTATCAATGTTATAATTAAATTTTTGACATTGAGCAATGCAAGATACATCTCGTAATAATGAGAATATATGAAAAGAAAAATGAATGTTTGTACTAGACTTGCTCAGTGGCATAATCAGAAGCACACTAGGGTATCAATCCAAAGGTCTGGGTTCAAGTCCTGTCCGAGCATTTATTTTTCTTATCGTGTCATATATATATATATATATATATATATATATATATATATATACACACACAGATGGTTCACTAATTGACAAGGAAGGCAATGCAGGAGCAGGAATCCATAGTGAAATATTCAATTTCTACATCTCCTTAGGCACACTGGCAACACACTATGAGAGGCAATCAACACTTGAATCACATACACTCATTCTCTAAAGCTGTAATATTGAGCCAAATCAGCACTCCAAGCATTATCATCACTAGAGCCCAGATTTGTATGCAAAATAATTATTTTTATGCATTAAAAAGTATGTGCAAATGATTTACATGTTAAGTGGTCCCTCTCCAGACAATTTGAGCAGTATTTGATAATGCATAGAAATGCATATTCTTGGGGAAAATGCTTATTTTAGATTTTTAAAGCATAATGCATATTTTAATCCTAAAATGTGGTATTAAATTATAATTTTCCCTTCAGCTAATTACTAGTAATTAATTAATTATTAATTAATTTTTTTAAATGAATAAAGTCTCTGCAATCAATTGGATATAAGTGTAACTTGTATATTTACATCTGTGTAAGAGGGGAATACCCATGGGCCTTGAGAAATAATATTACACAATTAAGATTAGGAATGAAACTAGGAAATTCCCACGATCTGTCATAAAGTCAAAACACATCCAACCAGTAAATATCACATTTTGATAAGCATAGTGAAGTATTAAATAAAAATCCTGGCTACAATAGAATTTGTGAAATTAGCAAAATGCTCTCTGGTGATAGTGAAAAAACTGTAACCGAAGAGGAATTCACTGAAGAAGAACTGTGGTATTTTCACATGTACCTGTGACATCATGTGATGTAGAAAGGGCATTTTCATTTTATAAAAACCTTCATTGACAAATGAAGGAGCTTCACACAAGTAAACCTCATGAAAACCTTCCATATCTACTTTTACAGCCAGGTATAAGGTAATATTATATTATTTTTAGTCTGATCATTTTACCTCAATATTAATGTTGAGTTGTTCTTGAACATGTTTCAAAACAATTCTGTTTTATCGTCAGCATGTCCAGACTGGTTTTATTTATGTTGCACAACCTGGATGTCGATGTCAGCTCCATCCTGTGGTTGGCCAAAGAACCTCCAAATAAGGTAATATTACCCATAAAGCAAATAATTTATTTGATTTATTACAATCTGTTTTTGCTATTTAGGATGCATATTTTCTACATTTTTCATGCATATTTAGTAATTTATTTTCTGGGCTCTAATCATCACCATATCCCAACTGCAGCAGAATACGCAAAATTCACAGTTCATTAAGAATCTTACAAGACCAAAAAAAAAAAAAAAAGTTTCTAATTGATTCCATTTCACTGCGGTATTGTAGGAAATGAAATAGCAGATTACCTAGCAAAAAAGGGAACAAATATAAAACAAAGTAGCTCAAACAAAATTTCATTTCATGCATAAAAAACAGACATAAATTACAAAATAAAACTGTCCTGGAAAGAAAAATGCACAGAAAAAAATTCTAACAAAAAATGGAAAATTTTATTAAAAAATAATAATAAAATCTTAAGTTATTTGGTCTGTATATTCTTACCACTTATGGTTGTTTTCGTTGATTATATGTTTCAAAGATTGTCAGCTCCATCTTCAGCTATTATGCTGTGGTTTATCTACGACGCAACGCGCCAGCGCAAAAATTGCTCCCCATGTATTTAAATGGAAGTTGTTTATCTACAACGCAAATTGCTAGCGCAAAAAAATTTGCGCTGACATGTCGCGTCGTGTTTTGGAATCTCTTGAATCCAGGACACAATTTGCCAGCGCAAACAAGGAATATAGAAGATATTACCCGTACTCATTGGTGTAATTGCTAAAAACAAACTAAGATTTTATAACAAAATGTCGGAAATACAGAACTTGTTTTATAACTTTCCAATTTTAACGACGAAAGTTAGATAGTTTTGTTGCAAATCATCGAATTCTATACGAAATCGGCAAAAAAAATTGTGAAAATTGAACTCACATCTTTAAAAGTTTACAATTTTTTTACAGTGAAACTTTATGATATACTGAATATCTGAACCGAATTTCAAGTCTTCGCTTGGTGTAATTAAAGAGTAATAGAGCTGTCAAATTATCGTACTGTTTTAAATAGTCTCTTTTATAAAATACATTTCTCGAAGTATGGCTATTCCCTCAACTTGAAAAGATATTCACATTATAGATGATTTTATGCTCTATCGCTTGAAAATTAGTATGTTAATATTTACGTTTTTCTGAAGGGCGTAAATGCAACTAATACGCAATTGACCTTCCTCACCAAAAATTTTATAAAATCAAAAAATGCCACATTATTACCTGAACACCAGTTAATTTTTTGTAATTAGTATTAAAGTGGAGTCTTGAAAGGAAACTACCAAAAATAATTATTTTTCCTAAAATCTCCTATGTGTAGACTGCCCGCAATACCTTTCGCGTGAGTGGAGATCGCTCGCTCGTACAAACAATGACGGAGCTAATTGGTAATAGTCCTTTGCGCACTTACAAATACTTTTATTGTTATTATCATCATTACATTATTTTTATTATCATTATTACAATTATTACATCATCATCGTGGACAAGTGGTTACTCTGCACGCCTCCGATTCCGAGGTTCGCGGGTTCAAACTCGATAGGAATCAATGACATTTTAAAGGCGTAACAATTCTGAATGTAGCTTTCTCCAGAAGGAAGGAAATCCGTGAGTCCCGTGTCGTAAATTTATGGTACGTAGGAGAACCTCGTGCTTGAAATAAATTGCTACATAATAAACGTCATTAAATATAACAATCTTTATTGATATATTCAGTAGGCGGTTAATTTTGTGCTGATTTTGGCTAATGTATAGTTTAATTTAAATTACTAAGCACATACGAATTCAAGCTGGTAGGCCTATTAATAATATTTTCTAGAGAGTAGTTTTGTAATGTGTTGTAATATTTTGTACTTGTACCCTACACCAATGTCTGATGTTGAATATGTAAGTAACGTTAAGCTATCGATAATAATTTATAACAATTTTCATGCTGTTACAAGTAATATTTAAGAGATATAAATATATTTCATTGGCTTGGTATTACTTACTGATCTTGCATCCCCTACTCATGACATATCTAAGATGATATTAAAATGCACGATAATATTAGCTTTTATTATAAGCTAAATTATGTTATAGTTATTGTTAATTTAATGTCTAAACTTCCCATTATTCTCCTTTTATAACAACAAAATGTATACCTCTACGATTATTCTCTCATTCCAGAAACATTTAAGAAATTGTAAAATTATACATTAACACATAATATTGTTAATAACTATCGTATACTAATATATGCATAATTAAAATTATATTTAACTTCTAACTCACCATTCAGTCTTTGTAGATCTGCAAACTTGTGAGTAAAAAACAATACGATATTATTTTTAAATTTGACTGTGACACTTAAAATGACGAGATGCACTAAACATACTGATGTAAATCAACTGTCTGAACTTGAGAATTGTTGATATAAAACAGATGTTTAAGGAAGACTTGCTGACATTGCATTATTATCGTTTGATAGGAAGTGGTACGAGTATTAAAAAATTCGGTTTTATTTGGAAGTTATATCTTAAAACAATACTATTTCGTCAAAGTTTTCAGGGTAGAATAAAATACACTGAATAAAAAGTTATTTTAAGACTGAAATTAGTAATTATAACATAATACAAATTTATACCAGTTTATTCAATTAATGATGAAAGAGTTTTTATTATGTAATATTACATTTAAACTTTAATAAAAAATTTGTAACAAAATAAATAATTTGTTTTAAAAAAGGGCAGAAGGTTACGAGTATTTGAGAATAAAGTTTTTTAGGAAAAATTTTTGGATCAAAAAGAGATGAACAGACAGGTGAATGGAGAAAACTACATAATAGTGAGCTACATGATCTGTATAGGAAGCCAGATATAAATAAAAACAGTTAAGTCTCGTAGGCTGCGATGGGCAGAAAATGTGGCACGTATGGGAAGATGAAAGAGGTGCTTGGAAATTTCTGGTAGGAAAACCGGAGGGAAAACGCCCAGTTGGAAGACTAAGAATGAGGTGGGAGAATAACATTATACATTATTTGAGGGAAGTAGATTATACAGGGGATAATTGGAAAACTTTAGCTCGGGATGGGATGTATGGAGATCTCATGTCCGCGCTACAATGAACCTACAGGTTCCACAGAGCCAGTGAGTGAGTTAGTTATAAATAATTTGTTTAATAATTCACAGTAAACGTAAGTAACAGAGCTCTTTACTTCTCCCTTCAGCAATAAAATTTGATAAATATCTACTGCGTAAGAATTACAATATCGCCACTTTTATAAATTTACGGTACTGTTCCATTAAGCAGAACATATAATAATCTATTCGATTTAATGTGCAGTTGAAAAGTCACTGATGAAGCTCTTTCAATAAAGTACGCGCGCGACCTTGGTCGTGAAATGAATCTGCTGCGCCTTCGACCCGCGAGTTTTTTACGAAAATAGCATAAAAAACATTTATATTGTCTGAACTATTCAACTCTCCAAAAGGGTAATTGCTGGAAATTAACCCTTATTACGTGAATAGTATCCTGTATTTTTTTCCGTTTTCATTTTTTGATATGTTCTGTAGTAAACCGCCATAAAACAAGAAAATTGACACCGAAAATAAAAAAATATCCTAATTATAAAAATACACACCCTTAAACTACATGATATCACCTATATAAATATGTTTGAAACAAATTTTTGCTGTTTATTATTTCAGAAATATTAGTTAGTAAACGTTTTAGTTTATCATATTTACGATAATTTTAGTTCATCATAACTACGAACCTATAAATGATAAAAATTAAATTTCTGTATTAATACGTTTATAAATGTATTCACTATATTTAGGGATACATAAAATTAAAAAAAAAAATTGCAAGATTTTTGCTGTCCGATTTGATATGGATTGTCCCATACATGTTTTATACCATACATTATACAATATGAGCATGAAGGAGTACAGAGATGTACAGAAAAAAGTTATTGTGGCTTGAACTTAGTCAAGAGATAAATAAAAAAGCTGTAAATATTGTATCTCGGGGATATTATGGATGTGCATAAATTTCTTCTATTAAATTCAAAACCTGATAAAACTGCTCAGGTGAAAATCTGAAGTACTCTAAAATTTGGTATATTCATCAACCATATGTTTATTTTAGAACTAAAGAATCATTTATTCTATAATTTTCCATTCAACATTCATATGATGCTGTTGCTCTAGATACTTTTTCTGTCTTTACTAATATTTCGAACTATTTTAATCGTTTTGCAACGACACGTGAAACTTTTTTTATGAAGAATTTAAATATGTTTATCTATGTAGACAAATTATGACTTTTCCTCTCAATTTATTTTCAATGTTCTTTATTAGAATTGAAGTTGGCATACGTGAACGCTCATAAAATTAAATCCACCAGATGGCAGGACATATGTGTTAATGACCAACATTTGCATTTAATTCCAAACCATATTTTAAGAAATAAATGTTCAATCACTTCATTTTGTTAGATTCCGATGGGTCAGTTTAGTGTACATCAGATTAGTTTATAGTTTACTAAATAGTATGTAGGTAATTTATTTTATTAGGTTATGCAGGGACAGGTTTGTATACATTAGTTTTTGTAAACACATTTGGAAATTTATTATGAACGTTGGTCATTTTGATTTTCCATATATGTGGTGCCATCTGGCGACAATTCCATAAACATATGCGCTGTAGCGTATGCGCTCCATGCGAAACCAGCATCACGCCGAGTGAAAACGCGAATTTTGCGTCACGTCGGGCGCGACACGCTGTATAATAAACCGTAGCATGATGCTGTGGTTTATCTACGACGCAAACGCGCCAGCACAAAAATGCTCCCCATGTATTTAAAATTGATGTGGTTTGTAAGGGGTAGTGACGTGTGTATAACCTCTCCTACCCAATTCTCATCCTCACCTTCTCGTGGTACAACCTGTTTTCACAAACGAGGCGCTGAGGACCGAGTCACGGCGGTATAACCGTTCCATCAGGTACTGAGTAAATGCGGTATCCTAATGTCTGTCCAGAGACTAAAAGGTAGCAGCCCTACCACTGGACTACTTAGCGTCGGGCCAGTAACCTGTCCTAAGGAACTTCAAAACTACTTTCAAGTCTCAACACGAAAAAAGCCAGAAGGAATTGAAATATGACGACCCACAGCAAAGAAATATGGTTAAAAGAAAACGGCACAATGATATTGTAAGATATGCAACCTGGAATGTCCGAAGCATCCATGAAAAGAAGAGGAACTAGACAGTATATTTAAAAATAGAAACATTGATATTGCAGTAACTACAGAAACTAAGAAGAAACTTAAAGGAACGAAAGAAACACAAAATATGTACAAATATATAGCGGTGTCGACAGGAAAACCCATGGACAAGCTGGAGTAATGATTTGGATTAATAAAACCATAAGAAATAAAATTCAACACTACACTTACTGGAATGAAAGAATATTAGAGCTTTGACTGAAAATAAATAGAGGTAATTTGACAGTTCTTGGTGTATATGCACCAGAGGAAGGCCGTGAAAGAAGACAATGAAGAATTTTATAAAATATTACAAGAAATTTATAGCAAAATTAATAGAAATGATTACATTCTCATAATAGGAGATTTAAATGCCAGAGTGGGCAATGCTCAAGTCAACAATAATATTGGAACATTTGGCGAACCAACCAGCAATAGGAATGGGACAAGATTAACAGATTTTGCTATCTACAATGAACTGAAAATAACGAATACCTTTTACAATCATAGAAACATACATAAATATACCTGGCATCGTCAGGACTCAAAATCAATCATTGATTATTTCATTGCAAATAATAAGATTTTTAAATTGTTTCTCGATGTCAGAGGCTACAGAGGATATGATATTGGTTCAGATCACTACCTAGTAGAAGCAAGAATAAGATTTCCACCAGATGGTTAAAAAGAAGAAACAACAACAGAGCATAGAACAAAAGTACAAGGTAAAATTATTTTATGATGACAGCATTAAATGGTTATATTCGAGAAGAATTCAGCAATATATGGCTACAACTCCAGAAAGTAATGATGTCGAAGAAGAATGGAAAAACATTAAAATGATAATTCAAAATGCAGCTAATGAAACTTTAGGAAAAGTAAATATACAACAAAGAAGAAATAGAACTCTAAAAATCTGGGATGATCAAATAAAACAATTGATTGAAGAAAAAATGCAGCTTATAAAAAATATTTGAACACAAGAAAGTAGAAATGAATAGAATTCAAACGCTGTAGAGCTATTGTTAAGAGGGAAATAAGAAAGAGACATAGGGAAAACATGGTTAAATTTTGTTACACATTTAGAATCAGATTGCATAAGCTCCAACCTAATGCCTTCAAAATATTAAAACATTTGAATAAAGATATTAAAGAATCTACCAAAATTAATTGCGGAGTAACAAAAGAAGATTTTTTCAATTATTATAAAAGTCTTTGGACTGACAATAGCTATGAAGATACAATTTTCCGAAATAATAATGAGACAGATTCCATAATATCATTGGAAGAATTGAACAATAGTTTAAAGAAATTAAAAAACTGGAAGGCAACTGGCACAGATGGCTTGAATTCTGAATTGTACAAATATGCAGGCAAACAGTTCCATGAAAGACTGTTGTCCTTCTTTAATAATGTATTCAAAAATGCAGATATACCACAAGAATGGAAGACAAGCATTGTTATACCCCTGTTCAAGAAAGGAGACAAGAGAAAAATGGACAACTATAGGGGAATCAGTTTGTTAAACACATGCTACAAAATTTATGCAGACATTTTAAATGGAAAATTGAAAAGTTTCAGTGAAACATTCCTTATGGAATGTCAAAATGGATTTAGGAAAGACGATCTTGTATTGATTCAGCATTTTCTGTTAAACTATTGCTTGAAAAAAGAAGAGAATTCAACTTAGAAACACATTTTGCTTTCATAGATTTTGAAAAAGCATTCGACACAGTCAAGAGATCAAAACTCTTAAATATATTGGAAGACAGAAATATACCAAATTTACTTCGGCAGAACATACAAAATATTTACAAAGACAACACCATAAAGATTAATTAATTAACAGATTTTCTGAAGAAGGAATTATAAATCGTGGTGTGAGACAAGGCTGCCCCCTATCCCCAACACTGTTTGCAATTTATATCAATGAAGTAATATGTTGCTGGAACAAAACATATAAATTTGGAATAAGAATATCAGAAAATAGAAAATTAAACACCCTACTGTTTGCAGATGACCAAATAATAATAGCAAATTCCGAAGATAATCTACAGAAAGGTCTGTATGAACTTAACAAATTACAGAAGAATATGGATTAAAGATATCTACAGAAAAAACAAAAATTATGGCATTTCAAGGTGTAGATCCTGTCAGAAGTAAAATTGTACTGGACAATAAAATTTTGGAGCAGGTGAATAATTTTACATATCTAGGATGCAATATCTCATATGAAGAAGAAAAGGATTGTAAATGCAAAAATATCTAAATTTTTAAGAATTTTAGGGTTAATAAATTCTATCTTCAAGCCACAGTTAGTCCAAAAGCATTCAAGACTGAAAGTGTATAAAACACTGGCTCTTCCAACTCTTTTGTATGGTAGCGAAGTATGGACGTTGAAACAGAAGGATATACAGAGACTTAGATCTGCTGAAATGAGATATCTTCGGAGGACTGCAGGATACACACTACAAGATCACAAAAAAAATGAAGACATCTTAGAAGAATTACACATGGAATCTTTAGAAAACAAAATTTCTGATTATAAGTCAAGATGGATACAACATGTTCATCGAATGGAAGATCACAGAATACCCAAACTAATGTTAAGATATCAACCTGCAGGAAGAAGAAGACCAGGACGTCCACTCAAAAGACTTCTGGATGGTGTTTCTCTTGAGGCCGAAACAGGTCAACAAATGACCTAAATTCGTGAATGTACTATGATGATGATGATGGTTTATCTACAACGCAAATTGCTGGCGCAAAAAAATTTGCGCTGACATGTCGCGTCGTGTTTTGGAATCTCTTGAATCCAGGACGCAATTTGCCAGCGCAAACAAATAATATAGAAGATATTACCCGTACTCATTGGTGTAATTCAGGGATTATAATCCCTGGGTGTAATTGCTAAAAACAAACTAAGATTTTATAACAAAATGTCGCAAATACAGTACTTGTTTTATAACTTTCCAATTTTAACGACGAAAGTTAGTTAGTTTTGTTGCAAATCATCGAGTTCTATACATGTTTTATACAATATGAGCATGAAGGAGTACAGAGATGTACAGAAAAAGTTATTGTGACTTGAACTTAGTCAAGAGATAAATAAAAGCTGTAAATATTGTATCTCGGGGATATTATGGATGTGTATAAATTTCGTCTTCTATTAAATTCAAAACCTGATAAAACTGCTCAGGCGAAAATCTGAAGTATTCTAAAATTTGGTATATTCATATGTTTATTTAAGAACTAAAGAATATAATTTTCCATACAACATTCATATGATGCTGTTGCTCTAGGTACTTTTTCTGTCTTTACTAATATTTCGAACTATTTTAATCGTTTTGCAACGACACTTGAAACTTTTTTTATGAAGAATTTTAATATGTTTATCTATGTAGACAAATTATGACTTTTCCTCTCAATTTATTTTCGAAGTTCTTTGTTAGAATTGAAGTTGGCATACGTGAACGCTCATAAAATTAAATCCACCAGATGGCAGGACATATGTGTGAATGACCAACATTTGCATTTAATTCCAAACCATATTTTAAGAAATAAATGTTCAATCGCTTCATTTTGTTAGATTCCGATGGGTCAGTTTAGTGTACATCAGATTAGTTTATAGTTTACTAAATAGTATATATGTAATTTATTTCTTTAGGTTATGCAGGGACAGGTTTGTATACATTAGTTTTTTAAACACATTTGGAAATTTATTATGAATGTTGGTTATTTTGATTTTCCATATATGTGGTGCCATCTGGCGACAATTCCATAAACATATGCGCTGTAGCGTATACGCTCCATGCTAAACCAGCATCACGCCCGAGCGAAATGCGAATTCGCGTCACGTCGGGCGCGACACGCTGTATAATAAACCGTAGCATTACAGACTGATTTTTCTCAAGTTGTCAGCATTGATTCTTTACTCCTGCTCCCTCTTTCTGTGATCCAATCAACTTGCTAATTAGGTTCCTTTCTCTGGGAATTTCAAAATTCATAGACTACAAAGGGCTGGCCAGGTGGCATGAAAGAGGGCATGAAACTTGAGAAAACCTCAGTATACCAGTCCAAGAATGAGGCAGAAGAATAATATTAATCATAATTAAGACATTTTGTCTGTACATTCTTACCTCTTTTGGTTGTTTTTGTCGAACATATGTTTCAAGGCTTCTGAACCCCATCATCATTGATTACAGAGTGAATTTTCTCAAGTTGTCGGCCCTGATTCTTGATTCCTGCTCTCTCTGCCCCTGGTCCAATGAATTTACTAATGAGATTCCTTTTCTCTGGGAATTTCAAAATTCGTAATTCTTTCCTTGTTCTTCTGTATGTAGATTTTTTTTCCACATGGTGAGTTCATTTTTGTTTTTTAACTGTTTTAATAATTTGTGTGTTTTTCTGACCAAACGTGAGCAGCCATTGCAGATTTTTCTACTTCCCCTTTTTTACATTTCTTATGCATTCTTTAGTTCTAATGGTTAAATTTCTTTTTGTTTTCCCTATGTATGTCTTATCACAGTCTGCACATTTTACTTGAAAACAAATTTATTAGAAAACAAAAATGAAACCACCATATGGGAAAAAATCTACATACAGAAGAACAAGGAAAAAAATGATGACTTTTGAAATTTCCAGAGAAAGGAACCTCATTAGTAAATTCATTGGACCAGGGGCAGAGAGAACAGGAATCAAGAATCAGGGCCGACAACTTGAGAAAATTCAGTCTGTAATTGCTGTCGATGGGGCTCAGAAGCCTTTAGACATATGTTCAACAAAAACAACCATCAGAGGTAAGAATGTACAGACAAAATGTCTTAATTATTAAACAAACCTCTTAATGATATTTCCTATTGTATTTTAAAATATTAATCATGATTACATTAAATTATACAAGATGTGATTGGGAAACATTAGCTTGGGATGAGGATGTATGGAGAGCTTATGTCATCACAGCCATGAACCTATAGACTCGATAGAGCCAGATAGTTATTATTTATGTCAATAGTAGTCCCTAAATGGAATCTTTCTATATGGCATAACGCAGAAGGAAGTAAGATGCATATTCCAGGAACAGTTACATGCAAAGTTCTTTTCTGTGTTGTTGTTCCACATGATCTGTTACTTCAATCTGAAATATAATTGAACATTATAAAAAATATTGTAACATGTTTTACTAATATTGCAAATTTATCAATAAGAATATTTAAGTTAATGACAGTAATAAAATTAGAAGTGCTCCAGCAACTTGATGATTCTGATATTTATCCTTCCTCGAGAATCAGAATGGCCCATTTATTTGACAAAGCAAGCAGGATGATTTCCTGTTCTGACCACAAATATCAGGAGTTCTTCATTTACTTTCTTGTTTCCACACCAAATTTCAGCCAACTTGATAGTGTTGTTGGATAAATGTACCTTTTATGTACATTTTTAGCAAAATAATTATCTTCTGTAAAGCAAAGAATAAAAATTAATCTTTAAAAAATCCAAAGATAGGTATTATGAGTTAGAAATACAAAACACAGAGAACCTTGGTATAAAATTCACTTCCAAAAATTATGTTTCCAAAATATTATGTCAACTGAATATAAACTTAATATTTAAACAAGAGTTTGTAATCACTAACACTTACAGTGCAAATTATGTATGTATCTAACCATTACTCTAGAAAACACAACTTGAGACAAAATGACATACAGATTTTTTTTATGTTCAATTGAAAAATTTTTTAATGAAGAAAAAATATTACATGGGAACTATTTCTGAGTGCAGTACAGCTGCCATTATATATTTTTTGTCATTAGACATCAATTTATACTGAATAGAATTCACAGGTTCTTCATATAAACATAGTACACCACATTCATCTTCACATGGCACGTCTGCTGTAATTGTGATACCAGTACTTAAAAATGGGAAGTTTTCTGCAAATGTAAACAAAAAGAATCATCACCCCACATAAGTAGATTTGATTGGTGTAAAATTGGATGAAGTTGTAGTTAAGGTATCTTTGCATTAACAATGTTTTACAATGGTTTGTCCAAAAGAGTCTTGTGGCTGAGGTACAAAATGTGTCTGAACAGAGAATTAGCAAATCTAAAATTCAATAATGAACGTAATCAATGTCAAATTCAAGGAAACATGAAATGGCATGATATTTTTTAACTTACACTAGATACTCAAAGACATTGTAGATTTTCATTTATAAAGTTGTTAAGTGGATGTTTCCATGGAAATTGAGTCAACCGATTTACTCCACACAACCATTTCAACCTGAAATATAATTATATATATACATATCGGTCGTATAATATCTCTGACATTGTCCGATTCCTAATAGCCAATTATGTCAGTTCATCCAATTGTTTATCTTTTTCCTTTTTTTTTTCTTGATTATTTTTTTTTTCCTTTTTATTTCTATAATTTTATATATTTTTTTTTTCTGCTTAGATAAGTTTCTTTCAACAAAGCTTCAGAACCTGATCCCCTTGCTTGATATCTTGGAGAATTGACTGACAATGAAAAGTTGTGGTCAGATCACATATTAAAAAATTAAAATAAATAAAAGTTATGAAGAAGTAAAAATAAGATTGGGATATTGGTTTTTACAGGTGTCCTTCCTGAGATCAGTCGCTTCAACAGAAGACTTTGGGCCCGATCAAACCCTTGCTTGATATCTTGAGGGGAAACCTGACTAACAATGAAAAGATTACATACTTAAAAATTAAAATAAATATAAGTTATAAAGAAGAAGTAAAAATAAGATTGGGAAATTGGTTTTTACAGGTGTCCTTCCTGAGATCAGTCGCTTCAACAGAAGACTTTGGGCCCGATCAAACCCTTGCTTGATATCTTGAGGGGAAACTTGACTAACAATGAAAAGATTACATACTTAAAAATGAAAATAAATATAAGTTATGAAGAAGAAGTAAAAATAAGATTGGGAAATTGGTTTTTACAGGTGTCCTTCCTGAGATCAGTCGCTTCAACAGAAGACTTTGGGCCCGATCAAACCCTTGCTTGATATCTTGAGGGGAAACTTGACTAACAATGAAAAGATTACATACTTAAAAATTAAAATAAATATAAATATAAGTTATGAAGAAGAAGTAAAAACAAGATTGGGAAATTGGTTTTTACAGGTGTCCTTCCTGAGATCAGTCGCTTCAACAGAAGACTTTGGGCCCGATCAAACCCTTGCTTGATATCTTGAGGGGAAACTTGACTAACAATGAAAAGATTACATACTTAAAAATTAAAATAAATATAAGTTATGAAGAAGAAGTAAAAATAAGATTGGGAAATTGGTTTTTACAGGTGTCCTTCCTGAGATCAGTCGCTTCAACAGAAGACTTTGGGCCCGATCAAACCCGTGCTTGATATCTTGAGGGGAAACTTGACTAACAATGAAAAGATTACATACTTAAAAATGAAAATAAATATAAGTTATGAAGAAGAAGTAAAAATAAGATTGGGAAATTGGTTTTTACAGGTGTCCTTCCTGAGATCAGTCGCTTCAACAGAAGACTTTGGGCCCGATCAAACCCTTGCTTGATATCTTGAGGGGAAACTTGACTAACAATGAAAAGATTACATACTTAAAAATGAAAATAAATATAAGTTATGAAGAAGAAGTAAAAATAAGATTGGGAAATTGGTTTTTACAGGTGTCCTTCCTGAGATCAGTCGCTTCAAACAGAAGACTTTGGGCCCGATCAAACCCTTGCTTGATATCTTGTGGGGAAACTTGACTAACAATGAAAAGATTACATACTTAAAAATTCAAATAAATATAAGTTATGAAGAAGAAGTAAAAATAAGATTGGGAAATTGGTTTTTACAGGTGTCCTTCCTGAGATCAGTCGCTTCAACAGAAGACTTTGGGCCCGATCAAACCCTTGCTTGATATCTTGTGGGGAAACTTGACTAACAATGAAAAGATTACATACTTAAAAATTAAAATAAATATAAGTTATGAAGAAGAAGTAAAAATAAAGATTGGGAAATTGGTTTTTACAGGTGTCCTTCCTGAGATCAGTCGCTTCAACAGAAGACTTTGGGCCCGATCAAACCCTTGCTTGATATCTTGTGGGGAAACTTGACTAACAATGAAAAGATTACATACTTAAAAATTAAAATAAATATAAGTTATGAAGAAGAAGTAAAAATAAGATTGGGAAATTGGTTTTTACAGGTGTCCTTCCTGAGATCAGTCGCTTCAACAGAAGACTTTGGGCCCGATCAAACCCTTGCTTGATATCTTGAGGGGAAACTTGACTAACAATGAAAAGATTACATACTTCCGATTGAGGGTCTTTCCACTTTTCAGCGGTTGCCCTTTTACCAGCCGGCTGCTGGCCCTTCACATCCATATGTGTCAATCACAGAGGTAGATGATCAACAGCCAGTGTAGGGGTGACATGTGGTTAGCATGTCGAGTCCCCCAGCCGTTATAGCTGGTTCCTCAACCTGGAGCCGCTACTTATTGTAGCTACCCAATTGCCTCACGATGCTGGGTGGGCACCGGTCCCGTACTGGCCGAAATACCATGAGAAAATTTCTTCCCCCATGGAGACTCGAACCAGCGCAAGTCCCGTAGCTCTGCGCCAAGGCGTACTACCTTAACCGCTCGGCTACGGCGCGAGACGATTACATACTTAAAAATTCAAATAAATATAAATATAAGTTATGAAGAAGAACTAAAAATAAGATTGGGAAATTGGTTTTAACAGGTGTCCTTCCTGAGATCAGTCGCTTCAACAGAAGACTTTGGGCCCGATCAAACCCTTGCTTGATATCTTGTGGGGAAACTTGACTAACAATGAAAAGATTACATACTTAAAAATTAAAATAAATATAAGTTATGAAGAAGTAAGAGAGGAAAATTTTTTTTTTTTTCACATGTCGTTTCTTTTTTTCCCTATACTTTTCTCTTTTCTTTCGTTTACACTGATTTCCTTTTTTTTTTTCTTTCTTTTTTTCCCTTGTTTATTTTTTCTTTTGTTTTTTCTTTTTATATTTTTATTTCTTTTTTCTTCTTCGAGAAGTTGCTTTTAATAAACTTTAAAACCTGATCTACCCTTGGCTTGTAATTTTTGGATACCTGACCAACAATGAAATGTAGTGAGATCACATATTTAGGAATTAAAATAAATAAAAGTGGAAATTATGTAGAAGAAATAAGAAGTAGAAATAATGAAGGAAAATTTACAATTGCTTTTCTCACTGGAATGTTGTGGGACGAAAATACAAATAATAAAAATAAAATTAATATAATACATATATATATATATATATATATATATATATATAATACAATTGTTAAAAGCATTATTACTTATCAAGCAGAACATTGGCCAAATACAATAAAAACAAATGAGTATATTTTGGCAATACAAATAGATGTTATTCGAAGAGCAACAAGAATTTCACAAAGAGAAAAAAAATAGAAACTCAGTTATAAGGGAGGGAATGAAGATTGAATATATTATTCAAGATCATATTAAAACTCAGCAATTTCATGTTCAGCGAATGGAAGAGGATCAACTATCTAAAATTGTTTTGGAATGGAAACCTAAGGGAAGACGCGGCTGAGTTAGACCTAAAACTTCTGGAGTCAGGGAATATACTTACACATGAAGGAAAAACATCTACAACCAGGAAATTTGCTGTTCGGAATCAGACGATGTCAAAGACATTAAACAACTGATATGTAGCTATATATATATAAACAATAATTATTATAATAAAATCATTCAAAAATTAAATACTTATTACAAATTTAAAATATAGACTAAACCAAGCACAATGGTCTAAAATTAGCTAACATTAACAAGACATGGAAGTATAGTGAAAGGAATATTTATAAGAATGGTACTTACCTACTAAAAGTTGCCAGGCTCTTGGTACATTTATTCACTGAAGCGAGTCGTGTGGCCGCATACTCCATCACAACACTTGGGTGTCACCTGGGGAGACAGTTTATACCCACAGGGACTTGGGTCTACTTACCTGTCGAAGCTGAAGATTGACCACCTCTCGCTGGTGGGAGAACAGCCTGTTGTCATTCTTGTTTCTTGAATTGATCCAACAGCATCACTTTAATAGCCTGAGAAACAAGAAAGGCATCATGTCAGCACAACACTCGGAGATCCAGAAAACAAACTAATATAGCATTCACTCTTGATCCACAATAGTTTATTGGACAAAATGTGGAACTTTTGTGAGCCAAGAATTGGCATATACCTTAACTACGACTTCATCCAGTTTTACGCCAAATAATAACTGTTTATGTGGAGTGATGGTTTTTTTTTTAATTTACATCTCTATGGTATATTGCATTTCTAGAAAACCTCTCATTTTTAAGAATAACAGTATGGCAGAGCAAGAATGAAGGTGTTGTACTACATTGTTTGAAGCATCTATCAACTCTCCTCAAGGGTAAACGATTCCAAGTGACAGAAAACTAGCAGAAATTGGTAGCTGCACACTGAATTATTTCCCATGCAATATTTTTATCTTCAAGAAATTTTCAATCAAGTATACAAGCAACCTATATGTGATTTTTTTTTTCCAAGTTGTGTTTTCTTGAGCAATGGTTCTGCATCTAGCAAATATACATATATTAATTATTTTGTATTTAAATTGATATAAAATGACCTGTTTTCACCATAAAGTTCATACATTCAACTTATGTATTGTGTAATGAAATAATCCATTTTGTTGCATCCATCCAGGCTACAATATTCTTACCAAATAATTTCTCTAGAGTTTTCCCTCCAATCTCACCACCTTCAATTTTGCCTTTTTTTTTTTTTTTTTCATTGCATCAAATTTAATTTCAAATGTAATTTCCTAGAATGATAAAAGTTTATAACTGATTAGTAGCTAAAATGGACATTTTCACAGTTATTGTGGTAATTATAAAATTTCTTCTTCCAATATATGCAAAATATCAACAGCAGATTGTGGACATTTTGAAGAAGTGTCGGAATTGAAATAACCTGCAACAGTAAAAACAGAAATTAATTATTCATAGGATCAACTCTAGAAACGCATGATATAGGCTGTATTATACATGATGGAGACTTGTCATTTCAAATTCTCTCAAAAGTGTTAAATTAATAATATATAAAATAGCAATGCTTGAAGTTACATATTAAAAGGATGTGAAAAGGTTCTCTTACTTTCAGACATAAGAAAAGTGGGTATTTGAAAATATAAGTGCATAGGAAGATCTATTGACCAAACAGAAACATTTAGACAGGTGAATGGAGGAAACTACATACCAGTGAACTCCATGATCTTGATAGAAAACCAGATATAATATGACGAGTTTAGTTTTGTAGACTTCGAAGGGCAGGGCATTTGGGACATTTTAAAAATGGATGAGAGGAATGGAAACACCCAGTCGTGATCATACATCTTTCTGTTGATCTTGCATGTGTAAGTCGATTTATTTGATATGGCTTTATGTGTTATATTAAGGTTCGGTGTAGGCCTATCTAATTGTTTTATGAGAATATTCTCTTTGAATTGTCTGTTGCAGAAAGATGATTTTAATAAACTGTCTACAGAATTCTCTATCTCTTATAAATAAAACATACCTCTTTCAAATACTAATTATAGTTTTAAGCACTTTGAACTGTTTAAAATTTCACTTTACTTTCAAACTAGCACTATGTCGTTCAAACAGAAAACATACATATGCATACTGTATGAACAAAAGTTTGGAGAAGAGAACCATGCGAAAAGGTGATAGTGTTTCAAACTGTAATTTCTTCAGTTATGCTTAAATGTATTCAGAAACAAATATCAATATTAAACATTCTTTTTTCTGTTATCATATGTCTAATAAATATAAAATGTCTATAATAATAAAAAATAAGAGGTTATATTATGAATTAAAATGAAAACTAAAAAAAAAGTATTAATATATATCTAATAAATCAGTACAATAGTATGAATCGACATATGCACATTGTTGGGCTGC
Organism: Diploptera punctata; assembly: GCA_030220185.1. Classification (NCBI taxonomy): domain Eukaryota; kingdom Metazoa; phylum Arthropoda; class Insecta; order Blattodea; family Blaberidae; genus Diploptera; species Diploptera punctata. The sequence goes on along the minus strand of JASPKZ010000038.1, from coordinate 1,048,356 downwards.
AGAATTCACAGCCACAGACAAGATAAATCAGAGGAAACAAAATTTAGTCTCTGTGCACGCGCGTAGACACGATAGAAAATTGAGAAATGGAAATTTGATTTCTGCACATGCACAAACCTTAGCGGTGCGATTCACAGCACAATTTAAAGATATTTGAAAAAAGAAGTAGAGTGTGTGAATAGGCAGGAAAAATAAAGAAATCCACTCAGATTGATATATATATATGTATGTAAAGATTTTTGTTTTTGTTCGTTAGTTTTTCTCCCCTCACAATTAAGTGTGCTGCAGCACTTTAATACATAAGGAGTAGCTGCCACTGATTGTTAGCCTGAATATATCTTCCTGCCTACATTTGGGTTAAAATTTCCTAAAACAATTTTCATATGATGTCGTGAAAGACTACCAAACAGGCGTTCTAATTCTTCAAAGAACTCATCCTTTATTTTGTCATCCTTATCTTCTGCGACACCGTGTACATTTACGATTATAAAATTATGTTATCATTTAGAATTTTATATGATATCCTAATGCTGACAAACTTAATATCTTGGATAGTGGATAAGATACTCCTTCAGACTAAAAAGCCCGTTCCAAATTCAGGTCTTGCTGCATCCCCATAGTATAATGCAAACCTGTCTGATTCCTGAATACTTTCTCCTGGTCATCTAACTTCCTGTAAAGCTACTATATCCAAGGATGATTTATCTAATTCCCGTGTTAATATCTCTAGCATCCCGCTATTATATGAAGTTCTAACATTCCATGTTCCTGTGTTTGAGCCCTTGACATGGATTCCCTGAAGTAGCCCCCGCCCAGAGAACCGAATGGGGGACTCTCTTACCTCAGAAGATTTTATACCAGTGGAACCCATGTATGCGTTTCTTTATGGTTGTATTTTACTTTTACGGTGAAAGATCATCACTCTTTCAATTAAGGTATCTTTTTAGTCTGGCTTATCGCCTTTGACCTGTTACATGGTAACTTTATCGGCAGCAATGCTATCGCCGGCATAGCTCTCGGGTTCATTTAAGCACTGCATCATGCAAGATAAAGATATCATGGAGGGAATGTAGAATTGTCAGAAAATGAAATATTGCAACATATTACATTGTTGCATTCACGTTGTACAGAGATTCTCCCTCAAGCAAAAAATTGGTTAACCATCAGTTAAACAGTAAAACCAACATAAAGACGTGGAATAAAAATTCCCAATACAATCCTAGTGAGACAAAAAATTAGTAGAGTTCAGTACTGACTTCCATCCATCCATAGTAATTCTGCTTGAGGGTAGGTCTTTCAATGCAATCATAAAATTGTCATGCGATGCTTTGCAGTTTTACTAGGGAATTATAGGTGTGGTAACTTCCCGTTGCTTTCCACACGGTGAAGGATGATGGTGATAATGATAAGGATGCTGATGATGGCTGGATGATTTTCAGGGGCTGTTAGGCCCTAAGCTTCCTGACATTTGTCTTACAGGTGAGGAAAAACCCCGAAAAAACTTATCCAGGAGCTTGTCCCGACTGGGAATTGAACCGGGGCCCGCTGCGTGACAAGGCAGCATGCTACCTCAAGACCACAGCGGCGGATAGTACTGACTTGAGATGTTATATTTATGTTTATAAAGTTAATATCCATAGAATCTTAGTGAATATTTAGTGCATGGAATCTAGGTGGTAAATGTTTTGTCACAGCGATAAGTGATAACATACTAGTTTTTTTAAGTAATTACAATTAGAGAGTGCAGTACTAGTTTTTTTAAGTAATTACAATCAGAGAGTGCAGTATGTCAATTTTGCCAGCGGTACCTTTTATTCATGGATTTGTTTTTAGTAGAACCATCTTTCGGCATCATTGTAAGCTGCATGTAAGTGTAAAAGTAATATGTTGTTCTACTTTTGGGAGGTTAGTTCATCACAAAATAAATATGGCAGTTTTAACAGGTAATGAGATTACTGATTTACATGGCACACCAATGATTTTATGCAAATTTACATTACAAAGTATTGTGAACCATCTAGCATTACCATTAATTAAACAGAAAAAACAAGCACCGAAGTCACATGGTATACTGTTTTGATAGGTTATTTTGTAATTTTATTTATTATTAAACCATAGTTCAACATACAAATTCCATACTTGATGTTTATTCAATGTATGGGAAAAAAAGTCCAATGTATGTTCAACATAGACGGCACTATATTTTTTTAATGGAAATGTTTCATAGATTATGTCAGTGTTTTATCGTGTTTATGTTTGATTGCAGGCAAGTAATGGACAGCGAAAGTGAGAAAGTTGTACAAGAAGGCAATGCTCAGATATTACTATTATCTAAATAGAACATATTCTATAGTCCTGTTCAGGAATTTAATAAAGATCTCAGGTATGTTCTTCACAGCCATGTTTAAATTCATCTTTTGGCTATTTTTTGCCACATGTGAATATTGGATTGGAGAACAAGTGACTTGTAGGTGGCATATAATCCCCCAAGTTAGTGTATATCAAACTATTTTACACTTCATTAAATAATATGCTTGTAATTGGCTGAGGGTCCCTATTTGTCTGCCACAATTTTCCATACAACATTCTTATGGCACTGTTGCACTAAACACTTTTTGACCATATATATAACGTTTTGTACTATTTTAAACATTTTGGAACCTTTTTATAAACATTTCTTACGAGTGAATCGAGTTCTAAAGATGTGCAAATGCTTAATGTAATATCCACTAGGTGGCTCTCAAATTGGTGTTAGCAACATTTGCAATAATTCCAAACCATATTTTAAAAAATTAACTTAATTTTGTTAGGTTCCGACGGGACAAGTTAGTATACATAAAATTAGTTTATAGTTTATTAAAAAATATGCATGTAGTTGGTTTATTAGGTTAATAAATGGAAAGTTGGTTTACGTCCATTTTTTTGTAGCATTTGGGAATTTATTCCAAAAGTTGGTAATGCTGACTTCAGAGCCATCTGACGGAAACTACATTAACCATTACAGCAACTTCCACAACTCATGCATGCGCACTGCAATTCTGTAGAACTTAGAAGAATTCATGGCAGACAAATAGTGAACTTTTCCCACGACATCTATTCATATATAAACATATTTGGGAATTTATTGTGAAAGTTGGTCATATTGAATTCACACATATGTCTGCCATCTAGTGGATGTTCTTTAAGTGTTCACACATAAGCACTACAATTCTGTAGAACTTTAGAGAAATTCAGTGGTCGAAGTAATCTAAAGTTTTTCCGTAAAAGTTATAATAAGATGTATTAATAATAGTTAAATCTCATAGACTGTGATGAACAGGACATGTGATAAGAAAGGGGCATGAACCAGAAGGAAAGCTCCAAGAATGAGATATGATAACATCATTAACAATGATATGATGGAGATGAATTGTACATATAATGATTGGAAATATTAGCTCAGATAGCGAATGGACAACTCTAGTCACATGACAATGAACCTCTTTGTTTGATAGTGCCATTGAGATAGATAGTTATAACAGTTGTCATAGAACTTAGTTCATGGGTTGTCTCCAATCAGAAGTCTGCACAGACTACACAAAACATTACAAACTACATCCATTTCTTTCTTTCTCTCGAGATTTCAGATTTTAGTTCATAAATACAATATGTACTGATTATTATCAAGATCATTTATTAAATATTGGGTGTATCACTGCTTTATGTATTCTTGTTTTGGTATCTTTATTGAAGAACTTGTTTTCCTTTCATACACCCAGCCACTCTCGCTGCTTTATTAGCATGATATGTTTTGTTTCTTGAAAATTTGTTATTTTTACCCCTATGAACCCATTAACATGCACACACTATTGAGTAACACTAAGAAATTGGGACTGAAAGTAAATATCAATAAAACTAAATATATAGTCATACATAGAAATACATTATATAATGGAAATGGACAATTAATGACAAATGACGGAAATTTTGAGGAAGTGGCTGAATTCAAATACCTATGAACAATAATCACAAATTGGAATGAGATACATAAAGAAATTAAACATAGGCTCAATTCTGGAAATGCATGCTATTATGCATTACAGGAACTCTTGTCATCCCAACTCCTTTCAAAAAATGTTAAACTGAAAATATGTAAAACTGTTATTCTACCAGTTATATTATATGGATGCAAAACATGGACTCTTACTTTTAGGTAAAATTTTTTAACACTCACCTCATATTATTCCTCTTATTTAGCTGTAAACTAGTTTTGGAACATAGTTTCTGTTCCATCCACAGCATCATCACGACCGTTGTTCTGTCATCTTGGTTGTCTTGAAGAGTCGTCCTTCACTCCTTCCATTGGCAGACTGAAAAACATCTAAACCAGGTCATTTTCAGTCTGCCAATGGAAGGAGCAAAGGACGGCTCTTCAAGACGACAGAACAATGGTCGTGATGATACTGAGGATGGAAGAGAAACTATGTTCCAAAACTAGTATATAGTTAAATAAGAAGAGTAATATAGGTGAGTGATAAAAAATTTTACCTAAATGAATATACCTCATAGCGTGAATTCCTAAAATAAGTAATGGACTCTTACTTTAAGGGAGGAAAAGGAAAGAGATTATGAGTATTTGAGAATAAAGTTCTTGGGAAAATTTTTGGACCAAAGAGAGATGAACAGACAGGTGAATGGAGAAGACTAAACAACAGTGAACTACATGGTCTTATAGGCAGCCAGATATAATAAGAACAGTTAAGTCTTGTAGTCTGCAATGGGTAGGACATGTGGCACGAATGGGGAATGGAAGAAAGACGTGCATGGAAGCTTGCTATAGGAAAACTAGAGGGAAAAGCCCAATTGGTAGACCAAGAACGAGGTGGGAGAATAACTTCAACCATGATTTGAAGGAAGTAGATTATGCAGGGAATGATTGAAAAACATTAGCTCAGGATATGGATGTATGGAGAGCTTATGTCCACATGGCCATGAAACTATGGATTTGATAGTGCCAGTAAATGAGAGTGTGAACCCATTAAACGGGAAAATAAAAATATAATTGACAAAATCTCAATTCAGAATCCCCATAAAAACCCCAAAAAAATTTGGCTCCCTAGAAACCTGTTAAGCACAAAAATGAGAAAATATCTTGTTAAACTTATCTTTGGGATGCAGGAGTTTAAGGATAGTTGACAGAAGGGGTTATCTGTAAGGAGAGGTCTCATCCTCCATGAACCAAGCCACTTGATAAGAATAATAGTAGAGGAACATAAAGCAATTATCTGTTTTGTAATTGTGTTAGACTTCACAGCATTGCTGTTCTTACGCAGTGTTCTGAGGACCATCGTGCGCAGACTATCAGTTCACACACAATACTTGAGGCTTTGCCTGCATCTGCTTTGCACTGTATTTGCTATGCTAAAGAGATCCCTGGTGTGAAGAAAGTAGTAGCAAATGATATTTCTGAAAAAGCAGTTGCGAGGATAGAAGATAATGGAGTGGAGCAGCTGGTTTCTATAAGTCACGATGATGCTGTTTGAGTATAATCGTGGGATGGGTGTGAGTTGACCTTACAAGGGTCTACTATCAATATTGAATATGTCTAAAGGAGTGGGCCTAGGTTCAATCCCGGTCGGGACAAGTTTCATGGGTGATGGTTTTTTTGGGGGTTTTTCCTCACCTGTATGACAAATGTCAGGAAACTTTAAAGCCCAAACTGTCCCCGAACATCATCTGACCATCATTAACATCATTAACATATTCATTAAGTTTAGGATTAAAACCTCTCCTGGCGCGTCGTTACCATCATCATCACCTATCATATATCATCGAGGCAGTGTAACTCCACCTCCCAGGTGCCCCAACCTCAGAAGTAGTTAATAATAATAACAATAATTAATGTGTTATCTAAGTCAAATATTCAATTTATTCAAGTTGACATTTCAATCTCCTTGCGTGAGGTCATTTTCAAGACATTTGACATTTCCAATTATCCATTTTGTATGGTTGTTTATACTACATCATCATGTCCCAAATGGGAGTCAATGACCAATCACGTTGTAATGAATTTTGTTTTACAACCAATCACAGTCATGTTTCACCTCAATAATTATCAAATTTTGATTACCAAAATAAACAAAGCTCCTGCTTTTTAATATTCTGAACAGGTTAGAGCATTATTTTGCAGTGACTGACTCTCCAATAAATACGGTGAATATAGCCAATAATGAACAGATTCCTTCGAACTATACATTTGATGATTGTGTGTTCAATAATTTTGTTTTTAAATACTGATTTTACTAAGTTGTTTCCAAAAAAATGAATTAATAACCTATAATCTTTGTTATAATATACAGTTTGATATGTTTCATTTTTTCTCCACTAGGATGCATTCTTACAATATTGCGATTCTATTGGCAATAAATAGTATGATCAAGTTGCAGTGATGAAGAAATGAAACATAACTAAACTTTTCTCATTTGTTTTCAAACATTGCCGTTTCATTAAATATATATATTTTAAAGTAATGATATTTAATTAATGATTTGTGAGTAAACAGCTTAATTTTCTTTGTTAAATAGTTCTAACAAATGCCACTCTTGATTTCCAAATCCTCTAGATAAATTGGAAATCACTTGTGCATTATTTACGACATTTTTGTGTGTTTATTTTAATAAATTTAAATTAAGTAGTTCAAATTTTCAATTTTACGATTAAAAATATTTTAACTTGGAATCATACGTATCACACTATTCATTTAAATCTTTATGTTTATTCAATGCTTTATTTTGTTCTTATTCACTGCTGTGGTCTCGAGGTAGCATGCTGCCTTCTCATGCAGCAGACCTGGGTTTGATTCCCAGTCGGGACAGGCTCCTGGGTGAGGTTTTTTTGGGGTTTTTCCTCACCTATAAGACAAATGTCAGGAAGTTAGGGCCCAACGGTCCCCGAAAATCATCCAGCCATCATTATCATCTTCACCGGTGTAGAAAGCAATGGGAAGCTACCACATCTACAATTCCCTAGTAAAGTGCAAAGCATAGCATGAAAATACCATCATTGCAGTGAAAGACATGCCTTCGGGCAGAATTACTATGGATGGATGGAATACCATAGAGTTAATGTATAGTATTAAGGATCCTATACTACTAGCTATTACCTGCATGCGTTACTATGCCTAACTAAATTAAATATTAAAGGTTAAATAAATTGTATGGTATACACTGAGACAAACTAAATATGGCAGTTGCTAGTATGTTTTTAATTTTGGATTTCTGGTAAACTTTCACTTCCAATTATCGGATTTTGCTCATTTTTTGATAACACCTACCTCGGTTTATTTTAATAGGATATATTCATATTTGAAGAAAAAAATTTTTGCCCAGAATATAAAATATTCCCAAACATCTTCTTAATAAAGAAGCCACCATTTGCAAAGATAGAAACAAAGGTTTCATAGCATTTGGTGCATGGAAATTTACAACAATGTATATAAGAGAAAAATTTGTGTTTAGATTGGAACTTGCCCTGGTAGCTCAGTCGGTAGAGCATTGGTCAGAAAGCCAAAGGTCCTGAGTTCGAATCTCATTCTAGGCGAAAAATGTTTCTCTTCAATTATGATTTATCCATCGTTAAGATGTGTGAAATGAATAATAAAAACATAGGATATACTTAGTTTCGTTATGAAACATAAAAAATTGTGACCGCTAGAGTGATTTTTAAATTTTCACTTCAAATGAACTCCTACACCTAATGGTTTTAGAGGGTCCAATTGTGAATCTAAACCATCCAGTGACCCACTCAAACACACGCAAAAAAAATCATCAAAATCGGTTTAGTTGTTTAGGAGTTCAGTGACATACACATATACAGAAGAGTTATATATATATGTATATATGTGTTTATGTCACTGAACTCCTAAACAACTAAACCGATTTTGATGATTTTTTTTTTTTGCGTGTGTTTGAGTGGGTCACTGGATGGTTTAGATTCACAATTGGACCCTCTAAAACCATTAGGTGTAGGAGTTCATTTGAAGTGAAAATTTAAAAATCACTCTAGCGGTCACAATTTTTTATGTTTCATAACGAAACTAAAATTAGCTGTGATTCTTAAAAAAAATTCTTTCTAGCTCACCTTGTATCCAGTCTTCTAATTATACTGGCTTCAATACCTAGGTGGTTTTCATCTTCAGTAATATCTCGTCGACTGATGTTTTGTCATTCAGGAGAACTGCTTCTTACTCCATCTGTTGGTAGACCGATGAACTTCCCAGATCAAATCAAAATCCCTGGGAATTACAACATTCACAAGTTTTTCTTTCTTGTGTTTTTGAATGTGGATTTTTTCCTAAACCATGAGCACTTTCTGTTTTCTTATTTGCTTAATTAAACCAGCTTTGTATTAATTATATGCTTTTCAGACCAAGCATCAGCAGCTACTTTTGACTTTTCACTTCACCATTTTTGACATTTCTAAGATGTTTTTTCACCTTGTTTTCAAATTTCTATTTGTTTTTCCTATATAAATTTTGTCACAATATCTACATTTGATCTGATAAATTCACAATTTATTTTCGTCAATGATGTATTTTTTTTGTTTTAATTATCCTATTGAGTCTGTATTTATTCTTTGGTGACAATCTTATGTTAAACTTTACATTTTTTTTATTTGTGGTACTTCAATGGATGGTAAGTAATCTCTTGAATTTTATGTTTTCTTCTGTTCTTTTATAAGTGTACTTTCATTAATTAATTTTTGTTTTCTATTGCTACATTAATTATATATTCTTTTTCATAATTTTCTCTGCTCATAAATATATTTACTGATCTATTGTGTCTTCTTTCTTTATATTCTAAATTCTATCTTGCTTTCTTCATTTCTTGTCAAATTTAGATCAAAAAATAGAATTTGTCTTTCAGTTTCAGTTTCCATGGTAAATTTTACAGTTTTAGTCTGATTATTATTCAACAATTTTAAAGCATCATCTATTTGTTTATAATTCACAATAGCAATTACATTATCAACATATCTGCACCAGAATTTGAAAATTAAAGGGTGTCCACTTATTATTTTGTGCTCAAAACTCCCATTTTTAATGTGTTTTTTTTTTTCAAACCATGGCTCTTTGGTTTTTCTATTTGTTTTATTAAACTAGTATTTCTTTCAATAGACATATTTCAGACCAGGCATGAGCAGCTACTGCTGATTTTTCCACTTCACTAATTTTTTAAATTCCTAAGATGTTCTTTCACCCCAGTATTCTTTTTGTTTTCCTTATATAAATTTTGTCACAATCTCCATATTTAATCTGGTAAATTCCTAATTTGTTTTCTTCTTCAATTTTGTCATTTGCGTTGGTTTTAATTATTCTATTGAGGCTGTATTCATTCTTCGGTGTCAATCTTATGTTTTGAAACTTGTGGTGCTTCAATGGATGGTAAATGAATTTCTTGAATTTGATGTTTTTTTATATTTTTTTGTAAGTGTACTTTCATAATTAATTTTTGTCTTTTACTTATTTATTTTCTTGTATACCATGTTTTCTTCAAACTCGTTTTCTATTGCTATTTTAATTATGTATTTTTTTCATTTTATAATTTTTACTGCTCATATGTATATTTACTAATCTCTTTGTTAGCAAAATGAATGAATCCAGAGGCCTTATATAGTTATCTATGTGCTGTCTTCTTTCTGTATATTCAAAAATCTATCTTGTTTTCTTCATTTCTTGTCAAATTTAGATTCAAAAATAGAATTTGTCTTTTAATTTCAGTTTCCATGGTAAATTATTTAATTCTACTCTGAATAATATAATAAAATAATAAATTGTTGGAAAATATATCTTTTGAAAAACTTAATAAGAATATAGTACTTTCAGTGGGTTATTGCACACTGCAGCTTATTTTGGAAATAAAACTGTTAATTATATGGTGAAGAAATGACAGTGACTGAAAATGGAAAGTAAAAGATACAGAGGCAGATCATGATATAGGTAGTACTTTTTTAACAATGCTCTTTAAGAGCTAAAGTCATTAGCATCACAATTCAAATCTGGGTAGTAAAGAGCAGACACATTTGTCTCTTATTTTGGGCTTGATGTTCTTTTATGTGCCATAAATCTATGACTAGAGACCTATGGCTTTATTTCCTTTCCAAAGGAATTCATGGTCAGTTTTTTTATGCCCTTAATACGAGGGCGGATCGGAAAGTAACGCACAATAATTTTTTTTTAAAAAGTTTAATAGTAAAAAAAGGAAAAAAATAACAAATGAACTTACATCTTTTACCTACTTTTCGACATAGTCACCAACTTTCTCAACACATTTTTCCCATCGTGTTACCAGTTTCAATATGCCCTGTTCGTAGAAGTCCGTTTGGTTGGAGTGTAGCCACCTGCGCACTGCTGATTTCACTTCCACATCTGTCTCAAAGCGTTTGCCGGCCAGGAATTTCTTCATGGGACCAAACAGATGAAAGTCCGATGGTGCAAGATCCGGACTGTATGGTGGATGCTGGAGCACCTCCCAACCAAATTCGGTGACTTTCTGACGAACGACAGCAGCAACATGGGGGCGAGCATTGTCATGAAGAAGTTTAACGTTAATGTTGTGACGTTTGTCACGAATGGCACGATGCAACTTCACCAAAGTTTTAATGTAGGCCGCAGCATTCACAGTGGTCCCGTGTTCAGCAAAGTCCACCAATAAAACACCATGCATATCCCAGAATACTGTCACAAGCACTTTCCTGGCAGATTGAGTCACTTTGAATTTTTTCTTTACTGGGGAACCAGCATGTTTCCACTCCATTGATGCCTGCTTTGTTTCGGGCGTGTAGTGGTACGCCCACGACTCATCACCTGTGACGATTCCTTCCAGAAAGTCATGTCATTGTGCGGTGTACCGCGTTAAGTGGTCCAAGCTTGCCATCATTCGCTGGCCCTTGTGGTCGTTCTGTCAGGTTCTTACGGCACCCAGCGAGCACTAACTTTACGGAATTTCAAATTTTCATGAACAATATCGTACACCACACCATAGGAAATGTTGAACTTCTGCGATAAGGCTCGCAGTTGCACATGCCGGTCCTTCAGAATTGCCGCCTCAATGCCTCTGACATTCTGCGGGATTGCTGCTGTCGGCCGGCTGGAGCATGGCGAATCACTAAGGTTCACGCGCCCCTCTTGGAAGAATGTGCACCACCTGGAGACATTGCTACGGTCCATACAATCATCCCCATACACGCCACGCATGTCCCTGTGAATTTCACTGGGTTTATGCCCTTTGGCCCACAAAAATCGAACAACACTTCTCTGTTCCTCACAGGTGGACGACTGTAGCATGCGTGCCATCTTTGTTGCATAGTTCAAGCTTCTCTCGCAAGAGGTGCACCTGGGAAAAAAATACCATCTGTAGTGAAAACTTCAAACTATATCTCTGTAAAATTTCAACATTCTAGCTGCAATACCAAGGCAGAAAAAAATTATTGTGCGTTACTTTCCGATCTGCCCTCGTATATTCAGCTGTTAATTCAAGTTTCATTTTACGGTTTTCGTATCTCTCCTTTGTTTCATCATCCCTGCTAAGTGAAATGCTGCCTCCATATTTATCACCCTCTTATCCATGCCAGCAATAAAACATCACTTTCTCATGTGAAAGTTATCTCCCCTTTCCCCAGATTTTTCTATTTAATCTTGAAATCTTTGGGAAGGCCCCTGTTTATTTATGTAGTTACGAATGTCAGTGTTTTATTTTCTATCACTACTTTGACAATTTTATATTGTTATAATAATTGTCCATAACATTGATTAACCAAGTTCTAAATTTGGGAACCAGAGTTCTAATATATTGTCTTCCAGAGCCATACCACTTCCATCATATATCAAAAGTTTACAGATATATCATGTCGTTGACTCGCATACCATTCTCACCAATATGCTACATTTTGTAATTTTGCCAAGGTTGGACATTTTTATAATATTTCAGTAGTTCACATCTACAATATAGATGTTATACAATTTCACTAAATACAATATATGTGTTCCTGATATAAATATTAATATATATACATTAAAAAATTATAGAATGTACATAAACTCGTTTTAAGATTTTTAAGTGCAATGAAAATTTATGAAATTCTAATCAATATTGGGAACATTTTACTGCTGTTGATTGCTATGTCACTAATATAACATTCTAAAATAGCTGCAACTGCTTTATATAACAATAGAGTGGCAATGTCATGTTGCCAGTAATTAATTTTTGAAAAAAAAAAATGAGTAACCGTGAAAAAATGTTATGTTGCAGTTGAAGGATCAGAGTTTGGCTAATTTTACAGTTCTTTAAAATGTGATAGAAGAGGAATTTAAAAGTACTGAACTTTTATAGGAAAATATCACTATGAGGTTTAATTTAAGATGAAATTAAAATGCTTCACACCTCACCTCATATCCACGGTTTCAAAGACCACGGTGTCAAAGTCTTGGTGGCTTCATCTTCAGTACCCTCTTTTTGACTGATGTTATGTCAGTCAGAAGAAGTACTTCCTCTTCCCTCTGTTGATGGACCAATATATCTCCAGATCCAGTCAGAATTCGTGGGAATTTCGAAGTTAATAATTTTTTCTTCTTGTTTTTTTAATGTGGATGTTTTCCTGAACTGTGAGTTCTTTTTGTTTTTCTATTTGTTTAATTAGACTGGCTTTTGATTCAATTAGATGTTTTTAGACCAAACATAAGCAGCTAAAATGGTGAAGTGGAAAAGTCAGGAGTAGCTGTTCATGTTTGATCTGAAAATATCTAATTGGATCAAATGCCAGTCTAATTAAATAAAGAGAAATGCAAAAAGAACTCATGGTTTGCAAAACAAAATCCACATTCAAGAAGCAAGAAAGGAAAACTTATGAACTTCGAAATCCTGCGAATTCTGACTGGATCCGGAGGTTTATTGGTCCACCAAAAGAGGGAAGAAGTAATTCTTCTGATCGACATAACATCAGTTGACGAGAAAATACTGAAGATGAAGCTGCCAAGGCTTTGAAACTGCGGTCTAATTAGAAGACTGGATATGAGATGAGGTATGAAGCATTTTAATTTAATCTTAATTTAAGAGTACCTCATTTGCACAATGTCCTATGCTGTAGCTGAGTGGTTCAAGGCAATATGCCCTGATGCAGAACTACGAGACTTCCACTGATTCGAGTCCCCATGGGAGAAGAAATTATCATTAGTAATACCACGAGTGATTTCCAAATTATTGATAAATTCACGACTCACAAAGTGAGGTGTGAATTTATCTAGAGAATTTGGAAATCAAGAGTGGCATTTGTTAGGACTGTTGAACGAATAAAATTAAGCTGTTTACTCACAAATCATTATTTAAATACAGTTATTTTAAAATATTTATATATTTAATATAAACGGCGATGTTTGAAAACAAATGAGAAACATTCTGTTTCATTTCTTCATCACTGCAACCTGATCATATTTATTGCCAAATAGAATCACAATATTGTAAGAATGCACCCTAGTGGAGAAAAAATGAAACACTTCATTACAGGTTATTAATTAATTTTTGATGTCCTATTATGCACATATGTCAATTATATTTTTCTGCAACGTTAATTCCTGGGAAATAATATGTTTAAGAAAGTGCAAACAGTGGTTTCTTTTTTTTTTTTGTGGTATAATCAATTGCTACGAATGTTTTTCTATTATATCTCGCAAGAAGAATCTGGTTACATTCATGCAATATATACATATGTATATAATCTGGGTGCCACTTCATAAATGAAATTGATAAAATCGAGGTGAAAAATGACTGTGATTGGTTGTAAATCAAAATTCATTGAAATGTGATTGGTCATTGACTGCCATTTGGGGCATGAGTTGAACAGTCTCATAGAATTTTGGTTAGTGTGAGACTCAACATCATGAGGATTTGAGTAGTTACAAAAACCAGCTGCTCCTGCTTAAGAACCTGACATACCGACCGAATGTTACCCCTATACTGGTTGGATGATCATCCATCTCTGTGATTAACACATGTGGATGTTGAGGCCAGCAGCAGGTATTGCACCATCGAGTTATTATTTGCACAAGCATTAACTAATAAAAGATTAATGTTTTATTTTAGGAAATAATATTTTGAGGTTCTTTTAATCAAGTTTTTTGAGTCTGTACTATTTTACCTCAATTTAATATTCATTTGTTCTCGAACATGTTTCTATTAGTCTTCCAATTATCATCAGCATGGCCAGACTGGTTAGATTTATGTTGTAAATCCTGGTTGTCGATGTCAGAGCTCCTTCCTGTGGTTGGCCGAAGAACCTCCAAATGAGGTCACATTCAGTCGGTATTTCAAAATTCATAACTCTGTTTTGGTTCTTCTGAATGTAGATTTTTTTCCCAAATAGTTAGTTCTTTCGTATTTTACAAAAAAATACAAAATAACTAACTATTTGGGGAAAAATCTACAAAACAGAGTTATGAATTTTGAAATACTGACTGAATGTGACCTTGTTTGGAGGTTCATCGGTCAACCACAGCAGGGAGCTGACATCGACATCCAGGGTTTACAACATAAATCTAACCATTCTGGCCATGCTGATGATGATTGGAAGACTAATCGAAACATGTTCGAGAACAAATCAACATTAAATTGAGGTAAGATAGTACAGACTCAAAAAACTTAATAAAAGATTTTTTAACAAAATTTTACTAACCTGAATGTCAATGGCTAAAAATCATTTCAACAAACTTCAAAATATGTCGAAAAATTAATTAGATCTTTGAACCTCACCTCATATAAGCTATTTTTCTTGGAACTGGTTTCAAAGGTTTAAATCTCATTTAACTTCAGACAAGAAAAAAGCTAATATGCGGTGAACTGTAAAGATCTAATTCAATTTATTTTATAAATTCCTATTAATATTATGTTAATTTCAAACTATATTCCAAATAAATTTATTTTATTAACAAAGTTTTGATTGAATATATTTCATTAGTTAATTATACAAAATTGAATTGTGTAATATTGGCCTTAGAATTTATATTAGATACAAACAAGAAGAAGTAGATACATTTTTTAAATTTTTTAGTAGTACACATGTAATTTATAATTTATTTACAAATTAACATTAAATTGCAATTTATCAATCCTGATAAAACTGAAGGGAAATAAAGATATTTTGAATTTTATCTTCCTTTCTTTCTGGTAGAAGGTAAATCTTTCTTTGGAGAAATTCCTTCAATCGTAGTTTTGGAGATAACACTAAGTTTTCTTTTAGGATCAATCCCATCTTGAGCTTTAGACATTCTTCAATTATATGTGAACAAACAAACATAACAGGAAATTAAATCATTTGGCAGATGATAGGATTCAAATAACTGTTTAATTCATGGTTAGTATTTCTCATTTTTGAGATATTAAAAGGCTATTTGAAGAGAAAAATTATTCGCCCAGACTGAGACTCGAACCCAGTACCTTTGGCTTTTCTGGGTCAATGCTCTATCGACTGAGCTACCGGGGCGAGTTCCAATCTAAATGCAAATCTTTCTCTTATATATGTTGTCGAGTCTCAGTCTGGGTGTATAATTTTTCTCTTCAAATATGATTTATCCATCATTGGGATGTATGAAATGAATAATGTAAACATTGAAAGAAGCCGTACTGGCTTTAAAATGTAATATAAAATTCCTAAATAAAAATATTCTCTTAATAAAGAAGCTGCCATTTGAAAGATAGAAGCAAAGGTTTCATAGCATTTAGTGCACGTGAATCTATAACATATATAAGAGAAAAATTTTGCATTCAGATTGGAACTTGCCCTGGTAGCTCGGAAGCCACAGGTCCTGGGTTCAAGTCTCAGTCTGGGCGTTTAATTTTTCTCTTCAAATATGATTTATCCATCATTGAGATGTATGAAATGAATAATAAAAATATTAAAAGGCTGTTGATCATCATCAACAGCAGCACTATAGCCAATTTCTGCCTCGGCTTTCCTCAGAAACCTCTGATCTGATTATTTAGGTTTTTACCAAAGGTTTTTTTACAGAGTGGGTAGCCAGCCCTAAGCCCACCATCCAGTCAAGTACAATGATTTTCTGTTGGGGTTTTCTCCTCTGCTATAGGCCTCAAGTATAGTGTCAAAAACTTTCTCTTCTCCCTCACATGACTTTCGCTATCCAGGGACCATGATATGGACATGCATGTGTAGGACTTGGTGGGATTAAATGACATTTCTTGAGTTTTTAAATGGCACACATCCATCAGCAAGATGTGCACCCTCGAGACCACATACCACCCCTTTGGCCCCAAAAAAAAAGGCTGCTGATGAAACTAGATAATTACAAAGAAAATAGTCATATAAGAGATTAGAAAGATATTTTAATGTCAAGTGTAAAATTTAATGCCTAAGATGCAGCTGAGAGTGGTATCTTTACTGAGATTTTAAATATATTTTAATCTTGTATGCCATATCATAGTTTATTCACTGCTTAACTAAATTAGAGTAATTAAAAACAATTTAATTTTCATTAAATATGTAATTTTTGTGGTTTATTTTAGGAAGTAATATTTTGAGGTTCTTTTAATCAAGTTTTTTGAGTCTGTAATCATCTTACCTCAATTTAATTTTGATTTGTTCTCGAACATGTTTCGATATAATCTTTTATATCATCTTCAGCTTGATCAGACTATAGAGTTCTATGTTGTGAACTGTGGATGTCGATATCATGCCGGAAGAAGGATCTTGCTGAAAGATAAGATGACACAAAATGCTGGTTGCCTGGGAGATAAAATTTAATTGATTGCAGATAAATTGAAATACCTAGAAAAAAGGAAATGTTCTAATGGTGCTCAGACTACTGTAAGACATTGGTTATTAAAAAAATTAGCTTATTTAAATGAGGAAGAATAAAGGCCAAGTCTGGCCAAGATGCTGAAGATGTTTAGAAGACTAATCGAAACATGTTCAAGAACAAATCAACATTAATATTGAGGTAAGATATTACAGACTCAAAATAATTTAATTATGAATAAAAGCACTTTATAAATGGAGAAAAAGAAGAAATGTGAAGGAATTTAACAAAAATATTGTTCTAGCTTCCTTTAAAAAAACAATTAAATGAAAAGCATGGTCACTCTAGTCATATCATTCAATATTAAATACTACTACTATCCCTGTTTGTCACACTGCAAGAACATGGGTGCTCCTCACCTCGTGGAAAGTTTCTTAACCAGACAAATTTAGTTATTTTCATTGTTTTTTATTTAATTAACATTATTTTTATTTAATTAACATTAGCACACTCGTATGGAGAACAAGAGGTCCAGGGTTCAAAAATTAATTTTTCTTTCTTAAATTAAATTTAGTTATATTTATTTCCTTATAGATGTTATCAATGGTTAACATACGGACCCAATGAGACATTTACTAGGCAACTATGGTATTAAATTTGAAGAGAAAAATTTTCGCCTAGACCGGGACTCGAACCCGGGACCCTTGGCTATGGTATTACTTGGATGATGATCAGTAAATTTTGCTTAGAGGCCTCTTTTTGAGGCTTAAGGTTCTTTTACGAGCCTGAAAATATCGGAGTCTATGGCTTGAAGTTCCTCCTGGAGGACTTGTACCTTGGATTTTTCCATCCTAAAAAGTCCATTGATTCTGCCAGGTTTGAACCCGTGATCCTCAGCACCAGAGGCAAGGAAAATAACCACTAGACCACTGGGGGTGACATTAAATAAGACATTATTTGTAAATGAAAATATAGATTATTGGATGGTAAGTTTAACATACAATATTAGGTAATTTTTTTTAGTACTGGTACAATCTTTATTACTTTTTTCTTCTAAATTTTGCAAAGATAAAAGCATTTCATAAGGTACAATCAAATGGCTCTAATTTAAAAAAAAAATCTGGGATGTAATTAAAAATATAAAGTTTATAAAAATATAGTAAATTAATTAAAAAGTTTGTAGTTGTGAATAAAGCTATTGTTTGGACATTAAGGATGACAAAATAGATGGTTTGAATAACAAAGAAATTTTAATTTCTATAGAAAGGAAATCAATTTATTAAAATAAATAAATTTATAGTATTATTTATATAATTTTGCAGTTTAGGAGCCAAAATTTCCATCTCTTATAAATCAGTGCCAGAATATCTTTAAAATTTTTATTTATTTAATAATTAATTTCAATAGAAATTTTCAATATTTACAAGAATCATCATCCATGCAATTATTAAGTCATGTGGTCTGTACAGTCTCAATGAGGAATTTTCCATCCAGCACTTTTTTGGACATCCCAGCGATCTTTTGCTTTGGGGGCAGTAACGAAGAATAATAGTCATAGTCATAAATAATCAATCTATTGAATAATAGTCATAAATAGGCCTAATCTATTTTAGTGGAGGAATAACATAGTTCTTTTGAAAATAAATATGTGCAATATTATAAAATACAAATTTCAAAGTAGCATTTCTTCATTAGTAATAGAGAGTCAAATAGCTGTTTATCTTCAACAACTCTGGCTATAGTCAGATTTTTCTGAAAAAGTGAGTGGTATCAAACCTTTGACAATGAACTGTATATCTGTCTCTGTATAGGAAATGGACAATGACAGTAAGTAATTATGTAAAACAACATCAGTAGGCAAGCCTATGTCTTACCTCTCTCTTTGCTCACTATCATTTAGCATAGAAAGAAAAACACTTTCTCATAAGGAACCTGAATTGTATCCTCAGGTATCTAACCCAATCTTAATTAACCGAAACATACAAACAAGCAAACTATTTTTTGTCATATTGGAGATATTTGACACATTACAATTAACTATGCAACATTATAGTCTAAGAATTTTCTCAATTCTGAAATAGAAAAATCACTCTTGGGTAAATACTCACTTCATGATACCAAGTTCTACAATACTTTCTGGAGTTGGAGGTCTATCGACTTCTTCAACAGGATATAGTTTCAGATGACAATAAACAGGTACCTAGAATGTATCACATTTTAGAATAATTTAAAAAAAACATTTTTAAATAATTAAAAAAAAAACATTTTAAAATAATTTAAAAAAAATTAAAAATAATATAAGAAAAATATTTTTATGCAATGATAAATTTGCTTTTAACCATGTGTCCCTCCCTCTAGCATTCATATTGACTGAATTAATTCTTCTTCTTCTTAATCATAATTTGTAGATTTTCAATCCTGTTTATTTCCAAAATCACTCCTTGGAGGAAAACGTATTGGATATGCATTCACTGTCTATCCATCTCTTGGTCTTCTCCCGTCCATTGGTCTATCTTCTTTAGATTTTTTTGCAAGTCGGTTGTCTTCCATTCTTTCTATATTTTCGTCTATCTATAATAAATTTGGTTATGTCTTGAATATGACATTTTTCCCTAATTTCTGTGATGTCTATTTTATCAAATAATGTTTTCCCCTGAATAGTTCTTAAGATCTTCATTTCACATGTGCTTATTATTTGTTTAGTTTTGTTGTATCAGCCCTAGTTTTACTCCATATACAATAATTGGTTGAACTATCGTTTTGTATATGTGGGTTTTGCTATCTATTGACATAGAATGAATTAATTCATTGAACTATATTTTTAATTTTTATTTGTAGGTGGAAAAATATTATGTATTAATTTCTATATGTTTTGCCGAGTATCTCTCACATACACTAAAAGTTTGCCATGAAGGTCGTTCTGTTCTTTTGGTGATTCTGATTATATTCAAACTGTAAAACAGCTCTCTTTTTAAATTACAAACAACAATGAATGTAGAAATAAATAAATTGAAAAGTAGTGCGCATTTTCGTTTATATAAAAGTAGTAACAAACTGTTAAATTCTCAACTTGATTTGAATGAATCCCCTTTGTTAAATTTAAATAAATATTGTTGTATGTTGCTTAGATCAGTTGGAACACAATTCATAATTTAATATGTCTGAAGAAGGTACAGTGTACCAAAACAGCTGTCACTGAATTATATAATAAATATGAAAATCAAATAAAACTATGTTTTATTTAATTTAATTAATAACAATGAATATATTCAGGAAATAATTTCAGTTTTCCAACTATTTTATCAAATTATTTTATTCTCTTAATGTCCTAGATTAGATGTTATGACAATAATATTTAATGCATTTCAGGATTATTTATGATTAATATTTTTAAACTATACCTTTATCTTTTGTATGACATAATTTTGACTCTGCTGATACATTAAAGGAAGAAAACAAGCTAAAAGTCTTCAAAAACCAAGCAAAAATATTCAGACTCATAAGGGATAAAAATGGTGCAAACTTTATAGGCAGAACTTAATAATTCACAGCAATCATTTAACTGATAGTGGATGACATTGGAAATGCTTTCAAAGTTTGAATTGGATAAAATCATTCATTTTAGTATGATTACTTAGGTGTAGATGGGAGGATAATACTCAAATGAATATTATGGATGTTTAAAGAAATATGGATTGCTGACAGCATGAATAAATCATGGTGAACTATAATTAAAAATCCTGTGCCTGATTCACCAAGAGATGAACCAGTGGCTTTGTTCTGCCTAAGAACTAGCCATGATTGCTTGGCAACCCATTTAAATGATATCTACATACAGAACTCCAATGTGTGTGTTATGTAAGTAGGAGATTTCAATCATGAATGAAGATCACCTTGCAAAATGCTCTGCACTTCAAAATTTCTAGAATCAAAAAATTATACTGCTGCAGCAAGGAGGAGGATGGAGATCATCCAAGATTCTGGACATTAGACAATTACATTAGGGATGTGTCAATGTAAAGTAAGATCTGAGGCTAAAGATAATTGTAGGTCCCCAATGAATACAACATTGATTCATAGTATTAAGTTATGTAGATAGGAAAATACACTATGAGGTTCTTTAATATTGTTTATTTTTTATTTCACTCACCTCATACTTGATTCATAGTGCTCAATCATGCTATACTAGGGATGATTTCTAAGAGGTATTGCAAGTTTGCTTTATCACTAGTTTTTAAATAACTTATTCATCCCTTATGAAGATTTAAAAAATATATTTTTAATATAAACAAACTCTTAAAAACATTGATATAATTATGATATAACTCATAATTCCCAACATTAATTTAAATATATATCTTAAAACCATGTTACTATCAAAATACAACCAGCAGTGAAATGACTAATTACAAATCACTACAATGTGGACAGAATAAATCTTGTTGCTTTTTCCTGCGTATGCATGCTCCTCTTACTTTGGTTGTTACCAGCTATATACATTGCGGTCTCCCAGCAACTGTGGAATTTTTTTAGAGGTGTGAGGAGTATATTACTTAAAATAATAAATATGGTAACTACTCTACTATCTGAGCCATTTTCATTATTTTCCAGTTGAACAGTAAAAAAGTAAAGTGATCCCACTACAGGTCATAGGAGACCCTTCGGGTAGTAGAAGGTTAAGGCTCCCACTTTTTCTAAACAATTGGCACTTGAAGTCAGCCAGGTTGTCAGCCCTGCATGATGGCCGCCTTTACCCCCAGAACAAGCATCTGGTACTCATTTCTGTTAGAGGCTGAGTCAATCCCAGGGCCATGGTGCCACTAGATGGTTTGGATCAGTTTAAAAATCCTGACCCCACCGGGACTTGAAACCTCGACCTTCCGGTTTGTAGCACTCTACCTTAACCACTATCCTATGGCGTGCCCCTTCCACTGAATGGAAATTGTAAATAAAATGCCTAGGAAGACACACTCCAGATCCGAGTATAAAACAGATAATTTGATGTAAAAACTTATAGTTCATACAAATTTTAAGTGGAACGTGTATGAAAAGCATAACTGGCCATGTGGTTCTAAAGTGACAAATGTACTGTATTGTTTTCCTTGGATTTTCTTTTAGAGAAATTCTGTGGACACACCTTTGAGTGAAAGATTTAAATCATTTAACAGAGAAAATACAAAAGCACAAAACTTCAAAACATTATATCCAAAATGTTTAATCTTGGGATTTTTTGGGTACTTTGAATATAGTTCAACAATTGTTCAACTACCAGAAGACACATGGAGAAAGAAACAAACCACAGTTGAAAAAACTGAACACCCAATCCATCTTTATAGAAAAAGTAAAAGAACTAGAACAGACATTTGATATTTCAACAAACCAAGAAATAATTCATCCAGCACATTTTAAAACAATCCCATGTAACTTAGATCTAACTGTAAAAATCAACAAAAAGACAGAATCCAACAGCACTCTCCTGAAAAATATAGCCATAGAGACTATCCACACCAGATACCCTACAAATGACTGACTCCTTGTCTATTCAGATAGCTCACTATCATATCCTGAAAATGGCGCTGGTGTGGGAGGAATATGCCCCCTTTTTTCATTCTACTGTCATGCTGGAAGAAGAACAACATATTTTGATGGTGATATACATGCTATAAAAAAATCACTTGTAAACCTCTTAACAAGATCAGATAAATTATCCAGATTAGTTCTCCTGTCAGACTCAAAAGCAGCTCTTCAGTCAATTTGTCACCCAAATACACATGACTCCAAACAATGTTATGACATGATATTACAACTCCATAACTACGGCAAAGAAATCATCCTACAGTGGATTCCATTACATGTAGAATCTTGGGCAATGAAACAGCTGATCCCCTTGTGAAAACAAAGTTCCCTGATAACACAATCACCAACACCCATCCCTATATCTTATATTTAGGCGAAAAGGCACATAAAATCAAAAACCAACAATATTATTGACAACAGACTTCAACCATCTATAAGGAATAAGAAATGGGAATGCCTCCTTCAAAACACAAACATCATACCAGAACTTCCACGGACGACAGCAGTTGCACAATTCAGATTAACTACAGGTAACGATTGCCTTGCTTAACACTTGCACAAGATCAGTATATTGTATATACCAAGTTGCATTGTATGCAACCACCCAGAGGAAGAAATGGATGATGAACACCTCAACAACTGTACAGCCATCAGATAGGAAACTTCCAAAACTTTGAAGTACTGGGGAGCAAAACTGCTAATGACTTCAGTGTTAGATGCAGCACATTAGACACCAACCAATCAACAATTGGAGAGAAGTATAACAGATGAATCATTTTGAATATTGAACAAGTAAAGTTGAACAGATGTATGTTCAACATGTAGAATATTATTGTTTATTTTTTATTATTTCACTCACCTCATACTTCATAATTCATAGCAGACCCTGGGTTTCTTCACATCTTTTGTGACACAGCATTGAGAATGTCACAAAAGATGTGAAGAAACCCAGGGTCTGCTACGAATTATGAAGTATGAGGTGAGTGAAATTAAAAAATAAACAATATTAAAAAACCTCATAGTGTTATTTCCTATCTACATAACTTAATGTAGAATATTTATATATTAAATTTGAGAATTTTTAACATTATGAGGTTCAATTCATAAGAATTAAATAAATCGTGATTATTTCTTACCTCATACTTCTATGTTTCTTTAAACGCAGTTTTTTTTAATTACATTGGTGTTATCTTGTGATTCTGATTTTTATTTACTATTTTTCAATTTTGTGGTTGGTAATTTCTCCTGAGAAACATCATTTTTGTGAATAAGGTTATTGAATTTCTTATTTTGGGTTTTTATCTTCTTGCCTATTATGAAATTTATTTTTTCAAAACAATTATTCAAAAGATTTTCCAGCCAAATGTATCCTAAAATTTTTGAAAGTTTCAAATGAAGATTATACATTTCTAAGTCTAATATGTTTAATTTGGCATATCCTTTATTCTTTTCGTCTTCCAAAACTTTCTTTCAGCTAATCTTTGCTGTTACTATTATTATTAAACTTGACTATTTTCCTAACAAATTTTAGTACAATATTATTCTTTAAAATTCATCGGAGAACATATTGTTTAAACAACTCACCTCATAGGATTCATGCTTCCATGATATCGCGATTTCAAACATAATCATGTTCATCGTCAGCCATAACTCCGACTGATGAAATTCTTCGGCCGTCAACTATTCTATTGTCGCCATCTTCAGTGCTGCCATCTATGGTTGAATTTATGAACTTCGAAATCAATGTAATTTCGTTAGGGATATCAAAATTCATTGATCTATTTTTGTTTTTCTGAATGTATATTTTTTTCCCAAACTGTCAATTCCAAAGGTTTCTCTACTTGTTTTAAAAGTTTAGCTTCTCTTCCAATTTTATGATGTTCTAATAAACTATGTGCAGCAATTGCAGATTTTTCAATTTCACAATTTTAATATTTCTGAAATGTTCTTTTGTCCGAATTTCCAAATTCCTTTTTGTTTTTCCTATATAAACTTTATTGCAATCTTCACAATTTATTTGATAAATTCCAGATTTCTTACTGTCTGGAACATTGACTTTTTATTGGTACTTAGAAGATTACCCAGACTAAATTTATTTATTGGTGCCAAAGAAATGTTGTATTTGTCAAAAATTTTTTGAAATTTCCTATGCATTTCAGGATGGTAAGTAATTTTCTTGTATTTTTTCTTTTCTTTGCAATTTTGTAGAGTAGTATATTCATTAAGTCTTTTATTGTGTTTGAATTTCTTCAACTTATTTATAATTAATTCTTTATCAAAACCATTTAATCTAGCAGTGTTTAAGATATGTTTAAACTCTTTATTGAAATTTTCTTCGTTTAATGGTACATTTGTCAATCTGTAAATTAAGCTATTGAATATTGCATGCTTATGAGCCAATGTGATTGAAGCCTGATGATTTAATGTAATTATCTGTATGAGTTCCTTTTCTAAATATATCAAATTCAATTTCCAGTGTTTGATCATTCCTAATTATACATAAATCCAAAAAAGGAATTTTGTTTTCTTTTTCTAATTCAACGGTAAACTTTACTGATTCATCCTGAAGGTTCAATAATTTAAGAGCATCTTCAATATCTTTAGAATTTATTATTGCAAAAATATCATCCACATATCTGTACCAAGTCTTAAACATCCATGGGTATGCTTTAGTGATTTGACACTCCAAGTAACTCATGAACAAATCAGCTAAAAATGGTGAGAGCGGATTACCCATTGACAAACCCGAAACCTGTTGGTAAAATTTTTCATTATAGGTAAAATAAGAATTACTGACACATAGCTTAGTAAGAGTTATATATTCCTCTAAAATTTCATTTTTAATATTTAGAGAACTTAACCATTTCCTCAAAAAATTTAGCATTTTTTCAACTGGTATACTAGGAAACAATGAAATTACATCAAATGAAACCAATCTGTCATCATGTCCTAGACTCATATTTTTCAATTTGTCAACCAATTCCAAAGAGTTCTGAATACTTTTGGGAAACTCATTAAATTTTTGTACCAGCCATTTAGATAAATAATAGCATGGTGAACCAATGTTGTTGACTATAGGTCTCATCTTATTACCAATTTTATGAATCTTTGGTAGACCGTACATTCTAGGATTCGATGGATTAATTATAAATAAGTTGAAGAAATTCAAACACAATAAAAGACTTAATGAATATACTACTCTACAAAATTGCAAAGAAAAGAAAAAATACAAGAAAATTACTTACCATCCTGAAATGCATAGGAAATTTCAAAAAAATTTTTGACAAATACAACATTTCTTTGGCACCAATAAATAAATTTAGTCTGGGTAATCTTCTAAGTACCAATAAAAAAGTCAATGTTCCAGACAGTAAGAAATCTGGAATTTATCAAATAAATTGTGAAGATTGCAATAAAGTTTATATAGGAAAAACAAAAAGGAATTTGGAAATTCGGACAAAAGAACATTTCAGAAATATTAAAAATTGTGAAATTGAAAAATCTGCAATTGCTGCACATAGTTTATTAGAACATCATAAAATTGGAAGAGAAGCTAAACTTTTAAAACAAGTAGAGAAACCTTTGGAATTGACAGTTTGGGAAAAAATATACATTCAGAAAAACAAAAATAGATCAATGAATTTTGATATCCCTAACGAAATTACATTGATTTCGAAGTTCATAAATTCAACCATAGATGGCAGCACTGAAGATGGTGACAATAGAATAGTTGACGGCCGAAGAATTTCATCAGTCGGAGTTATGGCTGACGATGAACATGATTATGTTTGAAATCGCGATATCATGGAAGCATGAATCCTATGAGGTGAGTTGTTTAAACAATGTGTTCTCCGTTGAATTTTAATGATTATACCTCATAATGTTTACTTCCCACATTAATTAAATATTATTCTTTAAACATTTCTTTATAAATTAAATGTCTGCTAAAGTTTTTTTCTTATCTCCCTTAATTTCAAAAATTCTTTAATTTTCTTCTTTAGTTCAAAAATTTTTTTATTAAAGCTTTCCAAAGGATTTAAATCCAACAAACTTATGTCCGCCATTTTGATTGTCTGTTAAATTTATGTGTTTAAAGGAACATAGAAGTATGAGGTAAGAAATAATTATGATTTATTTAATTCTTATGTAGAATATTAATGAGAAACATTGTAATAGGGTATTTTGTTTGTAGGGTAAGTGCAACTACCAATATATGATTCCATGAGCCGCCACTGTACTATATGCAATCTTATATCTACTTTTAGATTTTATTTTAAATAATTTACTCACATGGGGAAGAGAGATGTCCAGTGTAGGTAGTCTTGGTGGAGCATTGATTTTAGGAGGCAATTTAAAGAATTTTCCAAGTATAGGTGAAGTAGCACGTTTGCCAAAAGTTCCTTTTTCAAGTATCTCTTTAGGGATGTCACGGATCACCTCTGCTTCATCTGGTTTTGCAATGGTTGTTCTTGGAACTTCTCCACCTTTAAGGACCTATATTAATGGAAATGAGTATTAATAAACTTTTATCATTCAACATTTTGGATTCAAAATGTATTCATTATTTTTGTATGTCTGTCAATATATTCCACAATATTATTCATAAATTATCCCTCAAGCAATAATGAAATATTTTCCAAAATAAAAATTTTGTCTGAGATCTTCCAAAAAAGTTACCTTGAAAATGTCTTTCTCAGCTCCCTAACCTTGAAAGGACAAATGTCATGTATACATGATGGCAGGCAGATAAATCTGATACATTTCAGCTGTAACTTCAATGGCTTTTCAAGGAAAATACTCTGTACATAGCAAAATTTGTATTGATTCAAAAATACTGAAAAGAGTAAATTAATTTACCTACCTTCAATATACATTAACATTAATATTTAATTTTAGGAAGTTATATTTTGAGGTTATTTTAATTATATTATTTTTGGTCTGGACATCTTACCTCAATATTAATGTTGATTTGTTCTCGAACATGTTTCAAAACAATTCTGTTTTATCGTCAGCTTTCCCAGACTGGTTTTATTTATGTTGCACCACCTGGATGTCGATGTCAGCTCCATCCTGTGGTTGGCCAAAGAACCTCCAAACAAGGTCACCCTCCATTGGAATATCAAAATTCATAACCTGTTCTTCTGAATATAAATTTTTTCCCAAATAGTCAGCTCTTTTGTATTTTCTAACTGTTTTAATAATTTAGTGTCTGAATTTATATTATGTTTTTCAGACCAAACATGAGCAGCAACTGCAGATTTTTCAATTTCTCCATTTTTAATATTTCTTATGTGTTCTTTGGTTCTAATTTTTATGTTTCTTTTTGTTTTCCCTATATATATCTTTTCAAACCCATGCATTCAATTTGATATATTCCTGACTTTTTATTTTTATCAGTTTTTTTCATTTTTGTTGGTTTTTATTAGTTTATTTAAACTGTAGTTAATTTTTGGTGCTAATTTAATATTAAACTTCTCAAATATATTTTGAAATTTATTATGTACCCAAGGGTGATATGTGAATTTCCTATATTTTTTCATAGGTGGTTCTTCTTTTTCAAGATTACTTCTGTTTATCATTTTTGTTTTTTATACTTTTCTATCCTTTTATGTACCATTTTTTCATCAAACCCATTTTCTCTTGCTACTTTGAGAAAAAACACATAATCAAAGTAGCAAGGGAAAATGGGATCCAGGACATGTGTTCTTCAGCAAAAGTCATTCTAACTTTCTTATGTGCATCATTCAGAGGTGTTTTTTTTTTAATTTTAGGTTCTTGTCTTCTGACAGAATTTGTCTTACTCGTCTGGCTGTTACTGGCAACTTCAAATCAGCCTGGATTTGAGAAGAAAACATACTCTTACCTTTTGCTTTATGTAAAATGAGATGTTTAGTGCGCTCAGACAATTTTCTTGCGTCCATATTTCCCGCTTTTTTCCATATTGTGAGCCCAGTTTGACAAAATTATCACTGACACATCTTGAAGCCCCAATTTCGTAGATATTTGTCTATTGGAACGGCCCATCTCCTTGAAGGCACTAACTCTTGATTTCTCTTCATTTGATAGAGGCTTTCTACGTGGCATTGTAAGTACTGCTGACTTGTAACTGATGAACAATGCTCACAGACATGTCGTCTCCATGTAATTGCAGTGTTTTGTTTACATTTATGTCTCTGTAAGAGCCAGAAGTTGACCTGCCTTTATACCGATTTCCACCCCTAGGACAGCGTTTTCTTAGATTTTACGTATTATTTACATATATAATAAATACAAAATGAGGAGACCTGTATGAAATTATGTCCAAGATAATTATATGTAATCTATGACACACATATGGTATTTGCATAAATTTTCAGGTTGTTTTACTACTAAAAGTTAGTGGCTTTATACCAATTTCTTCCACTGTACCAGAACAACTGGATGAATCATTTGCGACGAATGAGTTCAGATAGAGTTCCCAAGGCTATGCTTCATTACTGTCCAACAGGGAAGAGATCTCTGGGCTGTCCAAGGAAACGCTGGATACAAAATTCATCAGTGAGATCGTAACAGGCCTATAGGCCCAAGACTTAGTTGGATGAAGAAGAAGAAGACTTTAAGTGGATAAGAGAGATTTATGAGATGTTATAAAACTGTACAACAAACCAGGACTCTTGTCAATGAACGAGACTTTTCTCTGCAAAGAACCTCTTTGTTTAGTGTTTATTTACATCCAAAGTTGAAATATCTTTTTCTTTTCACGCTTGGAGGGGGTTATTTCGTTTGAAACAACATACCATATAAATTTGATGACCAGTTTCTTTGAAGCTAAAGTTGCTTCCAGTCATGTAAGTGCACTCATGAAATATTTTGTAATGTCTGTGGCGGATTTTTAAATTATTCCCTACAATATTTTAACTAGTCTTAAAGTAAATCAAACTATTTTTTCAATAAAGTTTTTAAAATAATTAATAATACACTACTTAGAAGTGACATTTTTTCCCTTTGATGTGTCTGTGTATACAAGTGCATTTTCAGTAGTGGATTTAAATTAATAATTTTATTTTACTTATATATACGTGGATCTAATACGAACAAATCAACATTAATATTGAGGTAAGATGTCCAGACCAAAAATAATATAACCATATAATTTAATTGTTCAAACAATGCAACTTCAAAAATGAGCAAAATATTCAAAACCTTTGTAATTGCAGGAAATAATGGAAATTTTTATGGAAGAGGAATCAGATGAAGAATTAGTTATGATGAAGTGATTGAAAAATCTCACAATTCAAGAACACTATCTGTCTTCTGATTCTTCTTCAGATGAAGAGAAAATATACATTTAAATTTAAAACATAGAAGAAACACTGATGCTGCCAAAATTCATTAATTTACTCAATCTGAAAATCAGCTGCATCACATATCACACCTGAATCCTCTCCTTTACCATCTTCTTCCTTTTTTCAAAAAAAAATATTTGAGCTCCTAATAATCAAAACAAATATACACTGCTCAAAACAATTAGAGGAACACTTGTAATAAATTGAATAAGTAATTGTTTTTTAAAGCTGTGATGCTGAAAGTTGGACAATATGTAAATTGAATTATTAATTTTATCATTGGATACAAATTTTTAAAGATCCATGGCCTAAATACAGAGAAATTACCTCAAATAACAAATATAGAGAATTTTTTTATTTTGGAAGGCACTGGCCACTTCTAATTGGTAAGCTTCCTGATGTTGCTATAGTAACGAATGTTGATTATTGCCTTGTTTATTGAAGTCTCTGACAAAATGAGGCATTTAAATGAGTTTGAAGTGTATCATGCTCTACATCTTTTACGACAAGGTCAATCTCTGCGACAAGTGGCTAGAGAGCTTGAGGTTTCTCCTTCCATGGTGTCCAGGTTATGCAACAGGCACAGAGAGACAGGTCAGTATTGTAGAAGACGTGGCCAGGGCCGTAAATTTAAACAAGCCCCCAGGATGACAGATATGTTGTTCTTTCTGCTCTTCGACAGCGTATAAAAACTGCAAAAGACCTGCAGAATGACCTTCATATGGCTTCCGGAATCCGGGTTTCAGACTAAACCATAAGGAACAGATTAAGAAAAGAGAATATTTGTCCAAAAAGGCCCGTTAAAAAACCACGCTTAACAAATGGGCATAAGGCAGCAAGACGTATGTATGCTGAAAACCATGGTGATTGGAACCTGAAGCAGTGGGAGTCTGTGCTCTTCTCGGATGAATCCAGGTATCGTCTTACACGTTGTGATGGTCGATTGAGGGTGTGGGGATGGCCAAGAGAAAGATTTTCTGCAGAGGCTGTACAGGAAATTGATAGATTTGGAGAGGTTCCATAATGGTGTGGGCCGGAGTTATGTACAACAATCGTACGGACCTTGTACTTGTTCCCCAGCGACTGAATGCTGTCCGGTATATCGAGCACGTTCTGGAAGAGCATGTAGTACCTGCTGCCATTGGAGTAGTTCCTGGATTTCTGTTTATGCAGGATAATGCCAGGGCACATTCTGCAGCTGTCACCAGGGATTTCCTGAGGAGGAATGAAATTGAGGTAATGGAGTGGCCAGCGGTCAGCCCAGACCTCAACCCTATTGAACACTTGTGGGATCTTCTAGACAGGAAGGTCAGGAACCGACATCAAGCTCCACAAACTCTGCAGCAACTTGGAGATGCTCTGAAGGAGGAATGGGAGAATATCCCGCAAGAGGAAATCCAGAATATTATTGGGAGCATGCCATGAAGGTGCCAAAGTGTCATCGAATGTCGTGGAGGCCATACACGATACTAATTCTATATAACGAGTGTTTAACTTTGAAAAATAAGCACAAGATTCAATTGCTTACATAGCGGAATTATTTGAAAAGTTAATTGTCAGCGTTATTCATTTGTTTTTACTGACATCAGCAATAAATAAATAAATAAATAACCACAAATGTACTTTATTAATTTCATGTTTGTACCTTTATCCAATGAAAAAATATTTGCATATTTCATAGTGTTCCTCTAATTGTTTTGAGCAGTGATTTCCACCAACATGTTATTTCCCTTGATGAACTCGGTACCTCAGCATATCAGTCTGATGTCACAGTGGAGGAAATGTACAGATCTTTTTGCTATCTTAGTACAAATGGGCCGAGATCAGTATGACTCTCTAAAGGATTATTGGAGATGATAGAAACAATACTTCACACCATTCTTCTGTAATTCAGTGGTTCGTGGCAGATTTTTTCACATTCTCAAATTTCTCCATTATGAAAATAGTGACCATTTAACTCATGCCTCAAATGGTAATCAATGACCAATCATGTTTCAATGTATTTTGTTTTACAACCAATGACAGCCGTGTTTTAACTTGCTCTTTATCAAATTCTCTTCATCAGCTTTATTTTTTTCTGAACAGCTCAGAGCATTATTTTTCTCCAACAAATACATTGAATATAGCAAATAATGAACAGATTAAGTTTTATTGGGTCTGTACTTATCTTACCTCAATTTAATGTTCGATAACAAATCAGCATTAAATTGAGGTAAGATAAGTACAGACTCAATAAAACTTAATTAAAAGAACCTCAAAATATCACTTCCTAAAATAGAAACATTAATGAACACATTCCTTGATTTTATTGAGTTGTTTACTAAAAAAATTAATTAATAACCTATAATGTTGGTTATAATATAAGTAAAGTAAAGTAGTCCCACAACAGGCCTCGGGAGGCCTTTGGGGTAGTAGGAGGTTAAGGCTCCCACTTTTTCTAGACAATCGGCACTTGATGTCAGCCGGGTTGTCAGCCCTGCGTGACGGCCGCCTTTACCCCCAGAACAAGCGTCTGGTACTCATTTCTGTTAGAGGCTGAGTCGACCCCAGGGCCATAGTGCCGCCAGAAGGTTTTGGTCAGTTTAAAAATCCTTCCCCCACCGGGACTTGAACCCTCGACCTTCCGACTTGTAGCGCAGTGCCTTAACCACTACTCTACGGCGTGCCCCCTGGTTATAATATACAGTTTGGTATGTTTCATTATTTCTCTGCCTAGGTGCATCCTTACAATATTACTATCCTATTTGGCAATACAATAATTTGATCCAAGGTTGCAGTGATGAACACATTAAACATAAAAAAAAAAAGAAAATCAACTTTCTCATTTGTTTTCAAAGATCACCGTTTACAATAATATATAAATATTTTAAAATAACTATATTTAAATAATGATTTGTGAGTAAATAGCTTAATTTTATTTGTTAAATAGTCCTAACAAATGCCACTCTTGATTTCCAAATCCTCTTGATAAATTGGAAATCACTTACGGCATTACTTATGATACTCCACCAAACCATGATGATCGTAACAATGGCACACTCTGGAAATTAGGAACATTTTTGACATCTTCAACAATAAATTTTACGAATTATTCATTCTGATAGAACATCTTTCAATTGATTAAGTCATAGTACTATTCAAAGGAAAAGTGATATTTCATCAATAAATTCCAAAAAAGAAACTAAAGATTTGGCATCAAAATTTATAATCTATGTGATGCCTTGGATTACACATATGACATGTCTGTTTACTTGCAGAAACAGTGATTTTTGGCAGTTCAGGAAATCCTTTCAACACATGAGATTATTACAATTAATCAGAAGAGTTGAAGAAATGGGGAATAAATATACAAGGACAGTTTTGTGATGTATCTGCAATACAACCTCGTGTTAAAGAAGATTACATCAAGCATATGGGTTATGTGGACAAATAGGACAAGATGGTAAACAATTATGGAATTGTCAGGAGAACATGGAAGTGGTCTAAAAAACTACTTTTTATTCTGACAGATATGAAATGAATCTTGAATTCTTCTTACCTCATACATCTATGTTTTTTAATTTTTATTAAGAAAACCTTATAATGTAAAAAATCCCAACTTTATTATATGAATATTAAATTAATAATAAAAACATAGGACTATTTTTTTTTCTTTCTGAAGATGATTTTTTTCAAACATATATTTATGCCATATTTTACACACAATTTTATAATTTATAATAAATTTTAAGAGAAATTTCGGTGTTAAATTTTGTATAAGGAATTGTTAAAAATCTCCTGAAAATTTGAAAAAAAAAATCCATTCTATAAACCATAACAAAACACACAATTTCATAAATAGTATTTAACATTTGTGATATAAGTAAAATGATCCCACAACAGGCCCGGAGGCCCCTGGGGTAGTAGGAGATTAAGACTCCCACTTTTTCTAGACAATCGGCACTTTATGCCAGTCGGGTTGTCAGCCCTGCGTGACGGCCGCCTTTACCCCCAGAACAAGCGTCTGGTACTCATTTCCGTTAGAGGCTGAATCGACCCCAGGGTCATAGTGCTGTCAGAGGGTTTGGGTCAGTTTAAAAATCCTGACCCCAATGGGACTTGATCCCTCAACCCTCCGGCTTGTAGCTCAGTGCCTTAACCACTACGCTACGGCTTGCCCCACATTTGTGATATAGGGCATTCCAAATCTCCTTAGGTGGGATTAAGTCTTTTAGTGTTTTATTTAAAAATACAAGAAAGAGGGCTGAGCAATTTTGCCCAGAGACCTCTTATTTCATGTTCTTTTATATATTGTAAATCTTTATTTTCCTTTTGAAGTAAACCATATTCAAGATTTTTATGCCCCTAAAAACTATCAACCCCGACCACATTTGAACCCACAAACCTCAGAACCAGAGGCAAGCATAGTAACCATTGTCCACCAGGATTGACTAAGGCAAGATTATGAATTTTATTCAATTATAGTGAAATTATAGTCCACCGCTGTGGTTTCGAGGTAGCATGCTGCCTTGTCACGCAGCGGGCCCGGGTTCGATCCCCGGTCGGGCAGTTTTTCTGGGTGAGGTTTTTATCGGGTTTTTCCTCACCTGTAAGACAAATGTCAGGAAAACTTTAAGGCCCAAATGGTCCCCGAAATCATATGGCCATCATTCTTATCATTATCATCCTTACCATTATCATCATCATCCTTCACCAGTGTGGAAAGCAACGGGAAGCTACCACACCTACACAATTCCCTAGTAAAGCTGCAAGCATAGCATGAAAATGCTATGATTGCAGTGAAGGACCTGCCTTCGGGCAGAATTACTATGGATGGATAGTGAAATTTGATCTGTATGTACTTTGAAACTTCAGAATTGTAATTGCTTGAAGTTGAAATCCATTGAATGTGATGGATTGAATTCACCACAAATTTGGAATATTGTGCTCAGGAGACAAGAAAAACTGTGAAAATTACAGAGGCATCAACTTATTAAATACTGGATACAAAACTTACGCCAATATAATTAAGAACAAATTATACAAACATCTTAACAGCTTCCTCAGCGAAGAACAGAATGGCTTTCATAAAGGTCGATCCTGCTGTGATGGTTATTTCTCCACGAAATTATTAATAGAAAACACAGGGAGTTCAATGTAGAAACACACTTGACTTTTGTGGACTTCAAAAAAGCCTTCGACAAAATCAATAGAAATAAATTGTTCGAAATTTTAGCTGACAATAATCTACCACAACAGCATATTTTAAATGTACAATATCTATAAACAAGTTTGATTTCAGTTAGAATCAGTAATACAGAAACAGAATGGACCGAAATTAATATGGGCGTAAGACAAGGATGTGGCATCTTGCCCTTGCTCTTTATCATATACATGGATAGAATACTCCAAGATTGGCGACAGATGAGACACGGTTCTATCCAAATTAATAGAAACCTAAAAATAGACTTCCTGCTTTTTGAAGATGATTTGGTATTAATAGCTCCAACAGAAATAGATACAATTTTAATATAATTGCAAAAAAGGTACAAGATGGAAATCAGTACAAAATAACTAAAGTGATGGCTTATGTGGGAAATACCTTATACCTAGCAAAATTGTTTTGGACGATGAAATTTTAGAATGAGTAAATTAATTTAATTATTTGGGTTATAATTTAACATTTCAAAATGAAGCTGATATATATCAAAGAAAATCACAAATTTTACAAAAAACAATGGTGATAATTGACAGTATAAAGAAACCATCTTCAGTACAAAAGAACACAAGATTACAGCTTTATAAGGTTCTCGCAAGACCAGTATTAAGATATGGTAGTGAAGCATGGACAATACGAAGAAGAGATGAAAGCCGAATAACAGCAAGTGAGATGCAATTTATGTGCCATACAGCAGGCTATACAAAGTGGGACCATAAAAGAAATGAGGAAATTATGGAAGAGTTGCATGTAGAACTCATTCTCCACCACATACAAAACTACCAGAACAACTGGAAAGTCCATCTTTAATGAATGCCATCTCATCAAAATTTTGTTACTGCTTCCAAGGCAAAAGATTGCTGGGACATCCAAAAAAGCACTGGATGGAAAATTCCTCTTTGACACTGTAACAGGCCACATGGCCTAATACTTGCATGGATGATGATGATGATGCATACTGAAATATTAAATAGAATTTAATTGTGTGATGAAATTTTACATTTGCCAGGCACATGCTTTCCAAGCATTTTTATTCATATAGGAAAAAATTCACACTTCTATAGTGCATGGGAGAACTTGAAATAGAAGTATGAGATGACACTATTTTGTATTGATTATTTCATAGATATTATAACATGTAATGTATGATTTTATTACCTTCAGTGTTAGTGAAGATGCAACTTTCTTTATATCTGGAGGGATTCGGAATTGCAGATTTGTAGGTTCCCTGTCTGGTTTCAAATTATGCCATGGCAGTTCAGTTCCCAGAGTTCCAAGGTATCTCCCACTCAAAGACCACAATCTCACTGTAGTATCAGAACTACAACTGTAATAAGAATAATTATACAGAGTGATTCACAAAGACTTTTTGTAAACTGCTCGATGCTAAGAGATCAAAAAATTTTAAGAACTTTATTTTTTAATGATGTTTTTATTATTTATTTAACATTTCTCAATGAAAGATAAATTATATTTGAAGAGAAAAATTTTCGCTTAGACCGAGACTCGAACCCGGGACCTTTGGCTTGCTGGGCCAAATGCTCTACCAACTGAGCTACTGAGGCGAGTTACGATATAGATGCAAATTTTTCTCTTATATACGTTGTAATTTCCTCTCGCCAAATGCTTTTGAAACCATTGTTTCTATCTTTGCAAATGGTGACTTCTTAATTAAGAAGACATTTATTGGGAATTTAACATTACTTTATAAAGCTAGTAAGGCTTCTAATGATGTTTTTATTATTGATTTAACATTTCTCAATGAAAGATAAATTATATTTGAAGAGAAAAATTTTCGCCTAGACCGAGACTCGAACCCGGGACCTTTGGCTTGCCGGGCCAAATGCTCTACCAACTGAGCTACCGAGGCGAGTTACGATATAGACGCAAATTTGTCTCTTATATACTTTATTTTTATTCAGACTTAACATTATTTGAAAAACAAAAGTCACAAAATAATGAAAATAGAGATTATCCTAATATCTCGTGCGAATATTTTTAACCTTTCGATTGGCATTGAAAAACATGAAATTTTGCAGCAATTATCAACAATTAAAATGTTCATGGTCTTGTAATCAGAGCTTCTAACTACAATTCATGAGGCCATGGGTTCAATTCCTGCTCAGACCATAGACATTTTTTCTGCCTAGGTTTTGAAACCAGTTTAATTAGAAGACTGGATATGAGGTGAAGTATAAAGAATTTTAATTAAAATTTTTAATTGAACCTCATAGTGATTTTTTCTATAAGTTATGTAGTAGGAAATAACACTATGAGGTTTATTTTAATTAATTTGGATTTCTTTTTAATTTGTATTTGGAGGTTCATCGGTCCAACAAACAGAGGGAGGAGAAGAAAATGATTACAAACTATCAAACCAACAGTAAGAATGATGGACACCTTAGAAATATAAAATATGAGGAAGTAATAAAATCAGCGGGGGCACACCATAGCGTAGTGGTTAAGGCACTGCGCTACAAGCTGGAAGGTCGAGGGTTCAAGTCCCATTGGGGTCAGGATTTTTAAACTGACCCAAACCTTCTGGCGGCACTATGGCCCTGGGGTCGACATAGCCTCTAACAGAAATGAGTACCAGACGCTTGTTCTGGGGGTAAAGGCGGCCGTCACGCAGGGCTGACAACCTGGCTGACATAAAGTGCCGATTGTCTAGAAAAAGTGGGAGCCTCAACCTCCTACTACCCCAAGGGCCCCCGGGCCTGTTGTGGGATCACTTTACTTTACTTTACTTAATAAAATCTGCAGTAGCTGCTCACACTTCGTCAAAATAACAATGAATTGGAGTAAAGGTAAAATTAATTAAATAATTAGAGAAATCTAAAGAAATCACAGTTTAGGAAAGAATCACATCCAAAAATGCCCAGAAAAAATAATTAACTTTGAAATTCCCAGAGAAAAAAGATTTGATTTGGAGGTTCATCGGTCCAACAAATGGAGGGAGGAGAAGAAAATGATTACCAACTGTCAAACCAACAGTCAGATGCCAGTTGAAAATGACAAAAAATTTCTTGAAACTAGTCCTGGAAAGGATACAAAATATGAAGTGAAGTGTAAAATCTCATTCATTTACTGATATAACTTATGAACCCTGAATGAAAATTGAGATCAGAAAGTTAGTGGTTACAATTTCTTCCAGTTAATTTTGTAATGAAAGTCTGGCGAAATTGTACAAGAAGTGATCATTGCTTATATCATAAGAGAAAAATTTGTATTTGTATTAGATTTAAATCACAGATTAGCTAGCTTTATACATAGCTGCTGTATCAATGAACCAACAACACTTGTGTCTCACATCACACTCAAATTATTCTGTATCTAATCCAGAATGGTATTACTTTCTACCAAGATGCTATCTTTTAAATTTAAAATAAATTCTTCAATACCTCACCTCATATCCTGTTTTTTAATTAGTCTGGTTTCAGGACCTTATTGGTTCCACTTCAGTAATTCCATGACTGTTGTTTTGTCAACTTGAAGCACTGCTTCTTACTCCTCATCATAGTGTTATATAGTTCAATGTTATCTTTTATTATTGTGAGTGTTGAGTTATATACCTGACAAGAATTTTGCAACTCGGGATGTATTCAATACTTGTAATTCCTCTCAAATGTGCTTTGTAAGAGGACAATAGGACAGGCAATGGTTGTTCTCTAACAACTCGCTTGGCTCGACCCTCTATTCTATCTTTCCAAGTAAATGGGAACTGCAGTCTGTATATTGGCATCACTACCTTCACAGGCCATGGTAACATGTAATTCTTCATTAGCCATATCTTTACATAACCAGCTGTTGTACCTGCAATAACAATTTTTCATTTTTAGTGTAAGTGCCAACTATAGTTCAGCAAGGTGGATCCATCCTTTAAATGATGTGGACATGGCTCCATATGAAATATTTATTATTATTATTATTATTGTTGCTGCTGCTGTTGTTGTTACTACTACTATTATTTTATTATTACTACTACTACTACTACTATTATTTTATTATTATTATTACTACTACTATTATTTTATTATTACTTTTTTTTTTGCTTCCCTTCACTGCAAAAGTTTCTCCAAATAACAATTCTTTATTAAATCTTGATTGGTTGGCATTACTTACTTTATCTGGTAACAAATGTTTTTCATCAATGAAAATTCTCTCAAATCAATGATTTCTCTCACATAGTCATGAGTTCTTCGTTCAAATCTACAGGCTCTTAACCAATTGCTTTCTATCTTTATGGGTTATTTTGCGATAGACAATCTTATAATTTGTTTAATTTTTTTTTACCCATGAGTTAGAAACTTTGAACTGCAATGAATCTACTTAATTTTCTGTGCAGTCATGTATTATTGGTCTTTTTGTGTGTCTTTGCTATAAAAATGGTCATATTCTTCATGTTTTATCATGTCCTGCAGGATGTTTGGATCTGACAAACCATGTAGTTTTATATTTCAATTAATATTGGGAAGTAAATATTATGAGGTTATATCATTAATAGTGAGTGGAGAACATATTTTAATCGACTCACCTCATACATTTTCAAACTTCTTTGATACCGACGGTTTCAGACAAAATCATGTCCTTCTTCAGTCATAGCTTCCACTGATGAAATTCCGTGATTGTTGATTTCTTTGGTGACATCACTTCTTGTGCTGCCATCTTTCGTTGGGATTATAAACTTTGTAATTAAATTTTTATCCACTGGAATATCGAAATTCATAGATCGATATTTATTCTTCTGAGTGAATATCATTTCCCAAATTGTCAATTCCAACGGTTTATCCAATTGTTTCAAAAGTTTCACTTCTTTTTCAATTTATGATGTTCTAGTAAACTATGTGCAGCAATTGCTGATTTTTCAAATTCACAATTTTTAATATTTCTAAAATGTTCTTTAGTGCGTGTTTCCAAATCCCTTTTTGTTTTTCCTATGTATACTTTGCTACAATCATTACAATTAATTTGATAAATTCCAGATTTCTTACTGTCTGGGATGTTGATTTTTTTATTAGTATTTAGAAGTTTTTCCAGACTAAATTTATTAATTGGTGCCAAAGTAATGTTGTATTTGTCAAATATTTTTTTGAAATTTCCCATGTACTATTGGATGGTAAGTAATTTTCTTGAAATTCTTCTTTTCTTTACTAACAATTTGTAGGGTAAAGCATTCTTTAAGTTGTTTTATCTTTCTGAAATTTCTTTAATTTGTTAGATATTATACTCTTGTTAAAACCATTTAATCTGGCTATATTTAGGATATTCTCATATTCTTTCTTAAAATTTTCTCCTTTAATGGGACCTTTATCAATATACATAAGAGGCTATTAAATAATGCATGTTTATGTGCCAGAGGATTGAAACCCGTTGATTTTATATAATTATCAGTATGTGTACCTTTCCTATATACATCAAATTCAATTTTTTGAGTTTTTTTCATTTATAATTATGTATAAATCCAGAAACGGAATTTTGTTTTCAATTTCTGATTCTATGGTAAATTTAATTGATACATCTTGTAGATTAAGTAATTTCAACGCATCATCAACATGTTTAAAATTTATTATCGAAAAAATATCAACATATCTGTACCAAGTCTTGAAAATCCATGGGTAAGCCTTGGTGATATGGCACTCGAAGTAACTCATGTATAAATTAGCCAAAAAAGGCAAAAGAGGATTTCCCATAGATAAACCCGAAACTTGTTTGTAAAATTTACCATTGAAAGTAAAATAGGAATTTTCAATACAACATTTTGTAAGGTTGATGTATTCTTCTATTACTTCTTTATTTAAATCCAAAGAACTCAACCATTTTTCCAAAAAATATAACATTTTTCCTATTGGAAAATATAAATAACCAATATGAGGTGAGTCATGAAAATTCTATCTATTTATTAATTTTCATTATTTGTTCATGCTCTTTTCTTGTAAGTTCATCTTCCAAAATACCAAAGTACTCCACTAACAATTTCACAGATATTGTCTGTCTCACTTCTAGTGATCTTACTGTATACTGGCACATAAACATGCAATATTTAATAGCCTCTTATGTAGATTGATAAAGGTCCCATTAAAAGGAGAAAATTTTAAGAAAGAATATGAGAATATCCTAAGTATAGCCAGATTAAATGGTTTTAATAAGAGTATAATATCTAACAAATTAAAGAAATTCAGAAAGATAAAACAACTTAAAGAATGCTCTACCCTACAAATTGTTAGTAAAGAAAAGAAGAATTTCAAGAAAATTACTTACCATCCAACAGTACATGGGAAATTTCAAAAAATATTTGACAAATACAACATTAAGTTATGCAAGAAGTTATGAAGTATGAGGTGAGTGAAATAATAGAAAATAAAAAATACAACATTGCTTTGGCACCAATAAATAAATTTAGTCTGGAAAAACTTCTAAATACTAATAAAAAAATCAACATCCCAGACAGTAAGAAATCTGGAATTTATCAAATTAATTGTAATGATTGTAGCAAAGTATACATAGGAAAAACAAAAAGGAATTTGGAAACACGCACTAAAGAACATTTTAGAAATATTAAAAATTGTGAATTTGAAAAATCAGCAATTGCTGCACATAGTTTACTAAAACATCATAAAATTGAAAAAGAAGCAAAACTTTTGAAACAATTGGATAAACCATTGGAATTGACAATTTGGGAAATGATATTCACTCAGAAGAATAAATATCGATTTATGAATTTCGATATTCCGGTGGATAAAAATTTAATTACAAAGTTTATAATCCCAACAAAAGATGGCAGCACAAGAAGTGATGTCACTAAAGAAATCACAATCTGACTGAAGAAGGACATGATTTTGTCTGAAACCGTCGGTATCAAAGAAGTTTGAAAATGTATGAGGTGAGTCGATTAAAATATGTTCTCCACTCACTATTCATGTAGTTTTAGCGTGTTTTTAAAGTGAACTTTTGTAGGAAGGCTGGATATGAGATGAGTATAAAGAATATTAAATTTTTAAATAGTGTTTTTAAACTCAGTCTACTCTTTATTTTTCTTTTCTGTGTCAAGACTTTTAAATTTCAGTTGTGCTGTCATATGAATTGGTAATCCAGGATAACACAGACAATGAGGATCAAAATTTCCATATTTTTCCCTTGGTTTTTTGTCATCTATGTCTTGTATCCAACAGTCATATGTTTTTCTTGAAACTTCATTCTTGTTTTTCTTGAAGGTGATGGCTGGTAAGATGAACTACTGCTTCTCTGGGAATCCACCACTGCTCATAATCACTGCCATACACTATCACATTCTTGGTCTGTTACCTCATCATCAGTTAAAAATGTGCTAACCTCTGGTATTGCAGCTTCTTATTCTATCACTTTTTTCTTTATTTTCTTATTATTTAAATATAAATAACCAATATGAGGTTGCAGTTTTCTGTATATTTATGTAGTATGTATACAGGATAAATAAGTTTGGTCTGCCTTCATCTTACCTCATACTTAGTTGTTTTCTTGTAAGATATGTTTCAAAGCTTCTTAGCTTCATCTTAAGTTGGTACAAACTGATCTTCTTTAAGTTGTCGGCCCTGGATCTTAAAAGAAGATCAGTCTCTACCAACTGAAAATGAAGCTAAGAAGCTAAAATGCATCTTACAAGAAACAACGAATTATGAGGTAAGATGAAAGCAGACCATACTTATTTATTAAGCAGAACCATATAATGTTACTTACAAATGTATTTTCATAAGATAAGTAAGTTTAATTTTAGAAAGAAAAATTAATGCCTGGACTGTGATTCAAAATCTGGATCTCTGACTCTGCATTTGAATCCCAGTCCGAGTGTTAATTTTTCTTTCTAAAATTCTGGAAAATGTTAAATAAAACATAACATCAAAATAAGTAAGTCTGTTAAAGTATTAATGTTCATGTTAGTTTTTTTTATTAAAAGCTACTTAAGATATTTTGGAGTCTTATATAAGTCACAAATATGATAAATAATATAAAATAATTTTGATTTTTACACTAAATTGATTTACATTAGTAACATTAAGAAGTATAAAACATATTGATATACTAAATCCGAGCTAAGTTCTAATTGTACTATAAACAAACTTGCTTAAAGTATTACTCCTCTGACTCCGTATATTGGGGGAACCTTGATGCTATTTTTACCTGCCATATCACTGAATTGTGTATGGAACTGTCATCAATAGAAACATTTTACGGGAATTAAGACTGAATACAAGAAAGGTGCCAATAATTAGAAACTTCCATTTTTTATTTATTTATGACAAAAAATTATATGTGGGCCTACCCAATCAGATGTTTACACTTTTTCCATGATGTCGATAGATATCCTTTATTTACAATTTCATTTATGC
The DNA here is from genome assembly GCA_030220185.1 of Diploptera punctata. Classification (NCBI taxonomy): domain Eukaryota; kingdom Metazoa; phylum Arthropoda; class Insecta; order Blattodea; family Blaberidae; genus Diploptera; species Diploptera punctata. The sequence goes on along the minus strand of JASPKZ010000038.1, from coordinate 1,005,114 downwards.
TCCATGCTGACTCACCTGTAAATCCTGCTATTATTTTCACCAGATCCTCGATGGCTAATGTAGGACTTTCACTAAAATGATTTATTTCTCTCCATTTTTTCAAATGCTTTCCTTTCCCATGTTTTATAATTCTGCCGAAGTGACGATTTTGAAACAACTGAAATTGCAATGTATTCTACTCTGTGCATGCATAAGAATATAACCATTCTTATTAAATTTATTAAAATTGTAATTATATATTTCTCCCATATAACTTATATAAACATGTGCTAGATAATATATATATATATATATATATCCACCGCTGTGGTCTCGAGGTAGCGTGTTGCCTTGTCACACAGCGGGCCCAGGTTCGATCCCCGGTCGGGGCAGTTTTTCTGGTGAGGTTTTTATCGGGGTTTTTCCTCACCTGTAAGACAAATATCAGGAAAACTTTAAGGCCCAAACAGTCCCTGAAATCATATGGCCATCATCTTCATCATCCTCATCATTATCATCATCACCATCATCCTTCACCGGTGTGGAAAGCAACGGGAAGCTACCACACCTACACAATTCCCTAGTAAAGCTGGAAGCATAGCATATATATATATATATATATATATATATATAGGATATATATATATATATATATATATATCCATCCATAGTAATTCTGCCCGACGGCAGGTCCTTCACTGCAATCATATATATATATATATATATATATTGATGTTTTTATTATTAATTCCATTCTTCTCATAGAAGGACAAATTTTATTTGAAGAAAAAAATTATACACTCAGACAGGGGTTTGAACCCAGAATTTTTGGCTTTCTAGGCCAATGCTCTACTGCTGAGCCATCTGGGCACTCCAATCTAAATGCAAATTTTTCTCTTATACATTGTTAATACTCGATTGTCGTATGCTACAAGCCTTTGCTCTATCACGCAAATGGTAGCTTCTCTTTTAAGAAGACATTTATTGGGAATTTAAACACTAAACACTATTTACATATTTATTATTTTCATTTTGAGTATTAGAGAGCAAACTATATTTTCTTACATGCTCAAAAGTAAATTGTTATTCGACCAATGAAAATGCAGTCATACATCTGCTATGTTTACAGTACAACTGGAATTTAGCTTGGAATTAGTATAGTATCAAAATCTTATAAATTATAACATAGTATAGATAGGTGTACCTGTGAAAAGATATTCATTATCAGGATCTGTGCTCATGGCTACCACATAATCACCAGCCACGTGGATAGCAAAGAAACAGCCAATATATCCACCTCCTGAATGATGTGACCACACTTGGATATTTCCATTTTCCAGAGCAACAAACAGTGTGCCGACATCAGGCTGCATGGGGCGTGTTTGAAGGAATACCATGGCATGCACAGAGAGTGGTCTGATGGCAGCGCCTGCTGCTGGTAACTGAATTATTGAAACTCGACGAGCTTTCCTCTTGCTATCTGCCTGCATTTGTTGAGCTTGTTGCTGAGCTTGTAGCTGTGCTGTGACTTCTGCTTGCTTGAACTGAGTTGGAGCCAAACTGGCTTTTCGCCTTGTTCCTCTGTAAAGATATGACAATGTATACAGGGTGTAACTAAATTCCCATTACAAACCTTGAGGACTTGTAGTGGACACCAAGACGGTTACATTTAGCATAGGAACTCAAACTCAAGTTGGTAACGGTTGTTGCACTGACATACAGAGTCAGAGACTCGGGTTCGATTCCCAGTTCAAACATAATTTTTCTTTCTAAAATAAAACTATATCCAATTCTGGGAAATGTTAATTTAAAATATAACACAAAAATAATAAGCTTTACTGCTTAAAAGTAATGTTTAAATTCTTAATAAAAACACTTCAAATAGAAGTCATCAGATGACATTGTTGATAGCGATGGCTATTGGTCTTCGGATGAAAGGAGAATTATATAACGGGAAAGAAATTTTATGTTCCTATTGGAAGTTCAAATGGTGTAATAGTTGTTGCACTGATGTACAGAATCAGAGATCCGGGGTTTGACTCCCGGTTTGAACATAATTTTTCTTTCTAAAATAAAACTATATCAAATACTGGAAAATGTTAATTTAAAATATAACACCAAAATAGGAATTCATGTCCAGAAATGTACCGCTTTCTCGCTACATGCAAAATATCACAACACATGTTGCTCTCTCTGTGGCTGCATTGCCTGTACATTCTGGGGTGGTATGGGTGTAGCTGCTGCTCATGCAGAACACACCAGACAGTTTGGTGAACCACATTTACCCTATCTTCTATGTTCTGGTATTCGTTGTCATGTCCTCTTCCACTGGATGAAGTACAGCCTCATCAAACTCGGATGTATGGTGCTGCTGTGGAGCACCATAGTCGGTCCTTCTGATGGTGTATGTACCAGTCTCCGAACCCACTGGTACACCTTAACTAAGGAGTATGAAGGTGGAAAATGCTCTGCATACATCGGACAAGTAGCCCTCCCATTTCACCGAGTTTTGCCATACAATAACACCATGTCGGCATATTCCAAAAATGTGTAGTTCACCATGGTCCACAACAACACACTACAAGTGAAATGTACAGAGTGATTCAGAAATATGGCTATACGTTTGATCGCATTTTGTGACAAAAATATTATTATTAAAGGAAATATGATATCATCGGAAAGGGAATCCTTCAAATTACAACAATAGAACAAAACAAAATAAAATCACTGCTCATGTGCAGCTTGGCAGGTTGATTTTTGTGGGCTAGCATCGAACACCTCCACAATTCTCTTCATTGTTTCTGCATCCGTGCTAATGCGAGGCTTCCAGAAGGTTTGATTTTCTGCATCCTTCCCGTTTCCAGCAGTCATTTTCTCCACTTCCCCACAGTCGACGGCTGCAATGCTACATTAAACTCATGTCTTGCAGCCTCACGATCATTAGCATACATTATTGCCCGTGCAGCAATTGTAATTTGCTGTTGCATATTCAACGCCATTTTGACTAATGATGTAAGTTCTACACTTTTGTTTTATTCCATTGTTGTAATATGAATAATTGCCTTTCCAACGGTAATTTCATATTTCCTGTAATGGTAATATTTTTATCACACAACGTAATCAAACGTATAGCCATATTTATGATTCACCCCGTAGTATGTATACAGTTTAGTACAGTATGAACAAAGACCACAAGCACAACAGCAGGTATAAATGTCTCTGGGCAGATCACAAACTCAACTGAATGGCATGTAAACAAACCTGTAGTGGACTTGGAACATCAGGTGATCGGTGAATGATGTATGTAGTACCCTAATCTTTGGTGTCGAAAATGTGGGAGACTTGAACATGTGTGTGGTATTTTGTGTAGCAGAAAAATGGTATGTTTCCAGACATAAGTTTCTATATTTCAATTAATATTGGGAAGTAAACATTATGAGGTTATATCATTAATAGTGAGTGGAGAACATATTTTAATCGACTCACCTCATACATTTTCAAACTTCTTTGATACCGACGGTTTCAGACAAAATCATGTCCTTCTTCAGTCATGGCTTCCACTGATGAAATTCCGTGATTGTTGATTTCTTTACTGACATCACTTCTTCTGCTGCCATCTTTCGTTGGGATTATAACCTTTGTAATTAAATTTTTATCCACCGGAATATCGAAATTCATAGATCGATATTTAATTCTTCTGAATGAATATAATTTCCCAAATTGTCAATTCCAACGGTTTATCCAATTGTTTCAAAAGTTTCGCTTCTTTTTCAATTTTATGATGTTCTAGTAAACTATGTGCAGCAATTGCTGATTTTTCAAATTCACAATTTTTAATATTTCTAAAATGTTCTTTAGTGCATGTTTCCAAATTCCTTTTTGTTTTTCCTATGTATACTTTGCTACAATCATTACAATTAATTTGATAAATTCCAGATTTCTTACTGTCTGGGATGTTGATTTTTTTATTAGTATTTAGAAGTTTTTCCAGACTCAATTTATTTATTGGTGTCAAAGTAATGTTGTATTTATCAAACATTTTTTTAAAATTTCCCATGTCCTATTGGATGGTAAGTAATTTTCTTGAAATTCTTCTTTTCTTTATTAACAATTTGTAGGGTAGAGCATTCTTTAGGTTGTTTTATCTTTCTGAATTTCTTTAATTTGTTAGATATTATACTCTTATTAAAACCATTTAATCTGGCTATATTTAGGATATTCTCATATTCTTTCTCAAAATTTTCTCCTTTCAATGGGACCTTTATCAATCTACATAAGAGGCTATTTTCAATCCTCTGGCACATAAACATGCAATATTTAATAGCCTCTTATGTAGATTGATAAAGGTCCCATTAAAAGGAGAAGATTTTAAGAAAGAATATGAGAATATCCTAAATATAGCCAGATTAAATGGTTTTAATAAGAGTATAATATCTAACAAATTAAAGAAATTCAGAAAGATAAAGCAACTTAAAGAATGCTCTACCCTACAAATTGTTAATAAAGAAAAGAAGAATTTCAAGAAAATTACTTACCATCCAATAGTACATGGGAAATTTCAAAAAAATTTTGACAAATACATTACTTTGGCACCAATAAATAAATTTAGTATGGAAAAACTTCTAAATACTAATAAAAAAATCAACGTCCCAGACAGTAAGATATCTGGAATTTATCAAATTAATTGTAATGATTGTAGCAAAGTATACATAGGAAAAACAAAAAGGAATTTGGAAACACGCACTAAAGAACATTTTAGAAATATTAAAAATTGTGAATTTGAAAAATCAGCAATTGCTGCACATAGATTACTAGAACATCATAAAATTGAAAAAGAAGCAGAACTTTTGAAACAATTGGATAAACCGTTGGAATTGACAATTTGGGAAATAATATTCATTCAGAAGAATAAATATGAATTTCGATATTCCGGTGGATAAAAATTTAATTACAAAGTTTATAATCCCAACGAAAGATGGCAGCACAAGAAGTGATGTCAGTAAAGAAATCAACTATCACGGCATTTCATCAGTGGAAGCCATGACTGAAGAAGGACATGATTTTGTCTGAAACCGCCGGTATCAAAGAAGTTTGAAAATGTATGAGGTGAGTCGATTAAAATATGTTCTCCACTCACTTTTAATAGGTTTCTATGCTAAACCTAACTGTCTTGTTCCCACTACTCGTCCTCAAAGTCTGTAATGGGAATTTAGTTACACCCTGTCTGTATATACATGTCTGATAACAAGGATTAAGGTAACTGGTCCACTAGAAGACACTGGTTAAACTTGACTTTCTTTTTATCAGGGGAAATATAAACCAAATTTAAACAGGACTGCATTAGCTTTCAACCTAAGACCCAAAAATTTTCAGATAAAAAAATTCAGGATGCAATTTTTTTTAAAGAGAACTTAAAAGATTGTATGTCAAGGTGATGATGCATTACAGAATCTTTTATATGAAAACTGTAGGAGATTATGAAAAAGGTTGGACCATGCCTAGTGGTTACCATGATCTCAGGCTCATAGGTTGAAACCTGACTGGCTCAGTGAATATGTTTTCAGAATGTAAAAAAAATGAACATGGTTTTCTTTGAAAGGAAAAAAGAAAAAAAAGTTATAGGTCCAATGTCATACATTTATGGTATTCAAAATGATCTCAAACTTGAGTTGAGACAAGAGACCACTGTGCAAACACACCTAGAGAGAGAATTTTTCACTTAAGCCATATCTCTTAGCCAATCTCCCAGAAAAGCCCAAATTTCTCTCTCTTTTAACCATCAGTCCCCATGAGTAGTTAATAATAATTAAAGGGCTTGAAGCCATTATGATGGATTTTCAGTGTTATGTCAGCTAATTATGAGCTTCATATAGACATTTCTATATCTCTGAGCTAAATTTGTGGATCCTTTCACGTCTAACTTTAGATTTTGATGTTAATAACCTCAGATGTTAGAGACAATTTCTAAATGAAATATTGCCTACCTACTTGTATCAGTACCATGCCATGACCAGGATTTTTAAGGTTTTATGACTTAATTCAGAGCTATAGAATGTGGGCTAGATTGAGTTCCATGATAGAAAAAAAAAATCTCATGGAATTTCAAGGGAGTTGTATTGGTTCAAGACTCCATGTTAGAAGAAATTATTCCATAGAATTTTGCCCAGTGTATGGGATCAGTGCCCACTAAGCATTGAGAGATATTTGGATACTTATGGCTTCAAGTTGAGAAGACCAGTTAAATCAGCTGGGATTATGACATATTTGTTGAATGATCATTCATCTCTGTGATTAACACTTGCAGATGTGAGGCTGAATCGAAAGTGCTATTTCAGTTCATTACATCAGTGCTGTTATCCTCCCTCCATAGTGAGATTTGTGAACTATTCCAATTTCCTTTCTCTTTGTATCTACTCTCACTCTCCTTTCTACCCCTCCCTTTGCTCTGTTTGTAGTGCGCAACTTCCCCTTCTACCTCGGAATGCTCAAATAGGCTACACACATAGTGAACACTATCATTCGATCGCAGATTTTCATTGGAACACTGGTTTGTCGTCTGGAGGACGCAAGCTGCGTATTTTGGGTTTTGGTCCGGCAAGCCAGGGTAAAGCACCCTCGGCAGGACTAAAAGTATGTATGAGAGGTTGATTGTGTAAATTATGTTATTTTTTGTATTATTTATTGTTTATCCTTTAATTCTTGAATGATCAAGTCATGTATTTCTTTAATTTCACTTTTTCAAACTTCAGACGTGCAATTTAACATTAAATATCATTTTAAGTAAATATCAATGTTTGATTATTGTATGTTAGCCACGCTACAGCTGTCTTGCATAATTCCTGTACATAAGCTTGCTCAAAAGTTATATGAGCTCCTTTTTCCCATCTAGCTTTCATGGTTGATAATAGTACATTCAGGTTAACTGAGCATCATAAATTACTACAGTGTGTTTTAAGAATTATTATTGATTAATGTTTATGAATTTGGATAGGAAGGATGAATCAATCTTTGCCTCTCATGGGCCCGGGCAAAGGATTTTGAATAGTACTGATAGTTATGAACTCTATGCTAATATATATATACACAAGGTAGTAGATCGAAACACGGCAGCGCAAGTTGGTTGCAGTTTGCACGGTTTAATAATTTTGGTAACCAGGCAGTGTTCATATTACACTGAGCAATGCGGCGCAAGGCTAACAGCCAGCTGTTAAGCCAAGGGCAAGGATAGCTTTGTTTCAAGCCAAGCAAACATTATTTTAAGTCTTAAAATAGTAGGCCTCTATTATGCATATGCATAATAAGTTTTAGGAAGTCAACAAGAGATGTATGTACTGCTTGTATCATCATCTCTACAACCTGTTAGGGTCTTGACTGTCCAAAGAAGTTATTGCCACTCTTCTTTATTCCTAGTCTTGATTATCCAGTTACATACGCTAATAGTTTTAGCATTTTTTTTCACATTGTCCTCCCTTCTAATACCCTCCCTCTAGCTCTGATACCTCCTGAGTTGTACAAAATTACTCTTTTCATTGGCCTTGTGTTGTCCTTTCTTGCCAAGTGTCCAGATCTTCAAACAATAATTTTTTATAAACATACTAATATCTGATTCCTTAAATAATTCATATAATTCTCTCTTATAACATACTATCTATTCATTAATTTAACTGGTCCAAATAATGCCTCATAGTACTTTTCTTTAAAACAAATGTTAAGTCTAAACTTAGTAGGACATAACACTTTGAAATAATGATAATTAAATATAATTTAATTATTATATTAAGTCTATTTATGTTCTGTTTTCTAGAGTTTATGTTTCTTAGCAGGTGATATGTTTCGCAATTAAAAGCATTATTCTAACTAATCAGGGAACACAAATATGTTCAAATTTATATTTTCCAATTTGTTTATAGTCTGTAGTTTTGTTATGTTGTTTATATTACACTGAGCAACAAAAAATAAACTTTTTTTGTCTCAGAAAGAAAAATATGTGATTCTGATAGTATTTTTTCTCCTGAATTCAAATATGATATCGGTTTTTCTCCATCACGCAAGGTTCCCAAGAGATATAATTTCAAACACTTTAATATTTTCTACATTCGTAACTACACAATATTTGAACATTAAGACTCACCTAGAAAATAAGAAATGACGATTTTCTGCTATATTTTGCCTGTGGAACATCCCTCTTGATGGTCCAACAATAATCGGCCAGCATATTAGGATTCCATTTGCCTTGATATCTCTTTTCCATAGCTGAAATCTCCAGAGTTAGCTCATTTGGTTTTATTTTACAATGGACGAAAAAACATTTATCAAAAATATAATTATTTGAATCCATTAATTGAAATTTAAATAAAAAAAACTGTGGGTGATGGAGAAATTCTGAATAGATATTTGAATACACAATAAAAAACTGCATTAAGTAATACTATTGGTACTCATGAGACAAAAATCATGTTGACCAGTGTTATTTGGGCTAGAAATAATTTAGTCTTCATCTCATTAATTATAAACCCATTTTATTTGCTGCTTATTCTAAGAAGGTAAAAGTGTCCATCAATGCCTTTTTTGAACTGGCAATGATATCAATATCATCTACTGCTATTAATATAAATCTTAAATCCAATTATATGAAATAGCCTATATGCATAGATATTGCAAAGATGATTTTATTTTAAAAAATCTTTAAAGTCTTTTATTACAATGTATGCATTAACCAGAAACTATAGCCTTATTTGAATTGTAATTTTATTTATATGTATGATATAGTTGAGATGATTGACAAATTTGTATTGTAAAGATGTAAAATTCCTCGACATGACTTCATGAAGAGGTGCGTACTGGTTGGAAAAGTTGCATGACTTATTCTAAAGAATAGCTCACTCCTAGACATTCCCATTAATTTCTTTTCCTCAAAAAATGAATGTCCAAGGATAAATTGAATAATATGTTTGCAATTGGGTAAATACTGTAGACTACTAAAGCTTGGCAGTGAATAAAATCCAGTGCTAATACATTCTTATCTTGAATGTATGTCTCCTACTGAGCAGACCCATGTTCTCCTCTTCTACTTGTTTCACCAATCAGCATCAACACCCATATCAAGGGGAATTTCAACAAATGCTGTCATAGAATTCTATGCATGAGCAGTATAAATGTATTGTGTTTGTTGCCAAGCTATAGTAATTATTTAATGTATATTCTTTAAATATTTATTACTAGCCAATACTTCACTTTGTTACCTTTCCACATAGAACATGTTTCAGACATTATAAATTAATCATAGATGACTTTTTAAAAATTATATCATAAGTTGGTGGTACTTACATCTCACTTTTTAATGATTTAGCACTTTCTCTGAAACAAATTTAACATAAAAATTGGCTGTAGTTTATCCAGAAGGAAAATTTAAACTTATAACTAATTGTAATAGAATAATTTTGAATTGGTAATCCCATTAAAATGTCACAAAATATAAATGTTTAGTGAAATTTTAGTTGGTTACCAATTCAAAATTTGTTTAGTATAATTAAACTTAGTCCTGTACCATGGCCTAGCAGTTTAAAGCATTCTGCCTTGATGCTGAACTATAGAGTATGTGCTGGTTTGAGTTATGGGATTTCAGCCTGTGTTTGAAATGGTGCCCACTCATAATCATGAGGAATTTGTTTAGTATTAACAGCTCCAGATTGAGAAAATCAGCTATATTGGCTTGGGAATCTGACATAATGACCAACTCTGTCTCCTATATGGCCAAATGATAATTCTATTGCTGTGTTGATATATATGTGGATGTGAAGTCAGTAACTGATCAGAAGGAAAGGCCTTTCCAGGCCAACTGTACTATGGAGATTTTTTTACAATTATTATTATTATTATTATTTTTTTTTTTAGTGTTTAGTGTTATATTGTCCACTCTGTGGTCTCGAGGTAGCGTGCTGCCTTGTCACGCAGCGGGCCCGGGTTCAATCCCAGTCAGGGCAGTTTTTCTGGGTGAAGTTTTTATCGGGGTTTTTCCTCACCTGTAAGACAAATGTCAGGAAAACTTTAAGGCCCAAACGGTCCCCGAAATCATATGGCCATCATCATCATCATCACCCTTATCATTATCATCGTCATCCTTCACCGGTGTAGAAAGCAACGGGAAGCTACCACACCTACAATTCCCTAGTAAAGCTGCAAGCATAGCATGAAAATGATGATTGCAGTGAAGGACCTGCCTTCGGGCAAAATTACTATGGATGGAGTGTTATATTCTATAACTATTCCAGTAAGGAATAGTTATAGTCCTGCACCATATCCCAGTGGTTAAGTCAAGAGGCCTTAGCACAGAGCTATGGGACTTGGGCTAGTTCGAGTCCCAATGGGGGAAGAAATTTTCTCATCGAATTTCAGCCAATATATGACCAGAGCCCACCCAGCATCATGGATAATTTGGGTAGCTACAATAAGTAGCAGCTCCAGGTTAACAAAACCAGCTATAACGGCTGGGGAACTTGACATGCTGACTACATGTCACCCCTACACTGGCTGGATGATCGTCTGCCTCTATTATCATCACATTTGGATGTGATGCCAGCAGCCGGATGGTAGGCCAAGGACCGTCTAGGCCTGTCATGCCATGGAGGAGGAGGAATAGTCATGTATGAAAATAGAAAAAAACAGTTTTTTGGGAACTGTATATAGAGATTTTTCATAAATTTAATCTTATTAGTATAATACTATTCCCTAAGGAACAAGTTATTACATTTTTTTGCGTAGCTGAATTTTCCTGTTATAATGTACTGAATTTTTGTAGATTTTGGGTGATAGATATCTTGTATACAATTATTCTTTTTATCTTTAACTTGATTATAAATATTTTAAAAAAATTATGATGATTTGTTGAGATTATAGCCTATACAATTTTTATCACTTTAATGTTTTAACATATGACCCCTTCGGTATCAAAATGGGCCATGTCCATTATGTCACATTTCAAGAACATAGAATTGTCTTCTAAATACTGATTTAAATAATAAAATATAAATAGTAATACATATAACAAATATTTTATTTGTTTTAATAGACACTTGGTAACACTATAAGTACAATTTATAAACATAAATATACTCTTGAGGTACCAGTAGATGTGCTTACTTGTAAATGAACCAATAATTGTCATGGTCCATTTTAATACTCAAGGGCTCAAATAAACACAATTAATTTTATTAAAATCATTATTCCATTTATTGGTAGTTTCTCAAATAATGTTTTATAGGTATTCATTAACTCTTAGTTGGTAAAATCTGTAAAATGAGAGTTAACACTAACATCCATCTGAGAGATGGCGGCAAACTAATACAAATATTATGATGGCAATTAATATAATAATGAATACTGAACTAACTTTATACAGTACTAATTTCAATAATTGAATTCTGATATGTTTCATTACTTTTAACTTCGAAAATATAAACAAATACAACACAATAAGAATAACTTTTTTTTTAATTGATGCGGGGTCCTGTGAAATCTAAGTTGTGTCCCTTTTGAAAATCACTTCTTCTAAATATACTGGCACAATACCATGGATCTATACACAGATGGACCACACAATTAAGTAAGCTTATGTAGTCGAATATAAACATGGTTCGAATGACAAAGAAGCTAATTCAGGACATAAATATAATGATAAACTTGAGTAGCAGTCAGATAAAGTGGAGAAATGATTTAAGTGAAAATAAAATACATTCATAGCAAATTACGTAATGTAATACTGGAAACTAGACTGTAGACTAAGCTAATATTACAGAGGGTTCTTAGATTACACAAAACATTGAATAGCATTCTTTTAATTAAAAAACTATTTAATACCGGTACAATAAATAGAATGAAGTTGAGAATAAGATATAAACATATTTTACAATAAGTTTGCCATAATAACAAAGAACAATACTAATGAAAATATATAGTAGGAGATTGGAAAATGGGATGGAGCTTCTCGGAGGACTCGAAGAACACATTTTTAAGGATGTACAGTACAAAATAACTAGTTACGTAATGCTTCAGTTTAGGTTCATAGTAGTGCATAATAATATAGTAGTAAACCCTTGTGTATCTCAATGAGATTTAAGCATTCTCCCCCTACAAGGGAGATATTCAACCATGCTACTTTAGTTACACTTGTTTTCGGATAGATGTCATTGAGTGGCCCAGGTCAGCATTGTCTCATAATGACATCTAGGAAACCAAGCTAGTAGGCTACTAGGATTGGAATATTTGGCAAATTTTGCTTAGAGGTCTTTTTATTCAGGAATAAGGATCTTTTATGAGCCTGAAAATCTTCCGATTTACCCACAGCTTAAAGTCACTCTCAGAGGCCTTGTGCTTGGATTTTTCCATCCTAAAAAATCATCAACCATGGCTGGGTTTAAACCCATGTTCCTCAGAACTAAAGGCAAGGAACATAACCACCAGCCCATCGCAGCCGATAGTGCACAAGAGAGAAATAGTTACAAGCTTTCTACACAAACATTGCAGATTTTCTTGGAACACTGCAAATAATTTAACTTTTTGCACTTCACACACTTGTATGCTATCATTCGGTTCAATTTTGGGCAGAAACAGCAATTCTATTATTTTCTAGCTTGTCACTTCTTTCTTGACGTGCAGGACATTGATCTTCTGTTTGTTCAATTCCTAGTATGTTTACAATGGTCTTCCTGAGATCTTCTGGTAGATATGTGATCTGCAATCTTCACCTCATGTGTACCTACAAAAGACTCATTCCTATACTTTTTATAAACAATCTTGTCATGTCACTTTATGACGATATATTACATAAGCATTAAAGCAGTCAATGGAAATCAGGTAATAAAATATAGCTAGTGGGCTTTTCTACTTCACTGATTACCTGAGTAATTGCTACATTTCAAGTACAAAGTATCAACACCAGACTTTGTGGCATTGTAAAAGCTGATAATTTCTGGTTTGTTGCTGTTCTCATCAGTAAACTTAAGAGTGGCACATTGATGCAAATATAACAGCTCTACATTTAAGAGAGCAGCATAAAATACTTGTTAAACTTGTGAAGGTTGGATCCACTTGACTTTTTTGTTAACGGAAGAAATTCTTGTGAAATTTCTTTCATATTGGATTTTAGAGTATCAACATATGTCAACTTGTTTTTCAGCAATTCATCTGTTATTTGAACCGATGAAAACCAATTATCAGCCATAATTTTTCCTATTGGTCCCATATTTGCACTTTGAGAGATGAATTGTGGATTGAGAGAGTTTCTAAATTTTTTTTCTTCCTCTCGTAATGTTACTCCATCACTGTTTACCCTCCCCCCACACACATATATAAAAGTAAAGTGATCCCACTACAGGCCTCAGGAGGCCCTTGGGGTAGTAGGAGGTTAAGGCTCCCACTTTTTCTTGACAATCGGCACTTGATGTCAGCCGGGTTGTCAGCCCTGCGTGACGGCCGCCTTTACCCCAGAACAAGCATCTGGTACTCATTTCAGTTAGAGGCTGAGTCGACCCCAGGGCCATAGTGCCGCCAGAAGGTTTGGGTCAGTTTAAAAATCCTGATCCCACCGGGACTCGAACCCTCGACCTTCCGGCTTGTAGCGCAGTGCCTTAACCACTACGCTATGGCATGCCCCACATACATATATATATATCGTAATATATAAAAATTACGTGTCACGTTTGTCCGCGATGGAATCCTATACTACTGAACCGATTTTAATAAAATTTTGCACACTGTGTGCTGTTTGATCCAACTTGAGATCTACGGTTGTTTATAACTAAATTTATAGTCACATTATTTTTTATTGCAAATTATTTGTTTATTATTTAACAAAGAGTTATAATTATCTGTGAGTTCCATACGATTCTAACAGATGACGGTGTAAGGTAATTGGTTTATTATTTAACAAAGAGAGATCCAGGTGGCTGTGCTTTTTGTTGCAACCGCGAATTTCAATTGAATTACAAATATTGATTATTTCATAATTTAAGTGTGTTCAGTGTTTATTTTATTTTCAATATATTGATAATAATATTGATTTCGTGTGTAAGTATTAGTTTTAAGTAATCTCGCTGAAAGACAGCAACTTAATTTAAATTTAACTGGACCGAGAAGGGACATTGAACAACATGGCGAATCAGTTCTAGAGACCATGAATGATAAGATATCAAATGAATTTCCGCACATTGGTATAGGCCTATGTCACATAAATCTTACATTTAAGAAGAATGTCAATTTAAAAACATATGAAGGTCCTAAGGAACGGAATAACAGAACTGTAAGTAAGTGTGTTAGTTATAATAATATGCCTAATATTACAGAAACAATCTCCATGCCTCAATTAATTGAAAAACAACATGACTATAATATATCACAAGATGCTATTACTATACAGAGACTTCTTGATGATGATGATGAGAATCCAAACTGCCAACAAGTTCGTAGAAAAAAAACGAAAGTATAATGAAATCAGCAAGCCTCCTCATAATATTCCATCAATAAATGTATATGATCCTTATGATACACTTATGGATGATACTGAGAATGCAGAAAACATAAATTCATCTCAGTCAACAAAACCACTTCCACATAAACCACCACCCATATTTATACTGGGTGTAGTTAACATACGAGAACTAAAAAATTGTGTAAAACAAAAACTTTCTGATTTAGATTTCTCACTTAGTTTACTACAACATAATTTAACGTATACCTTAGCCACAGCAACGCGTGGCCGGGACTTCTATATATAAAAAAAACAAAGTCGGATTAGTTACACTATTTATAACTCAAGAATGGCTGGACCGATTTTTATGATCTTTGATTAGTTGGATTTGTTTCTGCCCCGAATAGCAGATAACTATTAAAACATCGGAAAAATTAACATAAAAATATTTAAAGGCGATACGATGTTCGCCAGGCCAGCTAGTATATATATATATATATTCCTAAGAACTTTATTCTCAAATTTTACTTTTGCCAGAGCCATCTGCATCATCATTTTTGTCCTTGCTGATATGTTCTGTATCCCCCTACTAGTAGAGTTAGAAAAATATGATATTTGAAAAGTAAGAAATATAAACATGTCGATCAGGTAGATAAAATGAAACTTACTTTTTTAGTAATATCTGCCTGATAGACAGTATCTTATGTTTCAACATGAGCATCTCAGCAACAATAAGGCATTAAGATGAACATGTATGCATAACATCAAATAAAATTGTAACTGAAACATAGGTAAAACATCTTATCAATTAAATGAAGCAGGTGTGACAACTTTCAATTTCAAAATATTATATCTGCCAATCAGATGGATATTACCAACTAAGAGTTAAGAATAATGAGTCAGTTAAATGTGAGTTTCTTGGTGTTTGAAGACTCACAACTGAACTTTTCACTATTGAAGAGTTATGAATTTTATAACTCATCATGTTTACATATCTATCACATGATAAATTAAGTTAAATTACTTAATTTTCATTAAACAATTTGTCAGTTTCACCTATGGTGGCAAAAGGCAGCAAATAAATAAATAAATACAAATAATTATTTGAATAAAAGTATTTTATACCTTGAAGAGCTTGCACCACTTTCTTTGGAACCCTTTGTTGTCTTTATGAGGGCCAGTTTAAGCCTAAAACATAAAACATAATTTCAGTAAGTGAGAGTGCAATAATGCTGGAAAGCCACTTCTAAAAAATAACTACATGCTGAAGGATACTGTACAAATAATAGTGAATAGGAAGAATGTTCAGTTCAGAAGAATATATTAAGGTAAATGGATCATTTGACATTTGGCACTCGGGGAATTGACAATATATAAGAGAAAAATTTGTGTTTAGATTGGAGTGCTCAGGTAGCTCAGTTGGTAGAACATTGGCATAGAAAGCCAAATGTCCTGGATTCAAACCCCAGTCTGAACATATATTTTTCTCTTCAAATATAAATGGATCTTATGTTGATAGAAAAAAATACAGAAAAGAGGGAATAATCCAGATGAATGAGTTTATGGTGAAGCATCTGCTCTTTGGCAGAAAACTAGACATAAATAGATAAAATATGGTTGATATGGGTAAATGACATAACATTTGCAACAATTTTATTTAAGTAAAATTTTGTCACCTCACCTAATTATTCTTCTTCTTTAGACCATGTCAGGACCTTATTTGGTTCCATCTTCAATATTTTCATGACCGTTGTTATGTCATTTTGAAGAGCCATCTCCTACTCCCTCTGTTGGTAGACTGAAGAACCTCAAAATCAAATAATTTCCCCAGGAATTTCAATCTTCATTAATTTTTCCTTTTTTTATGTAGATTATTAATTTAGCTTTTCTATTGATTTAATGTTTTTCTGACAATGCGTGTGCAGCTACTGCAGATTTTTCTTGACATTCCTGAGATATTCTTTCACTCTAGTTTTTAAATTTCTCTTATTTTTTTATTAAGGTACGTTCAAAAGAGCAAAAAGAAGAAATTGATGAATTTTGAAATTCCCGGTGAGAATGGCCTGGTTTTGAGGTTTTTCAGTCAGCCAATGGAAGGAGAGAAGGACAGCTCTTCAAGGTGACAGAACAACGGTCGTGACAATACTGAGGATGGAACAGAAACTATGTTCCAAAACTAGTTTATAGTCAAATATGAAGAACAGTATGAGGTGAGTGATAAAAAATTCTACCTTAATGAATATACCTCATAGTGAGAATTCCTAAAATAAGTAATTCTCTTTATTTTCCCTATATAGACATCACTATTCCTCACATTTAATCTGATAAATCCCTGACTTGTTTTCTTCTTCTGTTTTCTCATTTTTGTTGTTGGATCCAATTAATCTGATGATGCTGAAGTCATTTTTTGGTGTCAATCGTATGTTGAAATAAAAAAAAATTGAAACATATGGTGCTTCAATGGATGATAGGTGAATTTCTTGAATTTGATGTTTACTTCTTTTTCTTTTAGAAGTGTACTTTGATTAATATTATTTTGTCTTTTGAACCTGTTTATTTTCTTTTGTATCATGCTTTCTTCTTCTTCTTCTTCTAAATGCAGTATTGGGTGATGATGCCCATTCTGCGACTACAAAAACTGATCTTTCCATCGGTTGAAGGGTCTTCCGAGGTCTCTTTTGCCTTTAGGGTTGAGGTGGTAAATCATCTTTGGTAAATGGGAATTTGACATTCTCTGGATGTGTTGGAACCATTTAATCTGATAATTTTGTATATGTTCAACCATTTCCCTACTATTCCATTGCATCCTTATCTCATCACTTTTCATTCTATCCCTTAGTGTTACTCCAGTTAGTGATCGGAGGAATCTCATTTGTGAACTATTAATGCGGGATTTATCTTTTGCTCGAAGTGTCCAGCATTCACTTCCGTATAGTAGAGCAGGTTTGGCTATGGCATTATGAAATCTCAATTGGATTTCTTTCCTCATTTGTTTTCCAAAATTTCTCCTAATTATACCATTTAATCTGTTATATTTTTCTAAATTTGTTTCCACATCTTTTTGATTATGAAACTGTGATATATTATTACCTAAATAATTAAAGTGTGTTACTTGTTCTATTGGTTTATTATTTATTATTATTTTTACTCTCGAAAAGTCCCTTTCCAGTGATTGCCATGGATTTGGTTTTATTATTTCTTGTAGTCTTTTGAATATTTAAAGTTGTCCCCATTATAGTTTACCAGCCTATAGTTGGGTAAGTCCAGTGGTGGGGGTTGCCACCTCAATGCCTCTTGGACAGGCATGCTTTTCTGTAGGGGATGCTCCCTTAGCCTTTGAAGTTTCTCCTTCTCCGCAAGGCAGCGGTTCCTCTCTCTTTCCCTGAGTGAGGGTAGGGTGCCTCTTCTGCCAAATCTGCCGTATTAAGGGTATCCCTCTCCGCCTTCATTGCCGTTGAGGTCTTCACCGTTCCCTGGTAAGGGGCCCTCACATGGTACTATCAGCCGGGCCAGCTGAACCAAGGCCATCATCATCATCATCATCATCATCCTTCACCGGTGTGGAAAACAATGGGTAGCTACCACACCTACAATTCCCTAGTAAAGCTGCAAGCATAGCATGAAAATGCTATGATTGCAGTGAAGGACCTGCTTTCGGGCAGAATTACTATGGATGGATATATACAGGGCTATTCAAAAAAGAATGTCAGGGTTTTATGATGTTTGTTGAGACAGTAGATTAAACATACAACTATATCAGCCTCACTGTTGAATAGAGACAAGCACAAAGTTTTGCCTCATATTGCCCGCCATCCAGTAGCTTATGAGTTTGTCTGCCATGTGACAGCATATGCAATATGGTGGATACCGGTGAGTAGAAAGCATTTTGTGTTCTCAATTTTCATCAAAGTCAATCTGTTACAGCTGTCCAGTGGTACTTCCACTGCAACAAGATGGAGTGCCACCCCATTTCTACCTGGACATCTGGGCTTTTATAAACCAGCACTTACCACAGTGATGGATGGAATGTGGGACAGATGATGATCGGACTCTCCTGCTCTGGCTACCTCATTTGCCATGTGATTTTTTCTTGTGGGGCTACATGAAGGATCACATTTTTGTCCCTCTGCGACAATCCTGGAACTGAAAGTGCATATCAGAACCGCCATTGAAAACATTGCCGTGGACACACTGGGGCAAGTATCCCAAGAAATAGTTGTGTTTTTTGACTCACCTCGTATTTCTTGATTTTATGCAGACCGGTTTTGTTGCTATCTGTGCAACATTCTTGATGCATCACAACTGTTTTGCTGCAGTTGTCCCTCCTGCAAATTGATTTCTGTGCCTTCTGTTGGCTGACCGATGAACTTTCAAATTAAATCCCTCTCCTTTTCACCAGGAATTTCAAAATTCATGGTTTCCTTTTTATTCTTGCATATGTAAATTTTCTCCCAAATTGTGAGTTCCTTAGATTTTTCTAACTGTTTAAGTAATTTTGTCTTAGTTTCGATACTATGTCTGAAGAGTGACAAACGGCACACATATTGAGCACTTGTAATGCAGGGTGAACAATCTTTGACAGTTATCTTACACACTACAACCATTGTATTCCTGTCTCAAGCGTAGTACATGTAGCAATTTTGTGAATCCCCAACATTCTTTTTGAATAGCCCTGTACATTACTAGTTGTCTTATTAATTATATGATGTCTCACCTTTCAAGAGGTTTGCTAACATTGTATCTAGCATAAGCTTGTCCAGTTTCTAGCATCCAGAATATAAGTTCTCCACTATAGGAACTTGTGACAATGGTATGTGGCACTCTGACAGCAGTACACAGAACATCGTCAGTATGTCGTGTTTCCCAGGATTTACCGTGGATATACTTCCCTGTGTCTGCAAACTCTGTCACATGCATGTTCCAGCCCACGGCCAGAATACGTCCTTTCAACCATGTTACACTTGTTACTTCACTATAATCACAAGCCAAAATTATATATTAATTAAATATACATTTTTATTACTGGAAAATGTTATAAAGACCTAAAACCCTTAAAGTATGATTTTAAAATATAATTTTATAAATTGTGTTGTTCAATGTAGAGACTAAGATTTATTTATAATTCAATATTTTTCTATACTCTCCTCCATCCCTAGATATCATATATGATACCTTTGGCATTTAATTTTTTCTTGCTTTGGGAATAACTCCAACTCTCTGTTATCATATTCAATACCTTTAAAGCTTCTTCTTTTTTTTTTTTTTTTTGGATTTATAGGATGGATAGATAGAAAGCTCTGTGGCCATCACTTAAGTGTTGGTGGTGAGCGATCTGTTTTGGTTCTCCTATTATAGGTAGAACCCCAGGATCCTGTAAAATACATTAGCCCCAGATTAAATTTTGAATTTAAATTTGAAGTTTATGATAAATTGTAGTAGAGTGAAGTCAGAAGCAGACCTTTTGGGGTTCTATTCCAGCATTTGCTCTTGGATTGAGGGAAACCACTTAAAATCTCAATCGGAGTAGTCAATCCGGTGGGATCTTGCCAAATTTGACTTTCGGATGACTCTATATTGGCAGGGCCAAAACCGGACATCAGGCTTTTCTTTATTATTATAATACATGTAAATAAACTGCACAGTACATGTAAACTTGTATGCATATTAATTGTAAATCAGCTGGAAAACAGCACTGCTTGACAATGTGATAGACAAATTCTAGGCTGGCATCTCAGACACTAGGTTCCCTACCTCAAATTGTTCAGTGGAGTATCCCCTATGACCTGTGTAATTTTTGCATGCTCTTACAGTATCACTCTGTATTTTAAGAAGATGAATATTAGATAATACATGCTAAATAATTAGGACATTTCCTGATGTGGATTACATAATACAAGAAGCAAAGTTTGAGAATCAATTTAAAATTATAAAAAGGTTCTACCAGTTATTTTCAATCTCCATGTGATGTATACATGTTCCAGTGTTGAAGTTCCACATGTTGATACTACCATCTCTTGAACCTGTCAGTAACAGCTGAAAGCCTGGATCAAATGTTGCTGCCGTGATCTCTACAGGCTTTGTCTCTCCATACACCATGCGAGTGTGGGCATTCTTAACAAGCAGGAGCCTCCTTCCCTTCCATGGGTCCCACACTATTATATGTGAGTCCAAACCCACTGTCACTATCTGCCAAAAATAATAGCAATAATTTTAAAAAATTGAATGCAAGCTTTCACGGCCGGTAATCATAATGTTGAGTGATTCTGGGTTATGTGGCCGTGGTCCATTACTGGTGTTCTTACCAGACATTTCTCCCTCAACTGCGGAGGGCACCTTCAGTGGCGAGTACTTCTAGGTGTCATTCACAGTCTAGCCTCCAACCTAGAAGTGCTCGCCACTGAAGATGCCCTCTGCAGTTGAGGCAGAAATGTCTGGTAGGAACACCAGTAATGGACCATGGCCACATAGCCCGGAGTCACTCAACATTATAATTTTAAAAAATGTTATACGAACTCACTGGCACTATCGAACCTATCATGGCCATATGAACATAAGAATTGCTCCTGCAAGAACAGGCAAGGAAAGTAACAATAATAAAGCGGTAATTCCTTCTTCACACATACCTATCCTAAGTCAACATTTTCCAATCATCCCCTGTATAATTTATCTCCCTCAAATCATGGTTAATGTTATCTTGTACCGCATTCTTGGCCTACTTATTGGGCACTTTCCCTTTGGTTTTTCTACAAGGAGTTTCCATGCTCCACTTTCATTACCCATCTGTGTCACATGTCCAGCCCATCACAGTCTATGAGACTTAATTGTTCTTATTCTTGAAGAAGTGTTATTAATTCAGCAATTTTATTTGCTTGTTTAGTGGGTTTAATATCACCTATTTCTGCTACAAGTCTAATCACAATATCATAGGATAAGCTTCTGAGCTGGAAAATTTTCCAGAGATATCATTTTTCATATCTGAGAGTTCTTCATTGCACCATATATTTCAGTGACACAAGTCAACATCCTGTCCAAAGGAATCAAATCTGCCACCCTTGAGTTCTAAGGCAGATGCATTACCTTAAGACATCAAGACCAACAGTTCAGCACTGTGAAATGAAGAGAAATGTTAGAATATTGACAAAAAAAATAACTTTATATTTTACTGTTCACATTAAGTTTGCATATTTGGGCATTTGATATTGAATGAATTCATACATATATTATGAACAATAATGTATGAAAATTCTGGTAATGAAAAGTTCTTTCCAACTGAAAGATTGGTTTAAGAGTTTAGGATGCAAAGTAGACTTACCTCCACACAATACACCCTGGACAACATTAAAACTGAAAAATAGTCAACAAAATATTGACAACATATCTCAAATGGCACCAATACACAACAAAGCTGCCACCAATCTCACTAGCATCCACCAATCCCCCTTCATCAGTTGAAATCAGAATTGACACTGTCTATTACATACTTCATCATTATCATCATCTTCACTTCAAGATTTAGGCGATTCGCCTGTTCCGAATTCACAATGATTCCTTCCATCTCTTCCTAGGTCTTCCTACATCCCTTAATCCCTTTGGTCTATAATGATATGCTATCTTGGGCAATCTTGTTTGTTCCATTCTCTGAACATGCTCTACCCAGCTGATGCGATATGGTGTTGTTGAATTCTATCATTTAATGAATATATTTCTAATTTACTTCTTATTTCTTGATTTCTTATGTGGTCCATCCTTTGGTCCTTCTTAGAAAAGTCATTTATGCACTTTCTATGTATTCTACTCAAACTCCTCTTATTTGTTACCCAGGACTCACTACCGTATAAAAGTATCGGTACCGCCATTGTTTTGTAGAACTTCAATCTTGTATCCTTCCTTGTTTTATGTTTTAGTGTTCTATGAATGGTGCCACATATCATTTGAAATTTTGATAATTTATTGTCTATATCATTTCTTATTCCATATCCAGAAGACAATTCACAACCTAGATAATTAAAATTTAACACTTATGATAGAGGTTTATTTTCTATTATTGTTTTCGGCCTTAAGGGCGACTTTCCTAAAAAGGCCATTATTTTTGTCTTCTCTACAGATATTTTGAATTTGTACTCTTTACTTATTTCCTTTAAACAGTATAGAGAAAATTGTAAATCATTGTCTGTATTTTGCATTATAACAACATCATCAGCATATAGTAAAACATTAAAATTTGTTGTATTATTTATTCTTAGTCCTTTAAAAATTTATTCAGCTGTTCATCATGAATACTTTGAGTAATTATTACATATTTAACCTACTGATATCCAGCAGAGATTGATGATATGTTCAAAATGTTCAACTATCTCTGAAATATATAAAAAAAAATCTAGTGTAAGTAACCATAATGTAATGCAAAAAATGTTGCACTTACACATTTAAAGAGGGGATTGTAGAGTGCCTTAGTGACACATTTAGAATGTGTGTATCCATCAGTTTCTTCTTCATCGACTTGCCTTCCACATAATAAAATTGCTATTCTGATACTTCCCACTATAAAATTCCTGTTGGTTGGATTGTAATATGTAGCCAATGGATTTTGTCCTCCAACCTCCGCTGGTATCTTTATGTAAGTCTGTAAAATATTGAAACATTGTAATCATGGGGTAATAACTTAGAATTCTTTACTAACATGAAGAGGAGGAGGGAAGAATACCTCTAAAGAAATTTAATACTTTTCATTAACTTCTCAAATCTTATCATGTGAATCAGCTTGTTCAATAAAATAAACACATTATTTTTCTAACAATAAAATAATTTTATACACTCCAATTTTCTAATTCTTTTTTGGAAAGTAATCTAGAAAAATACTCATGGTTATGTTTTGGATCATTTATTCCATTTTGCTAAGTGATGGACATAAAGTCCATAACAAACTTATAAATTGGTTGAACAAATGATTAGGCTATCAAAATATTTTTAAGTATATACTTAAAAATATAAGTTTCAAATCCCTCTGCAATGCATATGCTGAGAAGGCATATGGTACTGTTGAGAGCGATTTATCCATCAGATGGGGATATTAAGCCTGGCAGGCCCCTGTATTCCTCTCTGTATACAATTCAAGTATATATCATCTGTAAGTCCACCGCTGTTGTCTAGAGGTAGCATGCTGCCTTGTCACGCAGCGGGGCCGGGTTCGATCCCCGGTCAGGGCAGTTTTTCTGGGTGAGGCTTTTATCGGGGTTTTTCCTCACCTGTAAGACAAATGTCAGGAAAACTTTAAGGCCCAAATGGTCCCCGAAATCATATGGCCATCATCCTTATCATTATCATCCTTACCATTATCATTATCATCATCATCCTTCACCCGTGTGGAAAGCATCGGGAAGCTACCACACCTACACAATTCTCTAGTAAAGCTGCAAGCATAGCATGAAAATGCTATAATAATGAAATGTGATGTGTTTGCTGAAAATATACAAATTATTACTTTGAAATGCACAAAAAAAATTTAAATTCTATACATTCATGCATACATGGTCCTTATTTGTCTTCTGATTTACCTTGAAAACAGAATCATAACATTTCAGTATATTGCCTCTTTCCATTAGTCTCTGAATCTGGCACTTAAGTATGTTTTGCAGATGATATTTTTGGCATTGTGATCATTCTCTGCATATTTTCATAGGTATTTTTGACATGATCCCTGCCCCTACTCTTTCATATATATGTATATATATATATATATATGTATATAATTTATTTTATATACATTGTAATTCCCTAGCACCAAATGCTTTGAAACCTTTTTTAAGTTATGTAGATAGGAAATAACACTATGAGGTTTTTTAATATTGTTTATTTTTTATTATTTCACTCACCTCATACTTCTATAGAAGGCCGTTGGACGTCAGTTGTGAACGTGACGTAGCATTGAGAATGTCACAAAAGATGTGAAGAAACCCAGGGTCTGCTATGAATTATGAAGTATGAGGTGAGTGAAATAATAAAAAATAAACAACTTTGAAACCTTTGTTTCTATCTTTGCAAATGGCAGCTTCTTAGTTAGAAGACTTTTATTGGGAATTTAATTCTACTTTATAAAGCCAGTAGGGCTTCTATTCAATATTATTTATTTATTTATTTAGCAGGTTTCACATCTTTCTGGGCTCAATTAATCTATTGTCATTCCCCTCTACATCTCTCTGTCATTCCAATCTCCATCATCTAACCCTTTTTTCCCCTCATGCTGCTCAAACACCATTAATCCATGTTATAATTGGCCTTTCTCTTTCTTTTCTTCTTCTTTCAAGTGACACCCCTTTTAGTATTCTTAGGAATCTGTCTTCTGTCATTCTTTTTATATGACCATACCATTTTAATTTGTTTTTTTTTTATGAAATCCACAATTGAAGTTTGAACATTCATCTTTTGTTTAATTACACTGTTTCTTATTTTATCTCTTCTAGAAATTCCAGCTGAACATCTCCAAAAATCCAATTCTGCAGAATTTAATTTAATTATTGTTCTAGATTTTAATTTCCCATGTTTCAGCAATGCATGTTATTGTACTCCTTATTATATTATTAAAATAAGTTTGTTTTTGTTTTAGAACTTATATTCTGATCCCATTTAATTTTGATATTGCAGATTTGCTTTTATTTATCCTCTCATATAAATAATTCTCCTTAGCAAGAATATTTTCTTATGGAAAGCTTTTTTTACTCTCTCAAAAGAAGTAAAGCATAGGATAGCAATGGCAAAAGAAGCTTTCAACAAGAAGAGGAGCATTTTCTGCGAACCTTTGGCAAAAGAATTAAGGAAGAGGCTAGTGAAGTGCTTTGTGTGGAGTGTAGCATTGTATAGTGCAGAGACTTGGATATTACGAGGAATGAGGAAAAGCAACTGAAAACTTTTGAGATGTGGATATGGAGAAGAATAGAACATATAAAATGGACAGACAAAGTAAGAAATAAAGATGTGCTAGAGAGAGTGGGTGAAAGAAGAACAATGCTGGAACTCATAAAGAAGAGGAAAAGAAATTGGATTGGCCATTGGCTAAGAAGAAACTGCCTGCTGAAAGATGCTCTAGAAGGAATGGTCAACGGAAAGAAAGTTAGAGGCAGAAAAAGACATCAGATGATAGACAATATTAAAATAAATGGTTTGTATGCAGATACAAAAAGGAAAGCTGAGTTAAGGAAAGAGTGGAGAATGCTGAGTTTGCAGTGAAAGACCTGTTCTTGAGCAGAACACTATGAATGAAAGGCTCTATCAGCCAGTGGTAATTCTAGAGGTACACAGATATTTCCGAAAACCTGAGGATATCCACCTGATATATGTGGTGGATCTGTCAGACTACATTCATTGAGAAAAGTACAGTAGTAACTCAAGAAACCACTTCAAGGTCCCCACCCTGCCTGCGTTTCATTCCATGTAAAGCTGGCATTCTCAGAGACCAATTATTTAGCTCTAACTAACAAATGAACTGAATGTTGGCACAAGTCAAACTATCCCTCTTTACATTTACAGGGAGATGTGAATTCCGTTAAATCTAGATCTTTATTTCTGTATCTAAATAAAAATAATATAAATTAATGCACCCAGACTCCAATACATTACTTAAATATGCTCTTCCATTCATATAATACACAATTGCATTGATTTGTAGGTTATATTCAATGAGTTGATTAGTATTTAGAATGATTTTATATTTAGAATGATTTTACTTATCTATTATTCACTTTTCACTTCCATTTAGTAATACTATTTTTTTCTACTTGTACTGCCAACAGAATTATCAGGACTGTTACGAATACATAGATTATTTTAATTATTTCATAGATTATTTTACATCGATTATTTTAATTATTTCATATAAAAACAGCTGGTAAAATATAAAGCATTTAGACATATTATATTTCATGAGTCCTGCTCCGTAGCCGAGCAGTTAAGGTAGGAAGCCTTGGCGCAGAGCTATGGGACTTGCGCTGGTTCGAGTCTCCATGGGGGAAGAAATTTTCTCATGGTATTTTGGCCAGTATGGGACCGGTGCCCACCAGCATCGTGAGGCAATTGGGTAGCTACAATAAGTAGCGGCTCCAGGCTGAGGAACCAGCTATAACGGCTGGGGACTCGACATGCTAACCACATGTCACTCCTACACTGGCTGTTGATCATTTACCTCTGTGATTGACACATGTGGATGTGAAGGGCCAGCAGCTGGCTGGTAAAAGAGCAACCGCTGAAAAGTGGAAAGACCCTCAATCGGAAGCAATCGGAATATTTCATGATAGAATTTTGACTTATGGCAGGAACAAAGTATTTCAAGGTTAACTGTAAAATCTGTGCATTTAGACTATAGGAATGTTAGTACAGTTAGTTATAGCTGTAGGTGCAGTAGCTTAGTATATAAACCTTGCAAAATAGGGGACTCATGTCTGTTGTAGCAGTGAGCTGATGGTAAGTCTGTATACCATTTCTTTTAACAAAAGTTGCCTAGGACAGTTACATCAAGTATTTTGATTTGTAATATTAAGTTCCGAGTGAACAACCATATTTCAACATGTAAACTTTACTAGATAATTATTAGAATGTAAATTAGGGTAGATTCGTAACCCCATATCTCCCTCTCTTGAAACTCAGGAAAGTTAGAATGTAGGTTTTCTTAATATAAGCATAGATTAGTTATTTAGGGTTAGAATTACTTAAGGTTATTGTAATCATTTTACGCTAGAAATAAAATAGTTAAGTTAAGAATCCATTTATTTATGTTCGAAAACACATATACCTTTATAACTAATACATCCACATACTAATGCTCGGCTAAAACCTCATGCTACCAAAAATCCATGTCCCAAAGGTCCTTTAAGCCCTAAGAAAGCCTTCAATTCATAATATTATTTAGATCTTTATTTCCGTATCTAAATAAAAATAATATAAATTAATGCATCCGGACTCCAATACATTACTTAAATATGCTCTTCCATTCATATAATACACAATTGCATTGATTTGTAGGTTATATTCAATGAGTTGATTAGTATTTAGAATTATTTATATTTAGAATGATTTTACTTATCTGTTATTCACTTTTCACTTCCGTTTAGTAATACTATTTTTTCTACTTGTACTGCCAACAGATTTATCAGGACCGTCCATAAAATATTAAGAGTAATAATAGCAATAACAGCTACTAAAAAGTTACTAAATCAGCACAAAACATACTTAAAATGGGAAGATGCAACATCCATCTATCCATAGTAATTCTGCCCAAAGGCAGGTCCTTCACTGCAATCATAGCATTTTCATGCTATGCTTGCAGCTTTACTAGGGAATTGTGTAGGTGTGGTAGCTTCCCGTTGCTTTCCACACCGGTGAAGGATAATGGTGATGATGATAATGATAAGGATGATGATGATGATGGCCATATGATTTCGGGGACCGTTTGGGCCTTAAAGTTTTCCTGACATTTGTCTTACAGGTGAGGAAAAACCCCGATAAAAACCTCACCCAGAAAAACTGCCCCGACCGGGGATCGAACCCAGGCCCGCTGCGTGACAAGGCAGCACGCTACCTCGAGACCACAGCGGTGGACAGATGCAACATAATCACCTTTTAATTGATGCATGGGAGTTGTAAATAATATGATTTGATCTAGCGTATTATTATCATCTTTAAAATTGGGCAGAAAAAAGATGCAATTTGAACCAATATGATATTACAATCTTAAAGAATACAGTCTTACACATAAGAAATCACTTAAAACTAAATTTCGACTACAGATGGATTTACTATGATTTGAATTGACACTCCACATATCTACAAAATAAATAAATGTATCTTAGTAGTAATTCTGCTAAAGAATCAGCAATCAATTTTGGATACAGATCTGTCCAATTAAAACCACAGATCCAGTAAAAACAATAAAAACAAGACACAAAACATACCTGAAATGATCCCAACACATTATTCGCCCTTCATATCATCAGCATAAGCTATCATTTTTATTGATTCCTCAATTTTTAAGGATAATGTTGTAAAAATAAAAAAAAGATGAATAAATTTGGCGTGTCACGAGATCATCAAAGGATATAATTATAAAAAAGTATATATATATATATATCCTCAACTGATGTCCAACTCAGGGTTGGGTCGAGGGGTGAGAAGAGATGAATCCCTCATATAGAGGTCTGTGAATGACAAGGGTGCTGTTCGACCATGCCCAGATGCACCATCACAGGGGCAGATTAATGAAATGAAATGGATGAGATGAGTATGGAAAAATGGTGGAATGAAATTGTGGGAGGTGAAAATGGGAGAAACTACGAGAAAAACCTACCCAAGCTCCGTTTCGTCCACCATAAAACCCACATGGAGTGACTGAGATTCAATTTTGGACCCTAGCGGTGAGAGGCGAGCATCTAACCAGTAGTATAAAAAAATAACAGCATTAATTCTAGTTGGAAGATACCTATTAGGAAGATCTAAATTACGACATTAGTTTAAAGTATTCAATGTCATTGTGAAATTAGGAACAAATAAGTTACTTGGCTTAAAAAAATAATCATAACAATAATAATAATAGGCACCTGGATGCAGGATTGACCTGGCACATCCCAAACTTTGATGCATCTGTCCTTGGAAAGGGAATAAACTTTACGACCTGCATCTTGCATAATAATACTGCAAATAGGAGCTAGGTGTCCCTGAAACACTGCACTTGGCTTCTTGGGTACAAACACACTCCAGATCCTGACCAAACAATCTGGACCTCCAGTTGCAATGATGTGAGTTTCTGAAATTTAAACATCAAAATATCATATTTGAAAAGAAAAATATACGCCTAGACTGGGGTTTGAACCCAGGACCTTTGACTCTCTATGTCACTGCTCTTCCATCTAAGCTACCTAGGCCTCCAGATGGAAGAGCAGCGACATAGAGAGTCAAAGGTCTTGGGTTCAAACCCCAGCCTAGGCATATATTTTTCTTTTCAAATATAATTTGTCCATCATTAAGATGTTTAAAAACGAATAATATTAACATAAAAAATCATTTTATTTCATGATTCAGATAAATCTTTTTACATCTCAGCTCATTAAACTCCATGATTTTCACAGAACCGGTTTCTGGAGTCATCGCTCATATCCTCAACCAAAATTACGGAGTTTTATGAGGTGAGATGTAAAAAGATTTCTCTGATTCGTGATATAAATTGTAAATTACCTCATAGTGTTACTTCCCATCATAATTATTATTAAAATATCAATATATACTATACAGCATATTTCAAAAATATGTGTCATAAGTGTACTCATAACTTGGGGAATAATGCCATAAAAGGGCAAATTTTGTTCAGATGCCTCTTATTTTAGGCTTTAGTTTCTTTTATAAGTCATAAATCTAAGACATGGTACCTGAGACTTTATTTCCCTTCCGAAGGAAGCCACACTTAAAATTTTTTGATCCCAAATCGGTTTGAACCCACAAACCTTGGTACCAGTGATGAACATGTTAACCACTAAGAATTAAATTAAGCCTCATAGTGATTTTGTCCTGTATAAGTTCAATGTTAACCACTAGTCCATTAAGATTGATAATAAGGGTGAATGATAAGAGAGTAGTAACAGATAGATTATAATGGAAGTACATCTGAAGATAAAAAAAAAGGAGTAGTCATCCATGATTAAGATAACTAGAAGATGGTGAATACTTGAAAGTGAAAGCAAAAAAAAAAAAGATAAAACCTCTATTAACGACCAATTCTATTAAGCGATCACTTTGTTTAATGACCAAGTATTCTAAGCAGCTCCTCTCTTCGACCACTGACTAGCCACAGATGGTTTGCTTTATAACATATTACTCCTATCTAGCAACCAAAATGGCAAAATAATGTACATTGTACCCTTATATTAGACTTGAGAGGCAGCTCACCTCAATCATTAATTAATTCCTGAAAGCCAGCCTGTCTAGACTAGCCAGACATTGAAAGTTATTGAAATTATAAATAAGTTAAAGAAATTCAAACTGAAAAAAATACTTAATGAATATACTACTCTATAAAATTGCAAAGAAAAGAAAAAATACAAAAAAATTACTTACCATCATGAAATGCGTAGAAAATTTAAAAAAAAATTACCAAATACTTTGGCACCAATAAATAAATTTAGTCTGGGTAATCTTCTAAGTACAAATAAAAAAGTCAATGTCCCAGACAGTAAGAAATCTGGAATTTATCAAATAACTTGTAAATATTGCTATAAAGTTTATATATGAAAAACTAAAAGGAAACTTACGATTTTAGAAATATTAAAAATCGTGAAATTTTAAAATCAGCAATTGCTGCACATAGTTTATTAGAACATCATAAAATTTGAAGAGAAGCAAAACTTTTAAAACAAATGGATAAACCTTTATAATTGACAGTTTGGGAGAAGAATTCAGAAAAATAAATATAAATCAATGAAATTTCTTCTTCTTCTTCTTCTTCCTTCCAAGTATTAGGCCAAGGCCTGTTACGATCCTGTAGAAAATTTTCCCTCCAGCGTTTCACAGGACGGCCCAGTGATCTTCGTCAATTTAATATTCCTAACAAACTAAATTTGATTTCGAAGTTCATAAATTCAACCATAGATGGCAGCACTAAAGATGGTGACAGTAGAATAGTTGATGGCTGAAGGATTTCATCAGTCGGAGTTATGGCTGAGGATGAATGTGATTATGTTTGAAACTGCAGTATTGTGAAAAACATGAAATCTATGAGGTGAGTTGTCAAAAAAAAAATGTTCTCCAATGAATTTCTATAAGTCAATGTCTGAGATGCTCATTATTGCCAAATGAATAATTCAGAATTGTGATGTCACTGTCGTCCATGTTGAGGTGACATTATGATGTGGTATTTCAGTTTGGTCCTAAATCGTAGTGATCAGCACCTTGGGATGCCCAGGTTTTTGGAACCATTGTGATACACATTTTGATATTATTTGAGTTCACTTTGGACTCAATTTTGGTTAGCCCAGGAATGCTCTTTTTTTAGGGAAGTGCATGAGAAATTCATGAAAGTTGTGAAAGAAAATTCATGGATTAGAAATACATAAATTCATTTTTCATTTCATGTGTTGACACTTTCCTTCTTTCTAACAAAAATTGTTCTATTACCAACACTGTTCAAATAATGTCCCACACTTGATAAGAATTTATGTAACAAGGGAACTGTCAACCATTGCATGCCGAAACCTACCTTCAAATTTTTCCTAGAGAAGCGTTGTGATGTACCAAGGCCATGTCCAAAAAATTATCTGCCGTTTTTAACTGCAAGACACTAACATCCAGTACCAAAGTTCTTATTTAAACTACAGGGGAGTAGTACAACTCCTAAACTAGTAAAAGATAATTCTGACCACCTGCTTGCATGCCACAGTCAAACCCTTACAACATACCCGTATGCCACGTCCCATCACACTACATTCTGCTTTACTCACGCAGGGAGTCCATCTGTGTCACACAGTGAGTTTCCATTACTTCAATTTTTGTGTCTTGCAGTTAAAAGGCAGGTATTTTTTTTTATTCATAGTTAAATATGGGAAATAACATTATGAGGTTCTTAATTCATAAATTAATGAGTCATTTTTAACATCTTACCTCATATTTTGTTTCCTCGAACATGGGAACTGTTTTCGAGGGAAGGATCTCTCTCATTTTCAACCGATATTATGACTACTGGATTTTCGTTGGAGATTCCAATTCGGTTGAAAATGAGAGAGATCCTTCTCTCGAAAACTAGTTCCCATGTTTGAAGAAACATAAAATATGAGGTAAGATGTTAAAAATGACTCATTAATTTACAAATTTTTTTGGACATAGCCTTGGTACATCACGAGGGCACGCCGTAGCGTAGTGGTTAAGGCACTGAGCTACAAGCCAGAGGATCGAGGGTTCAAGTCCCATTGTGGTCAGGATTTTTAAAGTGACCCAAACCCTCTGGCGGCACTATGGTCCTGGGGTTGACTCAGCCTCTAATGGAAATGAGTACCAGACGCTTGTTCTGGGGGGTAAAGGCGGCCGTCATGCAGGGCTGACAACCCGGCTGACATAAAGTGCCGATTGTCTAGAAAAAGTAGGAGCCTTAACCTCCTACTACCCCAAGGGCCTCCGGGCCTGTTGTGGGATCACTTTACTTTACTTGGTACATCACAATGCTTCTCTGGGAGAAGTTTCAAGGTAGATTTTGGCATGCAAAGGTTGACAGTTCCCTTATAAGTTTTTATAGAAACATTTTAATCACAATATTCAAAGTTATACATCATTAAAGATAAAATCAAATGTTTCATACCTCTCCTCATACTAATCTTCTAAGTAGACCGCTATTTCAAGACCATAGCGGTCCCATCTTCAGTACCATCTTGACGACTGATGTTATGTCGATTGGAAGAACCACTTCTTCTCTCTGTTGGTGGACCTATAAACCTCTGGATCAGGTCAGGATTTGCAGGAATTTCAAACTTCATAAGTTTTTTTTTTGTTTTTCTGAATGTGAATTTTTTTCCCAAACTGTGAGTTCCTTTTGTTCCTTTGCCACGTACTGAACTTCCCCGGAAGTTGCTTCCTACCTCTACTGCTATTCAAGAGAGACCAAATTTTTAATGTTTATAAAATACATTTCCACCACATCATGTGATATATTTCCTCATTCTCATTGGTTGAGAACTCAAATGTTCCAATATTTTCAAATATTGTCAGTGCTAATAAATATTTGAAAATGTTCATGGTTCATCTTAAACCAATCAATTTGAAAACATTGCAATTAAAGTCATCCATTGGAAATTCAAAATATTGATGGTTTTACAAATATTTTTGCCCTCAGGGGTCCCCATCTAGGGGATATGTGGATGGTGCCCAAGCTGAGCAAAACATTGCTTCCATTTACTTGTGTTTTGCTCCTTACTTTTATCTTTAACCGATCTGGTATTTCTTCTTTTTCTAGTACCAGATCCCTCTTTTTACTTTCATATTGAGTCTCCCTTGCCTGACCTCTTGTTTTCTTTGACCCTGATGGTATTAGAGCATTCGAGGCCAAAGGATTCATTTCCATCTATCCTATATGTCTTTCTTTTAACCTCGTGGACACTCACCTTGAATGCCCACATAAGCTGCATGTTCAAATGCAGCCCCATTGCAACTTATAGCATAAGTATGCAATGGACTCGTGTTATCAGCTACGGCTGGATACACATAATGAAGAAGTAAGTAAGTATAAATATTAATTAATAGTGAGTGGAGAACATATTTTTATTGACTTATCTCATATGATTTCAAATTTCTTTGATACCGACGGTTTCAGACAATATCATGTCCCTCTTCAGTCATGGCTTCCACTGATGAAATTCTGTGATTGTTGATTTCTCTAATGACATCACCTCTTGTGCTGCCATCTTTCATTGGGATTATAAACTTTGTAATTAAATTTTTATCCACTGGAAAATTTAATTACAAAGTTTATAATCCCAACGAAAGATGGCAGCACAAGAGGTGATGTCATTAGACAAATCAACAATCACAGAATTTCATCATTGAAAGCCATGACTGAAGAGGGACATGATATTGTCTGAAACCGTCGGTATCAAAGAAATTTGAAATCATATGAGGTGAGTCGATAAAAATATGTTCTCCACTCACTATTAATGATATAACCTCATAATGTTTACTTCCCAATATTAATTTAAATATAAGTACAAATATTTCCATTTTTTTATACGAGTATATACAAGAAATCTTTTAGATTTCTTTAAAGAAATTTAACTTATATACATAAATATTATTAAATAAAATAATAATTTTTTTATTTAACTTTCACAGGGGGAAAAAACACTATGAGGTTTAATTTAAGAATTAAATTAATATTTTTAATACCTCACCTCATATCCTTTATTCTTCTAGACTGCAGTTTCGGAGTTATATCTCCATCATCAGTAGCACCGGTCGAAGAGAGGCTACTGATGATTGAGATATAGCTCCGAAACTGTAGTCTAGAAGAATAAAGAACACGAGGTGAGGTATTAAAAATATTAATTTAATTCTTAAAATAATTCTTATTATCTCTTTATACTGACCTAAATCTCCTGCTTCATAGTGTAGGTTATTTACTGTATTTAATAATGTTCAATATAATGTGTATACATTATGTTAAAAGATAATTTACAGTGTATACAATTTTTTAAAGTTTATACCATATAAAGTAAAGTAAAAGTGATCCCACAACAGGCCCAGAGGCCCTTGGGGTAGTAGGAGGTTAAGGCTCCCACTTTTTCTAGACAATCGGCACTTTATGTCAGCCGGGTTGTCAGCCCTGCGTGACGGCCGCCTTTACCCCAGAACAAGCGTCTGGTACTCATTTCTGTTAGAGGCTGAGTCGACCCCAGGGCCATAGTGCCGCCAGAAGGTTTGGGTCAGTTTAAAAATCCTGACCCCAACGGGACTTGAACCCTCGACCCTCCAGCTTGTAGCTCAGTGCCTTAACCATTACGCTACGGCATGCCCCCAAAGTTTATACCATATAGTGTTGTTATCAGTTTATACCATATAGTGTTGTTATCTCTCTACTACATCTCTCAAAATCATTTTTCCTTGGAACTGTCAATGATGTTTATTAGAGTTCA
This sequence comes from Diploptera punctata, assembly GCA_030220185.1. Classification (NCBI taxonomy): domain Eukaryota; kingdom Metazoa; phylum Arthropoda; class Insecta; order Blattodea; family Blaberidae; genus Diploptera; species Diploptera punctata. The sequence continues at coordinate 970,026 of JASPKZ010000038.1, read as the reverse complement.
CAAATGGGCTAAATTTTGAGGAAAGCCAATATTCTTAAATGATGGTGGAGTTGATTGTGATAGTCATGGTTATGACTAGAGGAATGTGTTCCTTATATGTAAACATTAATATGTTAATTATAGACTTTTTAGGAATTAACACTTGAGGTATTATTTATTTAAGAAAAATTATAATCACCTCACCTTATTTTCTTAAATAAATTAAACTAATACATTACTTTTTTTAATATTTCACAATATGGTTTCAGAGAAATGTATTTTGCTCTTGGACCTGTGGAAAATTGTTTCAATCTCAGTCAATTAAAGGTTGTAGTTAAACAGTTACTCTCATTTATAGTTAAATATATTTTTTTAAGTGCCCCTGGTTTGTCTTTCAACATTCCTGGTTTCTCCTGGTATGGCATACTTGTAACCCACTTCTGAGGTTGGGGCGCCTGGAAGGCAGGGTTACGTTGCCCCGATGATATGATGGGTGATGATGATGATAATGGTGCGCCAGGAGAGTCCCTAATCCTAAGCTTAACTTAAAATGAATATGAATGATGATGATTGCGATGGCCATATGATTTCGGGGACCGTTTGGGCCTTAAAGTTTTCCTGAGAATTTGTCTTACAGGTGAGGAAAAACCCCGATAAAAACTTAACCCAGAGAAACTGTCCCGACCGGGGATAGAACCTGGGCCTGCTGCATGACAAGGCAGCACTCTACCCCGAGACCACAGATGTGGACTTTATAGTTCTTCTTCTTCTTCCTTCCAAGTATTAGGCCAAGGCCTGTTACGATCCTATAGAAAATTTTCCCTCCAGCGTTTCATAGGACGGCCCAGTGATTCATCCTCTTGGTATATAATTATAAACAGCTTTGGGGATCCGATTTGAACTCATTCTTTCAAGATGGTGTTTCCAATTTAGTTGATACTGTTTAATATATTCCAAAATTGGCGTAGTCTTCAATTCTTTTAAGATATCAGTGTTCCTTTTCCGATCCCATCTGGTGTAACCCGCTGTTCTGTGCATGAATCTCATTTCACAAGCCGTTATTCTGCTTTCATGTTGTTTTCTTAGTGTCCATGCTTCACTACCATAGGTCAACACTGGTCTAGCCAAAGTGTTATATAAACGTAATCTGGTGTTTTGTACAAGGGATGGTTTCATAACTTGATTAATAATTCCTAAACTTTTATTATAACTAGTAACTTTTTCAGGGATATCCTTTCATCCCAGATAGAGAGATAATATCCAAGATATTTAAATTGATTAGATCTCTCTAAAATTTTATTCTGGAGACAGATTTTACTTTGTATGGGGTCCTTCCCATGAAATGCCATAATTTTAGTTTTGTTAATTGATATTTCCATATTAAATTTGGCACCTATTTTTTGTAAATTATAAATTGATCGTTGCAAATCATTTTCGGAAAGTGCCAGAAAAGCTAAATCGTCTGCAAAAAGAATAGCATCGAGTTTGAGGTTCCTATTGATGGGTATATATCCTTGTTGCGTTTTCCTCCATTCATTTATTAATTTATTCATGTATATAATGACTTTATAGTTAAATATGGGAAATAACATTATGAGGTTCTTAATTCAATGAATGAATGAGTCACTTCTTATCTTACCTCATATTTTGTCAAAATTCATGGATCTATTAGATTAGAATTTTGAAATTCCCGATGAACAGGACTTGATCTCAAAGTTCATCAAATCAGCACCAGATGGCAACATTATAGATGAAGATTCTAATGAAAATCTGGTAGTCATAATGTCGGCTGAAGATGAGAGGGACTCCTCTTGAAAAATTTTTTTAAAAAAAAACATAAAATATGAGGTAAGATAAGAAGTGACTCATTCATTCATTGAGTTACTCTCATGTCTGAATGATGCGTACCTTGTGAAAAAAAATTCTGAATAAGAAAAGCTTATTCCAGACAAATTTCTCAAATGTAGGAACTGGTCTTCTGGGGTTGCAATTCATTTCATAGCATAAAAGAAGCGACATGAAATCTATCAAATTAACAATTATTTTGAAGGAATGTACCTTTAGAGAAGTTGAAACATGTCACACCCTTGGACACGTTGAAGCTATATCTGCTCTTTGTGCCATATGCATCACTTAGAAATAAGGAGTTTTTGGCACAAGTTGCACAAGATAGGAATGAGCCCAGAGGAGTGTAGTACTTTACTTGTCTTACAGATTCTGAGTGAATGTTCTTAAATTCCACCACATACATGCCGGAAAGTCTGCCCTAAAATCACAAACAATGATTTTTTTTTACCTTATAAAAAATATTAAAGCTGGTATGTGATAAATTTTCCAGTATTTTGGCTCAAGTTTAGAACACCTTTACTTATGATTTTTCCATACTACATTCTTGTAATACTGTTGCTCTATATACTTTTTCTGTCTTTACTAATATCTCATACTATTTAAACATTTTGCAATGATACTTAGATTTTTTTTACAATTATTAAATATTTATCTGTGTATGCAATGATTTCTTCAAGGTTCTGCAGAATCTTTGTGTGGATGTGTGAATGATTAAAGAAACTTCCACATATGGATCTGTGAAATCAGAATGACCAACTTTTGAAAATATATTTTAAGAAATGGATGTTCATTCACTTAATTTTGTTAGGTTCCGATGGGACAAGTTAGTGTACATCAGATTAGTTTATACTTCATTAAATAATAATCTTCTTCTTCTTCTTCTTCCAGCTCTACAGCCCTTTATGAGCCCTGGCTGCTGTTTGGACACGCATCCCTGTCCAACGCCCTCCTTCTCCATCCCCGGACCCGATTAAATAATATACATGTAATTAATTTTGTTATGTTATGAAGGGGAAGTTGATGTACATCCATTTCTTGTAAACATATGAGAATATATTGTGAAGGTTGATCATACTGATTTCACACATACATCTGCCATCTAGCGGAAGATTTTTTAAGCATTTGTGCATGCGCACTGTGATTCTGTAGAACTTAAAAAAATCTTGGTAAAGGTAAATTACACTTTTTCCAGTATTTTTATGTAGCTAATTGATAATAAACCAACTACTAAATTCAGAGATCACTTCAAACCGAGTCTAGGTTAGTAGATTTAAAATTTATAAAATACATAACATATCAATATATTCCTACAAAGATCATACCTATTACAAAAGGTTAAAAAATTAATTTAATTTATAAAAAAATATAAAATGAAATAATTATTGCCTCAAATTCTAAAAGACTCAGAACAAATTTTATATTTTTGTTTTTGGCTATATAATTAAATTTATATATTTAATTTGGGAATTTTTAACATTATGAGGTTCAAATTCATAAGAATTAAATTAATCGTGATTATTTCATACCTCATACTTCTATATTTCTTTAAATACAGTACTGCAGTATCGGCAATTTCTTATCACCATCATTAGCTGTTTTCACGATTTCGTGAATAAGAAATTGCCGATACTGCAGTGCTGTATTTAAAGAAATATAGAAGTATGAGGTATGAAATAATCACGATTAATTTAATTCTTATATATAATTAAATTTATTTATCTTTTTACAAATTATACCACTGAGCAAGTTGGATCAGACAGTAGTGCTTGAGATTCATATTCAAAAGATCCTTCATTCAAATGCTGGAGCAGACCAGCCTGGCTATTTATTTATTTTACTGGTTTTCTTCAGTTGTTAGACAAATACTGGCTTAGAATTTTATTAGCAAGATTCATTTCATCATACATTTTTTAATATAATTGAAATTTTAAGAATCAGTCAACTTGTACAGAAAACACATTACAAACACAGTAAAAGTACATAACCTACTGGATACAGTTAATTACTTAGAATTTACTTTTACAATGCTTTTAAATAAATCAGATCATAGCATTGTAATTTAAAATATTGGAATTTAAGGATCTACAAATTATGCCCAGAGGTCTCTTATTTATGCTTTACTTTCCTTGATCTGCAGGTCCGGAATCAAAATTCAGTAGGTTTCAAAATTTTAATCCAAACAATTTCTGCCTTGTGGTTAAAAGGTGGAATAATACAATTTCTAAATGCTAGATATTGCACAAAGTGTCATGATTAAATTCCAAACACCAACCAAAGTACATATTTTATAAAGATGTATACTAACTGATCGTTCCGCGCCGCAGACGAGTGGTTAAGGCAAGAAGCCTTGGCGCAGAGCTAAGGGACAAGTGTTGGATGTTGGTTCGAGTCCCCATGAGGGAAGACATTTTCTCATGGAATTTCGGCTAGTATGGGACCGGTGCCCACCCAGCATCATGAGGCATTTGGGTAGCTACAATAAGTAATGACTCCAGATTAAGAAGCCCAGGTATAACGGCTGGGAGACCAAAATGCTGACCACATGTTACCCCTAGCTGCTCTATGATCATCTACCTCTGTTATTAACACATGTGGATGTGAGGCCAGCAGCCGGCTGGTAGGCCAAGGGCATTCTAGGCCTGTTGCACTTGGAGTTTTTTTTGGAGTACTAACTGATAAGCCTCATGGGCTAGTAGTCAGAAGTCTACAGTTCATGGCGGTCCTGGGTTCAATTCACGTTCAGACCACAGGAATTTTTTCTAAATGCTAGTAAAAGCAGTTAAATCTCATAGACTGTGATGGGCAGGACATGTGGCATGAATGGGGAAAGAAAGTGAGGCGTGGAAACTCCTTACAGAAAAGCAGAGGATAGGCACCCAGTAGGTACACCAAGAATGAAGTGGGAGAATTACATTAATCATGATTTGATGGAGGGAGGCAAATTATATAGGGGATGATTGGAAAAAAAACATTAACCTAGGATAGGGTTGTGTGGAGTGCTTATGTTCACACAGCCATGAACCTATGGGTTCAGTGTGCCAATGGATTAGTTAGTTAGATGTTTAAAGGGAGTTAAAATCATGAATATGGATGGTTTCGTCTAGAGGAGGGAGTTATCTTGGCAGATTGTGTTAGATATTTACCTGAAGTAATCCTTCATATAAAACACAAGTAACATCAATTCCTGGTGTGTGGTAGAATGGACCTTTCTCCTTGCTGTTGAAGAATAGTGTTCTAATGTTGCCACCTGAATCTCCAAGCGTCAGACATGAATCCAGGGTAATATCTTGGTTGAAATGGTAGCTCATGCATGTTACTGGGTATTTCATACTCATAATCTAAAAACAATCATAGAAAAAAGTAGACTAAAATGGTTTGAACATTTAAAAAGAATGGAAAAGTAAAGACTACCACAAAGACTGTTAAATCTCAAAATACAAGGAAAACGACCACAAGAAAGATGGATTAACCAAGTGAAGAAAAGTCTACAGGAGAGAGGATACAATTGGGAAGAACTAAAAAGAAGCAAAGCATGGGAAGATAGAGATGGTTGGAGGCATATTTGGAAACGACCTTCCGAAAGGAGGACACGATAAGAGGATGATGATGATGAATCTAAAAAAAATATATTTACTTTAACTGATTTCCTTATGAAAGTTGTTAAAGTCAGTATATAGTGTATATTTCCATAATGCTTTTATTTTAAGTAGTCTTTTCCTCTGTTATTTTTCAGACAAAAAGTCATTTTATTTTTGTTTTCTTTAAAAAAATAGTATAAGCAACATGGCTAAGTTATACCCAAAAGAACTTATCCCAAGATACTATTTACTATGGGAAAATTTGTGTCAGTTCTTTTGTGTATAACTTTTTTTTTCCATTCTATAGTGTTCTGTCATAGGGCAGGTCTTTCACTGCAATCATAGCATTTTCATGCTATGCTTTGCAGCTTTACTAGAGAATTACAGGTGTGGTAGCTTTCCTCACCATGGGATGATGATGATGATGGCCAGATGATATTTGGGGACTGTTAGGGCCTCAAAGCTTCCAGACATTTGTCTTACAGGCGAGTAAAAACCCCAAGAAAAACCTCACCCAGGAAGCTTGTTCTGACCGGGAATCAAACTCAGACACGCTGCATGACAAGGCAGCATGCTACTTCGAGACCACAGTGGTGGACTTTTTTTTCATTAGCAGGACTAAATTGTTGCTTATCTAAGTTCACTATAGCTATTTAATGGATCATATATGCTCAGAAGCAACATTCTTCTATTGTAGTTACATTCTTCTGTTTATACTGATTGTATTAAGTTTCGTTGTTAGGTAAAATTTCTCTTCCATAGGGAAGGAAAGAAATACTATACAATCACCATAAAACTCCTAGTGCGACAGGCCTGGAAAGCCCTTGGTCTACCAGTGTAGGGTGACATGTGGTCAGCATGTCGGATCCCCCAGCCATTATAGCTGGTCTTCTCAACCTGGAGTCACTACTTATTGTAGCTACCCAAATGTGTCATGATGCTGGGTGGGCAATCGGTCCCATACTGGCCAAAATTCCATGAGAAATTTCTTCTCCCATGGAGACCCGAACTAATGCAAGTTCTGTAGCTCTGCGCCAAGGCTTCTTGCCTTAACCACTCGGCTATGGCACGGGACATACAATCTCCATAAAGAGAAGAATTCTATTTTTTTACTCCTATACTGTAGTATAGTTATAACAGCAAAGAACTGTAAACTTTAACCTTGCATATTTGTGTACAGATTATTTATCATTATATTAAATATAATTATTTATAAAATGAGTATCTATATTAATATACCATTTGTTACAGATTTTTAAATTTTTAAAATATCATTCATTTCAAGATATTAGAAACAGCATATAACAATTACACCCTTATGTTTCTCACTGTTTCAGACATCATTGTTTTGTTTCCCATTATGTAAACTCATATTCATATTTGAAGAGAAAAATATAGGTTCAGACTGGGGTTTGAACCTGGGACCTTTTGGTTTCTATGCAAATTATCTACCAATAGATCTACCTGAGCACTTCAATCTAAATGCAAATTTCTCTCTTATAAACTGTTAATTCCCGAGTGCCAAATCTACGAATTATTGCTCGATCATGCAAATGGCAGCTTCTTTATTGAGATAACCTTTATTGGGAATTTTACATTACATTATAAAGCCAGTATAATTCATATATATAATATATATATATATATATATATATATATTCATAGTTCATATAAAAAACCAATGTATCTATAGAAAAAAATGTCTGTTGCTATCCACTATTGATGCAGGAATTCTTCTGGGAACTATAACTTAAATATATTCAATAGATTTAAAAATATATAGCCTCTATATAAAATTGAAAAGAAACTAACAACTACTCTCAGTTCAAACTTGTTGGCTGTAGTATCATAAAAGCGAAGTTCTCTTTCTGTTGAACTCGTGCACACAATGTTGACATCTGGTAGACATACAACATCAGTAATCCAAGATATTGCAACTTTTAACTCAACTGAAACATAACACAATTATAATAAACCACTTAGCATTAACAATCCACTGTTATTCTGCTATTTCAAGGCAGTTCCTTCCAGATTAACTAGAATATTTAATAACTTGAAGTAATGACGAAAAATATATTTTTTGTCCGATGCCACCAGGTTGTCTTTTATGAGATTTCTGGTTTTCTCCCCTGGCATTGGGAGAAATTATAATCCATTTTTTAGGTTGGGGCACCTGGAAGGAGGAGTTACATTATCCTGATAATATGATGGGTGATAAATGATAATGAAGCACCAGGAGAGTTCTTAACCTAAATTCCAGACCAAGGGCAACCACAGGAATAATTCCCTTTAAGAAAAATTCCTATGGTCAGACCAGGAATCGAACCTTGCACCTCATGAACTGTAGTCAGAAATGTAAACCACTAGCCCATAATACATTTTTAATAACCAGCTACAGGCAGCCCAAAAAAAATGATATCTTATTTTGTGCTAATACTTTATTACTGCTGTAAAAATATAGATAGGTAGATCATCGGTTGATTAATGTCTTTGACATCGTCCGATTCCCAATAGCCAATTTTATCAGTCCATCCAATCTCCTGGTTGTAGATGTTTCTCCTTCATGTATAAATATATTCCCTGACTTCAGGAGGTTTTAGGTCTTCCTCTGCCTCGTCTTCTCTCAGGTTTCCATTCCAAGACACATTTTGGTAGCCGATCCTCTTAAAAAATATATACCAGTAATAAAGTATCAGCACAAAATATGAGATCTGTTTTGGACTGCCTGAAGCTGGTTATTAAAAATACATTTTTATTATTGTAAATCAATGGTAAAGAGAAAAATTTTTGCCTGAACTGGGAATCGAACCCCGAACCTTTAGCTTCCGTGCTAATGCTCAGACCACTAAGCTAATCCAGGCTCCATTCCCATCCAAGCAAGAATCCTTCCTTTACCTTACTCTACTGGTCCTACATTCAATTGCAATGAATCATCATTCACAAATACACAATGAATGGCATCTACCTGAAGAAGACATGAAGGGACTCCACACAGCTATAGCATTATTTATTAAATTAATATTGAGAAGCTAAAGCTATTACTATGATAGAAATAAGTACATTAATAAACACAATTAAATTATTGTAAATCAATGGTAAAGAGAAAAATTTTTGCCTGAACCGGGAATCGAACCCCAATTACTTGGATGGGAATGGAGCCTGGATTAGCTTAGTGGTCTGAGCATTAGCACGGAAAGCTAAAGGTTCGGGGTTCGATTCCCGGTTCAGGCAAAAATTTTTCTCTTTACCATTGATTTACAATAATTTAATTGTGTTTATTAATGTACTTATTTCTATCATAGTAATAACTTTAGCTTCTCAATATTAATTTAATACATTTTTATTGTTTGTTTTTATTTAATTGACTAAAAAAATAAAGGTAAACTGTATGTTTCAAGGGTGGGACACTCTGCTGGGAACTCCAGCCGGAGGTTTAAATTCCCCAGTTCTTTCTGCAACATATGGATACAGAGGTATTTAAATTGGATGTTTAAAGTACTAGTCTGAAAATAATTGCTTACTGTAAATGAACAATAAATTCAAATGGAATGATAATTTGAATTTTTATTATTTAATATTCACTTACTTGTGTTATTTTGTAAATTATTTTATATTATAAAAGAGTTATAATTGTGTGGAAATTGAAGATGTATAAAGCATCGGATTCAGATGAGATCCTAGCAGAATTGATAAAATCAGGGGAAGAAAAATTGATGGACAAGATATGCTGTTTGCTTAGTATGATTTGGGAAAAAGAAGCTCTTCCTGATGAATGGAAAGAATATATTATTATCCCAATCTATAAGAAAGGAGATAAAACTGATTGCAACAACTACAGGGGCATCTCATTACTGTTAACTTCATACAAAATTCTAACAAATATATTAGTAAGCAGACTTACTCCTCATATTGATGACATTCTAGTAGATAATCAATGTGGATTTAGAAGAAACCAGTCTACAACAGATCAGATTTTTGGTATAAGACAGATTTTAGAAAATAAATGGGAATACATCAACTATACATAGACTTCAAAAAGGCATATGATTCATTTAAGAGGGAGAAGTTATATAGTATCCTGCTAGAGTTCGGAATTCCTAAAAAGTTAGTTAGACTTATACGAATGTGTCTAAATGGCACAAATAGTAGTGTGCGTTGTAGGCAAACAGTTTTCGGATACTTTTGAAATCAACAATGGGTTGAAGCAATGAGATGCACTAATCTCCTCTACTATTTAATTTTGTACTAGAGCATGCCATCAAATATTTAGAGGATGAAGAAGACCTACAACTCAATGGTATTGATAAGCTGTTAGTTTATGCTGATGATGTAGTACTATTGGGTGATAGTGAGGAGATACTAAAGGCCAACACACGCTACTGAGTAACACTAAGAAATTAGGACTGGAAGTAAATATCAGTAAAACTAAATATATGGTCACACATAGAAATTCATTATATAATGTAAATGGACAGTTAAAGACAAATGAGGGAAATTTTAAGGAAGTGGCTGAATTCAAATGCCTAGGAACAATAATCACAAATAGGAATGAGATGCACAAAGAAATATAGTCTCAATTCTGGAAAAGCATGCTATTATGCATTGCAGAGACTCTTGATGTCCCAACTCCTTTAAAAAAATGTTAACTTGAAAATATATAAAACTATTATTGTACCAGTTATATTATACGGATGCAAAACATGGACTCTTACTTTAAGGGAGGAAAGGAGATTACAAGTATCTGAGAATAAAGTACTTAGGAACATTTTTGGACCAAAGAGAGATGAATAGACAGGTGAATGGAGAAGACTACATAACAGTGAACTACATGGTCTTTATAGGAAGCCAGATATAATAACAGTTAAGTCTCATAGACTGCGATGGGCAGGACATGTGGCATAAATAATGAGGAATGAAAGATGTGCATGGAAGCTTCTTGTAGGAAAACCAGAGGGAAAAAGCCCAGTTGATAGACCAAGAATGAGGTGGGAGAATAACATTAACTATGATTTGAGGGAAGTAGATTATACAGGGGATGATTGGAAAACATTAGCTCAGGATAGGGATGTATGGAGAGCTTATGTCCATGTGGCCATGAACTTATGGGTTTGGTACTACCAGTGAGTTAGTTAGTTAGAAAGTTGTTTCTATTCCACTGGGTGCAAACCTTTTCTGTTCTGGTTCTACATTCAAACAAATAGTGAATGTGATACTTTTGCCTTGCTCCTGCCACATATTGACAGTGAGAAGTTTGCAATTACTCGTATTATCTAAACATAACCCTGCTTCACTATCTGGACACAAATATTTGGATTCTTTTCATCTTTCCCTCTTATGACAAACGATACATCTCATCATTGTGGTTTTAGTTTCTTTCTTGTAGCTAGAATTTTTTGTATGGAGTGTCTTTCTGAAAGACAAGCAGTGGATGTATTGATTGATATTTTCCCTTGTTTTCTTAACTGATCTGACATCCCATAATTCTCAAAAAATGATGTACGGTAACAAAGTTTAGCCTGAAATTTAAAAGATCCATTGTATTGTTTTCACTGTTGTAAATAAGTAAATTATTATTATTTTTATTTAATGCCACCACTTGGTATTTTCTCCTGGCATGGCAATATTGTAGTCCACTTCTGAGGTTGGGGCTCCTGGAAGGCAGAGTTACACTGACCTGATGATATATGAAAAGTGATGATGATGGCCTGATGACGTTCAGGGACTGTTTGGGCCTTAAAATTTACTGACATTTCTCTTACAGGTGAGGAAAAAACCCAAAAAAATACTATCACCCAGAAAACTTGTCCCAACCAAGAATTGAATCTGGGCCTGCTGTGTGACAAGGCAGCATGCTATGTTGAGACCACAGCAGTGGACTATAAGTAAATTATGAACTGTAACATTTAGAAGGCTTCAAAACAATTTTATGTACCATTTTGTACATTTTTTTCCTCTGTAATAAATATGACCATAATTTCTGAGCTTTTAAGTCAACTACACCCATAACCCAAAAATGGCTAGATGATGAGTTAGTGACCAGAAATCACCCCTTTACTGGCTGGATGATCATCCATGTTTTTGATTGACACTTGTGGATGTGAACTAGTAGCTGTCTAATAGGCCAAAGGCTGTTTAAGTCTGTCATCCCATGGAGTTTAATATCATGTAAAATATGTAATGTATAAAGTTGTATAAAATTGCCTTAAATTATATGTTACACACAGCATATGTCTAAAACTAACTGAATTGCATTTAATGAAATCAGTTTTTAAAAAATCTGATTAATGAGATAGTATATATATATATATATGTTATATAATAGATTTTTGCGGATATAAGTATGATTAAGAAAGTTTTCTTGGGTTTTCCACATCATGGATTCAAGGTCGGCCTGTGGCCACTGATTCCAATAGTTCGGCATGATCCCATATGCCATTATCAAGGAATGATAGATTTGAGTTGCAGGTTTAGGTCTTATATGGACCATAGTGAAAACTCAACGTGTTTGATTAAATAAGATCTAAACCTGTGACTTGAACCTATCATTCCTTGATAATGGCATGTGGGATCATGCAAAAATGTTGGAATCAATGGCCAGAGGTTGATCTTGAATCCATGATGTGGTAAACCAAAGAAAACTTTCTTAATCATATATATATATATATATATAATATATATATTGCCTTAAATTATATGTTACACACAGCATATGTCTATATATATATATCCTCATCTTGTGTCAACTCAGGGTCAGATCGAGGGGATGAGATGAGATGAGCCTCTATTTATAGAGGTCTGTGAATGACAAGGGTGCCAGCTGACCACGCCTGATGCCACCATCACAGGGCAGATGAATGAAATGAAATGGATGAAGTGAGTATAGTAAATTGAAATTGTGGTAGGGAAAATGTGAGAAAACCCTGAGAAAAACCTGCCCAAACTCCATTTTGTCCACAACGAAACCCACATGGAGTGACCGAGACTCAATCTTGGGATTCCAGCAATGAGAGGCGATTGTCTAACCACTTTCACCATGGAGCTGCCTAGTGAGATCGTGTAATACATTAAAATTAACATAATGTATACAACAACCTAATATGGAATACCAGCATATTTGATTAGCATTCTATGGGCCTTGGCTTCTTTGAGTGTAGTTGTCTAGGAGGAGTTCACTCAGCTTCATGAGAACAACTTAACAGCTAATGTCATTATTATTTTTAGACTCTCCAACATCTTATGTCATAATACATTATCTAGAATCTTCCACTGTATACCACAAAATGTATTGGTATTAAGAGAGGCATGAAAGAGATCTGGAGAAAGATCAAGAAACAGGCTGCTAGATCATCTGAAAATGGGTTTTGAAAATAGAGGAAATACTGAGTAATTTTGAAGGTAAAATCAAATGTTTCCTACCTTTCGTCATACAAATCTTTTAAGTAGATCGCAATTTTCAGACCATAACGGTCTCATCTTCAGTACTATTTTGGCAACTGATGTTATGTCGATCGGAAGAAATTCTTCTTCTTCCCTCTGTTGGTGGACTGGGGAAGAAGAAGAGTTTCTTCTGATCGACATAACATCAGTTGCCAAAATAGTACTGAAGATGAGACCATTATGGTCTCGAAATCATGATTTACTTAGAAGATTTGTATGAGGGGAGGTAGGAAACATTTGATTTTACCATAAATTAAATCTCATAGTGATTAATTCCTGTAAAAGTTAAATGAAAGAATAGACTCTTAAAAGTTTTGTAAAATTAGTGCATCTTGCTTATCAATATCAACTTACTTGATTCAGATTTCACACTTCTTTCGAGTTCCATGTCTAATGACCAATAGTTAATTGCTCCTTCATGACTTGCTGTGAGATATTTTCCATGAAGATAATTGATTGTGCGATCCTGTATAAAAAATTGTCAAAAACAAATTATAATTCATAGATGCCCAGTGCCATACCTGAGCAGTTTAAGGCATCACACCTTGGTGTGGAGTTACAAGACTTGTGCTATCCAGAGTCCCAAGGAGAAGAAACTTTTTCATGAAATTTTGGCCAGTACAGGACCAGTATTTACCTTGCATCATGAGGGATTTGAGTAGATAAAATAAGTAATTAAATCAGGTTGAGGAAACCAGCTAAAATAACTGGAGGAACCAACATGCTGACCACATGTTGCCTCTATACTGGCTAGATGATGATCCACTTCTGTGATTATCACATGTGGATGTGAGGCAAACAATCAGATGGAAGGCCCAGGAACTTCTAGGTTTGTTGCTCCATGGAGTATTAATTAATATGTTTTGGATAGATTACCTATATCAGGATAGGTTTCAATTATTTTATAAAGAGAAGGACCTAGTTTTCTGTAATGATGTTGATAATTTGTTCCAGTCACTGGATGTTGAGCCTAAATTTGAGGATTGGCATTTGTTCATAGACTCCTCGAAAACAAGTTTGAAAGGAATGTTACTACTCGTCAAATTAATATCAAAAACTGCAAAAATAAGGTTATACAAAACACTCATTAGACCAGTAGTTACATATGCTTGTGAAACTTTGGTCCTAAAAGAAACAATAAAACAGAAATTACTAATTTTTGAAAGAAAAATTTAAAGAAGAATATTTGGACCAAATAGAGGAACTGATAACTGTTGGAGAATCAAAACAAATAACAAACTAAACAAATTAATAAAAAATCAGAATATAGTAAACCATATAAGATCTTTCAGAATTGGTTGGCTTGGACATTTGATAAGAATGGATGATCAGAGACTGGTCAAAAAACTCTACAAATGGAAACCTATAGGAGGTAGAACTGTTGGAAGACTGAAGATCAGATGGGAGGATGACACGATGAACGATCTAAGGAAAATGAAAGTGACTAGTTTGAATATGGCAAGAGACAGATTGGCATGGAGGAGGATTGTTGAGAAGGCCAAAACTTTCACTTTTGAAGTTGTCATGCCTTAAAATGATGATGGTTACTACTCGTACATAATGGAAGCATATATCTATCTATTCTTTTAACCCATGCAGTTGATTTGAAGGAAAATTATGAGAATATGAATCTCTTACTATATATCTCACAAGTTTGATGGATAGTAAGAGCTTCATATTCTCAGAATTTTCCTCCAAACCAACTACATGGGTTAAAAAGAATGGATGGATATATGTTTCCAATATGTACTGGTAGTAACATTCCTTTCAAACTTGTTTTCAAGTAGTCTATGAACAAATGCCAATCCTAAGATTTATGCTCAACATCCAGTGACTGGAACTAATTTTCAACATTATTATAGAGAATTAGATCCTTCTCTCTAGAAAACAAATGCTAAAATTTCTTTTGGCATTGGCGGAAAAATCTCACTTTGGTGTCAGTTGAGGTTTCAATTAGTTATGCATTTTATTTGTAAACAATAATTAGTTGTTGCATGTTGCCATGTTTCCCAGTGTATAGTATTGATGGTATAATTAAATTTTTTTGTGACATTAGTCTATAGGATGGAATTCTTACATAAGTGAAGTAGATCTATTACTAGAGGTGTAGTACAATTCAAATTCTATGAAATTAACTTGAAAGAAGATATACTATAATAATATGCAACATTCACATAAAAGTATCCTATTATTATGCAACTGGCACAATAGACTCCTCACAGTTCTTTAAGAACATAATTTTTTTGCAATTAATAAACATATTTTGTTTTTCTGATATTGTTCTAAGGATCCTGTCTTCTTAAATAGAAGCCATTCATTGAGTATTTGTGAATGATGATTTATTGCATTTGAATGTGGGACCAAAAGAGAGAAAGGTCCATCCATCCATAGTAATTCTGTCCGAAGGCAGGTCCTTCACTACAATAATAGCATTTTCATGCTATGCTTGCAGCTTTACTAGGGAATTGTAGATGTGGTAGCTTCCCATTGCTTTCCACACCGGTGAAGGATGATGATGATAATGATAAGGATGATGATGGCCATATGATTTCGGGGACTGTTTGGGCCTTAAAGTTTTTCTGACATTTGCTTACAGGTGAGGAAAAACCTCGATAAAAACCTCACCCAGAAAAACTGCCCCGACCGGGGATCGAACCCGGGCCCGCTGCATGACAAGGTAGCATGCTACCTCGAGACCACATCGGTGGACTGAGGGAAAGGTAAAGGAAGGATTTATGTTTGGATGGGAATGAAGCCTGAATTAGCTCAGTGGTCAGAGCATTAGCATGGAAAGCTAAAGGTTCGGGGGTCGATTCCTGGTTCGTGCAAAAAAAATGTTCTCTTTGCTATTGATTATAATAATTTAATTGTGTTCATTAATTTACTTATTTCTATCATAGGAATAGCTTTAGCTTCTCAATATTAATTTAATAAATAATGCTATAGCTGTGTGGAGTCCCTTCATGTCTTCTTAAATAGAAGCCATTCATTGTGTATTTGTGAATGATGATTCATTACATTTGAATGTGAGACCAAGAGAGAGAAAGGTAAAGGAAGGATTTATGCTTGGATGGGAATGAAGCCTGAATTAGCTCAGTGGTCAGAGCATTAGCATGGAAAGCTAAAGGTTCATGGTTCGATTCCTGGTTCAGGCAAAAAAATGTTTTCTCTTTACCATTGATTACAATAATTTGTGTTCATTAATTTACATATTTCTATCATAGTAATAGCTTTAGCTTCTCAATGTTAATTTAATAAATAATCTAAGGATACTTGTTTATGTTGCAACAGTCTAACTTGCACTTACTTCCTTCCTCTCCAAAGTTAAAACAATTTAACAAAATTGAAGTTCTGCTATATAAACTTTTTAACCTGAACTGACTATACAGCTGACATAAATTAAAGTAGTTGCACTCTTGAGCAGTGAATTTATTTTAAGTTTTACTTCGGATCATGGTGCTCTTACGCTTGTAGATGCAGAGTTGAAATAGTTTCTGAAATGTGGTTTTTGTAAGAAATAATTACGCAGTATTTATCCCTCATGGAACAGCAGTAAAGCACTTTGATAAATAAATAGTGAGTTGTGAAAATCTCACCTCATAAACTATGTTTTGTTCAAGCACAGGACTGCATGCAGTTTTTAGGAGACATCCCTCCTATCTTCAGCCATCTTTATGACTCTGAAGATAGGAGGAATGTCCTGCGCCGTAGCCGAGTGGTTAAGGCAAGATGCCTTGGCACAGAGCTACAGGACTTGTGCTGGTTTGAGTCCCCATGGGGGAAGAAATTTTTCTCATGGAATTTCGGTCAGTATGGGACTGCTGCCCACCCAGCATTGTGAGGCATTTGGGTAGCTACAATAAGTAGTGACTCCAGGTTGAGAAGACCAGCTATAACAGCTGTGGGACCCAATATGCTGACCACATGTCACCACTACACTGGCTTATGATCGTCTACCTCTGTGATTAACACATGTGGATGTGAGGCCAGCAGCCAGATGGTAGGCCTAGGGCCTTCAAGGCCTATCACGCTTGGAGTTTGGAGAGAGATAGGAGGAATGCCTCTTGAAACTGCAGCCCTGTGCTTGAAGAACATGGAGTTTATGAGATGAGATTTTCACAACTCACTATTTATTTATTGACAATGTTATTTCCCATAATTAATCTATCAAGTAAAGCACTTGATTAATGATATGAAGATTGTGAATTCAAGCTTGTTCAAGTTTTCATTTCTATTCTGTTTCTTGACCAATTTTAATTATATGATAAATTATCTCTGACCAAAATTAATAATATATTGGATTATCTCTGACCAATCTTAAATAAATAATTAATTATCTCATTGGCCAAAATTACTTCTGACCATTTTTAATTATATGACAAATTATATCTAACCAATTTAAATTATATTATAATGGATTATTTCTTCAAAGTTTTAATTATAATGAATTGCCTCTATGATCACTTTTATTTATTTATTTATTTTAATCAATTTCATTATTATGTTAAATTATCTGTGAAATATGACAAATTATCCCTGTGGGCAATTTTAATTATAAGATGCATTACTACAAGCTGCTGAAATGAAATTCCTCAGGCCAATAGCAGGATATCAATGAACTGACAAAAAACACAACACAGAAAAATAAGACAACTAAAAATAGAGGAATTAAACACAATAGTGAAATATAGGACAAACTGGAAAGATCACTTGGCAAGGAGGACTGAGAATGGAATACCAAAAGCAGCATACAACTATTCACCATGAGGAAGAAGAAGTTTGGGAAGAACAAAGAAAAGACGGAAACAGCAGCAATTTGGAGCCGAAACAGGCTAGTAAATAAGCCTAAACCATGATGAAGAAGAAGAAAAAGATGCATTACCTCTGACCAGTTTTAATTATATGATAAATATACATGTCAGATGCCAGTTGACAATGAAAGGGATTTTTCTTTCGAAACCAGTCATGAGTCTTACAAAAATATGAGGTGAAGTGTATAATCTAATTCATTTAGTTATTATATGACAGATTATCTTTGACCAATTTTAATTATATGACAAATTCACTCAACCCTGGAAAAAAGCAGATAAGTACAAAACTAGCACAAACAAGATAGGTCGATATATCTGTTTCTTCCCAGTTAACTTCCTCCCTTTTAGACTTATCCAAAACAAAAAATGTCTATTATAGCAAATAGAATGAAGAATTGACTTATCTTGTCATTACCATATGAAGTGATATAAACAACAGTATCTGTTAAGAAAATAAAAAAGGTAAATTTATCTGAGTGAATTATCCCTATGGTTATTTTAGTTATATGATGTATTATAATTATTAAGTTATGTAGAAGGAAATAACACTATGAGGTTCTTTAATATTGTTTATTTTTAATTATTTCACTCACCTCATACTTCATAATGCATAGCAGACCCTGGGTTTCTTCATGTAATTTGTGACATTGTCAATGCTGCGTCACGTTCACAACAATGACACAATGTCACAAATTACGTGAAGAAACCCAGGGTCTGCTATGCATTATGAAGTATGAGGTGAGTGAAATAATTAAAAATAAACAATATGTATTATAATGTTTAAAGATTCCGGGCTATGAGGCTGTGGTCTATAACTGGTATTTCTTACAGACATTTCTCCCTCAACTGCGGAGGGCATCTTCAATGGCGAGTGCTTCTAAGTGGTGTTCCCTCGTCGTTGACTCATATCACACTCCCTCCGCAGTTGAGGGAGAAATGTTTGGAAGAAATGTTATAGACCATGGCCACATAGCCTGGAATCTTTGAACATTATGATTACCAGCAGTGAAAGCCTGCATTCCATTATACTTACTTACTCATTGGCACTATCGAACCCATAGGTTCATGGCTGTGTGGACATAAGTTCTCCATACATCCCTATCCTGAGCTAATGCTGTATAATCTACTTCCCTCAAATCATAGTTAATGTTATTCTCCCACCTCATTCTTGGTCTACCAACTGGGCGTTTTCCCTCTGGCTTTCCTACAAGAAGCTTCCATGCAAGTCTTTCATTCCCCATACGTGCAACATGTCCTGCCCATCGCAGTCTACGAGACTTAACTGTTCTTATTATATCTGGCTTCCTATAAAGACCATGTAGTTCATTGTTATGTAGTCTTCTCCATTCACCTGTGTGTTCATCTCTCTTTGGTCCAAAAAATTTCCATTCACCTGTGTGTTCATCTCTCTTTGGTCCAAAAAATTTCCTAAGTACTTTATTTTCAAATACTTGTAATCTCCTTTCCTCCCTTAAAGTAAGAGTCCATGTTTCGCACCCATATAATATAACTGGTAGAATAATAGTTTTATATATTTTCAGTTTAACGTTTTTTGAAAGGAGTTGGGACATCAAGAGTCTCTGCAATGCATAATAGCACGCATTTGCAGAATTGAGCCTATATTTAATTTCTTTGTGCATCTAATTCCTATTTGTGATTATTGTTCCTAGGTATTTGAATTCAGCCACTTCCTTCCATTATATGATGTATTATTTGTTAATAAATTTTAATTATAACAAATTATATCTGTGGCCAATTAATAGTATATTGAATTCTGTGTATGAATATTTTCAATTATGTGATGAATTATTTGTTGACCAATTTAAATTACAACAAATTGCCTCTGTGGCCAATTTTAATTATAAGCTGTTTCTGTAATTAATTTTAATTCCATATATGATCAATTTTATTTTGTGAACAACCTATTTTAATTATAACAAGTTTTCTTTGTAACCAATTTTAAATGAAGAATTATGTTTGTAATGAATCATCTCTGTGGCGATTCTATGATGAATTATATTTATAAGACAAATTTCTGCAATAAATTGTCCCCAACCCCACTAAATGTACAACTTGGAACTCACTATAACTTTACTTCTCTTCCAAAGAAAGCCACGTTCAGAATTAATAAATTACTTGTCTGGGATATTGTGACTAAGTAAAGTAGAGGCCACAGGAAGCCCTTGGGGTAGTAAGAGGTTAAGGCTCCTACTTTTCTGGACAATCGGCACTTGATGTCAGCCGGGTTGTTAGCCCTGCGTGACGGCCGCCTTTACTCCCAGAACAAGCGTCTGGTACTCGTTTCAGTTAGAGACTGAGTCGACCCCAGGGTCATAGTGCCGCCAGAAGGTTTGGGTCAGTTTAAAAATCCTGACTCCACCGGGATTTGAACCCTCGACCTTCTGGTTTGTAGCGCAGTGCCTTAACCACTACGCTACTATGAACAGTAAAGTACGAGTGGATTTCATAGCTCGTTCGGCGTATTGTCGTCCTTTAATATCACGGCAGGTACCTATGACCGTCCCACTAGGTACCAACTGGTCATTTTCGGAATTTTGACTGGAACATCTTCACGGGCTGGTAACAAGAATTTGACTACATACAGTCCATCTTGGGGATTACTTTCAGCGCCCAGGAAATTGTCTCGTCGGGGCCGTCCTTACACCTGCCCCGTAGCCAATATCTCACATTCTGCTTTAATCACTTCCTTATCTTTTAAGATTAGTCTTGAGACCGCTGCTGGTCTCTTCCCTACATTTTGAGTAGCACCTCAATACGGCAGAAAGAAAACGAGTAACCGTCGTCTGACATTAATTGTAGCGTTGTATATTCGTAGGGCATCCAGATCCAAGATGATGCCCTCAGACACTCCGGCGACAAACGTCCACAGTCGTAGCTTTTGCATCTTCCTAGGACCAACTTCAGGAGAACCTCCTTCTCGACTGACATGGTATATCCGACGCAGTGAGAAGCTCGAACTTCGGTAGCCGTGTCCTCTCAGGCAAACCTTCTGCAACTCTGGGTTGAACGACGAGTAGCTACTCGGCAGAACCGTTCATGGATCCATCCGTTGGAAATAAGTTCCTCGTCGTTCCAGTCGTTGACAGTAATTATTAATCAATATGAAGTGAGAGGAATATAGTGATGGCGCCTCGGTGGTCCCCTCTTCACATCGGTGATTTTCCTGCTCCCTTGCGGGACTACGGTCGCAGTCCCTCCTCAGATGTCCAATTCCCCCGAAATTCTAACAATAAATGGTGAATATGTTTAAATGGATCCTTATAATCCAGCATTTACCTTGACGACTGATGAAAATCAGGAAACAAATGTTTGTTTGGTACCGGGGTTTGAACCTGAACCTCCCGAATATGCATATTAAACGCTATTACTTAGTACTCACTCGGTTGGTGTTCTTATCTATTATCCTATATAAAAATAAAACAAAAAAAAACTACGAAAATTCCTATTATGTCCGTTTTTCGCATGTCATAGAGTACGTGAGTGCAATTTGATGTTTTTATAACAGTTTAATCGTAGCCTAAGAATCAAATAGGCCTACTGAATCTCGTAGGCTACAGTTCACGGAACTCGATTTGATTGTGTGCGTTTAGTATCTTTTTATCTTGTTAATGGGTACCGGTACGGTAGTTTTTATTCTGTGTACGTTCGTAAAAACTGTCACAAACATCTGTAAGTGCGTATTTTCGTGTGTGCATGTCGTGATTGTGCTTTATAAAGAAATATGTGCGAGTGATTTATGTTTTGAAACACGTATATTCTCATCTCCATCGTCATTATGACGACTTGTAAAAGTTAATTATTTACATTATGAAGATTGAAAGTACTGTGCTTCCAAGCGATAAGATGGAGTGGTGAGTTGGTGAACTAAGAATTCTTACAGAACTATTTAGAATAGGCTACACTATTTGCATACCAGCATCGAAAGAAAACATAAAACGCCCTCTTCGAGATCCATCTCTTCACCTGAAAGCACTGTAATTCATGTTGATTTTTTAAATAACGAAATTACTTAGCAATAACAAAGACTTTTTGTGTTATCTTTTTTAAAGACAAACCGTTGGAACCTCTTCTGGCAGTTTGGTACCGGCACTAGTAAGTAACTTTTTAAAGAATTAATATGAAAATTATTAGAGCTTGTGCTACAGTTTTTTTTATTTTGTATAAGTAAATTTTCATAATATTTTATAACTTTGTTAATAATTTAATAGAATGTTTTCCATGTACTGTATATCAAAATTAGCTTTTCTAATTGGTACAGGTTAGATCAAGTTAAGAGTGTTTAGAGTTAATGTTTTAACTTTCAATGTCATTATTGAAATCTAACCATACATTTAAACATAAATATACCGGTACACGCAACTGGCACTATAGAACCTGTAGGTTCATGGCAGTGCGGACATAAGCTCTCCATGCATCCCTATCCTGAGCTAACATTTTTCAATCATTCCCTGTATAATCTACTTCCCCCAAATCATAGTTAATGTCATTCTCCCACAACATTCTTGGTCTACCAAGAGGGCATTTTACCTCTGGTTTTCGTACAAGAAGCTTCCATGCATGTCTTTCATTCCCCAATTCGTGCCACATATCCTGCCCATCTCAGTCTACAATACTTCACTGTTCTTATTATATCTGGATTCCTATAAAGACTATGCAGTTCACTGTTATGTAGTCTTCTCAATTTTCATGTCTGTTCATCTATCTTTGGTCCAGAAATTTTCCTAAGAACTTTATTCTCAAATACTCGTAATCTCCTTTCCTCCCTTAAAGTAAATTCTAGAGAACTCTGTTGCAGGTAATAACAAATACTGGTACATGAAGTTAGTATAGGTTAGGTTACATTTGAATTTAGTATATAAAATACAGTAATTACTAAAAATTTCATTATTTTATAACACAATTTTTTGCATTAACAAAATGCTATGGCAATTGAATAAAGGAATTAGTGTTACATAGAGGTTAAATGGAATAAAACAGATTTTGGTAATATTAATAATATGTGGTAAAACTATGTTGTAGTGATCAGCATCTTCTTCAATTGGAACTAAGTCTAATTTAATATGGGCTTTTTTTGAAACTGGGATCATACCTGAAATTAATGTTGATTTATTCTCGAACATGTTTTGATATAATCTTCTATATCATAGTCAGCTTGCCCAGACACATGTTTGAGAATAAATCAACATTTATTTGAGGTAAGATGTTCCCAGTTCCAAAAATCTCGATTGAAAGAACCTCAAAATATTAATTCCTAAAATAAACCATTAATATGGGCTACTCCTTCTAGGGAAGGGAAGATGAAGTTTAGATCACTATGTTAAAGTTTATCCCTCTTTGGTATTAGGTGAGACTTCAGCAGGTTAATATTATCCATTTTTTAATAATTACATATATATGGATAAATAAAATGAATAGTTTCAATGACTGAATTATCATAAGTAATGCACGAGAGGTTTCAAAATTATTGATAAATTCACGACTCACGAAGTGAGGAATTTATCTAGATAATTTGGAAATCAAGAGTGGCATTTGTTATGACTATTTAACGAATAAAATTAAGCTGTTTACTCACAAATCATTATTTAAATATAGTTATTTTAAAATATTTATATATTTAATGTAAACGGCGATGTTTGAAAACAAATGAGGAACTATTGTTATGCTTCCTTTGTTCATCACTGCAACCAGATCATATTATTTATTACTGAATGATCACAATATTGTAAGAATGCACCCTAGTGGAGGAATTTATAACCAACATTAATTTCTGATGTCCTGTGATGTAAACATGTCAATTATATTTTTCTGGAATGTAAATTCTGGGAAAATAATACGTTTAAGAAAGTGCAAACAGTGGTTTCTTTTTTTTGTGGTATAATCAATTGCTACAAATGTTTTTATATTATATCCCTCTAGCACTATCTGCTAACATTCGTGCACTATATATACAATCTGGTAGCCACATGCGGTCACTGCAAAAATAATGCTGTGGCCTATTTAGAATGTTAAAAAGGAGGAGCTTGATTTTAAAGTGATAAAATTAAACTGATAAAATCAAAGTGAAAAATGACTGTGATTGGTTGTAAATAAAAAATCATTGAAATGTGATTGGTCATTGACTCCCATTTGGGGCATGAGTTAGTCACAAAATATTTTAATGAATTACAGTAAATGTAGTTCTAATTTTGCAATGAAATAACTATGTAGTGAGGAAATCTACCACTATTAGATGTCAGAGTAAAAAAAAAGTATGTTGACACCACAAGTGTACAATAGCATTTGAGTTAGTTTATAACAAGTGTCCATTCCAGCATGTAGTGGGCTGGATTTCCCTAACAGTACCCAATATATTAGTGATGTAATTGTGACATTATTCAGATTGTTTGAATATCAGCATTTAAATGTTTTATTTGTGAAGATAGCTCAGAAAAAATGTTACCCATAATTATTTTTTAATAAAAATTATTAAAATTTATAGATTCCTTGCAATTTAAAACAATATTATATCCAGTCTAAGAACTCGTTAGAATATTAAATAATAAAGTATTATTTTATATCTTCTTCTTCCTTCCTTCCAAGTATTAGGCCAAGGCCTGTTATGATCCTATAGAAATTTTTCCCCCAGCGTTTCATAGGACTGCCTATATATCTACATGAGATAAAGAAAGCATACTACCTCAAGACCAAAGCGGTGTACAAAAAAAAAAATGGAATTGGATTCAATGTAGATTCTTATTCCATGGGAATGCAATAATATTATAAACACTCACTTGTATACTGGAGCATTAATAGATTTATGAATTTATGACACATAAATATTAGCCTGAATAAGAGGATTCAGGGTAAAAATGGTCAATCCTTTCATGGCCATATTTTAATTGTGATACTAATAATCACAGATATTGAAAGGGTGTTAAAATAGCACCACTGACAAATTTTTGAATGGTTTGATTTTTTTAATAAGAAAACTAGCAGTTGGATTGATCCATCAGAGAAGTGTAAAAATAAGCCTTTGAAAAAATGTTAAAACAGACAACACATGTCTGTTTGTTAATACCGAGCACTTAGCAATGCAGCCATCAGCTATCTTGTTCTCCAAAATTTTTTGGATGAAAGAGCTGGACATTACTAAATGTAGTCATGATCCATCTCTTCTTGCACAAGGAGGAAAGTGGGGAAGAGAAAATTCCAATTATGTGCAAGTACTTTGACAGACAATTATGACCCATGGTCAGTTTAAAGTTGTAACAGCACTTTTCCTTGGATAGTCATCAAATGGTACAGTAATTTCCAACAATATATTATTTTGTTATATTTAAGTAATATACTATCTGCGACAGCAATAATAGCTGATCTTGAATCACAAAATATTACTGCTCGTTAGAAATAAGAAATCCAATAAAGTGGTTATGCAATGTTGAACAGATTGCTTCAACTTTTCCATCAGAATGTGTATGTTAAATCCTAAGGTTTTATAACTTATTATATATTTGATAGTACATAGTCGCCTAAAAAATTTGAAAATAACTTACAGATTTCTTACAAAAAGTTATTTTTCAAATGAGAAATATTTGGCATTGGATATGATTATCATCATATTTATATGATAAAGTAGCTTACCGGCTTGACAGCTGGACAAAATGTTATCTTGACAATAGGATGACGGTGATTTGTGCGAAGTATCTTGGGATACCCCTCAAGAGGGAGAGTTAGTGACTGTTGCATTGCAGCGGCATCTTTCACTTGAAATTCAAGAAGTATATGAGAAACAAACTCATCCCAATCTATCAAATTATCTCTTTTTGTATCCATCTGTAAATCAAATTATTATTTTATATGTTCAAGAAAAACTATTTTTATATGCATGTGGAGTTATGTACTTAATTTATAAAAAAATTACTGGAAAAATACGTGATTGTTCTATTTCCTGTTTTTATTTCAGTTATCAAGTTTATTTAAGGGTTCAGAAAAACTAGTAAAATCATAAGAAAAAATACTATTCTCGATGACAAAATAAATTTTTTTTCTTAAGTAGATAGAAGTAATATTTGGATCAGCTATGGAAAAATGTGAGCACTATATCTCAGTGGCATCGTCATCTTCGGTACTACAGCTCTTAGAGTTTAGCCTTGACTTCCCGAATAACATCTCTCCATCCTATTCTGTCATTTACTTTTTGCCTCCAATTATTGTTTCCAGTTCTTCTCAAATCTCTCTCCATGTCATCCATCCATTCATCTAATCCTGGGTCTACCAGGTCTTTTTTTATGGCCAAGTTTTGCATCCAGTATTACCTTGGGGGTTTGGTTTGTGTCTATTCTATCATTATGTCCCAACCACTTGACTCTTCTGGCTTAATATCTGCTATTATATCTATGTCGTATAAATTTTGTAGCTCTTGGTTGGTTCTAATTCATTACAGTCCATTATCTGTAGTTGGGCCTTATATTCTTCAAAATTTTTCTTTCCCAGGTGGACACATGTGCTATAGCCTTTCATGTTAGTGGTCCAGCTTTCACTACCATATACCACAATAGTGTATTTTAAGTTCTGAACTTGCTCATACCTTGCTCCATTCAACTCAATATTGCTAGAAATATTATTAGGAGCATTGCTGATATATTTTGTTTTATTATTACTAATTTCAAGACCTGCTTGAATTGCTATCTCTTGCATTTGTTTTAAGGATTCTTCAAGATAGTTTATATTCCTTGCTAGGAGAACATCATCATCAGCGAATCCCAGAATCTGTCTGGATTGGTTGAAAATAATGCCATATATCAGTAGCAGCTGGTGACAATTAAGTACCGATAAACAATGACAACAGAATAATAATAAAATAATATAGGCAAATTCTGTCTTCATGAAGATAGTAATGACAGTGGAGGTAGATTAGTCACCTTTTACCAATCAAAAGATCTTATTATTAAGAGCACAACATTCCATTATAAGGATGCATTCATAAATAAACCTGGATGCCTGCAAATGGCGAAACTCAAAACCAGATAGATCATATATTAATGGATAAATGCTGGCAGAGTAGCATTAGATCAGTTAGACGAACAGATTGCAATTCACATCATTATCTGATCAGGGTGAAAATCAGAGAAAGGTTATTGCTTATGAGAGGAATAAACGCTAAAGATGATTCTGAAAAATTTGAATTAAAAAACTTGAGAAATGATTAACTGTATCAAGAATACCAGATCAAAATTGTTAATATATTTTAAATATTTAAATGTTCATATGAAAATGTGGCAACCTGAGAAGAAACTGGTGTAAATAGAGAAGAAATACTGTTAAATTATGTTGTCTGCAGTAAACTGTTTACATTTTTCATAATATGTTCCTTTGAATTTTCATGTTTTCTAATTGTCATTTAGATAAACAAGTTTTATCATATTTGAAGAGAAAAATTTTCGCCTAGACCGGGACTCGAACCCGGGACCCTTGGCTTTCCGGGCCAAGTGCTCTACCAACATTTTACGATGGGAATTAATAGTTCTATAATACTGGGCTTTGATCAAGAATACACTTGTCTGCATGTTCACAGCATTGATGAGGCAGTTAAAAATTGTCACAATACCTGGTGTAATTCCACATTTTCCTATATCCTTAGACAGATTTGTGCACCCCTTAGTTGCACATAGATTGTGATTGTCATGCGTGCGAGTCTGGTCTCAGAAGTGAGATGGTAATGAAATATACTCCACTTTAAAAAAATATATGTTTGAATAATAATCATCCTGCCAGGTATTAGTCCTAGAAGAACTGTTACGGCCTGAAAAAGCGGTTTTCGTGCCATCTTTTCATAGGTCGACCAAGTGACTGTTTCCCATTTGGACAGTAGTTCATTATTGCCCTGGGGATCCTGGATCTAGCCATTCTTGAGACATGTTCCTTCCAGTTTAGCTGATATCTGGAGATGTAGTCCAGTATTGGTGACATATTAAGTTCGTGAAGGATTTCTACATTTTTCTTTCGATCCCATTTGGTGTAGCCAGCTGTTCGGTGCATAAATCTCATCTCACAAGCTGTTAGTCTGCTTTCATCTCTTGTCCTTATAGTCTATGCTTCACTCCCATAACATAGGACTGGTCCAGCCATTATTTGATAAAGACGAGTACGGGCTGATTTTTGCACTAATGAAGGTTTTAAAACTCTATTAATGATTCCCATTTATTTGTTGAATTTCACAATTTTCTCTGATAAATCCAAATTTTCAACAAAAGAGAGTTTATATCCCAAATAAGTAAACTCGTTAACTCTCTCTAAAATTTTATTATTTAAACATTTGCTTGGTATTGGGGATTTTCCACAAAAGGCCATCTACAGATGTTGCTAGTAAAACAAGATCATCTGCAAACATTATTATATCTAATTTTAAATTTCTATTGATAGTGATGTTTGAATAATAAATAACACAAGTCTGCATTTTAAAACTTTTTCTCAGATGATTTATTTAAAATAGGTGTTTTTAAATAAATTTTTTACACTGATTCCAGAAATGATTTCAATTTTTGTCTATCACATCAGGTTTTTGCACAAAATAAGAATTTATATTTTCATGTTTTAGCTACTACAAGCACAAATATATTCAAACTTCATTTCACACAAGATACATTTTTGTTAAAAATACTGTATAGAACTGTCCTAATAATTTCTTGACTACCTTGTAACAAAACAGAAAGTAAATGGTGTTCCATTAATTTTGAAACCTTCTCTTCTTTGACTTCCTTGAAGTTCCTCCATTTTTAGTCTCCCTCATCAACATCCAACAGTAGTTTCATTCCATGTCCCCTGGTACCTCCTCTCCATCTCTTTAATATCCTGGTGAAAACGTTCACCTTGCTCTTCACTATAATGTCCCAGATTTTCGGGGAAGTAGTCGATATGGAAACATAGAAAGTGAACTTTCACACTCATGTTACAATTCAACTTTTTGAAAATTTCCAACATATTTTCCACAATTGCCTTATAATTAGGATCTTTGTTATTGCCTAGAATGTTTTCAGTAACAGATCAGAAAGCGGTCCAGGCTTCTTTTCCTCTCTCATTCATTGTTTTATTCAAAATATTCATCCTTCATCAGTTTATTTATTTGCGGACCAACAAAAATTCCAGCTTTCAATTTTTCTTGTGTGATGGACGGAAATTTCTTACAAAGGTACTTGAAGCAAGGCCCATCCTTTGGTAGAGCCCTTACAAACTGCTTCATCAAGCCCAATTTGATGTGTAGTGGTGGAAGCAGGACTTTTTGAGGGTCTACAAGTGGTTCATGTAGGATGTTTTTAGTTCCAGGCACAACATTTCTCCGCTCTGGCCAAACTTTCACACCCCAATGTTTTTGCTTTGCCCGACAGTCCCATTCACATAGATAGCATGGCATTTTTGTGAAACCAGCTTGTCGCCCTAATAGTATCCCTATAACATTAAAGTCACCGCAGATTAGCCACCTGTATTCCTCATACTGGATACTTGTTAATAGCAACTTCATGTTCTCGAATGTCTCCTTCATCTGAACTGAATGGGCAATAGGAATGGACCCATACACATTCCCATTATGCAGTAACACACTTTTGAGACTCCTCTTCGATGAGTCTATAAAAAGTGTCCACTGAGTAGAATCATACTCAATGTCATAGAAGTGCATTAACTCGTTTATGTTATTACAGTAAACCAAGCAATCATTCTGTGAGAATAAAGGAACTAGTTCTTTTTCACTGTGTCTGTACCATGAGTAATGTGTTCCTGGTTCCAGAAGATTTTTACTTTTAAGCCATGAGCCAAGTAGTTCTGCAGATTCCTTTGGCAAATTCAGATCACGAACTAGATCATTAAGGCCACTTTGAGAGAACTGTTGTGGAGTAAAGCTGTCTTCAGGCTGATATATATCATCAGTATCGTCATCAGTGATTGCATCAAGTTCACTTTCAACATTATATTCTGTCAGGTTCTCTAAAACAGCTGGAGGAGGAGGAACAGGCAGCTCTTCTCCATGTGGAACTGGCCTAAAGGCTGAAAGGATGCTTGGATATACAATTTGGTTCTTATTGTTTTAATTACACCCCTGAACATTAAGCAAACAGGAGTAACAGTCATTAAGTTGGTCTTTAGGCTCCCCCCACACCATAGGAATCATGAGTCAGGATTTTTCCTAAGAGTGTGGCCTATCCAGCGCCAATTCCTCCTCCTAATTTGCAGCTCTCGCCAATAAATATATGAAAACAGATTAGGTCCATTGTGAAAAAACTGTACGTGATAGAAGAAAACTAAGAACAGTTCTGGAATCAGCATAAAAAAGTGAACTAATAGAACATATTAGTTTTCAGTTATCTGATATCATGCAGACTAGTGTAATTATTCTATTTTTATTTTATTTCATCCTAGGGAGTGAACATGTCACTATGTTACTACCTCTATAGCTGCTCCTGATATATTTTATTGTAAAGCAAGAAGTTTATTTGTAGCGTGATGTTTGCAAAGAGCAAGGATGAGTGTTGCTGTCTTCAGTTAGCAGATAACTATTTTGAACTTTTATAGGAAAATATCACTATGAGGTTTAATTCAAGATTAAATTAAAATGTTTCATACCTAGCCTCATATCCAGTCTTCTAACTAGACTGGTTTCAAAGCCTGGGAAGCTTCATCTTCAGTAATTTCTCATCGACTGATGTTATGTCGATCAGAACAACTGCTTCTTCCTCCTTCTGTTAGGTTTATTGGTCCAACAACAGAGGGAGGAAGAAGCAGTTCTTCTGATCGACATAAATCAGTCGACGAGAATTACTGAAGATGAAGCTGCCCAGGCTTTGAAACCAGTCTAGTTAAAAGACTGGATATGACGTGAGGTATGAAACATTTTAATTTAATCTTAGCAGATTACTGTACAATCATACTACATCCTTCAACATTAATTTGTTTTTTACCTAGTTCATATTTCTTCTTAATTCACATAGCTAATTTATTGTCTTCTCAAGGATCTAGGATACCAGTTAGACATATTAACCATTACATTATAGAGACAGGTCCAAAAAATTTAAGGGCCTAAAATGAAGGGTACAGGGAAAGAACTAGCTAAGTCGTTTTTTCCTTGAAATCTAGAAGACCCACTTTTAGTTATATAACATCTATTCTTCCTTACCTGTATGCCAAACTGTAGAGGTAAATAAACCCACTATTAAAACTTGCACTTTACTGTTTCACTGATCTAAATGATAGTACTCTCTATAGAGAATCTAACGACTCCTCAAATTCCATTTTGACAAAAAGTGATTACCTAGTTCTTACCCTGTACCCTTCAAATAATACATAAGTCGATGTACATTTTATCCAAGCATTTCAAGAATGTAATTCTGAGATCAGAAAATGTTAGCAAAATGCTTTGTAGTCCTCAATGGCATTTCTATTGGGCTATGCCTGTAAACACTGCCTGTCTATATTTTCATTCTATGGAAAGAATGCACTATTTGCACATATACTTTTGTAATATTAGTACTAGTTTATTCAGAATAGGCAAGCTATGATGTGAAGAATGGCAGTTACCTTCATGAAAAGAACCTTAAAGTCATCATCATTCATGTCAATTCCTCCAATGGTACGCAGTAGATTTTTCAATTGAGCAAATGTTAGCTTTTCTCCAGATGTTTTCTGGGGGAAAAAAATCAAGGAAAATATTTATATAATAATTCCTAACATAAAAAAATAAAGAGAGTTAAATATAAGGTCATTAATATGACTACAGAAGCACAGGTTGTGCATCAGCCAGTAAAATGCTCTGTTCAACATAAATGAACACAAATGTGTGTACATAATTATTTTTAATGGCGACTGCTCTATATTAGCTCCAGTTTTATCAAGTTTTCCTTCCATTAAAATTGTTCATGTTCAGGAAAGTTTCTTGTACAAAATTGTAGTCTACCTACGGTTTCAAATTTATTCACTTATCTTTGTACACTGCTTGTTGAAGGATGCACTGCATCGGGGTAAGTTTCATTATTAAACACTCTCCAAGCATATAGAGCAGAACTTTTACAAAACAAATGTTCTTGCAGAGTCAAATGATGCACCATTTTACAAGCACAACCATTAAGGACTCAGTGTTGATGCTCTTTGGATTCACTCAAGATTACATCATAAGTGAGTCATGTGTTCTTGGTCAATCCTAAATTAACAGCTAAGGATAATGGTATCTCATTTGAAATATAAGCCTGAGAGGTCCAACAAATTTTGTTCAGAGAGTTGCAGTAGATAATGCCACACTAAATCAATTCTTTACATTCCATTTCTTATTACCCTTCGGGATCTTTTATGTGCCATAAATCTATGACAGAGGACCCATCGCTTTAGTTTCCTTCTGAAGGAACCTAAACTCAGAATATTTATGCCCTGAAAAATTCATCAATCTTGACCAGGTTTGAACCCACAAACAATAGAACCAGAGGCAAGTATGGTAACTACTAGTCCACCAGGATGTCAAGAGGAGTTCATAGTACTAGTAGTAAGATATGCTATCATTTCCTCATTATTCATACACTGTAAATGGGGAGGCCATACATTTTAATTACTTTGTTCTCATTGATGAATATCAAAATTAAAGTTGCTTCTCATATATCATTTGACATATTTTTTGTGTATAAAAATCACACTAATAATAAATTAATAAATAATCAAAATAAAGTGAAAGTTGCTTCTTTAATAGAAAAATTATATAAACTAAATAAAGAAATAGAAACCATTTCTAGTCTGGTATACATACTTACAAAAAGTAGTTAATTGATTTAGATCATCAGCATTTAAATTTAGATTTTTTTCCTTGTGCTATTAAGACCATTAGTTTACTCCAACTCCAGATTATGACAGGTCTATAAGGTCCTTGACTTAACAGCTGGCATTACATCCACATATGTCAATCATAGGTGACGATCATCCAGCCAGTGTAGGAGTGACAGGAGATCATATTTGGTTCTCTCAGCTATTATAGCTGTTTTTCCCAATCTGGAGCAGCTATTTATTATAGCTACCCAAATTTATTTCTTTTTTTTTGCCAGATGGACACATCTCATCCATTGTTTGAAATCCTGTAAGAAAGTTTATTTCCCCACTGCTTGACTATAGTTTATGACCCAACAATATACAAAGCTTGGAAATTTTTATTCAAAACCAGAATCAAATTGAATTTTAAATAGAGCAGTTTAAGGTTTTTGGTGATTTTCCTTTGTGAAAAGACAAATGTCGGAGTGGTTCCCTAGACTCCACCAGTAAATTGACACTCCCATAATTACATTTTCAAAATTCTTAATTTGTATAGAATCAGCTGAACCTGAAAAGGACCTTTTTATTTAGTGGAGCCTGTTAGGCTACTTGGGTTGTCTCTCCTCAGAACTCAATGCCTACTGGAAATACAAATTTCCAACTCAACCCAGCCTTCAAGGCGACTTTCGACAGGAGTATGACACTATGGCTCGATAACGAATTTTTTGAGCCATTGCTCATCAGAGGTGCCCTCTGAAAATGGAACCCAAATTTTCCCAGGGTATTTTCTTCCCATGGCCTGCTGTGGTCGAACAGTTCATAGCCATCATCCATCCTATACATTTATGCCTATGGGTAAAAAGGGCACAACAATAAGACCCCATATTACTAGGGTTCGCTATGGTGGCTCTATTACATTGAGAGAAATAGAGCAATTAATCTATATAAATACTGACCATAATGGCTTCATGAATTTTTTCAAGGTCTCCTTCATCTAATCTCTCTTGTAGACTAATGTCAGCATTGGATGTTTCTTCTGGGCTAGAGATTGATGATGTGATGCTGTTACAATAGATAAAAACAAATTGAAATATTATATTATCATTGACAATTCCAGGTTGTTTCTCAGACAGCAAGGTTATAGTGTCTGAAATAGGGACCAAACTTGAGGAAAAGTAAATAGTTTCTTTTGAATAGAAGGAGTGAATATTTGCTAAAATATTGATAGTCACAAAAACTGAAATGAAGATTAAGGAATAACACAAATACACCATCTTGAAAGATAATATTATATAATGTTGAGCGAGAAACTCTTGTCTGTTACAATGTATGCACAATCACCACACCATCATCATTTGGCACCACAGTCCATTGAGGACATGACCTCCCTCTCAATTCAATGTCATATCTGTCTATTCTCAACCATATTAATGTTTTGACACCTAATTCTCTAGATACCAGTAGGCATACTACTCCACTGTATCCAAACCCTCAAGAATTTGTTTTTCTTCTCATTTACTTTGTCTGGTTTTTCTACAGATATCTTTTAATGTTTCTCTTTCTTTCTGTTTTAAGTGTATGGCCCTGTTATTGTTAAGCTATATTTCTGAATGCGTTGAAGCTTCATTCCTATGTCCATACATTCCTTCAAGTGGCTGATCTGTGCCATATCAAAAACGAATGTGGACAACTCATCCAGTAAGGAGAGATGAAAAATTTTCTAAACTAAAGGGGCAAAGGTTTTGTAAAAACAATGAGATGTGAATTGATGTGATTCAGTTCCATGGCTAGACACATCAAAACAGATTTGTGGCTTTTATTATTACAATTTATTATTATTATTATTATTACCATTATTACTATTATTATTATTATTATTATTATTATTTTATTTTATTATTTTTTATGTTATTTTTTATTTATTTATTTTTTGATTAATATATATCATACAATATTTAGAAGCATCACTACTTGGCCATTAACAACAAAAACAAATAAGTATCTTTTGGCAACAGAAATGGATTTATATGAAGGACAGCAAGAATTTCAAGAAGAGAAAAAATTAGAAACTCAGTTATAAGGGAGAAAATGAAGATTGAAGACACTATTTTAGATTATATTAAAACTCAGCAATTAAGATGGTACATACATGTCCAGCAAATGGAAGAGGATCGGCTACCAAAATGTATTTTGGAATGGAAACCTAAGGGAAGACAAGGCAGAGGAAGACTAAAACCTCCTGGGGTCAGGGAATATATTTATACACGAAGGAGAAACATCTACAACCAGGAGATTGAATGGACCGACATAATTTAACTATTAGGAATCGGACGATGTCAAAGACATTAATCAATCAATCTATCTATTATTATTATCATTATTATCATATTGCATGGACGATTAAAGAAGAGTTTTGGATTGGATTCCAGTGGGAAAAAGAGATAGAGATAGACCAGAAAGCACTTGGCTGTAGAACATAAAGAAAGTGATGAATGAAAGAGTATTTCAAGACTGGGTCTGGGAAAATAGAGAGATTTGAGGAAAAAAGAGTGTAGAACGTTGATCACAGGAAGATGTGATAATACATTGTCAACCTGTACATTAATGGATTATTATATTAATATTATACAATATTGTGACTTCACTTATTAGTGTTCTTCGATGTGGTCTTGGGAATACATCCTTGCCTCGTGTGCAGCAGGTCCTGGTTGGATCCCCAGTCAGAGAAAATTTCTTAAATGAGGTTTTTTCCCCATTGTAAGACATGTCAGAAAACTTTAAGGCTCAAATAGTTCCTGAACACCATCTGGACCATCACAATCATCCATATCATATTTGCTACTTTAGTATGAATTTGTGAGCAAATTATTATTATTATTTTCATAAGCATTATGCTTATGTTGTCTTAGAGGTGGCTCTTGCATTGAGATGATCGCTCATCCAAATAGGACCTCAATGTCTTGTGTAATATGCATATGATAATCTTTAAAACTTTTTTTTTTGTAATGTTATGAACAAGAATTGTACACAGGTTGGGAATAACTGTTTTGTCAAATTAAAAAGAAAATGTGAAGATACTTTTTAGATTCATCAGTCTGTTTTAAAAATATTGGAATTCTTAAATAAAAATTGAAAAGAAAATGTTTCTACTGCCTGTGTAATAACTAGGAGGGAAAGGATTATAAGGTGCAAATTTTGGTCATAAAAAGGGGCAAAAAAGGTTCTGAAAATACATATGACGACGATGATATTATATTATGATGACGATATTATATTATGATGATATTATATTATGATGATGATATTATATTATGACGACGATTTTATATTATGATGACGATATTATATTATGATGACAATATTATATTATGATGACAATATTATATTATGATGATATTATATTATGATGACGATACTATATTATGATGACGATATTATATTATGATGACGATATTATATTATGATGATGATATTATAATGATAAATAGTAATAATAGTAATAATAATAATAGTCCCTACAATGACAAAAGCTCTTGGATAAAACAGCTAAAAAAATTTTTGCACCCGTAGTGGACTAGTGGTTATGCTCTTTGCCTCTGGTCCCGAGGGTCGCGGGTTCAAACCCGGCCGGGGTCGATGGATTTTTTAGGATGGAAAAATCCAAGGAGCAAGTCCTCTGGGAGGGACTTTAAACCGTGGGTCCCGAGTCTGAAGATTTTCAGGCTCGTAAAAGATCCTTAAGCCTGAATGAAAGGCCTCTAAGCAAAATTTATCGAACTTTCCTGTCCTAGTACTACCTTGGTTTCCTAGATGTCAGTATGAGGCGGAAAGCTGACCACAGACCATTCAAATTACATCTATACGAAAACAAGTGTAACTAAATTAGTATGGTCCAAATTATTCCCTGTAGAGGGAGAGCGCCTAAATCTCAGTTAAGGGAAACATGGGCTAACAAGACAAGAAGATAAAAAAAAATGTATGCTCGCTTGATAGCATAAATATTCTTTTAACTACATATTAGTAATTAGAAATAATGACAATGGTAATGAAATAATAGTGTTACGTAGAAAATTGGACTCTTGTTGAATACTTTGAACTTACTGTTTTGAACAAGAATCCATTAGAAATATACATTTCCAACAAATGTAAAAAAAAAAATAATATTACTAAAAGGAAGATTTATAGGAAAAAAATCATTATGAGGTTTAATTTAAAATTTAAATATTTTATTATTATTATTATTATTATTATTGAAAAAAAACTTTCAAACACATAAGACAATCGAAGAAGCGTAGACTATGGGGGCATTCAGTAGCCAAAGCGCTGCAAAAGCGCTTTAGCGCTTTATCTGCAGCATACCATTCAGCGGGCAATAAAGCGCTCTAGCGGACTTGCAGCTACTGCAGCGAAGTAAAAGTAGGCTGCAGACAGAAAAAACCGCTGCATCCATTGTGATTGGCCGGTTCATTCAGTTTAAACATGGCGTCTTTGTCCATAAACAATTTATATTTTATGTACAAATTTTGTGTTATTTATGTCTGGACATTAATATATGAGTTATTCGAGGTGGCTAACCGTTTTAGACGAACATAAGTGATATATTAAGTAAAACTAAAGACAGTGATAATTTTAAGATTATTATCAAGATCAAGAATTTACGATTATAACCTCTTTTCATGCAAATCATTGTGTTATTGACGAGTGAATGTTTTTATTATGAAAATTGTATCCGCAGATGATTCATTCGCTAATACCTGGTGCCAAGTTTTATAATTTTTGTTTTCAAGATATATGAAATAAATTAGAATAGTATGATTGTGTTCATGGGGTCATTTCTGGAAGTGCTACAGTGGTTGTCGAACCAATTTTCTCTACAGATAAAACGAACATTTGTACTATTCTTTAAATGTGCAACACAATAAGAAATTTGTGTAATGGACAAAGAGATGAACTGTGTATCTTATGTTTGTAATCTTTTCTGAATAAAGAGCTTTGTGAAGTATCAGCCATAACTTGAATTCAAATATTACAATATTCTAGTTTTCTTATCTAAATTTGACCAGTGAAGATACAAATACTCAGTATGATGTGCATGAATAAAATTAAATTACAGCTAGAGTTGGTTAATGTATTAACAGAAAATTTTGCACTCAGCATGGGATTTTAATCACAGCTGATCCATTATTATTTAATCTCCAACTTTATATACTATGTCCTATCATTGAGATACTGAGAGCCGTTACTTGAACCAGGTATGAATAATTTTCACATTAATTCCCAATTTATCATAAAATGAAATGTGGTGTTATATCTTTTAATTCAAATGCATGTAGTCTCTCGTATGGGATATTGCTATTCACTGTATATTACCATTAATCTTGGTGGTAAATGTTTTTCATGTATTATAAATAATTCAGTGATATACTATTTAGTGTAGCACTTAACTTTACTAAGAAAGTGGCATTGCTAATGTTAGAATTATATTAAATAATGTCTTTAAGTATGGTGAGTGAGAGGTTATCTATAATTAACTGCTGTTATGACAGAATTTCACATATATGGTTGGAAATTGCATATAATGTTTTGGTTTTATTTTAGCCATAAATATTATGGTAGTTACTCTTATAAGTAATTAATATTATCAGATGATGCAAAAAAAAAAAAATTAATTATTAAGAAAACTATTTAAATTATTATAAATTAATATTCTTCTTTGTTTTCATTCCTATTCCTTGACAAATTTAAAATAAAGATGAAGTATGTTTGAGGTTGAAAAAATACAATGATGCCTTCCTTTATACAATTGTTTGGTTGCTGTACTTAGGTCATGTCTTGCACCACATACATTAATTTTGCACATATGCCTGTACTTCCTGCATTTTCTAGTGTAACCCCTATTCCTCATAGATTTAAATATAGACCTAAAAGTGTCAAATATTATGTAAGAAATCACATGAATAAAAGGCTGAACAATTGAATAAAATTTACCCTACAGCCCACCTGGCAATACTTTTAGTGTGGTTATTAAATATATGTGTTATGTGATGATGAAGGAGCAATATATGCATCACATAGGGAATTCGCAGGAGTGATGTTTAAATATAATAAAATAATATCAAGTTGTGTCCAAATCAGGGTCAGATCAAGTGATTAGATTAAGCCCCTATATTTATAGAGGTCTGTAATTAACTAGGGTGCAGGCTGACTACATCTGAAATGGATGTTATGAAAATGGGGAAAGGTGGAATAAAATTGTGGTAGGGGAAAATGGGAGAAACCCTGAAAGAACATGCCGTAGATCCGTTTCCTCCACTACAAAATCTACTTATAATGACCGAGACTAACCAAGTTAAAAAAAGCTACTCTTACTAAAACACAAATTAATATGATTAAACTAATAATAAACATTATAAATAAGGTTCTCGAGAAGCCAGCGGTGAGAGGCGAGCGTCTAATCGCTTGCGTCACGGAGCCGCCTGATATATTAATAATTAAAAAAATACCAATTTTCTCGTTATAATAATATTTTATTTTAAACGATCTATTCGTCGATTTTATAAATTACATACATTAAAATAAATCGTAAAATCTGTATAACCCTATTAGCATTATGATTAATTTCAATAGCATCGCGTAGTAATATGAGTAATGAGCCAATGAACAAATTTAAATTTGGCGGTATAGCTGCATGCAGCGGTCCATTCAACAAACTCCTTAAATTTCCGCTGCAAATGGCAGCCATTTTTGCTAAAGCGCTAGAGCGCTTTATTGGCACCTGAATGCGCCCTATGGCTTTAAGATTATTTTATGCTAACATGACAAATAGCCAATTGGACAATAGTATTTTTCATCTTGTAGTTACGTTAGTTCGATAACAGAGAGCACTGTTTTGTCTAGTGGTTTCTTCCGGGATTGATAGATGTCAGGAGGATGGAATTTTCAGTTATAGCATCAGTACATAAATTATAAATATAAATTAAGTTTTTAACATTTTATAGAGAGAGAGAGAGAAAACGAAAACTAAA
Organism: Diploptera punctata; assembly: GCA_030220185.1. NCBI lineage: Eukaryota > Metazoa > Arthropoda > Insecta > Blattodea > Blaberidae > Diploptera > Diploptera punctata. The sequence goes on along the minus strand of JASPKZ010000038.1, from coordinate 930,573 downwards.
AAAAAAAATATTGGTTTTACTCTAATAAGGAGCTAATTTTGAATTTTAACGTTTATGCATGTATCTTTTTTTTATAAGTTACATATGCCAGTAAAGTTCATCACGGGTTTTCCTCACCTGTAGGATAGTTGTCAGGAAGCTTAGGGCCCAACGGTCCCCGAAAATCATCCTTCACCGGTGTGGAAAGTAACAGGAAGCTACCACACCTATAATTCCCTAGTAAAGTTGCAAAGTATGGCATGAAAATGCTATGATTGCAGTGAAAGACCTGCCATCGGGAAGAATTACTATGGATGGATGGATGGACAGAATACTATATTTTTTGTAAAAGAAATTTTGGTTTTATAATAGGCCTAGTAGGCATATTTAACCAATCGTAAGCCCTCTCAACGCTAAGTAAATTTGAGTCGGTTAATGTTTGCTCAGACCTTCAACAAATTTTGGTGGAGCAAGGGATTACATAAGTTGGCTAGACCTAATTATCATTCCAAGTAGGCCTAGGCCTACTGGTTACAGTAATAACATTGGATTTTTAATATTGGCCTATAGAGCCTATCTAATATAAAACCTAGCCACCATATTTGTGTGACTAAGTTATAGGGATTTATATAGGCCTAACATTAGAATAAGAATTAGGCCTAAGTTGAAATATTTTCAATGTATTTTATCACATAATCTTAGAGCCAAGAATATAAAAGTAGGCCTATTTTGAGGATTTTTTTCTGTGATGAGAATTAAAAATAGGCGTAAGTTTAAAGATTTTCAATGTATTTTTATCACTAACATAATCTTAGGCCGAAGAATGTAAATGTAGGCCTTTTTTGAGGATTTTTTCTGTGATGAGAATTAGAAAGAGGCGTAGGGCCTATGCTTAAAGATTTTCAATGTAGGCTATTTTATCACTAATACGCATGAGTAATACGTATGTGATATTCTGTTAAGTTCAGTGCGAAATTTTACCCTAAACATATTTTCTTTTCCTTTTCATCATTTTGGGATTATGTCTAAATGTATGTTTTTACTTGGTTTCCAAGCATCCTGATGAATATTAAAAGGTTTTTATTGGCCATATGAATGCATAGGGCCTATTTGCCCGTTTTGATTCTTATAGTAGGCCTAGAATGCAGACCACAAATTGGAAGTATGGTAAGGTTAGTATTGTTGGGCCAGCTCCTTCGATGTGCCGTTTCCAAATATTTGTGTGTTAACAACTCTGGTGTTTCACTGAAGATCTGGTAGAGGGGGTTGTATGTATTGGGTTCGTTTTCGTTTATCAGGCTGTCGTTGTTGTGAGCTGCTTTCATGATTTCCATCTCTTCGAGTACGTTTATCTTCGCTGGATTATTTTCTCTGTGCATTACTGTTAGGGTGTTTTCAATATTTAACATGCGATGTCCTTCATGGATAACGTGTTTTGCATAACTTGATTTCGCTTCTGCGTGAATGAAGTCTCGAAAATGTTCTTTGAATCTGATGTTAAAACTCAAATTCAGATTCAAATAACATTTTCGAGACTTCATTCACGCAGAAGGGAAATCAAGTTATGCAAAACACGTTATCCATGAAGGACATCGCATGTTAAATATTGAAAACACCCTAACAGTAATGCACAGAGAAAATAATCCAGCGAAGATAAACGTAGGGCTACTCGAAGAGATGGAAATCATGAAAGCAGCTCACAACAACGACAGCCTGATAAACGAAAACGAACCCAATACATGCAACCCCCTCTACCAGATCTTCAGTGAAACACCAGTTTTGAATCCTGCCGATGATGGGACAAGTCCCGAAAGCGCTACAGTTAAATGATTAATTAAGTTGAGGAGACGGACCTTTCAGGTGAATATTCCATAATTATATATTAATTTTGAATAATACCTCAACATAACACATCATGAATATTATAAAAGTTGTTAACAACTCTGTTTTTTATTTTCTTTGTGGTGCTGATAATTTGCCGTCTTAATTGAGAGTTGTTCCATGCAACAATATTTTCATATTTATTGTAATTTGCTAAGGTTAATTAGTCCACCGATGTGGTCTCGAGGTAGCGCGCTGCCTTCTCAAGCAGCGGGCCCGGGTTCGAATCCCGGATGAGGTTTTTCCGGTTTTTTTCCTCAGCTGTAAGAACAAGTGTCAGGTAGCTTTAAGGCCCGAAAGGTCCCCGAACATCATCTGGCCATCATCATCATCATCATTCTTCACCGGTGTTGAAAGTAACGGGAAGCTACCGCACCTAAAATTCCCTAGTAAAGCTGCAAAGCATAGCAAGAACATACTAGGCCTATGATTGCAGTGAAAGATCTGCCCTAGGACTGAACACTATAGAGTAGAGAATATAGAAGGTTAATTAAATGACCATACCTGTGAAAAGTTATCAGTGAATGTATTTTCTACGAGCGATATTTGAAAGAGAGATAAGCAGGCTATAGGCCTATGTTGTTTAGCCGTATTTGCGTCGTAGCCGAGTGGTTAAGACAAGTGGTTCGGGTCCCCATTGGGAAAGAAATTTTCTCATGGAATTTCGGTCTGTATGAGACTGTAGCTTCGTGAGGCATTTGGGTAGCTACATTAAGTAAAGGCTCCAGGTTGAGAAAACCAGCAATAGCGACTGGGGGACCCGACATGCTGACATGTCACTTCTACATGGTTGGATGATCGTCTACCTTTGTAATTATCACATGTGGATATGAGGCCAGCAGCCGGCTGATAGGCCAAGGGTCTTCTAGGCCTGTCGCGCCGTGGAGTTTTTTAGTCGTATTTAGGCCTAGGCTATATAAGCCTAAAATAACGTTTCTATGAAAATAAGATAGGGCCTATAGCTGTGTGAAACACGGCATGGTTTGTTGCGTTCAATGAGCCACGTGAGATAGGAACTAGCCTATATGGTTGGGCCAATATGAAAACTCCAGAATTGGGTATTTAAAAAACTCGTTTATATTATATTTTTAATATAATGTTATAAAAAATCCAAAAGGGGAAATTTCCATAGCCAAAGGAGTATGTTCCCCTACCACCTCAGTTTACTGTGCAAGTACTGCTATGTAGGCCTGATATGTGTAGGCCTATGCCCTATAATTCGGAAACTGGATTTATAAACATCAATGTTATTATGAAATGGTTAAAATATTCATTCGATGGACCTACAGGGAATTCATCGAAAGAAAGAAAATTTTATACTTGATTATTCCACACATAGGTCCTATTTGGAATTAGGATTCTCTAGATAGGTATGTCTTGAGAAAATTGATTTATCTTGCTGCTACTTCAGGAGCACTAACTAACTCATTGGCACTATCGAACCCGTAGGTTCATGGCCGTGCGGACATACGCTCTCTATAGATCCCTATCCTGAGCTAATGTGTTCCAATCATTCCCTTTATAATCTACTGCCCTCAAATCATAGTTAATATTATTTTCCCACCTCATTCTTGGTCTACCAACTGGGCGTTTTCCCTGTGGTTTTCCTACAAGAAGCTTCCATGCATATCTTTCAATCTCCATTCGTGCCACATGTCCTGTCCATGGTAGTCTACGAGTGTTAACTGTTCTTATTATATCTGGCTTCCTATAAAGACCATGTAGGCCTAGTTCACTGTTATGCAGTCTTCTCCATTAACATGTCAGTTAATCTCTCTTTGGTCCAACAATTTTCCTAAGAACTTTATTCTCAAATACTCGCAATCTCCTTTCCTCCCTTAAAGTAAGAGTCCATGTTTCGCATCCATATAATATACCTGGCAGAAAAATAGTTTTATATATTTTCAGTTTAACGTTTTTTTGAAAGGAGACAAGAGTCCCTGTAATGCATAAGAGCATGCAATTCCAGAGTTGAGCCTATGTTTAATTTATTTGTGCATATCATTCATATTTGTGACAAAGTAAATCAATCATATTTTTTCACCCATAAGTATGGCTGCAATTATTCACCTAGGTATTCGAATTCAGTCACTTTCTCAAAATTTCCCCTCATTCGTCATTAGCTGTCCATTTCCATTAGTATAAGGTACTTCTACGTGTGACCATGTAGACCCTTATTAAGTTTTTTTTTATGTTTACTTCCAGTTACAATTAGTTAGTGTTACTCAGTAGTGTGTTGGCCTTTGGTATCTCTTCGCTATCGCCCAATAGTACCGCATCATCAGCATAAACTAACAGCTTATTAATAACCATTGAGTTGATGGCCTTGTTCAACCTCTATAAAGATTTGATGGCAAGCTCTAGTAAAAATTAAATAGTAGAGGAGATAATGCATCTCCTTGCTTCAACTCATTTTGGATTTCAAAAGTGTCCGAAAACTGTTTGCCTACACGCTCTTTGTGCCATTTAGACTCATTCGTATATGTCTAACTTTTTAGAAATTCCGAAGTCCAGCAGGATACTATATTACTTCCGGAGCATACAAATTTTAATTAACAGTCCTTGGATATTTTTTTTAGCGTCACTATATTGGTGAAATTAAGGAGTTTATACGTCAAAAATGCAGTTAAGGGAAAAACTGAATGGTTCACCCATTTTCATGTTTCATGATTTTTTGGCAAAGCATAGGCCTATGGGCAAGAAGCAACAATAGGACCTGCAGTGAATGGATTTGCAAAAAAGAGGAATACCTGGGATGTGTTTCAAGATTGTCATTTTGGCTTAGCTATACTGGAAATTGAAAAAAAAAAAAAAAAAAGGAGGAGATAGCCTATCCCTACTAGAGAAGCCCTTAAAAAATCCATGCTAATGGGGAATCATCTAATTCAAATGACATTCAAGATACAGAGCATAATCCTATGTAGCATCGTCCAATGAATTTCGTCAAATTCATGAATCAACTCTGACAACAAAAATGCAAGTTTCCATAGTAGGCCTATAAAGTTTTCCTATCACTTGTAAACTCTCTGCTGGAATATGTTATAAAGTTTAGAAAACAATAGTTCTAAGCGGTCAGTCCGCACATCGAAGTCTAGAAGAAACCGAGAAAAATAAATGTGTAAGAGGCGCACCAGTGTGAAAAGATGGCTTCAAAGTGGTAGGCCTACACCAAAGAAATCAAATAACTTAGGGATACTGTCTCATGTATCTTCTTCCTCGGCTTTCCCCCACTTACAGGTTTGCCGTCTTCAGTTTCCATTTACTTCTATCATTCCAATCTCCTTCCAAATTCCAACCATAGCCTACATTATATTTCTGACATAGCTAAGTTTTCCATTTCCATCTTGGTCTGCCACGTTTATTTCTTCCAGGGGGTGAACATTGGTATATATATATATTTTGGCCAGCTTTCATTTTCCATTCTCAGTACATGGCCATACCATTTAAGAGTTTGATTTTCGATCCTCTTAATAACAGATATGGTGACATCCATTTCTCTCCAAAGGAATTAATTTCTTATTTTATCCTGTCTTGTTTTTTGAAGGCTTCTTCTAAGATAATTGACCTGAATTAAATGTATGACAGTGTTATAAAATAGATTCACGAGAAATATTTCTTTCACAACAAATATAGACCAAATGGAAAAGTTTAATTTAGAACTCTCATATTTAAGATAAACCGTAATAAATATGTCTTCCAAACAGACTTTCTGTTGGTTTTCTATAAGTATCATATCGTTCATTAACCGGAACCCAGTTAGTTCGCCAAAGATAGATTCTGTGAAAATACTTTTTTTGGGGGGGGGATGGTGCTCTGAAAAATATTTTATTGAGAGAAGAAATAGGCTATCCTAGTGCGCATCGCAGAAAAATAAATCTTATGCACATGGATCTTAAAACTATTTAGTTTGAGTAGGTCCACTTCAGAGTTCAATGCTCACAGTTTTATAGGAGATACGTAGTTTCACGAAAGTTTCGCAGTCTAATTTTGACCATAGCTCGTGTCCAGTTTAAAATATTATTGTAACAATTTTACTCTCGGAATAAAAATGTGACCTTTCATATTTTTTTTTTTTAGTTTTATTGGTCGTATTTCTGTCTTTTAAGACCTAAATAACTTGCCTTTTTGTTGTGACTGACCGTTGTCCCGCATCTTTCATTGACATGCTTCTAATTTCATCCTTTGTAGATGCTTGTTCTGCCATGTTAACTTATAATCTTTTATATTTGAATAATATTAATAATAAAAACATCGAACTTATCTTTTTACCAAGAAAAGGTGGTATGATGGTTTAATTCTTCTCTTTTTTGGTAAAATATAGTTTTTTTGGTAATGATTCTCAAATAAATAAATAAACAAACAAACAAATAAAAATGTTGTCATAGCGATATAATGAACGTAGAATTGAAATATTTTCACATAGCCTAATTGATTTGTCAGCTATTGTCAGTTATTCTAGTATGTCATTCTAATAGCCGCTGTGAATATTTAGGTTTTATATAGCCTAATTTAATCTTACAATTAGTCCATTTCAATAACGATCTTGAGTTTAGCACATTTTACTCAGAAATTGTCCCTTTTTTCTTCCTCATTAGTTCTACAACCTTCTCTATAGTTTTAGATTCCTTGCGATAAATGTCCATATTTTCCCTATTCAAATTTTTTATCCGTTTTTTTAATTTCATTAAATCTCCTTTCACATGTTCCATAACTTGTAATATGACCTTACTATTTTCCTCATCCCACGTAGGCCTATTTTCTCTTTTAATGATCCTCCGTTTTAATTTACTTGAGCCTATTTTAATTCCGATTGAGGGTCTTTCCACTTTTCAGCGGTTGCCCTTTTACCAGCCGGCTGCTGGCCCTTCACATCCACATGTGTCAATCACAGAGGTAGATGATCAACAGCCAGTGTAGGGGTGACATGTGGTTAGCATGTCGAGTCCCCCAGCCATTATAGCTGGTTCCTCAACCTGGAGCCGCTACTTATTGTAGCTACCCAATTGCCTCACGATGCTGGGTGGGCACCGGTCCCATACTGGCCGAAATACCATGAGAAAATTTCTTCCCCCATGGAGACTCGAACCAGCGCAAGTCCCGTAGCTCTGCGCCAAGGCTTCCTACCTTAACCGCTCGGCTACGGCGCGAATGATATGTGAAAAAGGAGCCTATTTTAATAAAGAATGTAATGTCTAAATAACTAAATTGTTCAAGTGAATGGCGATAAAACTAAATATATGGTTACACACAGAAGTGCATTACATAATGGAAGTGGAGAGTCAATGGCAAATGAGTAAAATTTTGAAGTAGTTGAATTCATCATCATCATCGCCATCATCATCATCATCATCATCAACAACAACAAGGATTAAGCCCAATGGCCTGTTCCGATCTCATTATAGGTCGAATTGGTCCTTCCATCTCTTCAATGCTCTTCCCAACATTCTTCTCCCTTTTGATTTATAATTATACATTCTTTTTGGTATGCGTTGTTCATTCATTCGTAATACGTGCTGAAGATAAGCATTTTGATAGTATTTTATTCTTTCACAGAGATTAAATATATTAAGTTCTGTTCTTATATCTTCGTTTTTCTTTTTATCGGTCCTCTGGTATCCTGCTATTGCTCTCAACATCTTCATTTCAGCAGCCTCTATTTGTTTACTATTTGCCTTTGTTAATGTCCAGGTTTCACATCCATAGATAAGAGATGGTAGTTGAATTCAAATACAGTAATTACAAATATGAGTGAGATGCATAAATAAATTAAACATAGGCTCAATTCTAGAAACGCATGCTATTGGCTCTTGTTCTCCCGACTTCTCTCAAGAACATTTAAACTAAAATATATAATTGTTATTCTTTCAGTTATATGGATGCGAAACATGGATTCTTATTTTAAGGGAGGAGAAAAGATTACGAATGAACCTATTTGAGAAATAAGTTCTTAGGAATTTTTTTTGGATCAAAGTGAAATGAATAGACAGGCGAATGAAGAAGATTACATAACAGCGAGCTATATGATCTTTATGTGAAACCGATGTAATATGAACAATTCGTAGACTGCGATAGACAGGGCATGTTGCACGAATGATATGTGAAAAAGGGGTATGGGACTGCTTGTAGGAAAACCAGAGGGAATTCGCCCCATGGGGTGGGCCAAGAGTGAGGTGGGAGAATAATATGAACCATGATATGAGGGATATGAATTACACAGGGGATGATTGGACAACAGTAGTCGGGATAGGGTTGTATTGAGAGCGGATTCGATAGTATCAGTGAGTTAGTTAGTTGTTATTTATGGAGTATGTGAATGAATTAAACCGAATAAAATAGCTGCTTATAGAAGATTTGCAGACAAGCAATTTGAGTTAAGGAACACAGGGTATTAGAATACAAATTTAAAATACCCGTTTTTTAAGTTGTTTACATTTGATACTGATAATCCAGTATTAAAATTAAGTAGATAGTCTATATAGGATAGAGTGAGATGGGTTCAAACCTTAATTAGTGATTGGATGAAATCAGATTTTTAAGCTATATAAAATATAAGCCTTATTTTCAAATTTTATCTTCTAAAGGATACCCATTATTACTGCCAATTTTATAGATTCTAAATTATAGAATTGTGGAATATACACCTGAAAGGTCCGTCTCCTCAACTTTAATGTTATTTAACTGTAGCGCTTTTGGGACTAGCTACAGTTAAATAACTAATAAAGTTGAGGAGACGGACCTTTCAGGTGAATATTCCACAATTTTATACTTTAATTTTGAATAATACTTCAACGGAACATGCCATGAATCTTATAAAAAATTATAGATTCTGTAAATATAAAATATGGGAATTTAGTTGGTTTTTATCCAATGTCCACTTACGATCATAAATTATCTCATACCATTGCATTGGCCTAATCCTATTTCAATTTTATACTGGGTTATAAATAGAGTATTCGGTCTAATATAAAAAAAAAACTCAATCTACTGATAACTTAAGTTTTTTAGCTCAACCAACTGATGACATTAAGTTTTTTCTTTTGCTCTGAATTTCCTGTCTCAAATTGCTTGTCTATTACACTCTATAAACGGCATAAATATGCCTTAGGTCTAATTACTTTATTCTCTGTGTAGATAGTGATTCTTCTTATTTTCAAATTCCATTTCATGTAGGCCTATTGGTCCATATTTAAAAAAAATATCTTATACAAAGTTTAGAGTTTCATAATTTATTTTGATTTATAGATATGAAATATTAGTCAAATTTACATAAGTAAAACTCTAAATTTTAATAGTTTCTTCTTCTTCTTCTTCCTTCCAAGTATTAGGCCAAGGCCTGTTACGATCCTATAGAAAATTTTCCCTCCAGCGTTTGAGGGAAATTCTCGTATAAGACTTGAAAGCATAATAATAGTCCCTTCGATTGGTTGCTGGCCAAAGGAAGGCAAGACCAGTGATGGGGCTGCCATCTTATAGCCTCTGGCCAGGCTTTTCTGGAGAAGAAAAGAAAATAAAGGAAAGAAGAAATGGAAGAAAGGAAAGACTCCCTAGCCCTCGGATGCCCTAATAGCATTGGGGTCGAAAAAACAAGTGTTAACCAAGGGAGGTTAGATAGTAAAGTTAAAAGAGTGCAAAACACAAGTAAGTGGAAGAAATGTTTTGCACAGCTTGGGCACCTTGTGGTCGCCATCCACATATCCCCTAGATGAGGACCCCTGAGGGAATTTTAATAGTTTAATAATTTTAAAATGAATTTTAATAATTTTAAAATGAAATAGAATACAATTGTTTCAAAGCTGTGTCAATTGGATGTTATTATCTAAGCCAACTGCATATTTTATTATTGGGAAACGTGCACGGAAATTCTGTACTAACATAGAACTGAGGGTCTTAAAACTTAGGAGCTAACTTTTCCTTAAGAACAAGAATAAACTGGTAAAGTGAAGTCGAATAGAGAGAGAACTACATGGATTATTCTTTCTTTAAAACTTTTCTTAGGGCAAAAAAGAAAATTAATTAAAGCTTATGATACAAGAGTTGAAGAAGACTAGAGGAGTTTTGGATGACTGTTTTAAATTAAATGGAACGGAAATCCCAAGACACAATCCTCCTTTGAGATATCTTTACGTACAGCCAAGGGGGAATCGAGATGATTAAAGAATCACATTCCAGACCCTCCAAGACAATTTTTCTAGCTGGATTATATAAAAACGCTGAATACTCGACCAGGAGCAATATCTACTTCAGGAACTTTAACTGAAACAGGCACTAAATACTTGGAATTTCTTGGAATATTTTCTGGGGGTGTAGGACCTATAACATAATGGAGGAGATACATTGATACACTAAGTTAGCATGTAGATAGATGAAATTTATAAATTATACACATAACCAAATATATTTATATCGTATTTATTAAAATCAGATTAAAGTGGGCAGATCAAGTGTGAAGAATGACAGACAGAATTTTAGCCTACTTATGATAAAAATGTCCACCGCTGTGGTCTCGAGGTAGCGTGCTGGCTTGTCACGCAGCAGGCCCGAGTTTGATTTCCGGTCGGGACAGGCGGACAGGCTATTGGGTGAGGTTTCTTTCGGGGTTTTTCCTCACCTGTAAGACAAATGTCAGGAAGCTTAGGACCCAACTGTCCCCGAAAATCATCCGGCCGTCATCATCCTTATCATCACCATCATCATCATCATAATCATCATCCTTCACCAGTGTGGAAAGCAACGGGAAGCTACCACATTTAATCCCTATTCAAAGCATATCATGAAAATGCTATGATTACAGTGAAAGACCTGCCCTCGGGCAGAATTACTATGCATGGATGGATGATAAAAGTGAAAGGAATTGGAAGACAAGACTAAAATTGATGTGGGAGGATGGAGTCAGATCAATAAATTTACTGATATCAGAACCCTCCACAGTGGAGCATCCGCTAAAAAATAACATTACAAATGTAAAATTGACTAATGAGTTCAACATTTTATGGCATTAAGTAATTTTTATTAGTAGCTTATATACATTAATTTTGATATTTTTATTGTATATTAATAGTCGGCCGCGGTGGACTAGTGCCTCTGGTCCCGAGGGTCGCGGGTTCAAACCCGGCCGCGGTCGATAGATTTTTTAGTATGGAAAAATCCAAGGAGCAAGTTCTCTGGGAGGGACTTTAAGTCGTGGGTCCCTAGTCTGAAGATTTTCAGACTCGTAAAAGATCCTTAAGTCTGAATAAAAATGTCTCTAAGCAAAATTTAACGAATTTTCCCGTCCTAGTACTACCTTGGCTTCCTAGATGTCAGTATGAGGCGAAACGCTGGCCACGGGTCACTCAATGACATCTATACGAAAATAAGTGTAACTAAATTAGTATGGTTCAATTTCTTCCCTGTAGGGGGAGAGCGCTAAATCTCATTGGGGGAAACAACGGCTTACAAGATACAAGATTTTATATTAATTGCGTTTCTTGCAAATATAAGTTTAATGGCTGCATCAGTATAATCATAAGTAATGTCACGAGTGATTTCCAAATCGTCGATCAATTCACGAAGTGACTCGTGAATTTATCTAGAAGATTTGGAAAACAAAATTGGCATTTGTTAGACTATTTAACGAATAAAATTAAGCTGTTTACTCAAAAATAATTATTTAAATAGGCCTATAGTTACCGATATTTTAAAATATTTATATATTTAACTTGACTTAGTTTAAATTAATCAGACCTGTTTTGCATTAGTTGTGGAAATAAACAATCTTGTTATAAAAGTGATCCCACAACAGGCCCGGAGGCCCTTGGGGTAGTAGGAGGTTAAGGCTCCCACTTTTTCTAGACAATCGGCACTTGATGTCAGCCGGATTTTCAGCCCTGCGTGACGGCCGCCTTTATCCCCAGAACAAGCGTCTGATACTCATTTCCGTTAGAGGTTGAGTCGACCCCAGGGCCATAGTGCCGCCAGAGGGTTTGGGTCAATTTAAAAATCCTGACCCCAACAAGACTTGAACCCTCGACCCTCTGGCTTGTACCTCAGTGCCTTAACCACTACGCTATGGCGTGCCCCAACAATCTTGTTATGCCTTGTGTTTTGTAAACGAAGTAATGAGATGTTACAATTTTCTATATATGACCTGTTTACTTTAATTAATGTATTTCTCTATATAAACAAATTTGTTTATTTATTTAACGAAGCCTTGTAACGTGTAGCCGTAATGAAAATTAACAAAGTTATTAAAAATCTTCCTTACCAGGATCGAACTTGGGCCCGCGTCTTCGCAAAAGAGCATTTTACCGACTGCTCCACTGAAGAGAACGGTACGAATATTGCTCGAAGAAGGACTTACGCCGCCTGATTTGAACTCAAAGGCGACAGCATACGTAACAACGTACTGGTGTGAATCGCTCTTCAAAACTTGTAACTTTCCATCATCAAGAGTTGCGCCATCAATTTTTTCAAAAGCTGTACATACGTACCTATTTTGTATGTATGTGACATATTATTAACGCTTTCTGCCGTTGAATGACGTGTGAATGTTATCAACAATAATTTTTCAAAACATTAAATAAATATCAACGCTTTTTAATTATGATCAGTCATAAATATTTTCAGATTAATCTGTGCCTGTCTGTATAAATTAATAGAGTAAATAAACTTAAAAATAGACTAAAAGGTAAGGTGACTCTGGGGTCCACTTTATCCGAATATAGAGGTTAAAGTGGACCTTTATTGTAATGTAAAAAGGTTTATAAATTATGAAGATGTTTCCATATTTGATTAAAATATGAATGAAATAACAATGCAGTTTCATAGTTACAACACTAATGATAATCACTGTAATTAAACAAAATTCAAATTCCTTAATTAAAAGAAGATAAACAACAAATTCAAAACAGAGGTTCAAATTACCCGAAGCTCCTCTATGTAGTTGCCTGCTGTAAATATTAATAGATATGCTTATCATAGTGTATTTCTTTTTGCCACTGAATATGTTTATTAGTAGTTATCATCCACCACAATTCTGAATAAAGTAACATTGATTGTTGTCTTCATCTCAGATTTGGTTGTTTGTTGAATTTTTACGTTCTCATTTCTAATGGTCGTATCTGTACTTTTGGTATCTTGTTGATTATGTGTTGTATTTCTTTAGTATAAAGTTCGTTATAAACTAAAAAAAAAATGTACTTGTGTATATTTCTTCTTCTTCGGCTTTCTCCCACTTATAGGTTTGCCGTCTTCAGTTTCAATTTATCTCTATCATTCCAATCTCCCTCTTCTAAATTCCTATCATCCATTATAGTTCTGACGTAGGTTTTCCATTTCCATTTTGGTCTGTCACGTTTATTTCTTCCAGGGGGTGACCATTGGTATATATTTTTTTGGCCATCTTTCATTTTCCATTCTTTGTACATGGCCATACCATTTAAGCGTTTGATTTTTAATCCTCTTAACAGTCGATGTGGTGACATCCATTTCTCTCTAAAGGAATTCATTTCTTATTTTATCCTGTCTTGGTTTTTTGGAGGCTTCTTCTAAAATAATCAAATTCAACTGTTCTAATTTTATTCTTTTGTAATTCCGTCAAAGACCAAGTTTCACTTCCATTAGACAAAATATTCTGTATTATGCTCTTATAAATTTTCATTTTATTTTCCTTTGTAATATTTTTGTTCCAGATTATTCCATGTAATGTCTTAGTTGCATTTTTTGCCATTGCAATTTTAGTCTATACACCTTTCTCACAGGTACCTGAACTTGTAATTATTGACCCAAGATATTAAAAAAATTCACATTTTTTTTTATTTTCCCTGTTTCGAGTATGAGGTCATCCACATCCTTTCCCAAACACATATATTCTTTTTTCTGTAAATTTATATTCAGTCCCCATTTTTATATTCTTCCGTTAGTTTATTTATCATATATTTCATATCATCTTCATCCCCTGCAAAAATTATTTGATCATCTGCAAACAACAATGAATGCAGTACTTTTCCTCCTATATGAATACCCATTTCAGAACATTTTTTATACCACAAGTTAAGAGCCTAGTCTAAATAAATGTTAAAAAGAATTAGTGACAAACTGCATCCCTGCTTAAGGCATTTATTCACTGTGAATTCCTCTGTTAAATTATTCTGTATTTTTACTTTAGCTTTTGTATTAATATAGATCCTCCTAACAATATTAATCCATTTATCATAAGTAATGCCACGAGTGATTTCCAAATTATCGATAAATTTACGACTCACGAAGTGAGGAGTCAATTTATCTAGAGAATTTGGAAATCAAGAGTGGCATTTGTTAGGATTAGGCCTATTTAACGAATAAAATTAAGGTGTTTACTCACAAATCATTGTTTAACTATAGTTATTGTAAAATATTTACGTATTTAATGTAACTAGATTATATTATTTATTGCCAAATAAGATTGCAATATTGTAAGAATGTGGGCCTACCCAAGTGGAGAAATAATGAAACACATCAAACTATATATCATAATCAACATTACGGGTAATTAATTTATTTTTTTAGTAAACAACTCGGTAAAATCAAGGAATCTGTTCATTATTTGCTATATTCAATGTATTTGTTGGAGAAAAATAATGTTCTGTCCTGTTCAGAACATTAAAAAAGGAGGAGCTTTCTTTATCACAAAAGCAGGAGCTGATAAAGAGAAATCGATAAAGAGCGAGGTGAAACACGACTGTCATTGGTTGTAAAACAAAATTCATTGAAACGTGATTGGTCATTGACTAGCATTTGTGGCATGAGTTAAATAGTCACAAATATTCATATTTCTCATTGCCGTCCATAACAATTGTCGAGGTACACTATCATACGCCATCTCTAAATCAATAAAGGTCATAATTATTTTTTGCTAGGATTTTCTCTTGTAATTGTCTAATACAGAAAATATTATCAATACATGTGTATATTTACTTTGTAAATTCCATTCGGAGAGTCTCTCTTGAGTGTCAAATACTTATCCATAATTAAAATCACCCTTCCGACAGGTCGTGCCACTGTACAGTTTGCGTGGAATGTGGCACGTGATAGTAGTTGTAAGGTGAGAGGTTAAAGTGCGTTAACAGAATGAAATTAAACATTATGTATTCGCTTATTTAGTTTTCACTAACCATGTTGCTCTTCACTGTGATCCCATCATTCGACTGTGGGATAGGAAAGTAGACACGTAGCCTAGTTTTGAAGTTAGCATGACTACGGTTTGTGCAATTTATTAATGTGATTAAAAAACTTAGAATGTAATTCAAGATGTTTTGTTTGTTTCGGTATTGTTTAATGTAGGAAATTGAATACACATGTATTTCTTTTTATGGATGCAACATGTTCATCGAATGGAAGATCACAGAATACCCAAACAAATGTTAAGATATCAACCTGCAGGAAGAAGAAGACCAGGACGTCCACTCAAGACTTCTGGATGGTGTTTCTCTTGAGGCCGAAACAGGTCAACAAATGGCCTAAATTCGTGAATGTACTATGATGATGATGATGATGATGTATTTCTTTTTATATATCAGATAGGCCTATTTACAAAGACTACGCCATAAATTGACTGAAAATAATAACTTATTCCCATCGAATAAATATCGATGATGGGGTTGTGTTTCGTCTGAATTTTGTAATTATTAAATCTATATCTGCAACATGCATTATACTGATCGCTCACGAAGAAGAATACAATTGCCATGCTTTTCCATGTAGATAATCTAAACAATGCTACTATCTTCTCTGTGTTAATGAAGGATTTAGGACTTGGTACTAGATAGGCCTATCTGAAAGTGTTTCTGGTCATTGCAACTGAAACATCTCCAAATGCAGCTAAAGGATACACCAGTGGAACAAATCCCCCAAAAAATATGTTTCTCCGTCCGTCAAAACTAATATAAAATTATCAACTTGTTCATCTGCCATTTTTATTGGTTCTAGGTAGTTAGGGATAAAGTGCAATTGTCTTATAACAGGTTTATTAATTCCATGCCTATACCACGCGAAACAAACTTTTCTTCTCCGTTTTCAATCATAAAATACTCTTTTAATACATATGGTTCAGGTTCAATTGCTCCTACATTCAAAACACATCCCGATAACTTTTTGGGCAACTTATTTGGAAAGAAATCAATAGCATTAAAACTGTCATTTGCATTATGCAGAGTCCATTTCCCAATTAATACTATAACATCTTCATTGCAGGCACCATTTAAATATGGGAACAGTGTGTAGACGTATATTGTGGTGATGTTCTCTATTGAAATGACGTTTGTCTTACTTTCAATGGAATTGGAATTGGTTTCTTCAATGTCGCAAGTGAATATAAACAATACAGCGTTAATCATATTGCCGGTCCTTTTTAATACACTCAGTACTGTTTGTGCAAATTCTGCAGGAGTTTCCCCAAGTTTATCACATGCAAAAACTATGGAATTGGATCGTGGATTCCAGTATGGCGTCCGTTTTAAATGTTCCACGTTTTCAGTAAAATTGTATTCGAATTCCTCCATATGTGGATTTGTGAATAAAATATATAATTTGGATGGATAATCTATGAAACATTGATCGTTTACGGATTGCTGATCTAATATAGGCCATGATTAATTCTCACTCACAATTTGAAGTGATATAGGCTATCCTGTATCCATTGTATTGTTTTTGGTGATTCTACGGTATTTATAGATGGAATAAGATCTTCTTGGACGTCATTTGACAGCAAAATCACAACAGGCCCTTCTTGTGTAAAATTTTTAAGCAAAACGTGTTTGATCAAACATTGAACTAAGTTTTCAGCATTGTTTTTACTTAAATCTTCTTCTATTTTACAAGTTAATATTAAAATTGTCAATGAAATGTTTATGAATAAACTTGTCATGTTTTGTCAGTACAGGGTGATATAATCCTCCCTCAGTTTATTTGTGATTATCAATCGAAAAATTGTGTGTTTGGTTGTGATGTGTATCACATCTCTAAATACAGAGGGCGTTAGAAGTAAAACAAAGCTGTCTATATTTTTTCGAATATTTTGGGAATTTTACTTGCTTGTTTATTGGCGCTGTCGTATCACTATGTTTACTTTTGTTCTTTCCCTGAAACTCCATCTTTCTGTTAATCTATTTAAGTTAGATAAAGACAAATATTACAAATCTAATGACCTCCTAAATTTGCTTATTCGATTTACACTGCACTTTACTTCTCTATCCGAAAGCTGCTATATAACTGCGTAGAAGAAAATATCACACATACATTTTCATATCTGCATGTTTAATGTCTGTTGTAATTGTGTGTTCATGTGGAGTCGATTCTTTGAATACTTAATAACTATAATTTTGTCAATTTTTATATATTTTATACATAATAATGTACAGCAATTATCTTTGTATTACAATAAAAAAAGTAATCCTCTTTTATTCTGAAATAGTTAGATTCTCACAAAGATTATGCTGAACTTTCCGTAAATACCGAAATTACTGCAACGTAATGGGCATAGCTCGATTGATCGTATCTATATCATATTAATTTGCAGTTATATAATGTAGAACTGTGATATGCACAATGGGATTTCGAGAATCTTGTTTTGCTATAAGAGTATACTTTTTGTCTAGTTTGACATATGACTTTATCCGAACCAAAATTGATTTTTCAGCATAAACATTGTTTTAAATTTTACATTGGTATTACCAAAACTTAAATATGCCTGCAAGGATTTAGGCTATACAGTAAAAGTGGATGTATTTCTGATTTTTAAATATACGCCAGTCGATTGTTTTCATGTGAATGTAGCCTACCTAGATTTTTAATTATGTCCAACATAAACAGATATGTTCTTATTGTCGCGTGCATAGTACAATGTGTGATCACGTTAATCAACAATGTTAATTAATGTGATGCCACAGCCAGTCAATTTTAAAATAATTCATGGACATGTAAAGAGGGTTCAAATTCAATAGTGATAAATCTGTTCTATTAAATTTTGATACGGGAAAATTCGTTATTCCATCTGGAAGACTATTGAACATATTCACGGATACTATTTTGAGTACTACTGACTTTACAATAACATTGTTACAATACTGTTGTTAATAAGTACAGGGTCTCTCTCCTTGAGCCTGTGTATATTTCTTTGATGCACCTCATTCCTGTTCTTAATTATTGTTTTTAGGTATCTGAATTCAGTCACTTCTTAGAAAGTTCTCTCGTTTGTATTTAAAAGACAATTTTCGTTATAAAATGCAGAAAATGGAATACAATTTATTTCCTCAATTCCTCTTTATAAGTGTTATGGAAATAAATAAGGCTATGGTTAACTTCAGAGTTACGTTGTTGGCAACGAAATACCAGTTAAGCGTGGCAATGTGTGGCTTAAAACTGTAATTAAATAAATATTTCATTAGGTTATCTAAGTATTATTTTGTCTCTGCTATTTAGTGGAATGTGTGGTTTTGCAGAAATGCGAAAAATCACGTAGGTATTATAATTCGAGAAGAATATCTACATGTACAATTTGAACAGTTGAACTGTAAATGAAATGGAACGCAGAGTTTACCCTCTATCGTGGGTTTACATATCTGTGCTCATTTATTGAACGAAACAAGTTTTATTTAAATCAATGGAAACTGTTACAAAATATTGTGGATGACTTCCGTGTTCAATGTTCTAAAATGTTTAGTTCTGAAGACAAATATGAAGCTAGTATTATTATATTACAGATGCTGAGATTATCAACTGAATTTTATGCGAGTCATCAACATTAAAAATAAAATTTCTATATTAACTAACTAACTAACTAACTAACTCACCGGCACTATCGAACCCGTAGGTTCATGGCAACGCGGACATAAGCTCTCCATACATCCCTATCATGTGCTAATGTTTTCCAATCATCCCCTGTACAATCAACTTCCCTCAAATCGTAGTTAATATTATTCTCCCACCTCATTATTGGTCGTTTTCCCTCTGGTTTTCCTATAAGCAGTTTCCATGCACGTCTTTCATTCCCCATTCGTGCCACATGTCCTGTCCATCGCAGTCTACGAGACTTAACTGTTCTTATTGTATCTGGTTCTCTATAAAGACTATGTAGTTCACTCTTATGTAGTCTTCTCCATTCACCAGTATGTTCATCTCTCTTTGGTCCAAAATTTTTCCTCAGAACTTTATTCTCAAATACTAATAATCTTTTTTTCTCCCTTTTCGTAAGATTCCATGTTTCGTATCCATATAATATAACTGGTAGAATTATAGTTTTACATATTTTCTTTCACTTTAACGTTTTATAAAACTAGTTGGGAAGTCAAGAGTCTCTGTAATGCATAATAGTACGAATTTCCAGAATTAAGCCTATGTTTAATTCCTTTGTGCATCTCATTCTTATTTGTGATTATTGTTCCTAGGTATTAGATTTCAGCCACTTCATCAAAATTTCCCTTATTTGTCATTAGCTGCTCATTTCCATTATATAATGTATTTCTTCTATGTGTGACCATATATTTAATTTTATTGATATTTACTTCCAGTCCCAATTTCTTAGTGTTACTTAATAGTGTGTGCATGTTGGCCTTTAGTATCTCTTCGCTATCGCCCAATAATTCTGCATTATCTGCATAAACTAACAGCTTATTAATACCATTGAGTTGTAGGCCCTCTTCATCCTCCAAAGATTTGATGACATGCTCTAGTACAAAATTAAATAGCAGAGGAGATAGTGCATCTCCTTGCTTCAACCCATTCTGGTATTCAAAAGTATTCGAAAAATATCTGTCTACACGCACCCTATTCATTGTGCTTTCAGACACATTCTTATAAGTCTAACAAACTTTTTAGGAATTCCGAACTCCAGCAGGATATTATATAACTTCTCCCTCCTAATTGAATCATATGCCTTTTTTGAAGTCTACGTATAATTGATGTACAGTACCATTATATTCCCATTTCTTTTCTAAAATCTGTCTTAAACTAAAAATCTGATCTGTTGCAGGTCTGTTTCTTCTAAATCCACATTGATGATCCCCTAGAATGTCATCAATATAAGGAATACGTCTGCTTACTAATATATTTATTAGAATTTTATACGAAGTTGAAATTAATGAGATGCCCAAGTAGTTGTTGCAATCAGTTTTATCTCCTTTCTTATAAATTGGTACGATAATCGATTCTTTCCATTCATCTGGAAGGGCTTCTTTTTCCCAAATCATATTAAGAAACTGGCGTATCTTGTCCACCCATTTTTCTCCCCCTGATTTTATCAGTTCTGCTGGGATCTCATCTGAACCTGATGCTTTATACATCTTCAATATTTTAATCGCCATTTCAACTTCTAAAGAACTTGGTTCTGCGACTAGTATTTCTACTGTCTGTAAATTATCCTCTTCAATATCCTGTTCTCTATGTACATTTATTAGCTGATTAAAGTAACTTTTCCATCTATTTAATATACTCCTGGAATCTGCAATCATATCCCCATTTTCATTCCTAATTATGTTTGTTCTAGCCTGAAACTCTTTCTTCTCTAGCATAATTCCCTGAGGATAATTCTATAATGATTATATCTTTGGCATTCATTTCAAGATCATGAATATTCTCTCTCTAAATATTCCCTCCTGTTTACTCTTTAATGACTTGGTGGTTTCCCGTTAATACTACCAAATTGCTCTAAATTTACCTCATTTGGGTCATATCAGTTAACAAAACATATATAGCTAAGACTTACAGAAAAATGTGGTGTGATTAGATCCAACAATTGGCAGTATAACAAATGTTTGTATACACTAAAAACCCAAACGGAAAATGTAATGCAGACATTAACAGAGGTTGCGTGAATAAGTTCTTCGAATAAAAAATAATCAAAAAGTTTAATCTATGATGTCGATGATGATGAAAAGTACTCATTATTGTAACATTTATCCTGCAGTTATACTAACTCGTAATTATACCGCACGATGACGCATCTTAAAGGGAGTTTTGCATTATCAGTTTTCAATAATTGTTGCTTATAAAAAAAGAGTATTCATGGATGTGTAACTGTGCCATAGTGTCGAAACTTTACTCGTATTAATCCTTTTAGTTTTAGACGTAAGTGGTATAAGTTCACACACAAACATCATTACACTTAGAATGCACCCGATGATAAGCAGCATAAACACTGGAGACAAATGTGTTAAACTTTAATCACTATCTTCGTCAGTTGTATCAGCTTTCAAATTTATTTGGTGTTTAACTTGCGACCTCTAGGCTTCAAGAAGACTTCCTTCTAAGCAACGTCTCACATGAACATTAAATATATTCAGCAATGGATTTCCTATTTGGGAAACAGCACGCAATTGCATTATCAGATGTGACTTCTTCAAGAAATATACAACTTTACTCTGGTCTGGAACTCCGGACAAGCTAGCTATGTAATAAGGTAAATCCCCATATACAACCGTAAATTAATCACATTCCAAGTACATTCAATAATATCAAAACAGTTCTTAACTTTGAAAAGTGTCCAATTCACAAAGTCCACTAACTCTCCGCGACCACCAATTTCGTAATATCCAAACTTTAATCCGGCTCTCATAACGTCGTCTACAGTTTATAATCTTGATTCATATCGCGGTTCAACTTGAAACACTGTGTAATTGCAAAACAATACCACACGTATATAATAAACAAAGACCTTGATCCTTCAGACAGAGGCATTTATGGCACTGAAACTCCCAGTAACACTGCCCATACAGCACTAAAACATTGTGACAACAGGTTGAATCCAGTGAAGTCATTTCTGCGAGTTGGATAATTCGACAAAATCCAGAAAAAAACGCTCACAAAGATGAATACAATTCCCTCACTTATCCATGTAGATAATCTAAACAATGCTACTACTTTCCGATTTTATTAATTGTTTTCAGACATGATACTACATATCTCAAAGTGTTACCGAGCATTTCAAGTGAAATATTTGCAAATGTGGTTATTGGATATATGACTGGAACAAATCCTCCAAAAATATGTGTTTCTCCATTCATCAAAAGTAATAAAAAACCAAGTGCCTGTTCTCTTGCCATAATTATTGGTTCATATTTTGTGTTACGAACAGGTTGATTAGTTCCATACGTGTACCACGCAAAACATTATTGCATTCTCCATCTTCACTCGCATAACTCTTTCTTATCACACTTAGTTCAGGTCCAGTTGCTCCTATATTTAAAGAACATCGGGAGTAATTTTTTGGTAACTTATTTGGAAATAAATCAATGGATTCAAAACTGCCTCTCCACTTGCATTGTGCACAGTCCATTTTGCAATTAATATTCTAACATATTCATTGCAGGCGCCATTTAATGTATACGGCTATGTTTGAAAACAAATCAGAAATGTGAGGTTATGCAGGCTATATTCACTGCTACTTGGTCATATTATTTATTGCCAAATACGATCGCAATATTTTAAGAATGCACCCTAGTAGAGAAATAATGAAACACACCAAACTGTATATGATAATCAACATTATATGTTATCCTTTTGTTTGTTTAGTAATCAACTCAGTAAAATCAAGGAATCTGTTCATTATTTGTTATATTCACTGTAATTGTTGGAGAAAAATAATGCTTTGACCTGTTCAGAATATTAAAAAGGATGAGCTTTCTTTATCACAAGCAGGAGGCCGATGAAGAGAAACGGATAAAGAACGAGGTCAAACACAACTGTCATTGGTTGTAAAACAAAAATTCATTGAAACGTCATTGGTCATTGACTACCATTTGGTGCATGAGTTAAATAGTCTATTTAATGTTATGACATGTTTACTTTTGCTATAAAAAACAGTAAATGAGGTTTAGAATAGGCTTTGAGGGATGTGGATACAAGCGTATTCTCAGCCAACGGAATGAGGAGGTACTTGGTGAGAAATCCTATTCTTCGGACGACTTTATCATAGGTAATGCAACGAGTGATTTCCAAATTATCGATAAATTCACGACTCACGAAGTGAGGAGTGAATTTATCTAGAGAATTTGGAAATCAAGAGTGGCATTTGTTAAGACTATTTAACGAATAAAATTAAGTTATTTACTCACAAATCATTATTTAAATATAGTTATTTTAATATATTTATATATTTAATGTAAATGGCGATGTTTGAAAACAAATGAGAAACGATTGGTACGCTTCATTTGCTTCTTTTGTCATCACTGCAACCAGATCATATTATTTATTGCCAAAGGAACGCAATATTCTAAGAATGCACTCTAGTGGAGAAAAAATGAAACACATCAAACTGTATATTAATTCATTTCTGGTCCTATGGTGTAAATATTACAGTTATATTTTTCTGGAATGTTATTAGTCTACCTGGGAAAAAATACATTTAAGAAAGTGCAAACAGTGGTTTATTTTTTGGTGGTTTGATCAATTGCTACAAATGTTTTATATTAACTCCCGCATGCGCTGTGTGTTGACATTCATGTACTATATATATACAATCTGGTAGCCGTATTTCTTAGAGACTCAGTCACTGCAAAATAATGTTATGACCTATTCGGAAAGTTAAAAAGGAGGTGCTTTCTTTATTATGATAAACTTTAATTGGTAAATTCTAGGCGAAACACGACTGTGATTGGTTGTAAATAAAACATCATTGAAATGTGATTGGTCATTGACACCGATTTGAGGCATGAGTTAATAGTCCCTGGAAATTTGCTGGTTTTTATTCTATACTAAGCGTGTTCGACTCACTGCTATAAAGGACACGAAACGGTGATCCGCTAACCGGGATCGAACCCATGACACCTAGTTGTAGTAGGAAACTTTCTCGCCTTGAGCTATCTCTCTCCTGACGCGACAGGCCTAGAAGGTCCTTAGCCGACCAGTCGGCTGCTGGCCTCACATCCACATGTATTAATCACAGAGGTAGATGATCAGCCAGTATTGGAGTGACATGTGGTCAGCATGTCGAGTCCCCCAGCCGTTATAGCTGGTTTTCTCAACCTGGAGCCGCTACTTATTGTAGCAACCCAAATGCCTCACGATGCTGGGTGGGCAACGGTCCTATTCTGGCCGAAATACCATGACAAAATTTCTTCCCCCATGGAGACTCGAACCAGCGCAAGTCCCGTAGTTCTGCGCCAAGGCTTTCTGCCTTAACCACTCGGCTACGGCGCGGGACCTTGTGCTATCTGGTCCCCGTTTTACTCACCAAGTATACATTTCATTTAGGTTCCACAGACTCTATAGAGGGATGTCCTTAATTTTTTGTAATTGAGGACATGCATAAAGACACTTTTAAGTTGAATACTTTTTGACACGCGCACGCACGCACGCACACACACACATAATCTCATCGAAGTTGAGGAACATATCTCTCTTCAACTTCAATGAACT
The DNA here is from genome assembly GCA_030220185.1 of Diploptera punctata. Lineage (NCBI taxonomy): Eukaryota > Metazoa > Arthropoda > Insecta > Blattodea > Blaberidae > Diploptera > Diploptera punctata. The sequence continues at coordinate 906,348 of JASPKZ010000038.1, read as the reverse complement.
CAACGACTTGGGTGTCCTTCCTTCTTATTCCAGGCGGTCAACTCCATGTTATGGACACCAACATATTTTCTTTGAGAGCCGCAAACCGCCTTCTGTAATCCTGCTTAACCAATTAGAATCATGTTTTGTGGAATCAGGCGAAAAATTACAAATTTTCGACTCTCAAGTGAACAACAGTCGGCTTTTTCTGGTAGTTTCTTTTTTTATTTGTATATGAAAAGGCGTAAATTAGTAGCCTATCTTGTATTCTAGACCAATAGGTCCAACACAATTGAGAAAAAAAAATTTAATGCTGTAACTTGTTTTATTCTTTGATAATTACATACTTGATAAGTATATTTTATTTTAGTACATACCTGCTAATAATTGATATCCATCCATCCATGGTAATTCTGTCCGAGGGCATATCTTTCACTGCAATCGTAACATTTTCATGCTATGCTCTGCAGCTTTACTAGGGAATTATAGGTGTGGTAGCTTCGCGTTGCTTTCCACACCGATGAAGGATGATGATGATAAAGATAAGGATGGCCGAATGATTTTCGGGGACCGTTGGGCCCTAAGCTTCCTGACATTTATCTTACAGGTGAGGAAAAACCCCGAGAAAAACCTCACCCAGGAGCGTGTCCCGAGCGGGAATCGAGCCCGGGCCCGCTGCGTGACAAGGCAGCACGCTACCTCGAGACCACAGCGGTGGACATAATTGATATCCATCCATCCATAGTAATTCTGCCCGTGGGCAGGTCTTTCACTGCAATCATAGCACTTTCATGCTATGCTTTGCAGCTTTACTAGGGAATTGTAGGTGTGGTAGCTTCCCGTTGCTTTTCACACCGGTGAAGGATGATGACGATGATGAGATGATAATGATAAGGATGATGATGATGGTCATATGATTTCGGGGACCGTTTGGGCCTTAAAGTTTTCCTGACATTTGTCTTACAGGTGAGGAAAAACCCCGATGAAAATCTCACCCAGAAAAACTGCCCCGACTGGGGATCGAACCCGGGCCCGCTGCGTGACAAGGCAGCACTCTACCTCGAGACCACAGCGGTGGACATAATTGATATAAGTTATGTAAAAAAAAGAGGAGCAAAGAAAAATGCAAAATAAAGACACAATAAATTAAAATAAAATAGGCAAATAAATGTTCTTTCTTTGCATAGGGGTCTAGTTGTGTGGTCATGTTACATACGTAACTCCAGGTTTCAGTACGCCTATACTACTAAGTTTGTGAATGATTTACAACAATTGAACTTTTCTAAATCTTCGACTAACTAAAAACGATACGAATAAAAATAGGGCCAATTACTTTATGGGAGCGAAACTTGGGCAATGACCAAAAAATTACAAAGTAGAATACAAAGCGCAGAAATGAACTTCCTTAGAAGATCAAATGGCTGCACAAGATTGGATCGGATAAAGAATGAAGATAAAAGAACAGCGTTAAATGTAGGTATATATCCATTGAATGAGAAAATCAAAGAATATAGAGAGAAATGCTTTACACATGTAGGTCTATAAATAATGATTGTAACAAGATTACCAAGAGCAGCATTCAACTACAAGCCAAGAGGTTCAAGGAATGTAGGAAGGCCAGTGAAAAGATGGACAGAACAACTGTGAGGCGGAACAGGCAATTTTCCCGTGAAGTGAAGAAGAAGAAGACTTACCTAGGAGAGAACTATCAATGTTCGCATATCGAAACCTACCTTGAAATTTTGACGACAGCATCTCCGTTCTATTTAGAATCAAGAAAAAGAATAATACATAACTGCGACTTTTAATTGTAAGTTACTGAAATACCAAATTTATTAAAAAAATTACATTTAAGTGATACGCTTGGCCTGCCCTTGCTGTAGGTAGGTATGAGTGCGAGAGACTATTTAACTCATGCCCCAAATGGGACTCAATGGCCAATCACGTTTCAATGATTTCTGTTTTACAACCAATCAGAGTCGTGTTTCACGAAATATTTATCAGTGTTATAATTACCATATTAAAGAAGGCTCCTCCTTTTTAATATTCTGAACAGGTCTGACCATTATTTTGCAGTGACTGAGCCTGTGAGAAATACGGCTACCAGATTATATATATATAGTGCATGAATGTCAACACATGCCGCATGCGGGAGTTAATGTAAAAATATTTGTAGCAATTGATTATACCACCAAAAAAAGAAACCACTGTTTGCACTTTCTTAAATGTATTTTTTCCCAGGTAACAATCCAGAAAAAATATAATTGCCATATTTACATCATACGACATCAGAAATGAATTAATGTACAGTTTGATGTGTTTCATTTTTTCTCCACTAGAGAGCATTCTTACAATATTGCGTTCCTTTGGCAATAAATAGTATGATCTGGTTGCAGTGATAAACAAAAGAAGCAGATGAAGCGTACCTATCGCTTCTCATTTGTTTTCAAACATCGCCGTTTACATTAAATATATAAATATTTAAAAATAACTAGGGCCTATAGTTAAATAATGATTTGTGAGTAAACAGCTTAATTTATTCGTTAAATAGTCCTAACAAATGCCACTCTTGATTCCCAAATTCTCTAGATAAATTCACTCCTCACTTCGTGAGTCGTGAATTTATCGATAATTTGGAAATCACTTGTGGCATTACTTATGATAAGACATCGTGTGCTGTTGTCTAATTATTGAGCTGCCATGCTATAAAATACCGTAGGCCTTTTCCGTTCTTGATATCAGAACCTTTCAGTTAACAATTTCAGCCGATTTTTGGTTTGAGAATATTGATAGCTTCCTCGATAGATCTATTCAACTAAAAATCACCATTATATCTATACATAAAGTAGGCCTAGACCTAAGTTTTTTCTATAAGTTCATAAAAATGCTTTCTAATGAATTAATGGATTGCCTCTACTAAAAAGCGTATCTGATTAGCGCCTCTGGATCTTGGGTTCATTTCTCGATTGTCTTAGAATTTTTTCTTTGAGTAATTATAAGGTCCATCTGCCTCGCGAATGCAACTGACTAAATACTTAGAGGAAGTTCGGTTAATATGGACCCATGGGTTTGAGCGGACCTTGTTAATATCTTCTTTAATTGGCGCTGCCTTCGAACAGAAAATATTTCAACTTCTTCCCCTAATCAACTTTGACATGTTCAATGCCTGTTCCTTTTATTCTTTTTGCGCAGAAGGGTTTATTTGTGATATTTATGAAAACGACCATTTTAAAAGTTTTTCAAGCTAAGAATTAATTCTTAATTTCTGCTATTGAATAGGCCTATTATAACTATTGAAAAATCTCCTAAATAGGCTATATTATATTATGTAGATGCTGTTTTAATATGATGACGGGTTTGGTTTGATATTATGTGACATGGTGGCTGTATAAAATACTTAGCCTAAAGATAACAAAGAAATTCGGTTAATGTAGACCCTCCAACGGGCAGTTAAAGTCTACCTGGGTCCACTTTACACGAATACGTATATTTTATCAATGAGGATGCTATGTGTAAAAACAATTTACTTAATCAATTTTATTTAATATGATTGCAGTGAAGGACCTGCCTTCGGGCAGAATTACTATGGATCCTTGTAATTTTACTGAACCCGAAGACCGTCGCTGTCTGCAGATTAATGTCGTGTGAATGTTATAATCAACAATAATTTTTCAAAACATTAAATAACTTAAATACCAACGCTTTTTAACTACGATCAGCCATAAATAGGCCTATTTTCAGATTCATTTGTACCTGTCTATATAAATTAATAGAGTAAATAAATTTAAAAATAGTTTAAAAGTTATAATGAACTCTAGGGTTCACTTTTCCCGAATATAGAGATTAAAGTGGACCTTTCTTGCAATGAAAAAAAAGTTTATAAATTAATAATAATAATAATAATAATAATAATAATAATAATAATAATTTATTCTGGCAGAGTTAAGGCCATTAGGCCTTCTCTTCCACTCAACCTGCACAAATACAAATATGACTAAATATTTGACAATATAGATATTATAAGTAATTACGAGTTAAAAACATAATAAATGTTGCAATATAAATTTCGTATGAAACCAACATTTTATGCGACAATAAAAATAATAATACCACGATAATAATAATAATAAATAATATTAATAATAATAATAATAATAATAATAATAATAATAATTATTATTATTATTATTATTATTATTATTATTATTATTATTATTATTATTATTATTATTATTTCGAAGGTGATAAGCCAGACAAAAAAGTACCTTGGTCGAAAGAGTGACGATCTTTCACCGTAAAAATACAACCGTCAAGAAATGTGGACATGGGTTCAACTGGGGTAAAATTTTCCGGAGGCCAAATATTCCCCCATTCGGTTCTCCGGGCGGGGACTACTTCAGGGAACCCATGCCAAAGGCTCAAACACAGGGACATGTTCCTAGGAACATGGAATGTTAGGACTTTATACAATAGCGGGGCACTAGAGATATTAACACGGGAATTAGATAAATCGCCCTTGGATATAGTCGCTTTATAGGAAGTTAGGTGGCCAGAAGAAGGTAGTCAGGAATCAGGACTACGGGGTGCAGAAAGACCTGCATTTTGAACGGGTGTTTTAGTCAGAAGGAGGATCCTATCCGCTATCCGAGATATTAAGTTTGTTAGTGAGAGGATATCATACATAATTCTAAAGGGTAAACAACATGGTTTTATAATTGTAAATGTACATGCCCCCACAGAAGATAAAGATGACAAGATCAAGGATGAGTTCTATGAAGAAGTAGAATGCTTATTTGATAGCCTTTCACTATATCATATGAAAATTGTCTTAGGAGATTTTAATGCAAAAGTGGGGCGGGAAGATATATTCAAACCAACAATAGGCAAATTCAGTCTTCATGAAGATAGTAACGACAACGGGATTAGATTAGTCACATTTGCCACATCGAAGAATCTCATTGTTAAGAGCACAACATTTCAGCACAAAGATATTCATAAATACACCTGGACGTCCCCAGATGAAGAAACTCGGAACCAGATAGATCATGTATTAGTGGATAAACGCTGGCACAGTAGCATCATCGATGTTAGATCAGTTAGAGGGACAGACTGCAATTCGGATCATCATCTGGTCAGAGTGAAAATCAGACAACGGCTATCGCTTATAAGAGGAACAAACGCTAAAGATGATTCTTTAAACTTTGAATTAAAAAACTTGAAAAATGATGAAATGCGGCAAGAATACCAAATCAAAATTGCTAATAGATTTGAAGTACTGGAATCTTCAGATGGCAATGTGGCAAACGAAGAAGAAACTGATATAAATAAAGAATGGGAGGCTATAAGAGATACTATAAAATTGTCAGCATCAGAAAGAATTGGTTGTTTAAAAAAGAGGCAAAACAAGAAATGGTTTGATGAGGAATGTACCGACCTGGTAAGGAAAAGAAAGCTAGCAAAAATGAAATGGTTACACGAGCCAAGTGAGGTAAATTTAGAGCAATTGGGTAGTATTAGACGGGAAACGACAAGGTTACTGAAGAGTAAAAAGAGGGAATATTTGAGAGAGAAGTTTAATGATCTTGAAATGAACGCAAACAATAGGAACATTAGAGAATTATATCAGGGAATTAGTATAGAGAAGAAAGGGTTTCAGGCTGGAACAAACATAATTCGGAATGAAAATGGGGATATGATTGCAGATTCCAGGAGTATATTAAATAGATGGAATAGTTACTTTAATCAGCTGTTAAATGTACATACAGAACAGGACATAGAGGAGGATAATTTACAGACAGCAGAAATACTAGTCGCAGAACCAACTGCATTAGAGGTTGAAATGGCGATTGAAAAATTGAAGATGTATAAAGCATCAGGTTCAGACGAGATCCAGCAGAACTGATAAAATCAGGGGGAGCAAAATTGATGGGGAAGATACGCTGGTTGCTTAGTATGATTTGGGAAAAAGAAGCTCTTCCAGATGAATGGAAGGAATCAATTTTCGTACCAATTTATAAGAAAGGAGATAAAACTGATTGCAACAACTACAGGGGCATCTCATTTATTTTCAACTTCGTACAAAATTCTTACAAATATATTAGTAAGCAGACTTATTCCCTATATTGATGACATTCTAGGAGATCATCAATGTGCATTTAGAAGAAACAGGTCTACAACAGATCAGATTTTTAGTATAAGACAAATTTTAGAAAATAAATGGGAATATAATGGTACTGTACATCAACTATATGTAGACTTCAAAAAAGCATATTATTCAATTAAGAGGGAGAAGTTATATAGTATCCTGCTGGAGTTCGGAATTCCTAAAAAGTCAGTTAGACATATACGAATGTGTCAAAATGGCACTATTGAGTAATACTAAGAAATTAGGACTGGAGGTAAATATCAATAAAACTAAATATATGGTCGCACGTAGAAATACATTATATAATGGAAATGGACAGCTAATGACAAATGAGGGAAATTTTGAGGAAGTGGCTGAATTCAAATACCTAGGAACAATAAGCACGAATAGGAATGAGATGCACAAAGAAATTAAACATAGGCTCAATTCTGGAAATGCATGCTATTATGCATTGCAGAGACTCTTGACGTCCCAATTCCTTTCAAAAAACGTTAAACTGAAAATATATAGAACTATTATTCTACCAGTTATATTATATGGGTGCGAAACATGGACTCTTACTTTATGGGAAGAAGTATTTGAGAATAAAGTACTTAGGAAAATTTTTGGACCAAAGAGAGACGAACAAACAGGTGAATGGAGAAGACTACATAACAATGAACTACATGGTCTTTATAGGAAGCCAGTTATAATAAGAACAGTTAAGTCTCGTAGACTGCGATGGGCAGGACATGTTGCACGTATGGGGAATGAAAGACTTGCATGGAAGCTTCTTGTAGGAAAGCCAGAGGGAAAACGCCCAGTTGGTAGACCAAGAATGAGGTGGGAGAATAACATTAAGTATGATTTGAGGGAAGTAGATTATACAGGGAATGATTGGAAAGCATTAGCTCAGGATAGGGATGCATGGAGAGCTTATGTCCGAGCGGCCATGAACCTACGGGTTCGAAGTGCTAGTGAGTAAGTATTATTATTATTATTATTATTATTATTATTATTATTTATTTATTTAAATCTTTAGGCTTTTTAGCATTATGTTTTTTTGTGACGAACAGGGAGCTGGCCTGATGTATGAACCCCCAACCTGGAAGACCAGGTAATTTTTGGTCAGGGTTTTCTTTCTCTAGCCTTTGTCAAACCAATGACGAACTGCAAGGCAGCAGTATTTGTACCCTAGATAAGGCCCCTCACAGGGTACTATCAGCCTGGCGTACTGAACCCTGGTTTTTTAACGAGGTTGTTACTCGTTCCCCCTCACCCTTTTATAACCTGGCTTGGGACAGGCTTTGGCGTGTTTAATAATAATAATAATAATAATAATAATAATAATAATAATAATAATAATAATAATAATAATAATAATAATAATAATAATAATAATAATAATAATAATAATAATAATAATAATAATTAATAAAACAATAGTAGTAGTAATAATAATAATAATAATAACAATAGTAGTAGTAATAATAATAATAATAATAATAATAATAATAATAACAATAATAATAATAATAATAGTATAAATATGATAAATTATACGAGAAAGACCAATTAATATTTATGTACCTTACACTAGGTAATGATGAAATCGAGATTAGAGCAAATATGAATTTAGATTTATGAAGATGTCCCCATATTTGAATAAAATAGGCTAACAATGCTATTACATAGTTATAACACTAACGATAATCACTGTAATTAAACAAAATTAAAATCTCTTAATTAACAGAAGAAAAACGACAAATTCGAAATAGGGGTCCACATTACCCGAAGTTCATATATATATATATATATATATATATATATATAGTAAAACCTGTCTTAGCCGGAACCTTTATAAGAAAGAAACATGTAGAGAAAAAAAAATCTCCAGAACGGTACGATTTTATATGTAAAATCGTCCTGTATAAGCAGGAAAACTTCATAACGCGGAAACAGAATAGTTTTTAAAGTACCAATAGTTAATTTTTACCTCAGTTAGACGGAAAATTATTCTTAAGCACGTTCTAATTACAGTATTAATGACCACACGTGAAAATTCTGCATATGACGCTTTCTGCATTACAGTATATCGTTTTATCTTCTTGTATTGCCATTGTATTGCGAGGATACCCTTGCTTATTCGTGACAGCGGGGAATCCCTTGCTTTTCGTTGCCTGCTTACGTTACCGCGAGGGAGTTGGGAAACTCTTGAGTCTTCTGTAGTTGAGCTCCTTCTCGATTTTGTGTAATAAAGTTGTTTAGTATTGCCGTGCAAACTGAGCTGTGTTACATGCACTATTTTGTCTGTATTTCAGTCAATATGTTGTGTCTTTAAAGCGTGCATGTAAAACCCTTAAACTGCGTGAGAAACTTCCAGCTTGTAATTTGGGAACCCTTTATAAGAAGAAAAACTGCCAAGACGGAAATATATTTAAGGAACCGTCATGTTCCTTCATAGACAGGTTTTACTGTAGGCCCTACATGCCCTATCTAAAAGTTTATATAGGTCCATAGGAATAAAAAGGTTTGCTACAAGTAAACTCACCGAGAAACATTTTTTTGGAATCATCACAAACAGACGGATTCTTTTAAAAGGAATATATAGACCTACTCCCAAATATGTCGTATGATCGCCTTATGAGTTTTATGCACTATGTCAAGGTGGGCGTTACGCCATGTAATCAAGTTCTAATTAGACTACTTGTTATTCTGCTTCGTATGCCTTCACTCTGCTCTACCAATAATCCATTTGTTGTTATATCCGCGCGGCCATGAACCTATTGATTTTATAGTGTCAGTGAGTTAGATAACCATGTTTTAATTTATTGGTATTTTAAGGGGGCACATTGTATGTCTATTAATTAAAAACGTTTTTAAAACACGAGTTATTTCAGACTCAGACTATCTTACTCCTGGACTATTAAAAAAAAGTAACTTAGGCCTATGTAAACATTTTAATAAGGATAATATTAAAATTATAAAATTGAAACTTTACCCATGACATATTTCAAAAGGAGGTATTGTTCTTCCATTAGATCCGCAAACATCTGCTTTCCATAATAACCTCATCAATGACATGACACAGACAGATCCAGGAAATTTGTGTTCCTGTCATTCTCTTACCAGCTCAATATCTGTGACAGGATGCATTATCTTTTATCAGATAATTTAATAAACGCTTTATACGCCGGTGCCCGGTTTAGATCCACCCTTCCTCTGTCGCCTCTATACACTAATTATAAAGCTACGTTGTCTAATTCTAATATAGTAGCTTGTGTTAGTAAACAATAGTCTATCTCAACTCCGTTTTCATGGTAAAAAACATACTTTTTTGCCGTTTCGTTTATTTATTTAGCCTAATGGAGTTAAGACCAAGTGGCATTCTCTTCCACTCACCAGGAAAAACACGTTACATTAAAATACACAAATCATAAAAATATTAGATACAAAACTATATTTGATTAAACTGAATAATAATAGAAGTAAGATCTAATAATAGGCTACAATAAACTAGACATCATTATTCAAATTCACGATAAAGTTCCGTTGAGATAAAAAAAATTCTACACAACAATAAACTAGAAATCGGCATCTACCGGAAACCTACAAACATGCTCTTGCCATAAACAAAAATTCTATACACCCTTTTCAACAAAACATAAGTACATTCAACAGCTTAATCAATAGGATGTTAAAACTTCCATTAAGTTGAGACAATTATAGCCTATTCAAGAATTTAACTACATTAACTAGACCTATATGGCAAAAACCAACGGCTATAATGATCAAATTATAAATAAACTCGTAGCCTAAATAAAAAAAAGAAAGAACAATATATCTAACATAATTAAACTTGAAAGATAATCTGATAACAACAAAAAAAACATGGATAACACTTACATATAGGCCTACAGGAAAAGAAACAGCAAAAATTAGCCAATGCATTAAAGAAAGCTTACAAAAACAAACAAATAGCACACAGAACTAACAACACATTCTTCTTCTTTCTTTCATGTGATATTAGTGGTCTGTTACGGTCTCAATCCAACGTTTGAAGGGTCTGCCCAAAGATTTCTTGCCTGGTGGCTGGTAATTCAAGATCTGACGTGGTATTCTTGTTTTGCTCATTCTTCGTACGTGAGATTTCCAGTTGTTTCTGCATTTTTGTACATATTTCATGACTGATTCTGTGTGTAATTCTTTGAGAATCTCAGAATTCCTTTTATGGTCTGTCCTTGAATAGCCCGCAGTACGTCTCATAAATTTCATTTCTGCCACAGTTAGTCTTCGTTCATCTACACTGCGAATTGTCCAGGCCTCACTGCCGTAACATAATATGGGTCTGGCCAGTGTTTTATAAATTCTAGTTCGTGTGTGTTGCTGTACTGTGTTTGGCTTGAAAATATTATTTATAATTACTGTTACTCTGTTAAATTTTATAATTTTTTGACTAAAATCTTTTTCTTCTTCGTATGTAACTTGGTATCCGAGATAGTTAAATGTGTTGGTTTGTTCTAATATTTTATTATTAATAACAATTTTACTGCGAACTGGGTCTTTTCCTAGGAAAGCCATGACTTTAGATTTTTCTGTTGAGATTTCCATGTTGTAGTTTATTGCAATTTGGTGAAAAGAGTGGACTGAACGTTGTAGGTCATCTTCTGAATTCGCTATAAACACAATGTCATCTGCAAATAATAGGGTGTCTAAATTATATAATCTATTAAGTGGTATACTGCTATGTGTTGCTAGTCTCCATTCTTTAATAATTGAGTTCATGTATATTATGAAGAGCATTGGTGAAAGACCACATCCTTGTCTAACTCCTTGATTAATTGGTCTGCTTTCCGAGATTTTATTTTCAATGTTAACTTGGATGTAATTATCCTTATAAATATCATCCATCCATAGTAATTCTGCCCGAAGGCAGGTCCTTCACTGCAATCATAGCACTTTCATGCTATGCTCGCAGCTTTACTACGGAATTGTAGGTGTGGTACCTTCCCGTTGCTTTCCACACGGTGAAGGATGATGATGATGATAATGATGATGACGAGAAATAAATATCATAAATAGCTTTTATCAGTTGGTCTGGGATTTCATCATATTTGAGGATTTCTAATAATTTGTTTCTATTTACTTTGTCAAATTTTTAGGTTAATATACATGTATTATAATAAATTATATTACAAATTTCGAAGATTATGTTATAAACAAGTGGCATCTATTTATTGAATATTTTGTAAGGGTTAATTTGCCGTTGAGAATTTTCGAGAAATATATACGATGACTTATCGATTATTATCGACAATAGATTCAGTTAAACCATTTTTTCATAAGAAATTCTATGTGAGGATGCGATTTTTATCAAATTCCAAACTCTTTGCTATGTAATTTTGGAAATATAGCAGTGCACTTTTATTACAATAAAATATTTATTCTATTTTCGCATCTCTTTTGAAGAAAACGTGTTTTCACGCTGGACTAACATCTGCATGTCAAATCTGATGTCACGACCACAATGGCAGCCACTTCCTTAAAGTAATATAGGATATAGTTCTTTATAAATTGTTATTTTCCAGCTTTGTTTTTGGATGGTCTGCAATTTTTTTTGATGTTTTCATCTTCGACGTAGGCCCTACCTAAGCTTCATTTTAAAACCCAAAATTATCTCAAAATTCGGATGTCCACTTTTTGCGCCGTCCCCTATGGTTAATGCTGATTTTCTACTTCATTCTTGGTCTACCAACTGGGCGTTTTCCCTCCGGTTTTCCTATAAGAAGTTTCCATGACCCTCTTTCATTTCCCGTTCATGCCACATGTCCTGGCCATCGCAGTCTACGAGATTTAACTGTTCTTATTATATTTGGTTTCCTATAAAGCCCATGTAGTCCACTGTTATGCAGTCTTCTCCATTCACCTGTCTTCATCTCTCATTGGTCCAAATTTTTTCCTAAGAATTTTATTCTCAAATACTCGTAATCTCCTTTCCTCCCTTAAAGTAAGAGTCCATGTTTCGCATCCATATAATATAACTGAGAGAATAACAGTTTTATATGTCTATATTGTCAGTTTAGCGTTTTTTGAGAGAAGTTGGGACAAGAGTACCCATAATGCATTATAACATCCATTTCCAGAATTGAGCCTATGTTTAATTTTCTTCTGCACCACATTGCTGTTTGTAATTATTGTTCCTAGGTATTTGAATTCAGCCACTTCTTCAAAATTTGCTTAATTTTTCATTATTAAGTCAGTTTGTATTATATAATGTATTTCTGTGTGTGAACATATATTTAGGCCCATATTTGAGAAAATTTGGATGATAAACAGTCCCTGTAATGCCTCATTTTTAAACAAAAATTAAAAAGAAAAGTTTGTTTCACAATTGATATAATTGGATTTATTTAAATTTAATAGATCTTACTTGATTTAAGCAGGAATCAATAGTTAAAAATCCTTACATATAGGCCTAATTGAATGTAAGACGTGCATGTCAAGTTTTACCTGAACGACTCTTTGTTGATTTTATCTTGTTATCTACAATTTGTAATCTGAATCTTTATATATTCCGTTTTTGTATGCAGTAAAATACATTCTGCTTAGATTTACGGTAGCCATTTTAGTTGTCTGCTGTAAATAACTGTGAGTTTTGGAGTTTATTAAGTTGAAAAAAGAGTAGGCAGAAATGTGAATTCCTGCAATGCTACCAATTGCTAAAAGTAAATAGGCCTAAATAAAACTTAGAAGAAAAAGAGTTGTACAACTCTTGAATTTATTGACTCACATTACATTATTCAACAAGTTGCAAATATATAAATTACACATAAATATTTTTTTGTTAAGCAATGTAAGGAGTTATTTTTAAATTTGGAAGTATAAGCACAGATTGACTTTATGTTGCCAGTTGAATAGTAATTGCAATTTACACTTATCAAATCTGTAGATCTTATTTATTGACTCTCTTCATTATGTTGTACTGTTAAGAGTCCGGTCAGGTATTATTTTATAATTGGGCAGACTGGCCAAATGCTCAGAGCTCAAATTTTAAGGGGCATAAGAGCAAGTATGAATGTTAAAAAAAAGTTAGACGTTTTTATTTTAAACTACCTGTACCCGACATCGGGTTGCTGTGGCTCAAATCTGGTTAAATGGAAAATAATTTAAAAAGAGATAGCACACGGTTTTAATATGTTCAATTTCGCAAATCTTGTAGGTAATGTCCAAAAGACGACGCTGTTTTTCATTTTAAAAAAAGTGCGTTTTTTACCTGTTAACAGGTGCGACATCTATTATAATAGGTATGTGAAAACACGCGCATGGGTATTCTAATGCATTGTTGTGTCAAAATTTCAAAGCAATCGGCGAAGAACTTTCGGAAATTTAATATTTTGAACAAACGAACATTTACATTTTTATTATATAGATTTGTCATTCAAACTGAACAATAATACTTGAAGACAAAAATGTACGCCTGAACTGTGATTTGAATCCAAGGTCTCTGGGTCTATGTACCAGCGACCTAAACGACTGTGCTACTTAGGTATCTCAATTTAAAGTGTTTTTTTTATCTCTCTCTTATACAATCCCGCGCTCTCGAAACGAAGAACATTAGTTCTACGTTTAAAACCTCATAAAATTATATAGCTGTACTTATTTCTCTATTTAAGGGATGAAAAAATATTACGAGCATTCGAGAATAAAGTTCTTGAGAAAAAATTTGGACCAAACAGAGATGAACAGACAGGCGAATGGAGAAGACTACTTAACAGTGAGCTACATGGTTTTTGTAGGAAACCAGATGTAACAATAAGAGTTAAGTTTCGTAGACAGCGATGAACAGGAAATGAAAGAGTGCATGGAAGTTCCATGTAGGTAATCCAGGGGGAAAACGCCCAGTTGGTAGACCAAGAATGATGTGGGAGAATAACATTAACCATGAGTTGACGGAACTAGATTATACGGGGGATGATTGGAAAATATTTTCTCAGGATACGGATGTATGGAGAGCTTATGTTCGCGCGGCCATTAACCTATGGGTTGGATAGTGCCAGCGAGTTAGTTGGTTAATGTACTAATTATTTGTATTAGCAAATGTAGCTATTTTGTATAAATGGAGTACCAATAATTTTTATGTAATAATTAGTACTAGCTAATACCCGGCGTGCGCTGCTACGCCTAAATAAATGAAAATTAATGTCCTTTTATGTTTAGTTGAATAAGTGAAAGGAAAAATAATTATAAATTTATATTTTTTAGATACCCCGTGCTGATTACCCGGCGTTGCCCGGGAATCTACGTATCCCGATGTTCTTGACATAAATGAGCTGAAATACGAAAATTAATGTGTTTTATGTTTAATTAAATAAGTGCAGAGAAAAATGTATATCGTAATTATTTTTAAATACCCCGTGCTGTTTACCCGGCATTGTCCGAGAAACTACTCATCCCGATCTTTTTGGCGTAAAATGAGCTGAAAGATGAAGATTAATGTAGGCCTACTTCTTATGATTAGTTGAATAAGTGAGATGAAAAATAATTATAAATGTATATCGTAATTATTCTTGGCATAAATGAGCTAAAAGACAAAATTCGTTATTGCGAGTTATCCGTAAAAGAATACCCTATGTTTGCACAGGAATCTACATACTTGTCTCGATCTTCTTGGTATCAATGAAAGACAAAAATGGTTATTGTGAGTTATCCGTAAGAGATAAACATATGCTGCCGCGGACTTTTTGTAGAGCTTTTTGAGATATTTAATTCTGTGTACATTAATTTTGTGTATTTGTTGTGGTTTAGGCAGCGTAAGCCATTTAAGCGTCCAAAGAGCTACTTTTTTCACGTTTTCCACTACAAAGGGTGATTTTTAAGGGTGTAGGAGTTGAGTATCACAACTCTCTTAGAGCCTATGTTCATCCCGAGAATCTCCTGAACCTTTTGCAAAAAGCCCCGTCACAATCAGATCACCGGTATGGCCGCGCTTAAAGTACGAACAAACAAACCAACAAACAAACAAACAAACAAACATTCATTTTTACACGCTTTATATTACCGTGACCTGTATCTATCTATCTATCTATCTATCTATCTATCTATCTATCTATCTATCTATCTATCTATCTGTCTGTCTGTCTGTCTGTCTGTCTGTCTGTCTGTCAGTCTGTCTGTCTGTCTGTCTGTCTGTCTGTCTATCTATCTATCTATCTATCTATCTATCTATCTATCTATCTATCTATCTATCTATCTATCTATCTATCTATCTATCTATCTATCTGTCTATCTGTCTATCTGTCTGTCTGTCTGTCTGTCTGTCTGTCTGTCTGTCTGTCTGTCTGTCTGTCTGTCTGTCTGTCTGTCTGTCTGTCTGTCTGTCTGTCTGTCTGTCTGTCTGTCTGTCTGTCTGTCTGTCTGTCTGTCTGTCTGTCTGTCTGTCTGTGTCTGTCTGTGTCTGTCTGTGTCTGTCTGTGTCTGTCTGTGTCTATCTATGTCTATCTATGTCTATCTATGTCTATCTATGTCTATCTATGTCTATCTATGTCTATCTATGTCTATCTATGTCTATCTATGTCTATCTATGTCTATCTATGTCTATCTGCCTGTCTATCTATGTAACGGAATCTTCCAACGCGATTTTCTCCCACTTAAAATAATTGGATCGACTTGAAACTTTGTATACTTGTAAAGGACCCGTGACAATACAATAATTTCATATTTGTTTTCTAAAATCCTGGCCAAAATCATCAGAAAAAAAGTGTATTTGTATTTGTATTTATGTAACGGATTTTCACCCACTTAGAAACATTGGATCGACTTGAAACTTTGTATACTTGTACAGGAACCCTGACAATATAATAATTTCATATTTTGTTTCTAAAATCCTGTCCAGAATCATCAGGAAATCAAAAAAATGAAAAATGGTATAATAGGTTGCGGACTTATCGACTTTTTAGTCAATCGTTGTAAGAGCTCAGTCGGTAGAGCGGTGAACTGTAGTGGTATATAATTTCAGTAATCCATAGGTCGCTGGTTAAAATCCGGCTGGGAGGATTTTTTTTAGAAGAGTATTACTTTTACCACATACTACAATAGTATCGAATTTAAAGATATTTACATTTTTATCTTATTCTGTAAAATATTAAAACTAAAAAATAAAAAATAAATAATAATTTTAAAAAACTAAAACAACGCGCTTTATTAGATAACTGAACAAAAAAATGAAAATAATAATTTTAATTTCCAACACACTTGGGATAAAATTAAAGTGGTCAACAAAAAAATCGTATCCAACACATATAGAATAAAACTAGAGTTATCAACAAAAAGAAAATAATTTTACCATCAAAAGCGTGGGGTGCTTTTTATGATTTTTACATTTTCTTCTTAGAGACTTTACTTTTACCAATATCTGTTTATTTTCAAATATATTAATTGATATAGAGCACCCCACGATTTTGATGGTAACATTATTTTATTTTTGTTGACTATTTAACTCATGCCCCAAATGGGAGTCAATGACCAATCACGTTTCAATGATTTCTGTTTTACAACCAATCAGAGTCGTGTTTCACGAAATATTTATCAGTGTTAGGATTATCATATATTAAACAAAGCTCCTCCTTTTTAATATTCTGAACAGGTCTGACCGTTATTTTGCAGTGACTGAGCCTATAACAAATACGGCTACCAGATTGTATATAATAGTGCTTAGGCCTACATGTCAACATTTGTAGCAATTGATTATACCACCAAAAAAAGAAACCCACTGTTTGCACTTTCTTAAATGTATTTTTTCCCAGGTAATAATCGAGAAAAATATAATTGTCATATTTACATCATACGACATCAAAAATGAATTAATATACAGATTGATGTGTTTAATTTTTTCTCCACTAGAGAGCATTCTTACAATATTGCGTTCCTTTGGCAATAAATAGTATGATCTGGTTGCAGTGATAAACAAAAGAAGCAGTAGAAGCGTACCTATCGTTTCTCATTTGTTTTCAAACATCGCCGTTTACATTAAATATATAAATATTTTAAAATAACTATAGTTAAATAATGATTTGTGAGTAAACAGCTTAATTTTATTCGTTAAATAGTCCTAACAAATGCCACTCTTGATTTCCAAATTCTCTAGATAAATTCACTCCTCACTTCGTGAGTCGTGAATTTATCGATAATTTGGAAATCACTCGTGGCATTACTTATGATAACTAGTTTCATTCTATATGTGTTGGAGATGATTTTTTTGTTGACCACTTTAATTTTATCCCAAGCGTGTTGGAAACTATTTTTTTTTTCATTTTTTAGTTCGGTTTTCTAATAAAGCGTGTTGTTTTAGTTTTTTAAAACTATTATTTATTATATGTAGTACTGTGATTAGAATCTGTTTGATAATTTTATTATGGAAGGTAGATGATAGAGAAATTGAAGAAGCCTGGAGAGTGGGATGTTCTGCATTAATTCCGGAAAAGTCTAAAGAAAGGTACGAGTTAGTGTACAAAACATTCAAGAAATGTTTTATTTTACTTACCGAACGTGTGCTTTTTTGAGTCCATACCAGCTTTGCGATTTATTTTGTTTGAATAGCAACCAGGTTGGATGTGGGAACGTTGACTTATTTCCAGTAACAAAAATATTGCTAAGTATGAGAAATTAGTCACATCGACAAAAAACATCCTTTATAGAACAAAGAAATGTATTTATAAGTTTATTGTAGAGATTATTATGTTATATGGATCAGAGACGTGGGCAGTTAAAAGGTGCCAAGCTAACAAGTTATTAGCAAGAGAGATGGATTATTGGAGAAGATCATCGTCCAGATTAGAAAAAAAGAGAAATGTTGAAATAAGTAAAATGATGAAAGTTGAAAGAAATGTGTTACAGACAATTGAAGAAAGACGACTAAGATGGTACGGACATCTGATAGAATCTCTAAGAAGATATTGGAGATGGGAAAACAAAACAGGGAGAACCTGAAGAAGGTTGGATGGACGGTTTGAGTGAACTGGGTCTTACAGATGAGGATGTTCAGGGCCGATACAAATTGAGAAGGCAAATTTCTTGAGGGTAGCGGAAAACCATCGTACTGTTGATAATTCCGAAATAACAAGAATATATTATTACGCCTGTTATCGTTATTATTATTATTATTATTATTATTATTATTAAGCTATTGCAAAAGAACTAAATATTACATATTTCATTATTTACGATGAAATTTCATTAATTACATTACAAATAAAAAACATAAATAACAAACTAAAAAACTTTAATTATATAACAGGAATACTAAAAATAACTTTGAAAAATAAAGTCAGAAAATATACAGGACAATGGCAGTTCCTATTATTACTTAACATCGACGGTTACAACACAACAATCTGCCAGTTTACAATCAGCTGAGATGAAATTCCTCGGATCCATAACAGGATATCAAAGGACAGACAAAAAACACAACACAGAAATAAGACAACTAAGAGTAGAAGAACTGAACACAACAATAGTGAAATACAGAACATACTGGAAAGAACATTTAGCAAGGAAGACTGAGAACAGAATACGAAAAACAGCATACCAACTATTCAACACGAGGAAGAAGCAGCTTGGGAAGACCAAAGAGAAAATGGAAACAACAGCAATTTGGACCCGGAACAGGCTAGTAAAAAGTCTGAACCATGACGAAGAAGAAGAAAGAAGAAGACAAAAAATATTAAAAATTTGTTCATGCAGTTGCTTGGTGACGGACCTTTATAGCACCTACAAGTGACATTGATTTAGAGGACGATGTACAAGTTAAATAATAACGTGGTATATAATATTGCTTCCGGTCCCCCAGCTTTATTCTTGTAACAGATTTTGTTTTAAGAATAAAGCTGCATTAAGTCCATTGACGTTACAGTAGATTTAACATCAATGAATCGGGTCTCACAGGAAGCCTCCTGCTCATTGTTGCCGGTTTATATTATATACCAGTGAACTTCCCTCTGTTGAGGTTCATCTTATCACAGATACCTGCTCAAGACTCACATACGAAAAAAAAAAAAAAAAAGAAAAAAGTATGTGTTCATTATTTTACTTTTATAGGAACAAACCACTTCTAAGTAGATCGTGATTTCGGGTTCATGGCAAATGAGAGATATGAAACATTTTATTTTTATCTTAGTGTTCATATTACTTTAGGCTATGTTGTAAATATCGTACAATAGATTTCAAAGATATTGTGCTGCCATCTAAAGACAAGAACCTCGAACAATTCTAGGGATATAATTATATATTTTTTCCATTACTTATGCATTATATGCAATGTTTTAAGAAGCGTTGGAGAACGTACAAAATAGTAGGAAATGTTAGCAATAACGAAACTGTAAAAATAAAATGATACAAAACATATTTAAATCAATTAATGGACTATGAAATAACGAAAAATAAAATAATAATAATAATAAATCACCAGAAGAGTCTATAAACCTTAATTCCAGGCCGAGGGCGACAACAGAATAACCCTTTACGAGAAAAAACAAATTAACCACTAGATTGATCGGAAATCGAACCGGGGACCTTACGAATTGTAGTCACAAGTTCTGACCACAAGACTATTAAGCTACCGATTGTTTCTGTTGCAATAATAGTATATTTATAAAATAATCACTTTTTTATATCGTATGTAGGCCTAAATTATATATTATAAATGATGTAAGAAAGTTTTGTTAAAATAATATTATGAAATATTAAAACTACATTTAGGTTAAATCTATCCTCATGGCAGCTATTATATAACCTATTCTTTTGTGAATCTGAAGGCTACTCCATTTTAAAATATTTGTAATCGAGAATGAATGTAATAAAATACTTTTGATAATGTTTTTTTCTAGCAGGTGCATTATTAATATTATTATTAATATTATGTACCCATTAAACAATCGCTAAAGTGTTTTATTTTGCGTCAAATATAAGGAAACGTTCATCAATAACAAAAAATATGGCGGAAACTATAATCAGCAGACCGTAAGAGTTCGCCATTTTCTTATGTTATATTTAAGGGAGAAGACACATGAATCAATTCACATGTAAAGTTCTACATATCTGTTACACTGCACAGCAAATACAGTGTTTGTTAGTAAGAATTTTCAATTGAGATGCGTAAAATCATGTATAAAAGTGATATTTGGATTATTAGTAAGAGAGTAAAAGTATACTAACTATATTCGACCCACAGATGTCACTGAACGCTAATTTCCGCTGGAGTTCGACTGTCAGTTTCGTTATAATTTTCGACAGTAGATGGTAGAAGGACAGCTAAATTTAAACATAATAATTTTTCTTGGATTATTCTAATATATCGTAAATAATTTGTTAATTATCTATTAGTATTGTGTTTAAATGTCTTTATATTTATGGAATAGGTAAACCACTTCAAATTCATAACCTAGAATTTCATATTACAATATTTTCAACGCATGTACCAGCTTTTGATATGACGTACAATTTTTATACACAATAAGTTAATACTTAATTTCGTTTCCTATTCCGCCCCCAACCACGTGCCTTTTAACCGTTGGCCAAGATAGACCATGGGTTTTTTCCCAGGCATCTTGAGTTACGCCTTCGGTTTTAAGGATGTCCTAAAGTTCCTAATTTTTGGCGTGGGTTTGAGGCTTAGTCCTTAACCCCTAAATCAAAACCCGACAGATGGCAGAACGATGTTAACGTTTAAATAGAATAAATTTTGTTTTATTATTCTAATACATCGTAAATAATTAGCTAAACATCTATATCTGACATGACATTTTATTCACTATCATTATTTCACATTCGTACTTTGCCTCAAGTTTCATTATAGTATAACCCTCGAAATGGGACCCTGAAACATCAGACTTCCCCCCGCAGTCAACACTGTTTCATGAGTTTAGAGTTTACATTTATTTTTTGTGTGTTTAAATATATTTATATCTACATAATTAGTAAAGCACTTCAATTTCATAACCCAGAATTTCATATTAAAATATGTTCAATGAATTTACTAGCTGTTGATATGACGTACAATTTTTATACACAATGATGCTTAAATTCCCCTATTGTTTCACTTTGAACTAGGTGCCTTATAACCGTTGGCCAAGATAGACCATTTTTTTTTTCAGGCATCTTGAGTTACGCCTTGGGTTTTAAGGTTGTCCTAATATTCCTAATTTTTGGCGTGGGTTTGAGGCTTAGTCCTTAAAGCCCTAAATCAAAACCCGACAGATGGCAGAACGATGTTAAAGTTTAAATAGAATAAATGTTGTTGTATTATTCTAATACATTGTAAATAATTAGCTAAACATCTATCTCTGACATCACATTTTATTCACTATCATTATTTCACTTTCGCACTTTGCCTCAAGTTTCATTATAGTATAACCCTCGAAAGGGGACCCTGAAACATCAGACTTCCCCCCGCAGTCAACACTGTTTCATGAGTTTAGAGTTTACATTTATTTTTTATGTGTTTAAATATATTTATATCAACATAATTAGTAAAGCACTTCAATTTCATTACCCAGAATTTCATATTAAAATATTTTCAATGGATTTACTAGCTGTTGATATGACGTACAATTTTTATACACAATGATGCTTAAATTCCCCTATTGTTTCACTTTGAACTAGGTGCCTTATAACCGTTGGCCAAGATAGACGATATATTTTTTTTTCAGGCATCTTGAGTTACGCCTTCGGTTTTAAGGTTGTCCTAATGTTCCTAATTTTTGGCGTGGGTTTGAGGCTTAGTCCTTAAACCCCTAAATCAAAACCCGACAGATGGCAGAACGATGTTAAAGTTTAAATAGAATAAATGTTGTTGTATTATTCTAATACATTGTAAATAATTAGCTAAACATCTATCTCTGACATCACATTTTATTCACTATCATTATTTCACTTTCGCACTTTGCCTCAAGTTTCATTATAGTATAACCCTCGAAAGGGGACCCTGAAACATCAGACTTCCCCCCGCAGTCAACACTGTTTCATGAGTTTAGAGTTTACATTTATTTTTTATGTGTTTAAATATATTTATATCTACATAATTAGTAAAGCACTTCAATTTCATAATCCAGAATTTCATATTAAAATATTTTCAATGGATTTACTAGCTGTTGATATGACGTACAATTTTTATACACAATGATACTCTTTTTACTGACCTAAATACTGTTCTTACCCAAAGACTTCAACGTGTTCACAATTCTTGCATACGTTTTATTTGTGGTATACGTAGATTTGATCACGTTACACCATCCCTGGAACAATTGTCATGGCTTCGTCTACAAGATCGTAGAACCATCCATTCCCTATGCCTTCTCTATAACATATTACACACATCATTACCTTATTATTTATCACACCGCTTCACTAAACTATCTGATACACGTAACTTAGATACCCGATTCCTTGAGCACAGTGTCCTATATATCCCTCCTCATCACACTACCTATTTTTCGAAATCTTTTACAGTTTCTCTTGCTAGAACATGGAATTCACTTCCACCCTATGTCAGAGACTGCCAAACTTTACCATCTTTCAGAAACAAATTGAAAATAAAATTACTAACAGAAACAACTCACTAATATTACTTTTTAAG
This sequence comes from Diploptera punctata, assembly GCA_030220185.1. Lineage (NCBI taxonomy): Eukaryota > Metazoa > Arthropoda > Insecta > Blattodea > Blaberidae > Diploptera > Diploptera punctata. The sequence continues at coordinate 883,618 of JASPKZ010000038.1, read as the reverse complement.
AATTAATAATGCGTTTTTGCATTATTTAATAAAAATAGACTTAGGATTTGTTAATATATTTACCTAATGCCTTGTATAAAAACGTAGATTAATTCATTGTAGTTTATTACTTTCTGTGTATTTTTTTCTTTTCTTTTTACGTATAGTAGATTCGAGCTGTTATTCCTTTTTATTATTCATTGTATCATTAATTTAATTTTAATTGTATTTAATTTTATTGTATTATTAGACATTATTTTCATTATTATTCAATATGACAGATAATTAATTGTTCAATGTCTACTATTGTAATTTTTTTTTTGTATTTATATGTAACATATGTTTGTGCAGTTTAATATGACTATTATTGTATTTTTTTTGTATTCATATGTAACATATGTTTGTCCTATTTAATATGACTATTATTGTAATTTTTTTGTATTCATATGTAACATATGTTTGTTCTGGTGAGTGGAAGAGAAGGCCACATGGCCTTAACTCCACCAGGCTAAATAAATATATTCTATTCTATTCTAAAAATCTATTCTATTCTAAATTCCCCGATTGTTTCACTTTGAACTAGGTGCCTTATAACCGTTGGCCAAGATAGACCATATATTTTTTTTCAGGCATCTTGAGTTACGCCTTCGGTTTTAAGGTTGTCCTAATGTTCCTAATTTTTGGCGTGGGTTTGAGGCTTAGTCCTTAAAGCCCTAAATCAAAACCCGACAGATGGCAGAACGATGTTAAAGTTTAAATAGAATAAATGTTGTTGTATTATTCTAATACATTGTAAATAATTAGCTAAACATCTATCTCTGACATCACATTTTATTCAGTATCATTATATCACTTTCGCACTTTGCCTCAAGTTTCATTATAGTATAACCCTCGAAAGGGGACCCTGAAACATCAGACTTCCCCCCGCAGTCAACACTGTTTCATGAGTTTAGAGTTTACATTTATTTTTTATGTGTTTAAATATATTTATATCAACATAATTAGTAAAGCACTTCAATTTCATTACCCAGAATTTCATATTAAAATATTTTCAATGGATTTACTAGCTGTTGATATGATGTACAATTTTTATACACAATGATGCTTAAATTCCCCTATTGTTTCACTTTGAACTAGGTGCCTTATAACCGTTGGCCAAGATAGACGATATATTTTTTTTTTCAGGCATCTTGAGTTACGCCTTCGGTTTTAAGGTTGTCCTAATGTTCCTAATTTTTGGCGTGGGTTTGAGGCTTAGTCCTTAAACCCCTTAATCAAAACCCGACAGATGGCAGAACGATGTTAAAGTTTAAATAGAATAAATGTTGTTGTATTATTCTAATACATTGTAAATAATTAGCTAAACATCTATCTCTGACATCACATTTTATTCACTATCATTATTTCACTTTCGCACTTTGCCTCAAGTTTCATTATAGTATAACCCTCGAAAGAGGACCCTGAAACATCAGACTTCCCCCCGCAGTCAACACTGTTTCATGAGTTTAGAGTTTACATTTATTTTTTGTGTGTTTAAATATATTTATATCTACATAATTAGTAAAGCACTTCAATTTCATAACCCAGAATTTCATATTAAAATATTTTCAATGGATTTACTAGCTGTTGATATGACGTACAATTTTTATACACAATGATGCTTAAATTCCCCTATTGTTTCACTTTGAACTAGGTGCCTTATAACCGTTGGCCAAGATAGACCATATATTTTTTTTTGAGGCATCTTGAGTTACGCCTTCGGTTTTAAGGTTGTCCTAATGTTCCTAATTTTTGGCGTGGGTTTGAGGCTTAGTCCTTAAACCCCTAAATCAAAACCCGACAGATGGCAGAACGATGTTAAAGTTTAAATAGAATAAATGTTGTTGTATTATTCTAATACATCGTAAATAATTAGCTAAACATCTATCTCTGACATCACATTTTATTCACTATCATTATTTCACTTTCGCACTTTGCCTCAAGTTTCATTATAGTATAACCCTCGAAAGGTAACCCTGAAACATCAGACTTCCCCCCGCAGTCAACACTGTTTCATGAGTTTAGAGTTTACATTTATTTTTTACGTGTTTAAATATATTTATATCAACGTAATTAGTAAAGCACTTCAATTTCATTACCCAGAATTTCATATTAAAATATTTTCAATGGATTTACTAGCTGTTGATATGACGTACAATTTTTATACACAATGATGCTTAAATTCCCCTATTGTTTCACTTTGAACTAGGTGCCTTATAACCGTTGGCCAAGATAGACCATATATTTTTTTTCAGGCATCTTGAGTTACGCCTTTGGTTTTAAGGTTGTCCTAATGTTCCTAATTTTTGGCGTGGGTTTGAGGCTTAGTCCTTAAAGCCCTAAATCAAAACCCGACAGATGGCAGAACGATGTTAAAGTTTAAATAGAATAAATGTTGTTGTATTATTCTAATACATTGTAAATAATTAGCTAAACATCTATCTCTGACATCACATTTTATTCACTATCATTATTTCACTTTCGCACTTTGCCTCAAGTTTCATTAGGCCTATAGTATAACTCTCGAAAGGGGACCCAGAAACATCAGACTTCCCCCCGCAGTCAACACTGTTTCATGAGTTTAGAGTTTACATTTATTTTTTGTGTGTTTAAATATATTTATATCTACATAATTAGTAAAGCACTTCAATTTCATAACCCAGAATTTCATATTAAAATATTTTCAATGGATTTACTAGCTGTTGATATGACGTACAATTTTTATACACAATGATGCTTAAATTCCCCGATTGTTTCACATTGAACTAGGTGCCTTATAACCGTTGGCCAAGATAGACCATATTTTTTTTTTCAGGCATCTTGAGTTACGCCTTCGGTTTTAAGGTTGTCCTAATGTTCCTAATTTTTGGCGTGGGTTTGAGGCTTAGTCCTTAAAGCCCTAAATCAAAACCCGACAGATGGCAGAACGATGTTAAAGTTTAAATAGAATAAATGTTGTTGTATTATTCTAATAAATTGTAAATAATTAGCTAAACATCTATCTCTGACATCACATTTTATTCACTATCATTATTTCACTTTCGCACTTTGCCTCAAGTTTCATTATAGTATTATAACCCTCGAAAGGTAACCCTGAAACATCGGACTTCCCCCCGCAGTCAACACTGTTTCATGAGTTTAGAGTTTACATTTATTTTTTGTGTGTTTAAATATATTTATATCAACGTAATTAGTAAAGCACTTCAATTTCATTACCCAGAATTTCATATTAAAATATGTTCAATGAATTTACTAGCTGTTGATATGACGTACAATTTTTTATACACAATGATGCTTAAATTCCCCTATTGTTTCACTTTGAACTAGGTGCCTTATAACCGTTGGCCAAGATAGACCATATATTTTTTTTTCAGGCATCTTGAGTTACGCCTTCGGTTTTAAGGTTGTCCTAATGTTCCTAATTTTTGGCGTGGGTTTGAGGCTTAGTCCTTAAAGCCCTAAATCAAAACCCGACAGATGGCAGAACGATGTTAAAGTTTAAATAGAATAAATGTTGTTGTATTATTCTAATACATTGTAAATAATTAGCTAAACATCTATCTCTGACATCACATTTTATTCACTATCATTATTTCACTTTCGCACTTTGCCTCAAGTTTCATTAGGCCTATAGTATAACCCTCGAAAGGTAACCCTGAAACATCAGACTTCCCCCCGCAGTCAACACTGTTTCATGAGTTTAGAGTTTACATTTATTTTTTGTGTGTTTAAATATATTTATATCTACATAATTAGTAAAGCACTTCAATTTCATTACCCAGAATTTCATATTAAAATATTTTCAATGAATTTACTAGCTGTTGATATGATGTACAATTTTTATACACAATGATGCTTAAATTCCCCTATTGTTTCACTTTGAACTAGGTGCCTTATAACCGTTGGCCAAGATAGACCATATATTTTTTTTCACGCATCTTGAGTTACGCCTTCGGTTTTAAGGTTGTCCTAATGTTCCTAATTTTTGGCGTGGGTTTGAGGCTTAGTCCTTAAACCCCTAAATCAAAACCCGACAGATGGCAGAACGATGTTAAAGTTTAAATAGAATAAATGTTGTTGTATTATTCTAATACATTGTAAATAATTAGCTAAACATCTATCTCTGACATCACATTTTATTCACTATCATTATTTCACTTTCGCACTTTGCCTCAAGTTTCATTAGGCCTATAGTATAACCCTGGAAAGGGGACCCTGAAACATCAGACTTCCCCCCGCAGTCAACACTGTTTCATGAGTTTAGAGTTTACATTTATTTTTTATGTGTTTAAATATATTTATATCTACATAATTAGTAAAGCACTTCAATTTGATAACCTAGCATTTCATACTGGAATATTTTCAACGAATGTACCAACTATTGACTTGTACAATTTTTATACTTGATAATACTTATTATATATGATCGTAATCTCCCCTGTATCATAGGACATCAGTCATTCTTTATACATAATTTTACGTGGATTTTAGGGAGTTTCTTAAAATACATAAATTTAGACTCGGCTGCTCAACAGAAGCGCCTATGAGACTAATACGTTAATATATTAATTTGTATATGGTTTTCTGTTTATGCCATTTCCGTTTACTACGCTAATGAAAGCTAAAAACTAAACTTAATGTACAGCATAGATTAATCATGATACACAATTTCCCACTATTTTGAACGTTTTCTAACGCTTCTCAAAATATAATTCATAAGAAATGGAAAAAAAAAAAAAAAAAAAACACACACACACATGAAGTATATTAGATCCTAAGAATTCTTCAAAGCCGTTAGATGACAGCACATTATCTGTGAAATCTGTTATACGATATATTTGACATAGCCAAAAGTAAAATGTAAATAAATTAAATAGGCCCTATATTTATTTTTTCCATATCTCCCCAATTTGGGGATCCATTTATTCTTGTCCATACTCATTTCTTACACGATTAATCTCTAGTTGATGATGTTTCCTTTCTGTTACAAACTGCGCGTAATATGCTCTGACGTCATAATGATTACGAATGTATGACTTAAAGGAATGTATTTAAATGCAGCTCCTATACAGAGTTTATTTGTAAGGAAATTGCACATGATCTATATAAGACTTATATTTTGTATAACCAAACAACTGATGAAAGCCTAGGCCTATATAAGCAATTTGTATTAGTAAGACTGTAAAACAACAAATGTACTGTAAAAGCTACTTATTCGCGGCTCCCTTACTCACGTAGAATGCAATTTGTGGCAAGAGAAAAACCTGCCTAAGCTCCGTTTCGTCCGCCACGAAACCCACAAGAGGTGATCGAGACTCGATTTCGAGACCACAGCGCTGACAGGCGAGTGTCAAACTGCTTGCGCCACGGAATCGCAAAAATTATTAACTAACATTAAATTAATATATTTAATATTTTGTACTTAAATGTAATAAAATGTATTTTGATGATAGTTCACGATTTGTGTCCAATTTGTTGAAATATTTCTTCCGAACTCTTTACTGCAGCTACTTGATTAAAAACACGAAGATAGTTTCCATGGTTACCGCTGTATTATTATAGGTTAATGTGTTTATTGCAATGAGAATTACAATGCCACCGGGATATGTAATGACTTTTCTGGTTATGATACACATATTTATGTTTATTAAGTTAGCCATTTTAATTCACCATGTTGTATGGAAACTGTAACAGCAACTTCAACTGCAGCGTTTTTTACCGAATTCCGAAGGAATGAACCTATTGAGGTAGTTCTCATGAAAATATATTAGGAATATTTTTACACATTTTCACCAACCCTGTTTAGCAGACGCATAAATTAATAATAATAATAATAATAATAATAATAATAATAATAATAATAATAATAATAATAATAATAATAATAATAATAATAATAAATATTTATTGAGGATTTTCTCTACATTACAGTAGTAACCCTTCAGCTCAAATGTATTTTGCTCCGCCACAGATTTCTATTCTCAGCATCTTCTTCTCCGAGGTCTCTGCTGATCATGTTTCTTCTCACTTCATCCATCCACTGATTCCTGGGTTTCCCCCTCCTCCTCCTGCCTTCAGCATTCCAATCCAGCATCATTCTTAGGATTATATTATTTTCCATCCCCTTCACATGGCCATACATTTCAATCTTCGTTCTTCTACTACTTCTATAATATTATATTTAAATTTTATTATTTCTCTAATATTCTGGTTCCAAATTTTCTCCTATCTTGATTTTCTTGATGGCCTTCTTCAAAAATCATCTCTGTCGTCAATTATGTTTTTGCTTGTTTCACAGGTACAATTGTTATTGTTTTAAATATTAAACTCTCAGTTGGAATTTAATTTACATTTCAGAACTGAAATTACAAGAAACATATAGGCTATATTCAACTAGCTATTCAACATGAGGAAGAAGCAGTTTGGGAAGACCAAAGAAAATATAGAATCAGCAGCATTTTAGAGCCGGAATAGGCTAGAAAAAAGTCTAAGCCGTGAGGAAGAAGAAGAAACGTTTACTTTCGAATATCTAACACTGATAAAAATCCGTGTAAAACTGCGAGTCACGTTGACATCAACATAATCATCGTCTTCAATTATTGGTCCTGTTGGCTGTTCCGACTCAAAATTGTTCACACCATTTCTTTACTGCACTTTACTAGTCACTACAATTTATTCTATACTAGCTAAAACCCGGCGTGCGCTGCTACTCTTAAATAAATGTTAATGTGTTTTTACCCAAATGAGGGAAATTTTGAGGAAGTGGCTGAATTCAAATACCTAGGAACAATAATCACAAATAGGAATGAGATGCATAAAGAAATTAAACATAGGCTCAATTCTGGAAATGCATGCTATTGTGCATTGCAGAGACTCTTGATTTACCCAACTCCTTTCAAAAAACGTTAAACTGAAAAAATATAAAACTATTATTCTACCAGTTATATTATATGGGTGCGAAACATGGACTCTTACTTTAAGGGAGGAAAGGAGATTACAAGTATTTGAGAATAAAGTACTTAGGAACATTTTTGGACCAAAGAGAGATGAACAGACAGTGGAGAAGACTACATAACAATGGACTACATGGTCTTTATAGGAAGCCAGATATAATAACAGTTAAGTCTCGTAGACTGCGATGGACAGGACATATTGCACGTATGGGGAATGAAAGCCTTACATGGAAGCTTCTTGTGGGAAAGCTAGAGGGAAAACGCCCAGTTGGTAGACCAATAATGAGGTGGGAGAATAACATTAAGTATGATTTGAGGGAAGTAGATTATACAGGGAATGATTGGAAATCATTAGCTCAGGATAGGGATGTATGGTGAGCTTATGTCCGTGCGGCCGTGAACCTACGGGTTCGATAGTGCCAGTGAGTAAGTTAGTAAGTGTTTTTACCACCAGCCTTGAGCTGCTATGCTTGCCCGGGAATCAGCTTATCCTGATGTAAAAATGGTTATTGTGAGTTATCCGTAAAATGTAAACACATGTTGTCGCGGACTTTTTTGTAGAGTTTTTGAGATATTCAATTCCGTATACAACAATTTGGTGTATTTGTTATGGTTTAGGCAGCGTAAGCCATTTAAGCGTCGAAATAGGGACTTTGTTATATATTCGATTATCCAAGAGTTTGCCTTTATGACTAGGAAAAAAAAAATTCCAGTTATTTTGTTAGTTTCAAGATTCTAAATTCTTAATCTGTATTGTAACTCAGTGGTAACTAACTCACTGGCACTATCGAACCCGTAGGTTCATGACCGCTCTCCATACATCCCAATCCTGAGCTAATGTTTCCAATTATGCCCTGTATATTCTACTTCCCTCAAATCGTAATATATGGAATTCTCCCACCTCATTCTTGGTCTTCAGACTGGGCGGTTTCCTTCTGGTTTTCATGCCCGTCTTTAATTCCCCATTCGTGCCGCATGTCCTGTCTATTGCAGACTACGAGAGTTAACTGTTCTTATTACATCTGGTTTCTATAAAGATGACATAGTTCACTGTTATGAAGTCTTCTCTATTCACCTATCTGTTCATCTTTCTTTGGTCTAAAAATTTTCGTAAGAACTTTATTCTCAAATAGGCCTACTCATAATCTCCTTTCCTCCCTTAAAGTAAGAGTCCATGTTTCGCATCCATATAATATAACTCTGTTAGAATAATAGTTTTATATATTTTCAGTTTAACATTTTTGAAAGGAGTTGGGAGGACAAGAGTCTCTGTAATGGTATAGGCCTAATAGCACGCATTTCCAGAATTGAGCCTATGTTTAATTTCCTTGTGCATATCATTCCTGTTTGTGATTATTGTTCCTAGGTATTTGAAGTCAGCCACTTCCTGAAAATTTCTCTCATTTACCATTAGCTGCCCATTTGCATTATATAATGTATTTCTACATGTGACCAAATATTTTATTTTATTGATATTTACTTCCGGTCCCAATTTCTTAGTTTTACTTGTAATGAAAACCATTATAACAGTATGTGGTATTGTTTACAGGGACACTTGTATCGGCTGTCACTTAAGGGGTTGGCACTACTGGAGAAGGCTCCCTGGCTAGCTCCTGCTGACAAAGTGGAACTGTGTCAGAACAGAAGAGAACTGTCACAACTTTATCAAAGTTCTACTCACCAATGGCAAGAAAATCTTCACATGTGGAACAAATGCTTTTCAACCTCAATGGACGTGGAGAGAGGTAACATTTATTTTGTTTATTTAATCCAATCCACAGACATTTTGTACAACAGTTATCAATTGTCTTTTTGCTTCCCAATATATCTGTCCATTTGTCCCATTCCAAAATTTCTCGAGTGCCCTACATTTTCTCAAGTGTTTAAAGTTCATAGCAGTATTGTTGTTACACAGCATGCAGTTTGGTGATTTAAACACATGTGTAGAGACAATCAACAGCTGGAATATTTCTCTTCTAGATGCTACATATGTATTTTGTAGAACTGAGGCCCATTTTTTCCCTTCGTTTCTCCTCTGCAGATACTCAAATCATCTTCTTCAACTTCCAGATTAGGCTGTGAACCTGTGCCCACTCAAAGCATATCCCTCCATTTTGTCATGGGGGTGTTCAACAGAACGTTTATACTTACGTACTCACTGGCACTATCGAACCTGTAGATTCATGACCGCGCGGACATAAGCTCTCCATGCATCCCTATCCTGAGCTAATGCTTTCCAATCATTCCCTGTATAATCTACTTCCCTCAAATCATACTTAATGTTATTCTCCCACCTCATTCTTGGTCTACCAACTGGGCGTTTTCCCTCTGGCTTTCCTACAAGAAGCTTCCATGCAAGTCTTTCATTACCCATATGTGCAACATGTCTTGCCCATCGCAGTCTATGAGACTTAACTGTTCTTATTATATCCGGATTCCCATAAAGATCATGTAGTTTATTATTATGTAGTCTTCTCCATTCACCTGTCTGTTCATCTCTCTTTGGTCCAAACATTTTCCTAAGTACTTTATTCTCAAATACCTGTAATCTCCTTTCCTCCCTTAAAGTAAGAGTCCATGTTTCGCACCCATATAGTATAACTGGTAGAATAATAGTTTCATATATTTTCAGTTTAACGTTTTTTGAATGGAGTTGGGACATCAAGAATCTCTGCAATATATAATAGCACGCATTTCCAGAATTAAGCCTATGTTTAATTTCTTTGTTCATCTCATTCGTGTTTGTAATTATTGTTCCTAGGTATTTGAATTCAGCCACTTCCTCAAAATTTCCCTCATTTGTCATTAGCTGTCCATTTCCATTATATAATGTATTTCTACGTGTGACCATATATTTAGTTTTATTGATATTTACTTCCAGTCCTAATTTCTTAGTGTTACAAGGAACGTTTACATCTTGGAATATATTGTAAAGCTTATCTTGATAGACAAGATGTCTCCATTCTATTCTGTTGAAACCATTTTAATTTGTTGTCTGTCAATTTATTTGTTAATTCATATATTTGTAATTGTTCTCTAATAGGCCTATCGGTATTGCGGATATGATCTCTTAAAGTAGCCCTATTATCCTTCTTAAGAAACACTTTTTGCCGTTTCTATCTTCTTTTTTCCAAATCTGTTTAATGTCCAGTTTTCACTTCCGTATGTTAGGAGCAAGACCCTATAAAATCTCAACATTGTCTCTCTCCTGGTTTTATTAGACAAGGTTCTTTGAATTGTGCCACACATATGCTGCAATTTTGATAATTTATTATCTAGATCTTTCTCTTTTTCATGAGATAAGCATCCTAAATAATTGAAACATCTTACTTGTTGTGTTGTTTTCTTTTATCAGATGGGATATTTTCCCTCATCTTTTAGCCTTAAATTTGGATTAAATGAGTAATATTATTGTATTAAAAAATATCAGTTGGAAATACATGGCTACCCTGCAAAATTAATTTATGTGATAAAAGTTTGTATGTAAAATCTCAAATTATAATGAATGTAGGCACATCAAAGACCGAAGCTATTTTAATAAATAGAGGCGCAAGACAATGGTGTAGTTTTTATCACCTACCCTTTTTAGTTTAAATATTAAGGACATCATCCAAAATTGGGAAACTAATGTTAATGTAGGTATAAGAATGGGCCATTTTAAAATATTAAAGATTTTAATGTATGCTGACGATGTGGTTATTATTCAAGAAAATGAAAATAATTTGCAGTACTCTTTACATCAATTAAATCAGTTATGCCAAGAATATAATTTTAAAATATCAAAAGAAAAAACAAAAATTGTGGCATTTTGGGGAAACGAACATATAAGATCAAAAATCGTAATAGACAACAAACCTCTGGAACAAGTAACAAGTTTTAATTATTTGGGTTGTAATTTTACTATAAACACAAAAACTGATACAGACATAAATATGAAATTGTCGAAATTTCAAATGATATGTGGAACTATACATAAAACATTAAAGAATAAACAAGGAGAGATACTAGATTGAAGTTTTATAAAACATAATTTGTTAACATGTCTGAAGAAGGTACAGTGTACCGAAACAGCTGTCACTGAATTATATCTTAATAAATATGAAAATCGAATAAAACTAAGCTTTATTTGTATTCAATTAATGAAACATTGTCAGTCCCTGCATTACTTTATGGGAGCGAAACTTGGGTAATGACCAAAAAATTAGAAAGTAGAATACAAAGCTCAGAAATGAACTTCCTTAGAAGAACAAAAGGCTGCACAAGATTGAATTGGATAAAGAATGAAGTTATAAGAACAGAGTTAAATATATATCCATTGAATGAGAAAATCAAAGAATAAAGAGAGAAATGGTTTACACATGTGGAAAGAATGAATGTAACAAGATTACCAAGAGCAGCATTCAACTACAAGCCAAGAGGTTCAAGGAATGTAGGAAGGCAATAGAAAGATGGACAGAACAACTTTGAGGCGGAACTACTCACAATTTTGAGCCGTCTTGGGGGACAGATTATTTGAACTTACAGTCCAGTGTTGTCAACTCAACATGAACACTGTAGCTCAAAGAAATATAACTAAGCAAATAATAGAAGTCAATTACTACTAGCTGTTTTATTGGCTCAATTTCAAACTGACAATAATTGTATTTGCAATTACACATTTTTTTCCGGAATCAAAGTAGGCCTATTACATTCGTAGTTCGACTTTTTGATGTAGGCTATTGCATTCTTTTCACTATGTTATATCTGTCTCGAAGGAGCAATACTAAGGAGGTTTTTAAGATTTCGAAAATCATCTATCCTATGACCGCTACACCCCGTCGTTTGAACCCCGCGAATTCTTAGATTCATGGGCGAGTTCGATACGGTATCACTGTCATCTCTGAAACTGACATTCCTTCTTTGTAAAATTTCTTTCCCATCCATAGTAATTCTTTCCGAGGGCAATTCTTTTACTGTCATCATAGCGTTTTTCATGCGATGCTTTACATATTTTACTCAGGAATTAGGCCTAGGCCTATGGGTGTGATAGATCCCGTTTGCCTTCACACCGGGAAGGATGATGATGATGCCGGGTGATTTTCGGGGTCCGTTGGGCCCTAAGCATCCTGACATTTTTTTTACAGGTGAGGAAAAACCCCGAGAAAAAAGCCTCTCTCAGGAGCCTGTCCCGATCGAGAATCGAACCCGAGCCCACTGTGTGACAAGGCAGCACGGTACCTCTAGACCACAGCGGTGGATAGAGTTTCGTTATTTGATATTAATCGATCTTAGGGGTACACTTCTTTACTTAACATTTTCATAGTCTATTTAGCCTATGTATCTGTAGGCCTACACCTAAAATCCAGTCGAGTTCAAGACCTTCAGCACCATTTGTGCTATAGAGTTATTATTTAAAAAATTAATTTATAGGCCTACCTCACAAATGTGGACAATATAGAGATGAGGCATGTCTCAAGTTTGTTCAAAACCTTTTGGTGCCTGAAATATGCATTTCTGACCATTGATTCATTACTAAAAAGATGCTCGTCTGCAATCGTCTACATATGTATGTCGACCATAAAGGTACTAAATGCAAATAGGTTAGCGATTTCAAAATGTTTGTATTGTTCATAAAGACAAAATTAGAAAGTCTATTTTTATAATTACGTAAATATTTTAACTTAAAATTAATAAACAAGTTTTTAAATTGTTCTTATTTGTTTATTATTTACCTATTGTTTCAACATTTATTTAATTTCTTTTGTCCAGTGCCACCAAGTTGTCTTTTATACATTTCTGGCTTTCTCTCTTGGCATTGGAGGAATTGTAACCCATTTCTTAGGTTGGGGCACCTGGAAGGAGGGATTACGTTACCCCGATGATATGATGGGTGATAAATGATAAGTTGATGGAGGGTTAGGAGAGTTCTTAATGTAAACTTAACCTAAATTCCAGACCATGGGCAACCACAGGAATAATTCCCTTTAAGGAAAAATTCCTATGATCTGACTTGTACTCGAACCCGGGACCTCAGAAGCCCTGACCAGCTAAAACTACAATTGTCTACGTAACAGCAATTGTAAAATAGGTTGTTTTGATTGTACGAAATGCATTATGTTATTATGGTGAATATAAAATCGTCCAGTACAAAATTACATCAAATTGTATCCCAACATTGGTTTTGAAATACAAACCTACAGACAAAAACGCTTGGCATGAGCAAGAATAGCTACAAAAAGGACAACGTAATAGGCCATATAAAACTAAAACCAATAGGCCTATCTGGTCCACAATGAAGATTAAATAAAAATCTCACGTTTTTACTATTTAGGCAGGCTTACAAAATAAAATAACGCTATTGCTATTAAGATGAATTGTAAACTAGACTTTAATGTAAAATAATCCCCTGAAAACTTCCCCTACTTCTGACGTAAGAAAAAAAAAGCATGACGAAGTCTTGAGCTGGACCCTAGTGTAAAATGATTAGTAACTTAGTTAAAAGGGAGGGGAAGCGATTTCACAGATTATTGGACAATTCAGCTAGCAGAAAATGTGAAGTATTTTATAACCCTCGAGGTTCAATGACACATGGCAGATGTATTATAGACAAATAAGTAAAAGGAACTAGTCTATTTTAAAGGATCTACAATTTAAAACACTTTAGTAGTTTTTTTTTTTGCTTAATTCTTCTATTGAAATAGATCCGATGTGACCTGTCAGACTTGTACAGAGGGATCAAATACAACGTAGGGAAGAGAGCAGGGGTGTATAAAGTAATATTATTATTTATTTTAATCGACGCAGATAAGTAGGCCTACTTTTTTACTACAGTCGATAATGATTTGATATAGCCAACAAACATGTTTGATGTCAATTTATGTCATACATTATCATATATTGTTAAAAAAGTTATTTATAATCTTGTCATCCGCACCTATTTAAAAATTATTCAGCTTTAAGCCTAATTCGGTGTATTTTCGATATGATGAAATGAAGATGTAAAACGCCAATAATTTCACTACAAAATTATATAGGCCTATATAATGTAGATTTTTTAACATAACGAATTGATTGTCCCAGAAAATTAATATGCATGTTTCCAGAATTTATCGCAGAACTAAATATTGAATAAATTTAAAAATCACTAAGTTATATTTATTAGGGGCCTAAGACAATAAGTTTAAGGTCTGTTTAGAGAAAGAAAAGTAAGTTAAACCATCATAACAATCGCCATTGGCTACTTACATAGCCCTACACATGCATGCGAGTATGTGTACATTCCTAAAGTTAATTTAAAATAGACACTCAAGTATAAACACAATAATAAGAATAAGAAACAAATAAATTCGTTACATGATTGTAAAATAACTTACAAACGTAATTTCTCTCTCTCTCTCTCTCTCTCTCTCTCTCCCTCTCTCTCTCTCTCTCTCCCTCTCTCTCTCTCTCTCTCTCTCTCCCTCTCTCTCTCTCTCTTTTCGTTTACACAGTTTTTCCTTTTAGTTTTATCTTTTTGTTAACTTTATTTTACTTTAACTTATAGACACAATGACAGGACACACTCCCAGACCTAAGGTGAGATTTAAAATCCCCTATCCCGCCGGGAATCGAACCCGGGTCGCCGGAATGGAAGGTAGAGACTCTACCGACCACGCCACGGCGGTGGATATCAAAAAAATGAAACTACCTTCAAAATTCAAGCCAAGGATAATTAATTGATTTATTAAAAATCATAATATAAGAGTTCTTTGTGACAATCAATTTAAAAATGAAATATCTAAACAAGTTTCAAAATATTATAACAACAGCCCATAGTATCATCTTTTTGGATTAGGCCAGTCCGACACTATTTGGAAGTGTAGGTCTCTCTGTGGGATAAACAATGCACTAAATAGGCCTAATTGTAATGGAATAATGTTGCAGGATAACCTAATATTATCCCAGATATCATATGACCAAATACTTTACAGATATTTTTAATAGCCTGCTGTAATATCTTCAGTCGAATATTGTAATTTGAGTTCTTCCGATTTTTATCAATAGCCTTTGATTATAGGTAAACCTATTATTTCAGATTGCATGATAGGCTATTATATAGCATTTAGAAGCATATAGGCCCCTAAATAGGCCTATCACTTTGAACACATATGCGCGATTTATTTCATATCTGTTTGGGCCTACCTTAAATACATAATTTTGATATTCAGAGATCATGTCAAACAATTTCTCGTTCCATCATGTATTAATCGAAATGATTAAATATAATTATGTCAAACAAATAATTAGATAGAACAAGTGAACTGTAAAATGTAACATTTTCTGCTTTTGTCAAAGTAATATTCAGTTTTTTTCAAATGTTTTTTTAAGTAAATTTTTTACCCCTGTTTTCATTCTTGAAGCCTTAATTCTATTATATATATATATATATATATATATATATATATATATATATATAGTCCACCGCTGTGGTCTCGAGGTAGCGTGCCGCCTTGTCACGCAGCGGGCCCGGGTTCGATCCCCGGTCGGGGCAGTTTTTCTGGGTGAGGTTTTTATCGGGGTTTTTCCTCACCAGTAAGACAAATGTCAGGAAAACTTTAAGGCCCAAACTGTCCCCGCCGAAATCATATGGCCATCATCCTTATCATCCTTACCATTATCATCATCATCATCCTTCACCAGTGCGGAAAGCAACGGGAAGCTACCACACCTACACAATTCCCTAGTAAAGCTGCAAGCATAGCATGCAAATGCTATGATTGCAGTGAAGGACCTGCCTTCGGGTAGAATTACTATGGATGGATATATATGTCATAATTAAATCTTTAACATTGAGCAATGCAAGCTTAATATGGTATGATAAGAAAAATAAATGCCTAGACGGGATTCGAACCCGGATCTCTGAGTCTGTACCTCAGCGTGATATCCATTACACTACCAGGCGAATCCAATTCAAACACTTATTTTTCTTATATATGTATTATACTCTCCATTATTACTAGATGTCGCGAGAACACTGTCTTCACTGCCATCTAGTAGCTGACTATATCAAGTAAGCAAATTAAAGAGAATATTTATTTTTACTTTATAGCAGTGACGCTTTATCGATGTTATAATTAAATCTTTAACATTGAGCAATGCAAGCTTAATATATATATATATATATATATATATATATATCTCCTATATTTTTATGACTTTAGTTGAAATAGATACTCTAATAGATAAGAAGTGGAGTTTACATGTGAAGATTCTAGCTCATTATGTGAAAGAACGCAAAATTATATGCCTGCGTTTACTTGGTTTGAAAAAAGCCTTCATTTTGAGATAACATTTCCGATGTAAAATAAACCTAAACTTCCTAATGTTCCTTAAAATGTTTAAAGAATTCTATGACATAATAGGTTTATCTAGACCCTAGATAACTTTTTGGCATAGGCCTATATCTTGGATTGTTTAAAATAAAATAGACCGTTGTGCAAACTCTGCTCATGGTGGAATTTTCACACTAATATTGAACAATATGCTTGCATGAACACAACATATGACCTAAAATCTACTTATACAACAGTAGGTACGATTAATAATCTGAATGGGTATTCAATATTGCTAATACATCTGGAGAGCAATGTTAAAACTTTTTAAAAATAAACATTGAAATTTTAGATCCAGGGCCTATAAGTAATGAGTTGACTATAAAAAATTAAGAGGCGTTTAGACCTGCTGAATTTTATTTTATAGCCTATGGTCATTTACTTCAATTGCTGCTAGAACCTTAAAAATTCATTAAAGGTTAACAATATATTTACCTGTAGGTCTAAAGTAGCCTATACAGATTAACGATTACTTAATACTCAACTAGGACTACGTCTTATATTGTCCATTAAGCCAGTCATTCAGTCTTAGCTATAGATTTATTTTTGGTATCCTCATAAAACGGGCGATTCCAGGGGAGTGAAATGAAGGACATTTTCAGTTCTTTTACTGGAGGACGCAGCTTCTTTCGAATAAAAAACATTCAAAATCGGCTTCTCATGTCACAGATTTGTGACACGTTAAATAAATAATCTTCGGATATCTAAGTCATCTCTGACAAAGTTCCCTAGTGTAAGCCTTCGAACTAGCTACTCCTAATTCCCAATTAGTATCGAGACAGAAATTTTCGTCTATAAATACATATTTTCTCTAGAATTCTTGAGTTTCAATATTTAAATGTTTAGCTCTTGTATAAATCCGCTATCTAAGAGACTATTCATAACAACAAAAGTTATTTGAAAAACATTTCCTGCGCTCTATGCTATTACTTTAATATATTTGGACACCCCTTAGTAGTGAGATATTGAGCTAGAACGTTGGATTATCCATGAGGATTTAAACCTTGCCGGTCCTGGGCATGACAGATCAAGGGATAAGCCGATCCTAGGGTCAGTAGGCCTATTAATCCTTACCCAGCTGGCATGTATTAACACGGTAGGTCGGGCTGCTTGAATGTAACGGTGGGTTGAGATGCCACACACATACAGCTGCTGCATAATCTCACCAGACATTGACCAACTCCGTTTGTCAGTTTTACGTGGCCGCCATATTTGCACTTTCAACCCCATCCAGAATATCTGATTAGGATTTGAGTTTTAAAAATAAATTGAAAATGCATAAATGAAATGAAAGGCCGTCTCTCTGGTTTAATGATTAGCATATTTGACGTTCCAGGGTCCGATTCCCCGCTTAACAATAGAACAGACAACTAAGAGATAAATACTTGGTATGAGAAGTAGCAAAATTTGTTTAATACAACTGAAATTAAGGCTAAGAACGGCGTCATACTAACAAAGTTGTCTTCTGTACTGTCTTCTGCTATTGTTCAATTTGCCGTGGCTTTTCGGAGCTGTTGTGACACGCTTTAATTTAATTGTTTTGATGAAAAGAAAATATTTCCATGCTGATTTAAAACATAGGCCTATATCAAATTGCATAGGCCTATAGGTAAACTTACACGTTAAAAACAAAATTATTTATCTCATATTTTGACTAATGTTAAGCCTGTATAATGTAGCCTAAGTCAATGTGAGGATTTCCAATTTAAGTAACCTAGTTCTTAAATTGCCAATTCATTAGATGGAAGTAAATTTAAAATAATTATAGGCCTATAGGCCTAATCGTTTGGAATCCTCACAAAACAATAATCTGCTTCTAATTGTTTGTAAATTACGTAGTATGGAAGACCATTGACATGTGTAGGCCTATATATAATAACTTAGTTACTATTTTATAAGTTCACATATCTTTCTTAAAAGTGTAGACTTATACGGATGTGGGCCTATAGGCTTCATTCTCCAATTGATCAGTAGGGCTATACTTATTTAAATCTAGGATTAATAGGCATTGTAAACTTTACATGTAAGTTATCTCTTTCTATGTTACGTAACTGCTTGTAAGTCTAAGCAAATACATTTTTTTTAGTTTATAATTTAAAATTTTTCATATAGGCCAGGTCTTATAGGGCTATTATTAAAAGTTAGCTATTACTACAAGTCGACACACTTAGGCCATAAATAATTTCTAGTTCACAGAAGTAAAACACGTATGCCCATTAGGGCCTATTTTGCAACAAAATTCCAAATATGTAGACCTATATCTGTCAAAAAACAGTGGATAATTTTCCACCATAGACTATAGGCCTATTAGTTAGCGGATCACATGTAGGCCTGTGGATTAGCCAGGCCTTATGGCCTAAACTCTGCCAGCTAAAAGAAAGCATAATAATAATAATAATAATAATAATAATAATAATTATTATTATTATTATTATTATTATTAAAACATTACATAGGCCTATGCCTATGCCTATCCCTATATATATATATATATATATATATATAGGCCCTATATATAGGCTATATATAGGCTATATATATATAGACCTATTATACAATGGCGTAACACTCCAGTGTTTTGCCTTATCCTCTCTTTTCTTAGGAGTTACTAGACAAAGTTAATTTAGTTACGTTTATTACCCTACAGATGTCATGAATGGTATGCGGTCTACATACCGACCCAATGAGACATCTAATAGGCAACCAAGGTATTACTAGGATGATGGTCTGTAAATTTTGCTTAGAGGCCTCTTTATTCAGCAGTATATTTTCAGTATGACCATGAATATCATCGGGCTCGCGGCCCACGGCCAAAAGTCCGTCCCGGAGAAGTTGCTCATTGGATTTTTCCATCATCGATCCCGACCAGGTTTGAACCCCAAGCCTCGGGACCAGAGGCAAGGAACATATCCGCGGCCGATGTGATGTAGGTCTCTAAGTTTAATGTGGAATAATGTAATCATAATTCTCATTTTAACTTATATTATAATGATCAAATAGCCTGAACGTGTTAAATAAGTATTTAAATAAAATAATAGGTCCATTTAAATTAAATGTAAATTGATTTAATAATTTTAATAAAGATTGTTTCAGAATAGCTTAACAAGGTTCAGGAATGAGGGTGTTAAATGATAACTGCTATTCACTGTAGGCCTACTTCATAAGGTACGATAATAACTCTAGTATGTTTTCAGAGAACAGATTTAGGACTGGAATGAAAACAACGAGACTTACATATGTTTCCCCCACATGCACGTGTGTATAATTAAACTTTTAATTTACAATATCACCGAGCAGCTATACTTACCAGAAATTTTGTTTCAAAGGGAGGATAAAGCAAGAAAAAACCTTGGTTCCTGGAACCATAACGGCTTTTTTAGCTTTTATTTCTTTTCAGAAATTAATTTCCTTAAAATGTTTTATGAATATCACATGTAGAATTGGTCTAATACTAACAACGAGTCTGCAAAGAATGGAGAAATATTTTCATTTTCGACTTTATGAAAATTTTACTCTAAAAGGAATATAGTGCTAAGTCGCAGTATGCCGGCCTTAATAGGTAATAGTGAATAATGCAATAATCTATTAATGTTATTAAAATTTGTTCAATGTTTATTAAATATCCTCAATTCAGGTCGAGGGATGAGATGAGATGAATAGAGGTCTGTGAATGACAAGGTTCAGGCTGGCCACGCCTGACGCACCATCACAGGGGCAGATGGACGAAATGAAACGAAATGGATGATATGAGTATGGAGAAATGGTGGAATGAAATTGTGCCAGGGGAAAACGGGAGAAAACCCCTAGAGGAACCTGCTCAAGCTCCATTTCGTCCACCACGAAACCCACTTTGACTGACCGAAACTCGATCTCGGGATTCTAGCGATTAGAGGCGAGTGTCCAACATCTTGCACCACGGAGGCCCCCTTCAATATATATTGCCAGATATAAGAAGAATTGTTAAGTCTCGTAGACTGCGTTGGGCAGGACATGTGGCACGAATAGGGAATTAAAGAGGTGCATGGAAACTTCTTGTAGGAAAACCAGAGGGAAAACGGCCAGTTGGTAGACTAAGAACGAAGTGGGAGAATAACATTAACCATGATTTGAGGGAAGTTGATTAGGCTATAGCCTATAAGGGATGATTGGAAAGCATTAGCTCAGGATAGGGATGTAGAGCATACGATCGCGCGACGATGGACCTATGGGTTCGATAGTGTCAGTGAGTGAGTTAGTTCAATATACAGGGTGTTTCAGAATAAGTATTACAGACCTCTAGGAGTTGTAGACGGAACTTTGTAAATCAAGTTTTGATAAGGAACCCATGTCCTGAAACGTACCATTTCGATGTAAAATAGGTTTGAAGATCGAAACACAATAGACTGATATCGTGTGTCTTGTATTTCAGAATAAGTATTACTGACTTTTTGGGGTTTTACTACAAGTGTGGTTCTAAGTGGCGACCCTGTTAGGCCTATTCGTTGCTCAGAGTTTACCTGCGACGCATGTTTTTATACACACACCCCACAACACCAGATGTGAACTCAATAATTTCTTCTGCCGCCAGAATTCATGCAAGAAATCTTCCTCCGACTCGACAGGTGTAGAACAAACCCTAGAAGTAGGCCTATGTAACACATATTCTGAAACACAAGAACACAATATCAGCCCATTGTGTTTCGATATACAAACTTATTTTACATCGAAATCGTACTTTTCCAGACATGGGTTCCCATCAAAACTTTATCTACTAGGTCCCCTCTACAACCACTAGAAGACTGTAATACTTATTCTGAGACACTCTGTGATTTTGATGAGGCCTTAGTTATATTACATTTTCATTGAAACAAGCAAACATCATCATCATTATCAACAAAATCACGGATTAAGCTCATGTGACTTGTTCCGGTCTCCTAGATTCTCATTCAAAAAGCTGAATCCATCCCTTTTTCGGTCTACTAACATTCCTGTCTCTTTTGGTTTGTAATTAAAATGTGTATAATTTTTGTTAGTATGCGTTCATCTTTCATTCTTTGAGCATGTTCTTTCCAGTTTTTTCTAGATTATTTTATTTTATCTAAAAGTTTAAAAATATTTAGCTCATTTCTAACATCTTCACTTATTTTATCTAGAAATTTGCAGCTAACTACACTTCTGAGAAATCTCATTTCAGCTGCTTCTATGATCTTCTCTTCTCTTTTAGTTAAAACCCAAAATTCACTTCCATAAAATAGTAAGGGGGCTGCCATTGCTTTATAAAATTTTAGTTTTGTTTCCTTTCTTGTGTTTTTAAAATATTCTTTTAATTGTGCCACATTTATTATTAAATTTATTAAGTTTGTTAAAAATATCTTCATTTTTAAAATAAGAGATTTCATAACTCAGGTATTTAAAATGATTCACTTGTTTAATGGGTTTCCCCTCCAGCAAACATATCTACATAAAAATACCATCTTAGCTCTTAAAATGTTATCAGAATGTCTAAGGTTCATGTAGCATTTAATTACTAATTACATTAAAACAAATAAAATCTTTAATATTTACTTGAATGAACGTTGATTTTGTTTGTATGCGCAATGAATGCTAACTTATTTGTGGGCTGTTGGAGTTGGTGAATATGTCGCTTTTATTAAAGTAACGTCAGGCTTGTTTACTAGGGGGAAGGTGGTATAGCTTTCACGTACTGGTAATCCCTAACTGAGCAGTTAATACGAGCTAATTCTTCTCTTTTGTTAACATGTCGGCAGCTTATTGTGTGGCCGGGTGACAACACATGTTCATAAAATTAATTTATTTTCATACTGCCATGTCTTCTTTGTGCTGGCAATGTTGGCTAGATACAGTTGTCGTACTCTTACTTGTTCATAGCAAAATAGTCAACTTAGTGTAAAAATACATATTTTAATAAATAGCAATATTTTTTAAAACTGTTTTATTATATTTTGCTTAGGCCTATAAATTCGTTATTTTAATTTCTAAGTGTGTGACAAGGATTTTAAACATATCTATGAATAGGCCTAGTTGAATGCAGGCTTTCATGGCGACAATCATAATATTAAGATATTCCGGTCTATGTGGCCGTGATCCGTGACTGATGTTTCTTCCAGACGTTTCATAGTGGAGCCTCCGACCAGGGAACACTGTACTCGCCACTAAGGATGCCCTCAGCAGTTGAGGGAGAACGTCTGAAACACACACCAGTCATGGACCACGGTCACATAGTCCGGAATCTTTTGGGAATCAAAAATAAGTTTGCTAAACATAGATTTATCAAGATTTACAGAATAGAAATATGACTTAATTATCCTTTATGAATCATTAAAAATTAACAAAACATTAATGCATATACCTACTTTGTTACAAAATTAAATAGGCTAGAATATAAATCTGACCAAAATTTTTAGTAGTTACAAAAACATGAATTTTATTGTCACATGGTGTTCAATGTTTTTATATATTTATAGAGTATATTCGTTTTTAATATCCTATTATTTTTAGGTAGGGACTACATATAAATAAATTAAATGCCAATTTTCAGCTTCAGTCACCTGAATTGCCCTCTTTACTTGAATATACATTGACAACTCATTTCAATGATTAATGTAATAACGGCTTTGAATTCTCATTATGTCTATGAATAGACCTTTTATGTGTTCTGTCTTAAGGTTAATGGCAATTTAAAAAATAATAATTCTTATCTAAATTATAGGGCCTATTTATAATATTTTTAGAATTACTACACTTAGGCCTATTATAGACGCAAAATGTAATCAGTAAAAATAATTAAATTTGATTTGATGTGCAAGTGAATTAAAATTCCTATAAATTAATTTTTTTCTCCTAACATCCTAGGTTTCCTAGAAATTTTAACGTTTTTTTTTGCTTGGAATGTTTTTTTATGCCTCAGCTTGTCCTTTTGGACATTTCTGGTGTTCTCCTGACATTGACGTAATTGTAACCCACTTCTGAGGTTGGGGCGCTTGGAAGGCGGGGTTATGTTGCCCCGATGATATGATGGGTGGTGATGATGATAGTGGTGCGCCAGGAGAGTCCTTAATCGTAAGATTAATCTAAGATGAATATGAATGATGATGATTGCGATGGCCATATGATGTTCGGGGACCGTTTGGGCCTTAAAGTTTCTTGACATTTGTCTTACAGGTGAGGAAAAACCCCGATAAAAACCTCACCCAGAAAACTGTCCTGACCGGGGATCAAACCCGGGCCCGCTGCATGACAAGGCAGCACGCTACCCCGAGACCACAGCTTGAAATGTTATCTAGGCTACATTACTTATAGGCTATCGCTTTGGCTAAAATTCTCATAAATAAAGCTCAATGTCCAGGTCTTTTATTTATCGTAGGTTATAGAAAAATGAAGATGTTGAAGCATAACTTACGCAATTGAAATGGGGATAAGTATAACAAAAACAAATGAAGAATTGGCCTATAGCATAGAATAATGTCTATTGATTTCATGCTTAGGTCTATAGCATGAAGTTTGAAATGGTAGTAAATTTACTGTTTTTTTATATAAGAATTCAAAATCATTATTACATTAATCATTTAAATGAGTATCCAATGTCTACCGGTATTCAAGTAACGAGGGCAATTCAGCTGACTGAAGCTGAAAATTGACATTTAATTTATTTATATGTAGCCCCTACCTAAAAATAGTAGGATATTAAAATCGAATAGGTCTATACTCTATAAATAGGCCTATATAAAAACATTGAACACCAGGTGCCAAAAAAATCATATTTTGTAATTACTAAACATTTTGTTCAGATTTATAGCCTATTTAATTTTGTAACAAAGTAGGTGTATGCAATAATGTTTTGTTAATATTCAATGAAAAGAAGAGAATTCAACTTAGAAACACATTTTGCTTTCATAGATTTAGAAAAAGCATTCGACACAGTCAAGAGATCAAAACTCTTAAATATATTGGAAGACAGAAATATACCAAATTTACTTCGGCAGAACATACAAAATATTTACAAAGACAACACCATAAAGATTAAATTAAATAACAGATTTTCTGAAAAGGAATTATAAATCGTGGTGTGAGACAAGGCTGCCCCCTATCCCCAACACTTTTTGCAATTTATATCAATGAAGTAATATGTTGCTGGAACAAAACATATAAATTTGGAATAAGAATATCAGAAAATAGAAAATTAAACACCCTATTGTTTGCAGATGACCAAATAATAATAGCAAATTCCGAAGATAATCTACAGAAAGGTCTGTATGAACTTAACAAAATTACAGAAGAATGTGGATTAAAGATATCTACAGAAAAGACAAAAATTATGGCATTTCAAGGTGTAGATCCTGTCAGAAGTAAAATTGTACTGGACAATACAATTTTGGAGCAGGTGAATAATTTTACATATCTAGTATGCAATATCTCATATGAAGAAGAAAAGGATGTAAATGCAAAAATATCTAAATTTTTAAGAATTTTAGGGTTAATAAATTCTATCTTCAAGCCACAGTTAGTCCAAAAGCATTCAAGACTGAAAGTGTATAAAACACTGGCTCTTCCAACTCTTTTGTATGGTAGCAAAGTATGGACGTTGAAACAGAAGGATATACAGAGACTTAGATCTGCTGAAATGAGATATCTTCGGAGGATTGCAGGATACACACTACTAGATCACAAAAAAAATGAAGACATCTTAGAAGAATTACACATGGAATCTTTAGAAAACAAAATTTCTGATTATAAGTCAAGATGGATGCAACATGTTCATCGAATGGAAGATCACAGAATACCCAAACAAATGTTAAGATATCAACCTGCAGGAAGAAGAAGACCAGGACGTCCACTCAAAAGACTTCTGGATGGTGTTTCTCTTGAGGCCGAAACAGGTCAACAAATGGCCTAAATTCGTGAATGTACTATGATGATGATGATGATGATGATGATATTCAATGATTCATAGAGGATAAAGTAAATTTATATTGTGTAAGCCTTACTTACTTACTTACTCACTGGCACTATTGAACCCGTAGGTTCATGACCGCACGGACTTAAGCTCTTCCATACATCCCTATCCTGAGCTAATGCTCTCCAATCATTCCCTGTATAATCTACTTCCCTCAAATCATAGTTAATGTTATTCTCCCACCTCATTGTTGATCTACCAACTGGGCGTTTTCCCTCCGGCTTTCCTACAAGAAGCTTCCATGCAAGTCTCCCATTCCCCATATGTGCAACATGTCCTGCCCATCGCAGTCTACAAGACTTAACTGTTCTTATTATGTCTGGCTTCCTATAAAGACCATGTAGCTCATTGTTATGTAGTCTTCTCCATTCACCTGTCTGTTCATCTCTCTTTGGTCCAAAAATTTTCCTAAGTACTTTATTCTCAAATACTTGTAATCTCCTTTCCTCTCTTAAAGTAAGAGTCCATGTTTCGCACCCATATAATATAACTGGTACAATAATAGTTTTATATATTTTCACCTAGATGTCATTAGGCCTATACTAATATCTTATATATAAAAATTGTTTGTTTGTTTGTATAGGCCTATTTGTTTGTTCGTACTTTATGCGCGGACATACCGTTGATCCGATTGCGATGGGTTTTTGCAAAATGTTCAGCAGATTCCCGGGATGAACATAGGCTATAAGAAAGTTGTGATACTCAACTCCTACACCCTTAAAAATCGCCCTTTGTAGTGGAAAACGTGAAAAAAGTAGCTCTTTGGACGCTTAAATGGCTTACGCTGCCTAAACCATAAGAAATACACAACACTAATGTACACAGAATTGAATATCTCAAAAAGCTCTACAAAAAAGCGCGACAGCATATGTTTATCTCTTACGGATAACTCACAAAATCCATTTTTGTCTTTCATTGATACCAAGAGTCCCTTATGTCTTACGGATAATTCACAATAACCATTTTTGTCTTTGATTGATGCCAAGATCCTCGCGCCGTAGCCGAGTGGTTAAGGCAAGAAGTCTGACACTGCTTCGAGTCTCTACGGGGGAAAACATTTTTCATATGGAATGTCGGCCAGAATGGGTCAGAAATGAAATCTAGCTGGGGGAAAAAAAAAAAAACTGTTTTGACTCATCAATTTATCTTTTTTTTTTTTTCACTCTAATATAATTGTTATATGACGGTTCTTAGCTTATCTGCAAAGGAGGGTACAATTCTAATGTTAATGACTATGTGACGTCATCATTCACACTTCTTGAGCCACAACAGAAGGCTGTAAGAGGTTTTCTTGCGAACTTATTTAATAATATCTAATTAGCCTATGTCCTAATTTCTGAATTTTATGGTAAAAAAGTAACATATTTTTATCGTCCGCCCATGACATGAGGATTGAACGTTCGGGCAGGACAACGTCTGCCGGGTACGCTAGTCTAAAATATAAAATGATCCCACTTAGCAGATCCTTGGATAGTAGGAGATTAATGCTACCACTTTTTCAAGACAGTCGGTACTTGATGTCAGCCCTGCGTGACGGCCACCTTTACCCCAGAACAAGCATCTGGTAGGCCTATTAATTTCCGTTATAGGCTAGTTGACACCCAGGGCATGGTGCCATGAAAAGTTTTTGGTCAGTTAAAAAAATCCTGATACCTTGGGATTATGCCTAAATAAATAATTTATTAGATGGAGTTCTATTGATAGATAACTAACTAACTCACTGGCACTATCGAACCCGTAGGTTCATGGCCGCGCGGACATAAGCTCTCCATATATACCTATCCTGAACCAATATTTTCCAATCATCCCCTGTATAATCTAGTTCCCTCAAATCATAATGTTATCCTCCCACCTTATTCTTGGTCTACCAACTGGGAATTTTCCCCTCTGGTTTTCCTACAAGAAGCTTCCATGCACGTCTTTCATTCCCCGTTCATGCCACATGTCCTGCCCATCGCAGTCTACGAGACTTAACTGTTCTCATTATAGGCTATCTGGCTTCCTAT
Organism: Diploptera punctata; assembly: GCA_030220185.1. NCBI lineage: Eukaryota > Metazoa > Arthropoda > Insecta > Blattodea > Blaberidae > Diploptera > Diploptera punctata. The sequence continues at coordinate 856,338 of JASPKZ010000038.1, read as the reverse complement.
AAAGACAATGTAATTCATTGTTATGAAGTGTTCTCCATTCACCTGTCTGTTCATCACTCTTTGGTCCAAAAATTTTCCTAAGAACTTTATTCTCAAATAGGCTACTTGTAATCTCCTTTCCTCCCTTAAAGTAAGAGTCCATGTTTCGCATCCATATAATATAACTGGTAGAATAATAGTTTTATATATTTTCAGTTTAACGTTTTTTGAAAGGAGTTGGGAAGTCAAGAGTCCCTGTAATACATAATAACACGCATTTCCAGAATTGGGCCTATGTTTAATTTCTTTTTGCATCTCATTCCTGTTTGTGATTATTGTTCCTAGGTATTTGAATTCAGCTACTTCCTCAAAATTTCACTCATTTGTTATTAGCTGTCCATTTCCATTATATAATGTATTTTTGTGTGTGACCATAGGCCTATAGCTATTTAGTTTTATTGATATTTACTTCCAGTCCCAATTTCTTAATGTTACTCAGTAGTGTGTGCTTATTGGCCTTTAGTATCTCCTCGCTATCGGCCAATAGTACTACATCATCAGCATAAACCAACAGCTTATTAATACCATTGAGTTGAAGGCCTTCTTCATCCTCTAAACATTTGATGGCATGCTGTAGTACAAAAACAAATAGTAGAAGAGATAGTACATCTCCTTGCATAAACCCATTGTGGATTTCAAAAGTATCCGAAAACTGTTTGCCTACACGCGCCCTACTCTTTGTGCCATTTAGACACATTCGTATAAGTCTAACTTTTTAGGAATTCCGAACTCTAGCAGGATACTAGGCCCTATATAACTTCTCCCTCTCAATTGAATCGTAGGCCCTATGCCTTAGATAACAGGAGTTATTTTATTTTTTTATATACAATTCTGCCTCAAAGCGATTTCTCAGGTGATTGAATTATGCTTAAAATTTCGTTCATAGATATGAAATGATATTGTGTTATCTGAACATTACAAGGAGGCTGTGTTTGATGAGAGAGGTGGGGGAAGAAACAAATTATAAGTGTTAATTAGGAACAAAGTTAGGAATCCATACAATGTAGTTTTAAGCTTCAAGTTTATGAAGAAGATGAGCAAGAACGCTTAAAAGTTGATAATTAAAGTCACTAATTAAGATAATTAAGCTTGTTACTGGAAAACAGTAAAGATTCCTTATTAGCTTTTAACTCTAACATCAAAGAGAAACGCAACTCTTCGCATCAACCTGATTTCTTTTAAGAATCTTTTCAAAGTCTCAATATGGATGAAAATTTCGAAGTATCTTAAATTAATTTTAATAAAAATTATTAACTTACGGTACCGTGAAAGAAGAAAGAATAAAGTGTTTTCAAAAGTACTGAAAGCTACTCAAAGTAACTGTATCAGTAAAAATAATATAAAAATGTTTGCTCAGACGCCATAGTTAATAATATTCCTATTCGGGACTGACCGATTCGATTTAAGTTCATATCTTAATCGATAAGGAAAAGAAATCTGGATCAAATATTGTTACCACGACACAAATTTCGAATTTGGTTAAATATTTTCATTAGAACGTATTGAATCGGGAGGTCGATTCCTCCTGGGTAGGTCTAGAAGGCCTTATTTCAATTTTTCTGCTAGGCCAACCAATAAGACTGGTGGTACCTATGTTTTGTTGTTTTACTGACAACATGAGAGGTCGCGGTTCTAATTTTATTGGATCTGAATAAAAAAACCGCGATGGACCTACTGTATAAGCATCTATAAATAGGAATGAAATAAAAAAAATTCAGACCAGGCCCTACTTGAATATGCCTCATACACACCTATTACCATAAATACAAATGTCTTTTAATAATTCACCCAAAGATCCTACGCGTGATATAACTAAAAATATTCAAACGTTTCAAGTAAAATCGAGATAAAATAAAGATGACCTAATTGCGGCCGTTTAGAATTTAGACTGTAATAGCTATCCTCAGTATGACTTTAGTCTCTATAATTTGAAAGGTGGCAGAAACTATTAACTAACTTATCAACTAAAACTTACCATTCCGGGGGGGGGGGGTACGTAGCGTCGTTGGACGGTTGGTCCGTTCGAGTCCCGGTGGGATCAGGATTTTTAAACTGACCTAAACCTTCGGCGTGAAGAAGGCCCTGGGAATCAGTCTATAACGAAAATGAATATCTGGCGCATGTTCTGGTGATATAGACGACAATTACGCAGGGTTGACGACCGTCTGACATCTCGTGTTTATTGTCTAGAAAGGTGGGAACTAGGCCTATCCAAAGGCGTGTAGTGGGATCACTTTACCTTTTTATTACATAATTATTTCCTGCTAAAGATAGGGCTAAATGTAATAAGACAATTCATGGACATTTCTGAACATGTTGTTTTGAAAAAGAAAACTTATTTTAGTAACGTTTCAAAGCATCTTTTGTAATAGAAATGTAGTGGAATGAAATACGGAATGAGAATCTTAGGATTACAGTGAATCTGTCAGGGATAACCAACCTCTCTAGAGGCCACATAACAGACCGTCACATGACAAATCATTAAAATTTGATGTAGTGGAAAATTAGGCCTGCAAATATAGGCCTATGTATATTTTGAAAGGAGAGTGAGCACTAACTAACTCACTGTCGAACCTGTAGCCTCATAAAATTATTATTATTATTATAAAAAATAATTCAACCAGCCGTTCTATTCAATAATCTGATTTCCCCGGGAGACCCAATTCTATATCAACACTTCCCTCAAATCAAGATTGATATTCTCCTACTTCATTCTTGGTCTACCAACTGGTCATTTTCCCTCTGGTTTTCCTACAAGAAGCTTCCATGCTCCTCTTTCATTCCCCATTCGTGCCATATGTCCTGGCCATCGCAGTCTACGAGACTTAACTGTTCTTATAGTGTCTGGTTTCCTATAAAGGCCATGTCGGCTAGTTCCTGTTATGTAAGTCTTCTCCATTCGACTATCTGTTCATTTATCTTTGGTAAAAAAATCCTGAAATCTTTATTCTCGAATACTCGTATTGTTTTCTTCTCCCTTAAAATAAGAGTCGAAATTAGAGTGAGTCACTATTAAATTAATTAAAACAAAACAAACTTGAATCTCATGTTAGACAAAAATTAATCGTTTTCAAAGAGACAACAATTATTTTTGTAGGCCTATAATATTGTCGGAATTCTATTGTGATGTAATAAATTTGATGTAGGCCTAAGTAGGCCTATTTCCTATAAGTTATTTGTATTTTTCTTAATCGGAGAGGCTATATTTTTAATGTCAGTTTCTTTATATTATATGGGTCTCACTAACTTACAAGGGAACTGTCAACCAGTGCATGCCGAAACCTACCTTGAAGTTACTCCCAGAGAAGCGTTGTGGTGTACCAAAAACGTATTCAAGAAATATGTGCCTTTTTATCTGTAATCATTATTATTAATTAATATAGGTCTATTATTAATTAATATAGGTCCTATCAAATTTTATTTAAATATTTCCATCATAAGGGATTTTACAAAAGAATTCATTAAGCTTATCTGTAATTTTTATTTTACTTATATGAAAATAAAGGAATATATAAATTGTAGGTAAAAGCTGTGAAAAATGTTAGACCTATATAGGCAGAACTACAAGAAGTTTTAAAATAAGATTCAATGAATATTTATGCTAAAAATGAAGGAAAATCAAAATTCGCAGAACATATTTAAAAAACAGACCAATTTGGGAGTATAGAGAAAACAATGAAAATAATAAATAAAGAGAGCAATAGACAGAAAATTAATATTTTAGAAGTAGAAATCATCAAGGAAGCAGGAAACACAAATTTATTAAACGAAATTTTACCTAGCAACCAAAACCCATTATATTACAATTTACAAATGAATAAAACAAATGTCATGAAGATGAAATAAAATTTTCGAAAAAACTTCAAGAATAAAATACATAGAATAATAAAGAAATATTAAGGAAGACGGAGTGTAAAAATACAAAAGAAAAAAGTTATATAGCCTACAGTTTATTTATAATAAAATTCTCTTCATAGCTATTGATCCTAGTTTCCTTTAAAATCTTGATATTTAACTAAAGCATATGTCCAGCGCTTAGATCCGTGGATAACGTCATTGTTTCGGAGGCTATGGATTTGCAAATCTCCGGTTTGGAAAAGTTTCTTGCGTATTTCTCAAGCTTTTCGTCACCTGTAAGAGACATATTAGGAAACTTTAAGGCTGAAATAATCTCATTATCTGTTCACATGGTATAAATGTTGTATATTATCTTAAATATTAGTTATTTGAGTCATTTAGGAAACCCTTTCTTGTACTTCGTGGATTATATTCGTAGGCCTATATAGGTCTATATGATCCAGAGTTGAAAATCCTTTCCCGACAGATTGTAACCCTGTATGTCCTGGGAGGAGAGGAACACGTAAAATACTTTTTTTTTCTGTTTTGCCCTTTCTAATTCCAGTCCCAATTTGTGGTCGAAGTGCCTATGGTCTCTGCCTTGGGCAGATTTACCGCTCCCCATGAGGGAAGACATTTTTTCATGTAATTTCAACCAATGTATGATGAGACTGCTGCTCATTCAGCATCATATGCAATTTACGTAGACATGATAAGTAGGCCTACTGGTTCCAGATTGAGGAAATAAACTATAGTGGCTCTGAGGCCCAACATACTGATCACTCTAAGACTATAAATTACTAACTGGATGATCGTCCACCTAGATGTGAGCTCATCGGCTGGCAGGTAACACGAGAGTCTTCCAAGCTTGTCGAACCATGAAAATAATTTACCAATTATGTGAAATTTTAACAGCTAGATGAAATTATTTTCACCCCTGCTTGGTATATAACCAACCTATTACACGTTCTTATTGTACTGTATTGTATTTCTATGCACTATGTCAGATCAGCAGTTGTATAAATCCGGGTCGCCACAAGGTGGTCCAATACACTTTCCATAGATCTGTTCTCTCCCCCTTATTCTATTCTCCATCTTGAAGGATTTCTGTTACATTAAAGTAGATACACCTTAGATTAGCCTTTTCATTTCCACCAGCTTTACTTCTCTTTCTTTCATCATATCAACTTCAGATTATACTTAGAAAGAAACGACTTTAAGAAAAGACGCTTCAACATTCTGTGTAGCACATTGAATGAAAAAAAATTGTTCACCATCATAATCCTTCTTTTATGCCAATTTCCTTTATTTTATATAGGTCTATATATATTGTCGTAATTCCGTCATAACAAGTGGACCTCTGGTCCCACGCCGTAGCCGAGTGGTTAAGGTAATGTGCCTTGCCGCAGAGCTACGGAACTTGCGTTTGTTCGAGTTTCCGTGGAGGAAGACATCTTCTCATGGGATTTCGGCCAATATGGGACCGTTGCTCACCCAGCATCGTGAGGAATTTGGGTAGCTAGAATAAGTAACGGCTTCAGTTTGAGAAAAACAGATACAACGGCTGGAGAGCCCGACGTGCTGACTACATGTCACCTTCACACTGGCTGGATTTCGTCCACCACTGTGATTAACATGTAGATGTGAGGCTAGCAACCGGGTGGTAGGCGGCCTCCTAGACCTGTCGCGCCATACAGCTTTTGAAGAGGAGGAAGAACTTAGCCATTGTGAGGTTTTTCGTTTAATGTAAAAATCCCATTTACTTAAATTAACTAAGAATATAATAATAGGGTATTCTTTCGAATCAACAACACTGAACAAGGAATGCTAATTTATTACATTATACATGACATTAACAACATATTTAAGCGAATCATAAGACGCACAATTTGAAACGTTAAACTGAAAATAGTCCACCGCTGTGGTCTCGAGGTAGCGTGCTGCCTTGTCACGCAGCGGGCCCGGGTTCAACCCCGGTCGGGGCAGTTTTTCTGGGTGAGGTTTTTATCGGGGTTTTTCCTCACCTGTAAGACAAATTCAGGAAAACTTTAAGGCCCAAACGGTCCCCGAAATCATATGACCATCATCAACATCATCATCCTTATCATTATCTTCATCATTATCATCCTTCACCGGTGTGGAAAGCAACGGGAAGCTAACACACCTACAATTCCCTAGTAAAGCTGCAAGCATAGCATAAAAATGCTATGATTGCAGTGAAGGACCTGCCTTAGGGCAGGGAGGAAAGGAGATTGCGAGTATTTGAGAATAAAGTTCTTAGGAACAATTTGGAATAGAAATATTACAAAGGAAACTAAAATGAAAATTTATAAGAGCATAATACAGAATATTTTGTCATATGGAGGTGAAACTTGGTCTTTGACGGAATTACAAAAGAACAAAATTAGAACAGTTGAATTTGATTATTTTAGAAAAAGCCTCCAAAAAACAAGACAGAATAAAATAAGAAATGAATTCCTTTGGAGAGAAATGAATGTCACCACATCTGTTGTTAAGAGGATTGAAAATCAAACACTTAAATGGTATGGCCATGTACAAAGAATGGAAAATGGAAGATGGCCAAAAAATATATACCAATGGTCACTCCCTGGAAGAAATAAACGTGGCAGACCAAGATGGAAAACCTACGTCAGAACTATAATGGATGATCGGAATTTGGAAGAGGGAGATTGGAATGATAGAGATAAATGGAAACTGAAAACGACAGACCTATAAGTGGGGGAAAGCCGAAGAAGAAGAAGGAACCTTTTTGGACCAAAGAGAGATGAACAGACAGATGAATGGAGAAGACTAGATAAAATTGAACTAGGCCTACATGGTCTTTATAGGAAGCCCGATATAATAAGAAGAGTTAAATCTCGTAGACTGCGATGGGCAGGACATGTGACACGAATGGGGAATGAAAGACATGAATGGAAGCTTCTTGTAGGAAACCCCGAGGAAAACACCCAGTTGGTAGACCAAGAATGAGGTGAGAAAATAACAGTAAATATGATTTGAGGGAAGTAGATTATACAGTGAAAGATTGGGAAACATTAGCTCAGGATAGAGATGTATGGAGAGTTTATGTCCGCGCGGCCATGAACCTACAGGTTTGATTGTGCAGTGAGTTAGTTAGTTAGCAATAGTGATTTAAATAGACCTATAAAGACTGTGGTACGTGAAAATAGATAAAACACTGGACTACAGTAAAGAATATAGGCCTAAGTTAACCTTATTTTTACACGCTTTATATTAGCTTGACCTGTATCTACGACATCTATGTAACGGAATCTTTCAATGCGATTTTCACTCACTTAAAATCATTGGATCGACTTGAAACTTTTTATACTTGTAAAGGACCAATGACAATACAATAATTTCATTTTTTCCTTCCAAAAATCCTGGCCAGAATCATCAGAAAATCAAAAAAAGTGTCTGTGTAATTATGTAACGGAATTTCTCAATACGAATTTCACCCACTTAAAATCATTGGGTCGACTTGAAACTTTGTATACTTGTAAAGGACCAATGATAATATAATAATTTCATTTTTTTTCCAAAATCCTAGCCAGAACCATCAGAAAATCAAAAAAAAGGTGTTTCTGTAATTATGTAACGGAATTTTTCAATATGATTTTCACCCACTTAAAATCATTGGATCGACTTGAAACTTTGTATACTTGTAAAGGACCTATGACAATACAATAATTTCATAAATGTTTGTAAAATCCTGGCCAGAATCAGCAGAAAATCAAAATAATAGAACCCGGTATAATAGGTTGTTGCGGACTTATCAACTCCTTACTCAATTGTTGTAAGAGCTCAGTTGGTAGAGCGGTGGACTGTAGTGGTAGCCTATATAATTTCAGTAATCCATAGGTCGCTGATTCAAATCCGGCCCGGAGGATTTTTGTTAGTAGAGTATTACTTTTAGGTCATACTACAATAGTATCGAATTTAAAGATTTTACATTTTTATCTTATTCTGTATAATATTAAAACTAAAAATTAAATAATAGTTTAAAAACTAAAACAACACGCTTTATTAGGAAACCGAACTAAAAAATGAAAAATAATTTTAATTTCCAACAGGCTTGGGATAAAATTAATGTGGTCAACAAAAAAATAATCTCCAGCATATTTAGAATAAAACTAAGAGTTGTTTACAGAAAAATAATTTTACCATCAAAAGCGTGGGGTTCTCTATATCAATTAATATATTTGATAATAAACAGATATTGGTAAAAGTAAAGTCTCTAAGAAGAAAATGTAAAAACCATAAAAAGCACCCCGCGCTTTTGATGGTAATTTTTTTTTGTAGATAACTAGTTTTATTCTAAATGTGTTGGAGATTATTTTTTTTGTTGACCTCATTAATTTTATCCCAAGCGTCTTGGAAATTAAAATTATTTTTCATTATTTTTCATTTTTTTAGTTCGGTTTTCTAATAAAGCGTGTTGTTTTAGCTTTTTTAAAACTTTTATTTATTTTTACTAAATACACAATTTATGTTCCTGGCAACACATAATTCACAATTAAGTCAAGATATTTTCCAAATATAATCTATATGTTAATACGTGAAGGAAATTAGCATGCAAAACTTTGCACCCCTTTTTAAGCAGATTGCGGGCACGGAGGAGTGTGATATCTGGCATAATTAAAGTTCATGTAGGCCTAGAGAAGGAGTGCAGAAACATATTTTTGTTGTATAATATGTGTTACAAATATAAGTTATTAGATTAAACAAATTAAAATTATTTTTTCTATGGGATTTGTGTGTGTTTATTGCTCATTCATTTGTCTACTCATTCATTTGTTTATTTGTGTACTCATTCATTTGTTTTTACGTTCATACTGAAAGTGCATTGTTGTAAAGAAGAAAATTGTGCAGCAGCAATGTGAATTGACTTACTCTTGCGTATTTATTAGTAGTGGTTTAGGCCTATTATTAGTGATACATTCTTATTATATTTCGTTTGCTGAGTAAAAATAATTTTCATGCGTTTATTTTCAAACATTCGACTTCCGATTAGGCAGTAGCCGAGTTAAAGTAAGCGACGTTTCTAAAATTTAACGTTTTACAATATGGCTCCCATTCATTAGGATTTTATTGATAGTAGAAGATATAAATTTCATGGGTCGAAAATGAGTACATTTTATTAATTAAATTGAACCCTGTCAAATCTTCGTTTCAGTAATTTAATTACTTTTTTTATAATTTACATATTTGCACCTACTTCTAATATGCCTCGACATACAACATTGTCGGGTCAGTTGTGAGAGGCAAAAAGAAGGGACATATAGGCCTATAACTTATACACACACACGCGCGCGCACACGCGCTCGCGCACGCACAAGAACGCGCGCACACACGCACAAAACGCGCGCGCACACGCGCAAAACACACACACAGACGCGCGCGCGCGCACACACACGCGCAAAACACACACGCGCAAAACACAAACACAGACGCGCGCGCACACACACGCACAAAACACAAACACAGACGCGCGCGCAAACACACGCAAAACACAAACACAGAGGCGCGCGCGCGCACACACGCGCAAAACACAAACAGAGACGCGCGCGCACACACGCGGAAAACACAAACACAGACGCGCGCGCACACACGCGCAAAACACAAACACAGACGCGCGCGCATACACACGCGCAAAAAACACGCACAGACGCGCGCACACACACGGGCGCGCACACACACACGCGCGCGCACACACACAGACGCGCGCGCACATACACAGACGCGCGCGATCTGACACAGACGCGCGCGCACGCACACACACAGACGCGCGCGCGCAACACACGCGCAAAAACACACACACAGACGCGCGCGCGCACACACACGAACGCGTGCGCGTTACACACGCGCGAAACACACACACAGACGCGCGCGCACACACAAACAGACGCGCGCGCACACACACGCGCAAAACACACACAAACAGACGCGAGCGCACACACACGCGGAAAACACAAGCGCATAACACACACACAGACGCGCGCGCGCACACACACGCGAAGAACACACACAGACGCGCGCGAACACACAAACGCGCGCGCACACACACAGACGCTCGCGCGCGCACACACACACACAGACGCGCGCGCTCACACACACACAGACGCTCGTGCGCGCACACACACACAGACGCGCGCGCTCACACACACGCGCAAAACACACACACAGACGCGCGCACAAACACGCGCAAAACGCACACACAGGCGCAAAACACACACAGACGCACACACATACACACACGCGCGCACGCACACACACACACACACACATATATAGACCCTATATAGTTGTAAAATGGAAGATGCTAAGAGGAAGGAGGGCCTCTAATTGCTTTAAATTCTAAGACTTAGAGGAACCGACCTGCACTTCTTCCTAGTGTCCAATCCCACCTTCACGTGGCGCAGCTGTTAGTAACTATATAACTTATACGTATAACTTATGTGGTGAACGGACGGGATGGGCTACTCACAATAGCACTTGTCAGCATGGTGAGATATTGACCGATATGGCATTACTTCCACTTCCATACCATATCTCTTTTTTTATCTCTCCTATCCAGTCTCTCTGGACTGAACACTTGTTGTTTTCCGACCCCGATCGCATTAGAGTATTCGAGGCCGAGGGGATCATTTCATCTTATCTTTTCTGTCAAATTCTTCCTATAGGGCAGATCAGGCTCTTAGCTGTAGTGAAAGCAACTGATCTAAGGATGGACACCTGAAAAAAATCCCTGGTCCTCCAGGTTGGGGGTTGATGCGGTAGGCCAGCTCCCTCCCATCAGAAAAAAATTGCAATGCTAAAAAACTTAATAGAGATAAGCCGGTCAGATATGACCTACAAAACTGGCTATTAGCAATCGGACGCTGTCAAAGACATTAATAAACCGATGATCTATCTACACACACACGCACACACGCGCACACGCGCATTCACACACTCACTCACTCACTCACTCACTCACTCACTCACTCACTCACTCACTCACTCACTCACTCACTCACTCACTCACTCACTCACTCACTCACTCACTCACTCACTCACTCACTCACTCACTCACTCACTCACTCACTCACTCACTCACTCACTCACTCACTCACTCACTCACTACTCACTCACTCACTCACTCACTCACTCACTCACTCACTCACTCACTCACTCACTCACTCACTCACTCACTCACTCACTCACTCACTCACTCACTCACTCACTCACTCACTCACTCACTCACTCACTCACTCACTCACTCACTCACTCACTCACTCACTCACTCACTCACTCACTCACTCACTCACTCACTCACTCACTCACTCACTCACTCACTCACTCACTCACTCACTCACTCACTCACTCACTCACTCACTCACTCACTCACTCACTCACTCACTCACTCACTCAGTCTCTCGCGCACACTCGCGCGCACACAACATATACATACACATATATATATATATTCATCCATCCATAGTAATTCTGCCCGAAGGCAGGTCCTTCACTGCAATCATAGCATTTTATGCTATGCTTGCAGCTTTACTAGGGAATTGTTGGTGTGCTAACTTCCCGTTGCTTTCCACACCGGTGAAGGATGATGATGATGATGGCCATATGATTTCGGGGACCGTTTGGGCCTTAAAGTGTTCCTGACATTTGTCTTACAGGTGAGGAAAAATCCATCCAATATATATATATATATATATATATATATATATATATATATATATTCCCGTACACATAATAATAGACCAAATGCAAATGTAAATAGTCTAAATAGTATACAAATGTCAAATGACGCGTTATTGTTTTTTAAATAGGACTATGGCTTAACCAAGTTGTACCACACATGTATTTCCTATCGTTCGTATTTTTAAAGTAAATCGAAAATTAATAGGCCTACATGATGACGTATTTATGACTTACTTAAAAATTTAATGAATTGTGGTCGAATTTCGACCGCTGGGCGACCTCTAGTTATTGTAAGTTAACTTAAATGTGTAACATCGATGAAGAAATTGGAAAGAAAATGAAGGTGCCAATAAAGCATGGAACATACTATGGATTATTGAAGCAGTTTCATCAAGGCTTCTTACAAGAGAAACAAAATTTAACTTATATAAAACTCTGGTAAAACCAATATTAATACATGTCACAAACATGTAGCTTATTTCAAATGATATGCCGAGCTGCCTACATAAAACATTAAAGAACAAAACAAGAAGAGATAGGCCTAGGCCTACTAGATTGAAGTTTTATAAAACATTGGCAGTTTCTGCATTACTTTATGGGAGCGAAACTTGGGTAATGGCCAAAAAATTACAATGTAAAATACAAGGTGTAGAAATGAACTCCCTTAGAAGAACAAAAGGCTGCACAGGATTGGATAGGATAAAGAATGAAGATATAAGAACAGAGTTAAATATATATTGACTGAATGATAAAATAAAGGAATTTAGAGATAAATTGTTTAGACATGTAGAAAGAATGAATGTAACAAGATTACCAAAAGCATCATTTAACTACAAATCAAGAGGTGCAAGGAATGTAGGAAGGCAAGTGAAAAGATGGACAGAACAATTGTGAGGCTTTTTGTCTAGCCCGTGAAGCGAAGAAGAAGAAGAACGATATGTCAGCACTGAGCTAATTAGAAAACAAGATATTAAGAAAAATATATAGCCCAGCCAATATGCAAAAAGGGAGAATCGCATAGCTCTATATATAAAATTTAACTCTGAGCTTTATCAATTGCATGTCTCCTGATGTGGTTACATCAATTAAAGATTGCTATGAGCAAGGCACTTACAAGGAATAGTTGAACATGAAATGCCCAAGAAAATTATGGAAAGTAAATCTGAGGGAAGAAGGAATATGGGACGACCGAAAGTTGGTTGGATGGATGAAATTTTATAGAATCTGAAGAAGCTGAGAATCGAAGAATGGTGGCTGGTAGCCAGAGACAAAGACGTGGGGTAAAGGATTCGGAGGGAAGCCGAGGCTCGAATCAGGCTGTAGTGCTTCTAATGATGATAAATTGTAACGGTGTAATACAATCAGAAAAAAAAAATCTTGAACTATCATGTCGGTCTATGTAGGCCTATGTGTATTGGCATATCCTCATATGTTCCTCATGATGACACGAGTATTCCCCTAACGGAATTTTCTTGAAAAAGCTATTTTGGTTAAGCTTATTTCCCTACATGTGCCAGTGAGTGACATGTGGTCAGCACATCGCCTCAATGAGACGTGTAGTAGCAACTGAGGTAAGTTATGTATTACTTGGATGGGGAAGATTGGTTAAATTTGCTCAGATAAACTAGTTGAGGGTTGAGGCTCTTTTATGGCCGCGAATATCTTCAATCTCGGGACCCAGGGCCTAAAGACTTTCCCGGATTACTTTACTCTTATTTGCATTAATTTTCTCATGGATTTTCAGCCAGTATGGGACCGGTGCCCACCCAGCATCGTGAGGAATTTGGGTAGCTATAATGATTAATGCCTCCAGGTTGAGAAAACTAGCTATAACGAATGGGGAACTCGATATGTTGATCACATGTCATTCCTAGACTAGATTGATGTGATTAACACATGTGGAAGTAAGACAAAGCTGAACCTCGACTGCGATTGGCTGTTGGATTGAGTGATCGAACATGACTGTTAGATGCGTAATTGCACACAGTTGTTGGAAGGGTGACCGTCCTGCACCAAATACATAACATCATAACACCATGCGGCTAACACTAAACTTAATCCAGTATCAAATATTAATAAACAAAACCTAACAGGAAAAAAACTAATACCACATATAATTACGAAAACCTGCGCGTCAATTGAAATCACAACTCTATTAGGCCTATAGCCTACCTTCATCCCGGGAATCCTCTGAACATATTGCAAAAAGTCCCATCACAGTCGGATCAACGGTATGGCCGCGCAAAAAGTACGAATAAACAAACAAACCAAGCAACAAACTAAAACACTAAAATCTGACTACCAAGTAGGCTACTAATAATCACAATTCCCCTGTAATAAAACAACACAAATTTCAAACACGCCAAATAACACCCCAACAACGCCGAAACTAATTTAAATATCGTAGGTCGGCCCAAACGATTCCATCAGGCTTATCACCAATTATACGAATTAACATCATCTATATAGGCCTATAGACTATATAAAACCGAGTGTAGCCTATGTCTGCATGTTTGTCTTTTATGCATTATTACACCATTCATCCGATTGTGATGGGACTTTTTTGCAAAATGTTTAGGAGTTTCCCGGGAAGGTTTTAGGCTGTAATAGAGTTGTAATACGCAACTCCTTCACCTTAAAAAAAAACACGTTTTGTGGTGAAAAACGTGTTTTTTGAAATTTTTTGGACGTTTAAACGACTTAGGCTACGCTGCGTAAACAAAAAAATAGCCTTTACACCTAATTAATATCTAAAAAAATCTACAAAAAAATCCGCGACAGCATACGTCTATCTTTTACAGATAACTCATAATAACCAATTTATCTTTCAGCTCATTGATGCCAAGAAGATCGGGATGACTAGATTCCCAAGCAAGCGTAGCAGCGCACGGCGGGTAATTCTTTTACGGATAACTTTCAATAACCATTTTTGTCTTTTAGCTCATTTATCCCAAGAAGATCGCGATAAGTAGGTCCTCGGACAACGCCGAGTAGGCTAATCATCACGGGGTACCTATGTAAAAATAATTACGATATAAATTTGTAATTACTTTTCATTTTACTTAGGCCTATTAAACTAAACATAAAAACACATTTGATTCATTTAGGCGTAGCAGCGCACGCCGCGTTTTAGCTAGTAAATCTATAAAACATCTTATCCATGAGTAATTACACATCTGACACCGTCTTAAATTTTACTCTTTCGATAACTACTTCAAAATTAACGGGACTAAAAGGCTTTGCCTTGAAACCCGTGGATGAATTATTCTAAATAAATAATAGTTTTAAAAAACTAAAAGAACACGCTTTATTAGAAAACTAAAAAAATGAAAAATAATTTTAATTTCCAATACGCTTGGGATGAAATAAAGTGGTCAACAAAAAAATCATCTCCAACACATATAGAATAAAATTAGAGTTATCAACAAAAAGAAAATAATTTTACCATCAAAAGCGTGGGGTGCTCTATATCAATTAATATATTTGATAATAAACAGATATTGGTAAAAGTAAGCTCTTTAAGAAGAAAATGTAAAAATCATAAAAAGCACCCCACGCTTTTGATGGTAAAATTATTTTCTTTTTGTTGATAACTCTAATTTTATTCTATAGGCTATGTGTTGGAGATGATTTTTTTGTTGACCACTTTATTTCATCCCAAGCGTATTGGAAATTAAAAATTATTTTTCATTTTTTAGGTTTCTAATAAAGCGTGTTCTTTTAGTTTTTTAAAACTGTTATTTATTATTTATTTTTTAGTTTTAATATTTTACAGAATAAGATAAAAATGTAAATATCTTTAAATTCGATACTATTGTAGTATGAGCTAAAAGTAATACTCTTCTATAAAAAAAAAAACCCCCAGCCGGATTTGAACCAGCGACGTATGGATTACTGAAATTATGTACCACTAAGAGTTCACTGCTCTACCAACTGAGCTCTTACAACGATCGACTATAAACTCGACAAGTCCGCAACCTATTATACTAGTTTTCATTTTTTTGATTTTCGGATGATTCCGGCCAGGATTTTAGAAACAAAATATGAAATTATTGTATTGTCACGGGTCCTCTACACGTATACAAAGTTTCAAGTCGATCCAATGTTTCTAAGTGGGTGAAAATCGCGTTGAAAGATTCCGTTACATTGATACAAAAACACTTTTTTTGATTTTCTGATGTTTATGGCCAGGATTTTAGAAAATAAATATGAAATTATTGTATTGTCACGGGTCCTCTACAAGTATACAAAGTTTCAAGTCGATCCAATGATTTTAAGTGGGTGAAAATCGCGTTGAAAGATTCCGTTACATAGATAGATAGATAGATAGATAGATAGATAGATGGATAGATAGATGGATAGATGGATAGATAGATACAGGTCAAGCTAATATAAAGCGTGTAAAATCACCCTAAAGAGCATGCCTATTTGTAGCCGCCCGATAGAGTGTCACATTCAGATAAATTAATACCCAAGTTTTGATTTACTGATAGAGTTTCTCCAATTATCTAACTCACTGACTCTATCGAACCCGTAGGTTCATGATCGCGCGAAAATAACCTCTCCACACATCTCTATTCTCAGCTAATGTTTTCCAGTTATCCGCTGTACAATCTACTTCACTCAAACCATGGTTAATATTATTCTCCCATCTCATTCTTAGCCTAACATCTGGGAAAACAAGAAACTTCCATGTCCCTCTTTTATTCCCCATTTGTGCCACATGTCCTGCCCATAGCAATCTACGAGACTTAACTATTCTTATTATAGGACTATTTGGTTTCCTATAAAGATTAGGCCTATGTAGCTTTCTGTTATGTAGTCTTCTTCATTCGCCTGTTAATTTATTTCTCTTTGGTCTAAATTTTTTCCAAGAACTTTATTCTCAAATAGGCCTACTTGTAATATTTTCTCCTCCCATAGAGAGATTCTCCAATTCAACAAAATAATTCTGTATTCCAAAAACCAGAGAAATCAGACTAAGTTATAGGCCTAAGTTTAATTCGCTAAGAAATCCGCTTAGTTTACGCAATTCCTGCATGGCGGACTGTTTAAATCTAATTTTTGGTTAATGTGTTCTATTTAATATATTATGCAGAGCTAATTGGGATTTCCGGATCCTTGATCTGGTCAAAAACCCTGATGGAACTGATAATTAACCTCTGGGGTGAATTTCGTGAAGTCCGGAGGGTCTAACTTAGCCAGATTCACTCTTCTCACCTCCAAGTTGGGGCCCCTCGGGACCATCTTAAGATGTTTTAAGATTTTAAGATGCAAAAGAGAGAGTGGGGTATGGAAAAAAAACGGGAAGCTACCACACCTATAGGCCCTATAAGTTATCCCCAGTAAAGTTGTAAATATGGCATGATGAATATTTCCACGGTAACTGAGTTTGCAGTGAAAGACCTGCTCTTGGACAGAACACTATGTAGGCCTATGTTTATTTGAAAAACTATTGTAAGTTATATTAATTATTTCTTAAAATCGACATAAATATAGGTATAGATTTATGGATTTTTTAATAGGTCTAGTTTCGCACATAGGCTATAAATGATCAGAGATAGCTAATTCAGTTAGTAATTTTACATTAACTTATGCCTATATGAAACAGTAAAATATTTATGGGATATGTGGCAGAGTGAGTGTTTGAAACTAGATTTTTATTTATTATTTTGTGATGTTTGCGTTAATAAGTCCGCTGGTTATTTTGTTAGTAATGTTAATGAAACCATGTTGATCAATATGTTATGTTTTTAAAGTAAACATAGTTATGCGTTGATTAATATTTTTAGCGTGTTTATTAATTAGGATAACTAAAGCATTTGAAATTAAAGATTAAATTTGTTTTTCACTGTTTATCCATGATTTTATACACGAATAAGTCTACACGAGGTCTACAAGGCTTAATTATAATGCAGTATTTTACACAAAGTGGTTGTTTTATTCTAAAATATAGGCCCTAGTGTAACGATGTTTAACAAAAAAGAAACATATAGCTACAGATCTATAGCTACTGTTTTTTATTCGCCTCGAAAAAAAAATAAAATTAAATCACAAAGAAATTTCTTATTGTTTTATCCATAGGCCCATGTAATAGTAGAATTGTAATTAATAACAGTCATCGGACAATTAGGCCTAATCGAAAAGGATAAGGAAATTACTTTTTTATCCTATAGGCCTAACTTATTTTCATGCTGTAGTCTAAAATGTATAGGCCCTATGTAGACTTGTAAGATAAAAGTGTTATTATACTAATAGGTCTAGTCTGTTCCAAATAACCTATTAATGAAAATAAAAATGAATAATCAACTAGATGAAGGAAATTATTCGTTATTCGATATGATAATTTATCTTCATGCTGTAATCTAGAATATACTCGTATAGGCTATAGACGTGTAGGACAACAATGGTATTATATGGATAGTCTGTTCCAAATATTTCTGAAAATGAAAATATTTATTTTTATTTTTTTATTGAATCTCCAATAATATGAACCCTATTTCACCATCCGATACGTTAGAGTTTTAGTTACAATACAATTAATTATTTTCAATAATTTAGAGTATGGTTAATTTCTAGCGTTACATAATAACGTAATATGAACAAATTAATAAATAAATGATCAAACCCAAGAAAAAACTAACTCAAAGTCTCTTAAAAATATGATGGATAAAGTCACACAGCTTTCTACAGCAACACTTCTCACATAAAATATTTGACAAAGGCAGTTGAAATATATTCTGGCAATAACCTCATTTTTAAATACATTCATGTTTTTTGGAATCAAATGCGGGACACTCAATGAAAATAAATATAATCAAAAATAAGAAGGAAGTTACTTTTTTTTTATCTAATGTATATTGATCCTAGAACCACATTGGTATTATGCGAACATCTGTTCTAAACACCAATAAAACTTGCTCTATCGAACCCGTAAGTTCGTGGCCGCGCGTATATAAGCTCTCCATTCATCCCTATTCTGAGCTAATGTTTTCTAATCATCCCCTGTATAATCTGCTTTCCTCAAATCATGAATAAAGTTGCTCTCCCACCTCATTCTTGTTCTACCCCCTCTGGTTTTCCTACAAGAAGCTTCCATACACCTCTATTATTCCCTATTCGTGTCACATGTCCTGCCCATCTCAGTCTAGGCCTATGAGATTTAACTGTTCTTATTATATCTGGCTTCCTATACATACCATGTAGCTCACTTTTTTATGAAGTTTTCTCCATTCAACTGTCTGTTCATCTCTTTTTGGCCCAAAAATTTTCTAAGAACTTTATTCTCAAATGTACTCTTAATCTTCTTTCCTCCCTTAAAGTAAAAGTCCATGTTTGGCATCCATATAAATAAAAATAAATAATAAAAAAGAAGAAGGAAGTTATTTTTTACCTTGTAATTTATTTAGAATATATAGGCCTATAGACTTGTAGGACTAGAGTGGTATTATATGAATAGTTCTCTTCCAAAAATTAATACCAAGATATTATTTTCAATATTGTCACTAGATTTCGTAGATGTAAGGGCATCGTATCTTTTGTGATATAACATTCATGGAACATATTTTTATCCTAATCTGGTAGAGAGTTGTCATTTAATTAAAAGTCATGGTTTCTTATAGGCCTATTATTTTCTGCACAATCGTCAATTTTTACTTAACGTACAGCCTTAGGCCCTAACTGTCCCCATGACTTACTTTTATCTCAATCTAGCAGATATTATTTTGCCTTCATGTTAAAAATCTATGAATTAGGCCTATTGTCAGTTGTGTGTAGTTGTAGGCTACGATGTTACAAGCCGAGGGTGACCGTACGCATACTGTACAAAATTACTAACTCTGTAGATACATCTTCACACCACAGAGATAATTAATTTGATTTACTCTACAAAAAAAAAACATTTTACTTAGGCCCATTGTGACCACATGTTGCTTGCTAGTAGACCTAAATAAATCAATGCATTCATATTTAGTAGAGATGGGAAACCCATCTATTCCACCCTCTCCTGCCAATGCAGTTGCATTATACTAGCAGCTAAATCTTTACACGTTTTTCTTTATAATCATTGAAAAAACTAAATAGTTATTACTCATTACCCAAAATAGTTTTATCCTGTGGTACAGTGTGTCTTAATATGCCTAAAAATGTGTTTATAAAATACATTGATTTTAAAAAGTAAAGTGATCCCACAACAGGCCCGGAGGCCCTTGGGGTAGTAGCAGGTTAAGGCTCCTACTTTTTCTAGACAATCGGCACTTTATGTCAGCCGGGTTGTCAGCCCTAGCGTGACGGCCGCCTTTACCCCCAGAACAAGCGTCTGGTACTCATTTCCGTTAGAGGCTGAGTCGACCCCAGGGCCATAGTGCCGCCAGAGGGTTTGGGTCAGTTTAGAAATCCTGACCCCAACGGGACTTGAACCCTCTACTCTCCGGCTTGTAGCTCAGTGCCTTAACCACTACGCTACGGCTTATGGGCTTTAATTTCATACTTACTTACTTACTTACTCACTGGCACTATCGAACCCGTAGGTTCATGGCCGCGCGGACATAAGCTCTCCATACATCCCTATCCTGAGCTAATGCTTTCCAATCATTCCCTGTATAATCTACTTCCCTCAAATCAAAGTTAATGTTGTTCTCCCACCTCATTCTTGGTCTACCAACTGGGCGTTTTCCCTCTGGCTTTCCTACAAGAAGCTTCCATGCACGTCTTTCATTCCATACGTGCAACATGTCCTACCCATCGCAGTCTACGAGACTTAACTGTTCTTATTATATCTGGCTTCCTATAAAGACCATGTAGTTCATTGTTATGTAGTCTTCTCCATTCACCTGTCTGTTCATCTCTCTTTGGTCCAAAAATGTTCCTAAGAACTTTATTCTCAATACTCGTAATCTCCTTTCCTCCCTTAAAGTAAGAGTCCATGTTTCGCACCCATATAATATAACTGGTAGAATAATAGTTTTATATATTTTCAGCTTAACGTTTTTTGAAAGGAGTTGGGACATCAAAAGTCTCTGCAATGCATAATAGCATGCATTTCCAGAATTGAGCGCTATGTTTAATTTCTTTGTGCGTCTCATTCCTATTTGTGATTATTGTTCCTAGGTATTTGAATTCAGCCACTTCCTCAAAATTTCCCTCATTTGTCATTAGCTGTCCATTTCCATTATATACTGAATTTTCTACCTGTGACCATATATTTAGTTTTACTGATATTTACTTCCAGTCCTAATTTCTTAGTGTTACTCAATAGTGTGTGCGTGTTGGCCTTTAGTATCTCCTCGCTATCGGCCAATAGTACTACATCATCAGCATAAACTAACAGCTTATTAATACCATTCAGTTGTAAGCCTTCCTCATTCTCTAAAGATTTAATGGCATGCTCTAGTACAAAATTAAATAGTAGAGGAGATAGTGCATCTCCTTGCTTCAACCCATTCTGGATTTCAAAAGTGTCTGAAAACTGTTTGCCTACACGCACCCTACTATTTGAGCCATTTAGACACATTCGTATAAGTCTAACTAACTTTTTAGGAATTCCGAACTCCAGCAGGATACTATATAACTTCTCCCTCTTAATTGAATCATATGCTTTTTTGAAGTCTACATATAGTTGATGTACAGTGCCATTATATTCCCATTTCTTTTCTAAAATCTGTCTTATACTAAAAATCTGATCTGTTGTAGACCTGTTTCTTCTAAATGCACATTGATGATCTCCTAGAATGTCATCAATGTAGGGAGTAAGTCTGCTTACTAATATATTTGTAAGAATTTTGTATGAAGTTGAAAGTAATGAGATGCCCCTGTAGTTGTTGCAATCAGTTTTATCTCCTTTCTTATAAATTGGTACGATAATTGATTCCTTCCATTCATCTGGAAGAGCTTCTTTTTCCCAAATCATACTAAGCAACCAGCGTATTTTGTCTATCAATTTTTCTCCTCCTGATTTTATGAGTTCTGCTGGGATCTCATCTGAACCTGATGCTTTATACATCTTCAATTTTTCAATCGCCATTTCAACCTCTAATGCACTTGGCTCTGCGACTAGCATTTCTGCTGTCTGTAACTGAACCTCCTCAATGTCCTGTTCTGTATGTACATTTAATAGCTGATTGAAGTAACTTTTCCATCTATTTAATATACTCCTAGAATCTGCAATCATATCCCCATTTTCATTCCGAATTATGTTGTTTCTAGCCTGAAACCCTTTCTTCTCTATACTAATTCCCTGATATAATTCTCTAATGTTCCTATTTTTTGCATTCATTTCAAGATCATTAATCTTCTCTCTCAAATATTCCCTCTTTTTACTCTTTAGTAACTTAGTGGTTTCCCGTCTAATACTACCCAATTGCTCTAAATTTACCTCATTTGGCTCGTGTAACCATTTAATTTTTGCTAGTTTTCTTTTCTTTACAATGTTGGCACATTCCTCATCAAACCATTTCTTGTTTTGCCTCTTTTTTAAACAACCAATGCTTTCTGATGCTGACAATTTAATAGTATCTCTTATAGCCTCCCATTCTTTATTTATATCAGGTTCTTCTTCATTTGCCACATTGTCATCTGAAGATTCCAGTACTTCAAATCTATTAGTAATTTTGATTTGGTATTCTTGCCGCATTTCATCATTTCTCAAGTTTTTTAATTCATATTTACAGAATCATCTTTAGCATTCGTTCCTCTCATAAGCGATAGCCGTTGTCTGATTTTCACTCTGACCAGATGATGATCCGAATTGCAGTCTATCCCTCTAACTGATCTAATATCAATGATGCTACTGTGCCAGCGTTTATCCACTAATACATGATCTATCTGGTTCCGAGTTTCTCCATCTGGGGACGTCCAGGTGTATTTATGAATATCCTTATGCTGAAATGTTGTGCTCTTAACAATCAGATTCTTCGATGTGGCAAATGTGACTAATCTAACCCCGTTGTCGTTACTATCTTCATGAAGACTGAATTTGCCTATTGTTGGTTTGAATATATCTTCCCGCCCCACTTTTGCATTAAAATCTCCTATGACAATTTTCATATGATATCGTGAAAGGCTATCAAATAAGCATTCTAATTCTTCATAGAACTCATCCTTGATCTTGTCATCTTTATCTTCTGTGGGGGCATGTACATTTACAATTATAAAATCATGTCGTTTACCCTTTAGAATTATGTATGATATCCTATCATTAACAAACTTAATATCTCGGATAGCGGATAGGATCCTCCTTCTGACTAAAAAACCCGTTCCAAATGCAGGTCTTTCTGCACCCCCATAGAATAATGCAAAGCTTCCTGATTCCTGACTACCTTCTCCTGGCCACCTAATTTCCTGTAAAGCGACTATATCTAAGGGCGATTTATCTAGTTCCCGCGTTAATATCTCTAGTGCCCCACTATTGTATAAAGTCCTAACATTCCATGTTCCTAGGAACATGTCCCTGTGTTTGAGCCTTTGGCATGGGTTCCCTGACGTAGTCCCCGCCCGGAGAACCGAATGGGGGACTATTTGACCTCCGGAAAATTTTACCCCAGATGAACCCATGTCCGCATTTCTTGACGGTTGTATTTTTACGGTGAAAGATCGTCACTCTTTCGCCCAAGGTACTTTTTTCGTCTGGCTTATCACCTTCGACCAGTCCGGCATGGGTAACCCTATCGGCAGCAATGCTACCGCCGGCATAGCTCTCAGGATCATTTAAGCACGCAAGCCACTCCACCACGACAAGGTAAAGATACCATTCATTCCCGAACTTTTTTTAATAAAATAATCTATTAGTCATATTTTACAGCAGTGTCTGAATTCAACATTATTTTTTCGAGTTTTGTTTTAATTCGCGGTCTCCATCGAAATTTGATATGGTGCATCATATTTAAATTTTGAACATATTGAAATGTTTTCTTTAACTTACTAACCCTGGTGAAGTGGAAGAGAAGACCCTACGGTCTTAACTCCATCAGGTAAAATAAATAAATAAATACATAAATAAATAACTCACTGGCTCTATCGAACTTGCGGGTTCATGCCCGCACGGACATAAGCTCCATCCATATCCTGACCCAATGTTTTCCAATCATCCCCTGTATAATCTACTTCCCTCAAATCATGGTTACTATTATTCTCCCACCTCGTTCTTGGTCTACCAACTGGGCGTTTTTCCTCTGGTTTTCCTACATGAAGCTTCCAAGCACCTCTTTTATTCCTCATTCGTGCCACATGTCCTGCCCATCGCAGTATACTAGACTTAACTGTTCTAATTATATCTGGCTTCCTATAAATATCGTGTAGCTCACTGATAGGCCTACAGTATGTAGCCTTCTCCAATCACTTGTCTGTTCGTCTTTCTTTGGTCCAACAATTTGCCTAAGAACCGTATTCTCAAATATTCGTAATATTTTATTCCTTAATGCAAGAATCCACGCTTCGCATCCATATAGCCTAATAGACTATTACTAAAAGAATATATTTATATATTTTCAGTTTAAATTTTTTGAGTATTGAGCCTATGCTTGATTCCTTTGAGCATCTCATTCTTATTTGTATTTATTGTTCCTAGGTAGGCCTATTTGAATTCAGCCACGTCTTCAAAATTTCCCTCATTTGTCATTAGCTGTCCATTTCCTTAGCTGTCGATTTCCGTTATATAATGCATTTGAATGTTTTCATTACCGGTAATAATTATGGTTTTCTGTAGGCCTACCGAAAATAAAAAATAAATTTTGTTGTTTCATTATAGAAGACTAAATTTTTATCATTAATAAAGTTTGGGAACAAAATAATCTATATTTATTTAACTAGCGTTATGCATGTGTGTTTTGGTTGTTCACATATTTGCTAAAGCAGCACAGTGCAGTGTCGTGATGGCCGGTCATTTGAATAATTGTCGCTTCCCCCAACCAACTCTCGTTTCATGATTGTTTAAACGCGGGTTTGTGTTTAGCTACGGGACTATGATGTCAGACTATAGATTACTCACAGCTAGATTCAAGTATCAATGCAGACAAGTTGCATGGGACCACTAGTTTGCTATGTTTGCAAAATGGAAAATCCTCATTCCATATGGAGTTTTTCGTTTTTAATTCATTCGTGCATTTGTATCACTGCAGATTATATCCGATTTATTGCTTCAGTCTAGACTTACTACTTTGTGTGTCAGTTATTTTACTGAAGTTAGTGGATTATTTCATGGTAGATAAGGCGGAACTGTTGAGGAAGTTCTTTCCAATAACATAGTTTCTCATTCCCGCGGCCTTACCTAGTTGAGACCAAACAATACGCCATTAGGCCTATACATTTCTTTCCAGGTGCTTGGATGTCCTATGAATATTGATTGTTGTGGATATGTTTTAGAGGAAGAATTTCGTTTTACCTTCATAACTGCGAAAGTCCCATATTTTTGGGTGCTGCAAGATAGTTCTCGAAATATTACAACTCATGCTTTTAATTGATAACGGGATTCTGCAGAAGACTTATTCCGTGTTATACAGTAAGAGAGTGTTTACATGAAGAACATATGATATAAATTTGCTATAAAATTATTTCAAAACAAATTAATGGTTAAGTTTAAGTACTAAACTATAGACCTTTATGATCAAAATTCTGGCAATAGTGCGAACATTTACTATTGGTAGTTAAGCATTTTTAATTAATATTCCATTCACTATGGTTTTAATGCTAGAAAAAGGCCTATTCAGATCTCTGCTAGTTGGCAGACATAGTAGGCCTATTTTATTTAACGATCTAAAAATTAATTAATCCCAATACAGACCTCAGGAAGCCCTTAGAGTAGACCTAATAGGGAGGTTCAGAGTCTCACCTTTTTAAACGATTGGCACGATATTTCAGCCGGGTTGTCAGTCCTGCGCGACAGCCCCTTTACCCCCAGAACAATAGTCTGGTACTCATTTCCGTTAGAGGGCTGAGTCTATCCGCCGCCAGAAGGTTTGGGACAGTATAAAATTCCTGACTCCCCGGGACTCGAACCTCGATCTTCCGACTTGTAGCGTACTGCCTTAACCAATTACACTACGAGCGTGATCCCTATTTAGCGATAAGTTAATCTCTAAGTTATTTGTCGTATATCAGATCATCAGCAACGACGTGAATAAAGTCAAAAAGTGAAACGTGCGGTGAGATATGCTCAGTGGCCTTATATTTCAGACTTCAGTTTATATTAGGCCTATGTTATAGGCCTATAACACGGTCACACGACTTCAATATTCTACCGAGAAAAACTATAGGACCTACTCCTTTTAAACATAGGCTATTTACATATTGAATGAATAAAAGGCCTTTTCATCATTTATTAGGAGATAAAATAAGTTGTTGAAAGATTTGTCTATCTATAGTCAGTAGGCCCGATCGATTGTTCCAGTAACAATAAGTGTAAATCCTGAATAAATCAATCTAACAGATGTGCACGATATGATCATCTCTAAGAGACACATTTTTAACATCCAACCAAGGACCACATAACTTCGGACCTTGAACCTTATATTAATTCACTTTAACTAAACTTAGGCTAATAATTTAAGTAAAATTTTATCACCTCATCACATATTCATCTTCTTCTTAGACAAGTTTCAGGACCTTCTTCGGTTCAACAAACAGTATTTACACGACCGTTCTTTTGTCGTCCGGAAGAGCTGCCTCTTCCTCCCTCTGTTCAGGATGACAAAACAACGGTCGTGAAAATACTGGTGATGGAACCGAAGAAGGTCCTGAAACTTGTCTAAGAAGAAGAATATGAGGTGAGATGATAAAATTTTACTTAATATTGCTGATTACCTCATAGCGTTAATTCGTAAAAGAAAATGAGTAGCTTTTTTTAATTAGTTTTAATGAAATTGTTTTTAGATTGGTACAGCGAACTGTAAATGTTTATGTTGCGGTAATACGGAACTACGCTACGTAATGTCCAATAATATGGATGCTAATTGTAATTGAATGCCTTGCAAGATTGAAACTAAATAACATGATCACGGGGAATTCCCAGCACAATTTTACTGGACGGGGCATTACGTCACATAATTCTAGCACATGCGCATCACGACTGCATTTTGTTCGCTACCAAGCTACAGTAGGTTAAGTGTACAATGATCTGCAGAGACATGAATCTATTTTTATTTTCATTTTTATTGTACCTGAACTATCTTAACTCTCATCTCTTCTAATTAATGTCTTTGCACCCACCCTCTCATAAAATGAAGGCATCATTTGGATTCGGTGCTATATTCAAGTACACAGTATCCCTAGTAGGCTACACGAGTAAGTGTGTTAAATTTGAGCATTTTGTTTTGACTATTTAACTCATGCTCCAAATGGTAGTCAATGACCAATCACATTACAATTAATTTTAATTTACAACTAATCACAGCCGTTTTTCACCTCGATTTTATCACTTTCATTTTATCGCTTTAATTTTACCAAGTGACTCCCAGATTGTACATAGGCCTATAGTGCACGAATGTAACCAGATTCTGCTTGAGAGATATAATAGAAAAACATTCCTAGCAATTGATTTATAGGGCCTATACCATAAAAAAAGAAACTACTGTTTGCACTTTCTTAAACGAATTATTTTCCGAGAAATCACGTTGCAGAAAAAATATAATTGACATAGGCCTATTACATCATACGACATCAGAAATTAATTAATAACCTATAACGTTGTGTTATATATTTCTCCACTAGAGTGCATTCTTACAATATTGCGATCCTTTGGCAATAAATGATATTATGAACTGGTTGCAGTGATGAACAAAGGAAGGAAATGAAGTGAACCAATCATTTCTCATTTGTTTTCAAACATCGCCGTTTACATTAAATATATAAATATTTTAAAATAACTGTAGTCAAATAATGATTTGTGAGTAAACAGCTTAATTTTATTCGTTAAATAGTCCTAAGAAATGCCACTCTTGATTTCCAAATTATCATAAGTAATGCCACTCTTGATTTCCAAATTATCGATAAATTCACGACTCACGAAGTGAGGAGTGAATTTATCTAGAGAATTTGGAAATCAAGAGTGGCATTTGTTAGGACTATTTAACGAATAAAATTAAGCTGTTTACTCACAAATCATTATTTAACTGTAGTTATTTTAAAATATTTATATATCTAATGTAAACGGCGATGTTTGGAAACAAATGAGAAACGATAGGCACGCTTCATCTGCTTCTTTTGTTTATCACTGCAACCAGATCATACTATTTATTGCCAAAGGAACGCAATATTGTAAGGAGGAGCTTTCTTTAATATGGTAATTATAACACTGATAAATATTTGGTGAAACACGACTCTGATTGGTTGTAAAACAGAAATCATTGAAACGTGATTGGTCATTGACTCCCATTTGGGGCATGAGTTAAATAGTCTAGATAAATTCACTCCTCACTTCGTGAATTTATCGATAATTTGGAAATCATTCGTGACATTACTTAGGAAAAAGTGTATATGATTCACTCAATTTTACTAAGAGTCTAGATTCTCTCTTTTGTGTGTAGGCCTATCTACTCTTTTTATGTATTTTATGATTAGGGATTTTTTAAATAAGCAATCTATCATAAAATGAAAAAAAAATCAGATGTTTATTGTAAAAGTATAAGGCCATGTAGGCCTATTTTTTAAGATTTTGGACTAAGTAAAAATCATCTAACTTAATTTCATAGGCCTATTGATTCCATGTATGATTAGGCTATATCAGGTATAGGCCTAATTACATGCCAAAATACATATTGTCACTACTTGGCTTTTGGATCGTCTTCACGTTGTTTTGGCGTAAATAAACATCAGGGATGATCTTGTAATACAATAACTTTATTTCTAACAACAAGCGCGACAGGCCTAGAAGGCCCTTGGCCTACCATCCGGCTGTTGGCTTCATATCCACAGAGCTAGAAGATCATCCTGCCAGTGTAGGGGTGACATGTGGTAAACATGTCGGATCCCCCAGCCGTTATGGGTGGTCATCTCAACCTGGAGTCGATACTTATTGTGGCTACCCAAATACCTCACGACGTTTGGTGGGCACGGTCCCATACTGGCCGAAATTCCATGAGAAAATTTCTTCCGCCATGGGGACTCGAACCAGCGCAAGTCTCATAGGATAGCTCTGCGCCAAGGCTTCTTGCCTTAACCACTCGGCTTTCGGCGCGGGACTTAACTTCATTTAATTAGGATACAAACTATCAGTAGGCCTATCAGTTCACCCACAAATTGCCGAAATAATTGATATTGATTTAACGTTTATCTAGCACACAATTATTTTACAGTCTCTAGGAGAGTCACTTGCCACAGTTCCTCCTCTATCGCAGCTCATTGCATCGCTGTCAATTCACAACTGACTGGCTTCCTGCCCTCGTCACAGATTATGTAGGATGGGGAGGGAAACTTCTCGACCCTCGATCGAGACATTTTCATATGGACATTTCTGGACATGGAAACTTCACGACAATGAGGGCCGAGGCTTGCAGAAGCCTTTGGAACGGAGGTCTAGATTCATCCACAATCTGCGCGTGTCTTCCGATTTGCGAGTCGGCAACTCAATCCATTTCTATCGAGACCTGCGAAATTCAAATATCGTTATTACGATGCGTCACAATACCATTGCGGGCTATGTTTTTTTTTTTTACTTTTTATTTATTTATTTTAGCTGATGAATTTAAGACCCACTAGGGTTAAATTATACATAAGGACCTAGTAACAATTTTGAATTATCTACATGTTGATTAATGATGCATAATAGATAGCCTATAGGTCACACAATATAAAGTTGACAGGGGAAAGAAAGGAAAATAGCAATAATAATAACAACAATAATAATAATAATAATAATAATAATAATAATAATAATAATAATAATAATAATAAAATAACAATAACAATAACAATAACAATAACAATAACAATAACAATAACAATAACAATAACAATAACAATAACAATAACAATAACAATAACAATAACAATAACAATAACAATAACAATAATAATAATAATGTAGCAACAATAATCCATCCATCCATAGTAATTCTGCCCGAAGGCAGGTCCTTCACTGCAATCATAGCATTTTCATGCTATGCTTGCAGCTTTACTAGGGAATTGTAGGTGTGGTAGCTTCCCGTTGCTTTCCACACCGGTGAAGGATGATGATGATGATGATGATAAAGGTGATGATGATGATGTCCATATGATTTCGGGAGCCATTTGGGCCTTAAAGTTTTCCTAACATTTATCTTACAGGCGAGGAAAAACCCCGATAAAAACCTCACCCAGAAAAACTGCCCCGACCGGGGATCGAACCCGGGCCCGCTGCGTGACAAGGCAGCACGCTACCTCGAGACCACAGCATTTTTAGTTTAAGTAATTGGCATGGTAAGAAAAGTTAAAAATATAATGGAATAACCTAAGAGTCACTGATATATAGCCTATTAGCCTATATTGTCTAAGGAAATATAAGTGAGTTTTGTTTTGAACTGTTTTTGAGTCCTTGATATACGAGGGGAGGGAATTCCATAGTCGGGTGGTTGAAACAAGGAAGTAAGAAGAATAGTGAGATGTTCGATGTAGAGGAACAGCTAGAGTTACATTTTCTCTCGATCATGTGTTTAAGTTATAGTGGGAGGATAGCGAATGAAAGCGAGTAGAAATATAAAGGGGTGATGAGATAGACAAAGTGTTGTATAAGAAGCACAGGCAATCGGAGTCAAGACAACATTGTTAATGTAGATACCTTACTTTCCAGAAAGTCGCCATCAATTTGAGAAAATTAAATATAGAGTCTACTAGCTTAAATTTGCTTCGAAAATTCATCCCAAAAGCTGAAACGATTGCAGGGCCTATAATGAAATAAAATGCAATAAAATGAAACGGGCTAAATTAAACAAATGAAACTGAATTAAACTTTACAAAAAAAAAAGTAAAATAATCAAGCAGACCATGTGTGAAATAAATAAATTAACTCATTGGCACTATGGAACCCGTAGGTTCATGGTCGTGCGGACATAAGCTCGCATGCACCTCTATTCTGAGCTAATGTATTTCAATCATCTCCTCTTTAATTTACATCCCCAAAAGCATGATCAATATTAATCTCCCATCTTATTCTGTCTACAGGGCTATATCTTTCTAGTTTTCCTACAGTGTGTTTCCACGCGCCTCTTTCAAAATTAAAATAAAAATGAAAATATGATTGAGAATAAAATTTACAATAAATTAGTAAATTAAATAAGTTAAATCGTCAAAGCTAAAATTTACAATTATAAATAGGCTATAAAAATTATATCCTACTTCGGTACATAAGATATGAAGGCCTATTCGATTTACGCTATATAAAAGCAGGTGCACTGGAAGCAATCATGTAAGCTACTAAATTATTTTAAACCAGCAAATACTTGGCGTACACTGCTATGTCTAAATAAATAAGTAGGCCTAGATGTATTTTTATGTTTATTTAAATAACTTAAACAAAAATAAATTTATATCTTAATTATTTTTAAATAGCCTACCCCGTGCTGATAACCGGCGTTGTCTGAGAATCTACTTATGTCGATCTTCTTGACTTCAAGGAGCTGAAACACAAAAATGGTTATTATCAGTTATCCGTAAAAGATAAAGACATATGCTGTCTCGGACCTTTTTTTTATAGAATATTTTGAGATAAGTTATTCAATCGTTTGTACATTAATTTGGCGTAGGCCTATTTGTTATGGTTTAGGCAGCGTAATCCATTTAAGCCTCCAAAAAGCGACTTTATTAAATGTATTTTTTATAGCTCTAGCCCTATTGTAGGCCTATAGACGGTAATACGTTTTATAGGACCCTACGTTAATCGCGAAAAAATCTCTTAAATGATTCTAAAAACCTCGTTCAAATCGGTCAAGTAGTTTTTGAGTCCTTAAAAACAGACAGACAGACAGACTCACAGACCTCATTTTTATATAGGCCTATAAAGTAAAAACAATAAAGTCCAGATTATTCCTTAAAAATACAGGTCTGTTAGGCCTACTCATTAAACCTACAGCAACATTTTAAGTTCAAAATTTAATCAAACTGAATAAAACAAAACTAAACCAAGATAAAGTAAAATTACTGTGAAATAAAAATTTCCAAGCCAATGTAGCATAGGCCTAAATGTAGGCTAAATAAAACACAGATTAGCTATGTCTTGCGAATTGAAAAGTTTTGTTTGGATTAAATGAAATAGGGAAGTCAGATTAACATTAAATTGTACGCGTGTGAAATAGGCCTAGTAGTCTCGCAGAAAGTTATTGAATTGAAATTAGTTTAAAATTGGAGACCAACATGGACTTACGTAGGCCTATATGATTTATACAACATCAGATCCCCTATAGGCCTACCGAAAAGAAATCTGTAGGCCTAGTTGTAAAAGCTCCTTATTTACGGTTCCGTTATTCGCGTTTTCATTATTCGCTGCTTGGAAAATTGCGACACAGTTCCTGTATTCGCGGCTAAAAATGTATTTATTCGCGGATCCAGTCGGTAATTATAAGGATTGGTATCCTTTATTAACGTATCGGCAACTTTTTTTACTGTATGCACGGGCCAAGGTGGCTTTTACAAAGAGTGATTGTTATGAACACATAGAGTATTTTACATAGATAGGCCTATTTAATTATTTCATAGATTATTTGAATTATTCAAATAAAACGTTGTTGAAATAAAGCTTTAGACATATTGTATTTCAGGGCAGAGTTTTGATTATGGCAGAACAAAGTTTTCAAGGCTCACTGTAAAATCTCTGCATTTAGACTATGGTATGTTAGTACAGTTAGGGGAGATGTAGGTCAAAGCTCAGTATTTAACCCTGGAAAAGTAAGGGACTCGGTCTGTCTGTGTAGTGTGCTGATGGGTAAGTCTGCTACCATTTTTCTTAACAAATTCGCTAGGAACAGTTAGCAATGTAGTCAAGTATCATAAATATTTTGACTTCTTTTTTTTTCAAAGTGTAGGAATTAGTAGATTCCGATTGAGGGTCTTTCCACTTTTCAGCGGTTGCCCTTTTACCAGCCGGCTGCTGGCCCTTTACATCCACATGTGTCAATCACAGAGGTAGATGATCAACAGCCAGTGTACGGGTGACATGTGGTTAGCATGTCGAGTCCCCCAGCCGTTATAGCTGGTTCCTCAACCTGGAGCCGCTACTTATTGTAGCTACCCAATTGCCTCACGATGCTGGGTGGACACCAGTCCCATACTGGCCGAAATACCATGAGAAAATTTCTTCCCCCATGGAGACTCGAACCAGCGCAAGTCCCGTAGCTCTGCGCCAAGGCTTCCTACCTTAACCGCTCGGCTACGGCGCGGGACGGAATTAGTAGATACTTATTAAAATGTAATTTAGGGTAGATTGATAAATCCCCATCTCCCTCTCTCAAACCTAAAGAAAGTTCGAATGTAGGTTTTCGTAATATAAGCTTAGATTAGTTAGTTAGGAATAGAATAAGTTACTTAGGGTTATTGTAATCATTATACGCTAGAAATAAAATAGTTAAAATTAAGAATCCATTTATTTATGTTCAAAAACACGTATGCCTTTATAACTAATACATCCACATACTAACGCTCGGCTAGAACCTCATGCTACCAAAATTTCCAAGTCCCGAAGGTCCTTTAAGCCCTAAGAAAACCAGCAGTTCGTAATAGTGATTCAACCTAAATGGACAAAAATATCAAAGTAAAACAAACCATATTACACTAAGCCTACAGTTCGTTGTTAAAAACGGCCGCTCTCATCACA
Source organism: Diploptera punctata (assembly GCA_030220185.1). Lineage (NCBI taxonomy): Eukaryota > Metazoa > Arthropoda > Insecta > Blattodea > Blaberidae > Diploptera > Diploptera punctata. Next base: position 822,974 of record JASPKZ010000038.1, on the reverse strand, counting down.
TCTGTGTTTTATTGTTTCAACTTGTCATTTGTTGCAATCATTTTGGTTGAATAACACGTGTCTCTTCTGCTTTGTTTCCAATTTATAATGTCAAGTAAAAGGAAAGAAAAATTAGTTCCGATGTAGAAAAAAGTAGTGTTTCCTCTTAAAATAAAAATAGAAATGCTTGGCCGTTTACTCATTGGCATGTAGTTTCCATCCATATCACGCTGTTTCAACATTAATGAACCAATGTACATTTCATCAAGAAATCCGAAGACAGGAGGCCTAAGGAATTCTGTTAATACAAATTGTTCAAAAATGCTCATTAAATTGATTTTATTTTTATAATTTTTAATTTTATTTTGGAACCTTGGAAGATATCCCCTATATACCCATACAAATTACCATTCCATATTCATTGTTTCTGTATTCGCGGCATATATACGGAACGTAACCACCGCGAATAAGGAGCTTTTACTGTACTAAATTACATTAAATTAAGACATGGAAATCAGGATATTTCTTTATAAGGACACACTAAGCCTACAGCAAATGATTCGTTTTCGGATGATCGAGTCTGGGTTCATATTGTAATTCAATAGAGAGAGACATTGCGAAGATCAAACAAGCTGGTACACAAAGTGGGGAGAATCGACAAAGAGAACATTTAATATGATCAAGTGAAGTGTTGCAAGCGATCATCTGGGCCGTGACTATAGTGAGCCATGCAGCCAATCAGAACAGTTGTCATCTCGCATCAGTATCTGTGCGGCTAATCCCCTCTTCCAATCCTGATTCACATATCCAATCCATCTATAGAGTTCCTAAGGCAACTTCAGGTAATACTAAATGATTTGATGGTTTATATTTATCTGCATTTTGCCGTGTTAAATCCTATAGCGTTGTGAGAAATTAATAGGCCTACCCTTAATGAGATAAAAATCTAGTCTCAATTATATCAACGTTCTATTTTTATTTCATTCATTCATAGTGTTCTGCAAACTCAGATTCTCCACTCTTTCCTTAATGTATCTGCATACAAACTATTTATTTTAGTATTGTCTATCATCTGATGTCTTTTTCTGCCTCTTTCTTTCCGTTGACCATTCCTTCTAGAGCATCCTTCAGCAGGTAGTTTCTTCTTAGCCAGTGGCCAAACCAATTTAGTTACATTATTATACCAGTCATTTCACATCATCATTTTTATATTTTTAAATTTTTAGACGCTTGAACATCTTATATTATATCGAGTTATCAGCTTTCGGTTTACAGACCCAATAGTTGTGTAGGCCTATGTCAGGTAACCTATGTATTTTGCTTCCAAACTTATGGCTTTAGGAAGACTAAATGTTAGGCTTATTTATTTGTTAATAAATTAGCATTTTCATCTATCGGTAAAATGATGTTAGGTAAAATTAAACCCAGTCCACTTTTATAACGCAATAACTAGGTACCAGTAGTGCGTTAAAAACATAGAGCAGACTTTTTGTAATAATAATAATAATAATAATAATAATAATAATAATAATAATAATAATAATAATAATAAATAATAATAATAATAATAATAATAATAATAATAATAATAATAATAATAATAATAAACAATAATAAAAATAATAATAAACACTAACAATAACAATAATAGTAGTAATAAAGGTAAAATGATCACACTACAGGCCATAGGAGACCCTTGGGGTAGTAGGAGGTTACGGCTTCCATTTTTTGTAGACAATTGGCACTTGATGTTAGCCGGGTTGTGAACCCTGCGTGACGGTCGCCTTTACCCCCAGAATAAGCGTCTGATACTCATTTCCGTTAGAGGCTGAGTCGACCTTAGGACCAATGGTGCCACCAGAAGGTTTGGGTCAGTTTAAAAATCATGATCCACTGGGACTCGAACCCTCGACCTTCCGGTTTGTAACGCACTGCCTAAACAACTACGATACGGCGTGCATGATAATAATAATAATGATAATATTGATGTTGATGATAATAATAGGCTAATAATAATGATAATGGTGATAGTGATAACGGTATCCTAATAATTAGCCTATTAGTAATAATAATAGGCCCCTAATATTGTTAAATTTTAAAGTGGTATAAGTTAATAGGGGCTAAATTTTCTAATAATAGGCCTAATGAGATTTTGTATCGTTTAATTAGCTAATCGTTCATCCGTTTCAAATTAAATAGTGATAATTGGTTATTAATTAATTCACTGTTTTGCTACTCAGTCTTGAATCACATCTTCCATTTGCTTTGATAAAATATAAAAGGAATGTTTTGCCTCAAAGATCAGCCTTCTCATTAGGTAGGCCCTATAACTTATCTGTTATTGCATGCAGTTATGTGTGCGCGTTCCAGGTCGTTGTTTACTTATGGTAGTCCATAAAGTTTTCTCTTCATAATAGGCCTACATTAGAAATATTTTATTTTGGCAGCTTCAAAAGGGCTGAAATCTCTTTGATAGACGACTGCATAATAAGGTCATTCCACATAGAAATTTTTCTGATCTTTGCAGATCCAAACATGTTGCTATTACCCATTTGTAATATTGAATAATATACAATAGGGACCTATGCTGCCATTAAGCAAATAGATGTGGAGTACGACGCTTGACGTAGAACTATTCAGGGTATCACTGTACTTTTGATCATGTAGTGTAATAGGGCCTATTTTTTATGTCTAATTATAGTATAAGTTTATCTCGCAGTATTAACGAGAGTGACGGACGATGTGTGCACATTTTAAAGCCTAAATTAATATAGAATATTTTCATAAAATTACTATTGAATTCCATTCTAATTAATATTAAAACCATATTAAATCCATAGAAAAAACTAAGGTAATGGCATTCCAAGGGAAAAATCAAATCAGATCGAAAATAGTAATAGGAAACAAAATCATAGAACAGGTGAACCATCTCAATTATCTAGGATGTGACATTTCATTTAATTATGATAATGATATAAATAATAAAATAGCAAAATTCCAGGGAATATGTGGTACGATAAAACGAACACTAAATAACAAAACAACAAGAGAGACCGAACTGAAATTTTATAAAATGTTGGCAGTACCGGTACTGCTCTATGGTTCAGAAGCCTGGATACATAAAAAGCAAGACCTAAGTAGGATAACGGCGGCAGAAATGAAATTTTTGAGATCTGTTAGGCCTAAAGGGTGCACTAAGGAAGACAGAATCAAGAACACAGAAATAAGACAGGAACTTGAAATATTTGCAATAACTGATAAAATGGATACATATAGACAAAAATGGAAGCAACACATAGACAGAATGAATGAAGATAGATATCCAAACAAATAACAAAATACAAACCTAAAGGCACCCGAGATGTGGGCAGACCTAGAAAGAGATGGGCTGAAGTCGGAACGGGTCAACATACCTAATCCATGAATGAAGATGATGATGACCAGCTAACTAACTCACTGGCACTATCGAACCCATAGGTTCATGGCTACACGGTCATAAACTCTCCAAACATAATTATCCTAAGCTAATGTTTTCAAATCATTCCCTGTAGGCCTATAATCTACTTCCCTCAAATCACGGTTAATATTATTCTTCTACCTCATTTTTGGTCTACCAACTGGGCATTTTCCTCCTGGGTTTCTTACAAAAATTTCCATGTCCCTCTTTCATTCCCCATTCGTGCCACATGTCCTATCCATCGCAGTCTACGAGACTTTGGCCTAACTGTTCTTATTATAGGCTATCTGGATTCCAATATAGATCATGTAGCTATTATTAAGTTGTTTCTCCATTCGTCTGTCTGTTCATCTATCTTTGGTCCAAAATTGTTTCTAAGAACTTTCTTCTCAACTATTCTTATATTTCCTCCTCCCTTAAAGCAAGAGTCCATGTTTCGCATTCATATAACTGGAGAATAAGAGTTAGGCCTGTATATCCTATTTTCAATTTAACGTTTTTTGAGAGAAATTGGGACGGCAAGTGTCTTTGTAATGCATAATAGCATCGATTTTCAGAATTGAGTGTATGTTTAATTCCTTTGTGTAGGCCCTATCTCATTTCTATTTGTAATTATTGTACGTAGGCCTACCGGTAGGCTATTTGAAATCAGCCACTTCTTCAAAATTTCCTTCATTTGTCATTAACTGTCCATTTCTGTTATATATTTCGGTATGTGAACATATATTTTTAGTTTTATTGATGTTTAGTTCCAGTCCCAACTTCTTAGTGTTACACAATAGAGTGTGCGTGTTGGCCCTTAGTATCTCCTCGCTATCGCCCAATAATACTAGGGGCCTACATCATCAGCAAAGACTAACAGTGTATTAATACCATTGAGTTGTAGGCCTTCTTCATCCTCTAAAGATTTGATGGCATACTCTAGTAGACCTACAAAATTAAATAGCAGAGGAGATAGCGTATCTCCTTGCTTTAACCCATTGTGAATTTTAAAAGTAGGCCTATCCGAAAACTTCCTAAATTAGTCTAATATTAAACTTGATAGACCCGTTTTTTAGTATAGGCCTACTATTGTAATCCATCTCCACTTACGGTCTAATTAATGTTTTTCCTCTACAAGTGACAGTTTTGTATCTTCGTGCAGTGATTTTATGTGGATTAGAATTAATACTGTTGTGTGTCTGAAATCACTCCATATTCCTTGAAATCTGAAATATCTATTATTTTCTAGGTAGGCCTATAGACTATTAAAATAATTGTATTAAATAGAAATGGTGGCCTCATTCAGACATTTAATAGGATGAATGTACACGTATACAAGAATAATAAATTAAACTATTATAGGTCTATTACATGTAGGCAGACACAATTGAAATGTTATGATTAAAGTTTTGTAATTAATTCTGAATAATTAATTTTTATTATTGCTTTTGGGGTAAGTTAATTACAGCGCGTCTCTGCATTTTTGTAACAATTAGACGCTCTTGGCCATTTTTCTGTTTTCACCTGCATTTTATACATATCATTGGCATTCTACATGTATTTACGATGATTTGATTTGTTGGGATGCAGATGGTTTGTGGGTAATATTTTCCCATGACTAAAGTTCATGCAGACCCTATGTAGTCCCAGTGTTTCCGGATAATTTGCAATTTACGTTAAATTTGCATGTTATGTCAATAATACGTATTCTGCCTCTGACAAGCTCATAAGTAGATACTGTATAGCGTGCTAAGCATTTGTACATATTATAGGCTAAATCTGAAAATGTGTTTAATCACGAAATCCCTCTACAGGCCTATGTTAACTAACAATTCACAATTTAACTAGATCTATAGAGTGTTAAAAAAGCTGAAAAAGCCTGATAAAGGAAATAGATTTTAAGAGAGGTAGGCCTAATCCATTCCTAAACAGTAGGCTATATATATAGCCTAAACCCAATGTACGCCAATGGGTTTGAGTTCTTAGAAGAAAGCCTAAGTTTTTTATTTCCATTCTGAAATGTCTGTGATAAATGGAAATGTAGGCTACTTTTTAAATTATTTCTAGAATTTCTGTAATAAATGTGTAAAAATTACAAATCTTTGAAAATTATAAATCGGACGAGTAGCATATAGAGGTACAGGGGGTCAAATTTTCTCACAACAGAAAAGTTTGTTTTCTCCACTGTTTACTATAGGCCTATTTCTTAAGCATTTTTAGTTCCTGATTTTACAGTTAGAGTAAAAAATCCTCTTATCCGAACTTCACTTAAACGAAATCCGGCTTAACCGAAATACAGTCCTACAGAAGTTAAATTTTCGAATTTAACTCTATGTACAACATACAAATGATAAATTTTCTGTTTACACTTCACAGCGAGTTTAGAGATAAGGACGTGTTTTCTTCACATCAATGTGAACAACATTTTCCAATTGAGGGTCTTTCCACTTTTCAGCGGTTGCCCTTTTACCAGCCGGCTGCTGGCCCTTTACATCCACATGTGTCAATCACAGAGGTAGATGATCAACAGCCAGTGTAGGGGTGACATGTGGTTAGCATGTCGAGTCCCCCAGCCGTTATAGCTGGTTCCTCAACCTGGAGCCGCTACTTATTGTAGCTACCCAATTGCCTCACGATGCTGGGTAGGCACCGGTCCCATACTGGCCGAAATACCATGAGAAAATTTCTTCCCCCATGGAGACTCGAACCAGCGCAAGTCCCGTAGCTCTGCGCCAGGCTTCCTACCTTAACTGCTCGGCTACGACGCGGGACGAACAACTTTTTAAGAATGAATAAATCTGCTTACCATGTAGGGCCTAACTGATTGTAAGATAACCTAAGATTTACTGGTAAAACCTAAGATTAACCAATATACGGGCTTTTACAGTAACGTATAGGCCTATAGGGCCCTATGGCATAAAGAGTAGAATAAACGCCTGAACCGGGATTTGAACCCGACATTTACATGAAAAGAAAAATCAACACTTGAACCGGTATTTGAATCTGAGATCTCTAACTTACGGATTAGTAATTACACGAAAAGAAAAATAAAAGCCTGAACTGGAGACTCAAACTTGTTAGAAATGAGATGAAAAAAAAAATTAAATAAATAAACAAGTTATAATTAGAGGTCTCTAGTTCAAATCCCGGTTCAGCGTTTATTTTTTTTTTCATGTCATATTTAGCATTCATTGCTAAATGTCAAAATTTATTATAACGTGGAAATATATATAGGCCTAGGTATAGGCCTATATATAACTTAACATTAGATTTATGAAACAAAGTAAGCCTATTGCCTTCTGTTGTTGATAGGATATTTAAATACAGTAAGCTATATCGTAGTAAATGATCGTCTGTTAAATAAATTAGACCTGTTAGAAATAAAATGTTTGTACCATGATGAAGGGAAATAGGTTATGAAGCAGCTGGTGGACCACCTTGGTGGTAATCCGGCTAAACCCTGCTTCATCGCACTCCTTCATATTCTTGAGTCAAATGAAAAGAAGGCACGATATTTGCTTATTTATTTGCCCACTGCGGGTTATGTTAAGTCTTTGTATCAATACACCGACCAACATGATCGCTTTTGGCAAAGTGCGGCCGTGCTGAAACTGACAGTTCTTGTCAAGAAACCTCAGAGATGCGCCGACAATACCCACCACTGTGCCGCACCTGAATACCTTTACATCTGTTTACATTCCCAACCAAACTCATTCAATGCATTACACGTCTCTTAACATGTAAGACTACATAAATTATTTCAAATATTTTATTTATTTATTTCTGCTTCTTAAAAATATGTATCAAACATTTGAAGTTATTTAATGAGACGTGTTGGAAAGAAACCTAACAATATAGGCTAAATCTTGGTCCTGGGTACAGTTAACACTAAATTTAACGAAACCAGTGAAAAATATTGGCGTATTTTGTCATATTATAACTCATTCAGGCTTTAATAACGTGCTTTTTCTGGACTCGAGTTATCGTATCCGATCTCGGTCAAGATCCATGAAATTCTTCAAGTGAAGAAAAATTTCATGATTTGGCTCTCTTCCGCAGATAAATCAAAATTCCTCGGATTTTAACTTTCCTCAAAATAAAACATAGTTTAAAAGATAATTTAAAAATGTTAAAATAATAATAGCCTTATCCTATCATTCAAATACACTAAATAGGGTTAACACAAATTAATTTTGAAAACTATTACTTTTGATCGTCATCATCATCATCTTCAAGGTCCCGTTCCGCTCCCCGGTGCTTCAGGTGCAGGTCGTCTTTCCAACGACGTTTTGGTCTTCCTACATTTCTTCGGCCTAGAGGCCTATAATGAAGCAGCTGCTTTGATAAACGATTATTTGGCATTTTTTGTATATTTCAAACCAATTGAGTTACGTTTATTTGTGCGTATTATCTCGTTTATATTATAGCTATATTTCTAATTCATCTCTGATATCTTGACTTCTCTTTTGATTGACAATTTAATTTATCTAATCTATAAAAAAAAAGTTAAACTGAAAATATATAGGCCTAATCCTGTTATTTTCCCAGTGATATTAGGCCTATATGGATTGGAAACATGGACCCCTGCTTTAATTAAGGAGAAAAGATTACGAGTATTTGAGAATAAAGTTCTTAGCAACATTTTTGGATCAAAGACAGATGAACGGACAGGCGAATGGAGAAGACTACATAACGGTGAGCTACAGTAGGCCTTTATGATCCATATAGGAAACCGGACAGCCTATAATAAGAATATTTAGTCTAAGTCTCGTAGATTGCGATGGGCAAGACATGTGACACGAATGGGGAATGAAAGAGGAACATGGAAGCTTCTTGTAGGAAAACCAGAAGGAAAACGCCCAGTAGATCAAGAACGAGGTGGTAGAATAACATTAACCATGATTTGAGGGAAGTAGAGTTCGATAGTGCCAGTGAGTTAGTTAGTTAATACAAATATTTACCTCATGAGAACACAAATGTAAACAACTTTATATGTTATCCAGTCCCTATTAAAACTTCGGCGGTCCTATGGCGCAAGAGGTTAGACCTCAAAGTACAGAGAGGTGGACGAATCGGAATTGGGCAGGTTTTCCTCAGGTTTTGTACCATTTTCCTCTTCCTAAACTTCATTCCGCCATGTCTCCATACTTACACCATCCATTTCGTTCCAATTCATTTCATCTGCTCCTGTGATTGGACAGGCCTTATCAGCCGGCATCCTCATATATCATTGAACTTCAATATCTCGACCAGAACGGTTTATTTCAGTCTGCTAGTTATAATTCTACAATGGTCTTCGTATAGGCTTAATTAGACATGCAGAATTTTCAGGTAGTAGCCTACTAGGACAGTATTCAGATTATTCTGAGCTCAAGATGATTTTAATCTAGGCTACTAGTTTAATAGTATATTTCACTGATGTAGTTAACTTAATTTTTTATTATAAACGTGAATTATTTCCTATAGAATAGAGATGAACAGACAGGCAAGTGGAGAATACTTCATAACAGTGAGTTATTACATTTTACAGGAAATCAGATGAAATAAGAACAGTTAATTCTCGTAGACTGCGATGGGCAAGACATGTGGTACGAATGGGGACTGAAAGAGATTCATGGAAATTTCCTATAGGAAAACCAGAGGAAAAACGCTCAGTTGGTAGACCAAGAATGAGGTGGGAGAATAACATTAATCAACATTTTAGGGAAGTAGATTTTACAGGAGATGATTGGAAAACATTAGCTCAGGATAGGGATGTATAAATAGCTTATGTCCATGCGGTTATGAACCTAGAGTTCAAAGGTTCAATAGAGCCAGTGAGTTATCTAGTTATAGAATGGATTTCTCAACCGAACTCTAAACCACGACCGCGGTTTTTCGATTTTTTATTGTTTCCACAACAACCATAAGAACTGAAAATCTACGGCTGTTAATCTACAAAAACAAATGTCTGAATCATGTCCATGGTTTCATAACAATTTCTGTGAATTTTCAGTAATTTTTATAAGTGTCATGGAAACAATAAAAAATTGGAAAACCGGGGTCTTAGTTTAGACTTCAGTTGAGAAATTCACCCATAGAAACGAATTGGAGCCTAGACCAATTATTAAATTTCCTTTTCCCTATCTTCATTTTTGTTTAAACCAGAATTATATTGCAATATAGGCATAACCACGAAAATGCTACTTTGTAGAAATGGACTTACGCCATTTCTTAAATACATTGTTAAAATTAAATGAATATATAGACCTACTTAATGTTGAAAAATAGAGTTGTGTTGGGCGAGAGAACAGAGGAAAGAGTAATCCTAGAAGCTGGCTGTGAGAGATTATGACAGATAGGAAAGCTAGAGGCGTCACTGTCAAACTAAGTAATTACTTCATCCAATGTCGGAGGGTAAAAAACTAAGAGAACACCTAGGGAACCTCTATTTCATTAGCTTAGGTGATGTGTGTGGTGTGAGGAGGTAGGATTTTGCCATGTTAGAAAACAATGGATTTATTTCTACTAAAAAAAGAAACACCGATGCGGGGAGTGGAAAGTTTTTTAAGAGCATAGCAGTGGCGGCCAGAAATAAGTTAGAAGCAAATAGAGAAGAGTTTATATCTGGCTACTTTCTTAATATAAAGTTTCAACGTGAATTAAACGATTCAGTTATTTCAATTGAATAATCAGAAGTTATCTAAGAATCAAAAATAAAAAAAAAGAGAAACTCTAATGAAATTCTACAAGTTATGCCTAATGCATGATCCTGCATTGATAGGCTATATATAGGCTATGCAGCTGAGACATGGCCTGTAACATAACAAAGTAAGAATAAACTTGAGGCAGCTGAAATGAAATTGTGTAGATCTGTAAGTGGTAGGCCTATTAGTCCTATTTATGTTATTTCCTTAGACCTACTAGCCAATACCCGGCGTGTGATGCTGCACCTAAATAAATGAAAATTAATGTGTTTTTATGTTTAGTTAAATAAGTAAAATGAAAAATCATTATAAGTTTATATTTTTAGAGACCCCGTGCTGATTACCCGGCGTTGCCCGGGAATTTACTTATCCCGATCTTCTTGACATAAATGAGCTGAAACACGAAACTTAATGTGTTTTATGTTTAGTTAAATAAGTAAGGGGAAACATTTATATGGTAATTATTTTTAGACACCCCGTGCTGTTTACCCGGCGTTGTCCGGGAATCTACTCATCCCGATCTTCTTGGCTTAAATGAGCTGAAAGACAAAAATTAATGTAGGCCTACTTCTTATGATTGGTTGAATAAGTAAAATGAAAAATAATTATAAATGTATATCGTATATCGTAATTATTTTAAGATTTCTCGTGCTGATGATCCGGTGCTGCCCGGAAATGTACTTAACTCGATCTTCTTGGCATAAATGAGCTAAAAGACAAAATTCGTTATTGTGAGTTATCCGTAAAATAATACCTGCCATGTGCTACCATGCTTGCACAGGAATTTACGTAGGCCTACTTGTCTCGATCTTCTTGGTATCAATGAAAGACAAAAATGGTTATTGTGAGTTATCCGTAAGAGTTAAACATATGCTGTCGCGGACTTTTTTGTAGAGCTTTGTGAGATATTCAATTCTGTGCACATTAATTTTGTATATTTGTTGTGGTTTAGGCAACGTAAGCCATTTAAGCGTCCAAAGAGCTATTTTTTCACGTTTTCCACTACAAAGGGCGATTTTAAGGGTGTAGGAGTTGAGTATCATAACTCTCTTATAGCCTAAGTTCATCCCGGGAATCTCCTCAACATTTTGCAAAAAGCCCTATCACAATCGGATCAACGGTATAGTCGCGCATAAAGTACCAAACAAACAAACCAAGAAACAAACAAATATTCTGACTTAGGCTTTCACGGCCGGAGTTACTATGATGATCTTGCAGTAGATTTCCGGGCTGCTGGCCGTGGTATTGAGGCTTGTAGTTCCCCAACGTTTTGCCAGAGACTGCGTCCGGCATCCTCAAGAGTTGTCTTGAGACTGGCAATTTTGTCGACTACCTGCTCTATTTATACATTTTTCCGCGACGTGTTCTCTGCAGAGATAAATGTAAAATAGAGCAGGTAGTCGACAAAATTGCCAGTCTCAAGACAACCCTTGAGGATGCCGGACGCAGTCTCTGGCGAAACATTGGGGAACTACAAGCCTCAAGACCACGGCCAACAGCCCGGAAATCTACTGCAAGATCATCATATAAACAAATATTAATTTTTATATAGGCCTATTAGATTTACTTATTAACTGGTGGAGTTAAGGCCGTAAGGTCTCTCTTCTGCTTCATCAGGGTTGAATTATACATATAATAATAATGATGAATTATCTACAACTTGATATAATGCATAGGCCCTAATAGATATGGGCAACAAGGAAATAATTAAAATAAATAGGCTAATAATTTTATTAGGGCCTTAGTATTTGACTTGGTAAAGAAAGTGTAAAATATAGGAGAATAATAAGAACACGGTTATATAGTCTACTATATTGCCTAAGGAAATATTTAGTGAGTTTTTTAAACTGTTTTTGAGTCGGGCAGTCCTTGATATACTTGGGCTGTAACAAAAATAGTGGCAACGCTGCTGTAGAACTAAAACCAGACGGAGTTAATCGTTGTAACTTCTGTCACATGTTAATATATGTCTGACCTGTCTTAGAGTAAATGGACTCGTCCGTACGTCTAACAGCGCATGAGCTTTGGAGAGAGGAAGTTTGTCTCTTTTGAATTGCCACTCTAAGGTTTTGTGTTTCGCTATGTTTACAAAGCAGAAAACAACGAATTTGGTTGAAAATGTAATGTTCCCAATGATGCGAATGAAGCGTCCACATTTTTTTTGTAGAACCCTCAAATAATTTTGCAGGATAATGCTCGGGCGCACACGGCACCCGCTATAGCTGATCTGTACCATCGCTAAGGGTAGAAAGTGCTTTTTCATCCACCAAATTCACCGAACTTAAGCCCATAGGGGCTGTGATTTAATCCCTAAGATGAAGGAACCACTTCGTGACATACGATTCCAGACTGTTTTCGATTCTGCTGGCATTAAGGCGGTCCATTAGAAACATCAACAGAATAGGAGCTGCTACAGGGAAACTACGACTATCACACCTTTGACATTGCTGGGTACTTCATTGAAGGACTGTAGAAGTTTCACAGGTCTGTTGGTTATGTACTAGTAATAAATAAATACTTACTTACTCACTGGCACTCTCGAACCCGTAGGTTCATGGCCGCGCGGATATAAGCTCTCCATACATCCCTATCCTGAGCTAATTCTTTCCAATCATTCCCTGTATAATCTACTTCCCTCAAATCATAGTTAATTTTATTCTCCCACCTCTTTCTTGGTCTACCAACTGGGCGTTTTCCCTCTAGCTTTCCTACAAGAAGTCTTTCATTCCCCATACGTGCAACATGTCCTGCCCATCGCAGTCTTCGAGACTTAACTGTTCTTATTATATCTGGCTTCCTATAAGGACCATGTAGTTCATTGTTATGTAGCCTTCTCCATTCATCTGTCTGTCCATCTCTCTTTGGTCCAAAAATTTTCCTCCGATTGAGGGTCTTTCCACTTTTTAGCGGTTGCCCTTTTACCAGCCGGCTGCTGGCCCTTCACATCCACATGTGTCAATCACAGAGGTAGATGATCAACAGCCAGTGTAGGGGTGACATGTGGTTAGCATGTCGAGTCTCTCAGCCATTATAGCTGGTTCCTCAACCTGGAGCCGCTACTTATTGTAGCTACCCAATTGCCTCACGATGCTGGGTGGGCACCGGTCCCATACTGGCCGAAATACCATGAGAAAATTTCTTCCCCCATGGAGACTCGAACCAGCGCAAGTCCCGTAGCTCTGCGCCAAGGCTTCCTACCTTAACCGCTCGGCTACGGCGCGGGACTAAATTTTCCTAAGAACTTTATTCTCAAATACTTGTAATCTCCTTCCCTCCCTTAAAGTAAGAGTCCATGTTTCGCACCCATATAATATAACTGGTAGAATAATAGTTTTATATATTTTCAGTTTAACGTTTTTTGAAAGGAGTTGGGACATCAAGAGTCTCTGCAATGCATAATAGCACGCATTTCCAGAATTGAGCATATGTTTAATTTCTTTGTGCATCTCATTCCTATTTGTGATTATTGTTGCTAGGTATTTGAATTCAGCCACTTCCTCAAAATTTCCCTCATTCGTCATTAGCTGTCCATTTCCATTATATAATGAATGTCTACGTGTGATCATATATTTAGTTTTATTGATATTTACTTCCAGTCCTAATTTATTAGTTTAATCAATAGTGTGTGCGTTTGTCCTTTAGTATCTCCTCGCTATCGGCCAGTAGTACTACATCATCAGCATAAACTAACAGCTTATTAATACCATTCAGTTGTAAGCCTTCCTCATTATCTAAAGATTTAATGGCATGCTCTAGTACAAAATTAAATAGTAGAGGAGATAGTGCATCTCCTTGCTTCAACCCATTCTGGATTTCAAAAGTGTCCGAAAACTGTTTGCCTACACGCACCCTACTCTTTGAGCCATTTAGACACATTCGTATAAGTCTAACTAACTTTTTAGGAATTCCGAACTCCAGCAGGATACTATATAACTTCTCCCTCTTAATTGAATCATATGCTTTTTTGAAGTCTACGTATAGTTGATGTACAGTACCATTATATTCCCATTTCTTTTCTAAAATCTGTCTTATACTAAAAATCTGATCTGTTGTAGACCTGTTTCTTCTAAATGCACATTGATGATCTCCTAGAATGTCATCAATATAGGGAGTAAGTCTGCTTACTAATATATTTGTTAGAATTTTGTACGAAGTTGAAAGTAATGAGATGCCCCTGTAGTTGTTGCAATCAGTTTTATCTCCTTTCTTATAAATTGGTACGATAATTGATTCTTTCCATTCATCTGGAAGAGCTTCTTTTTCCCAAATCATACTAAGCAACCAGCGTATCTTGTCCATCAATTTTTCTCCCCCTGATTTTATCAGTTCTGCTGGGATCTCATCTGAACCTGATGCTTTATACATCTTCAATTTTTCAATCGCCATTTCAACCTCTAATGCACTTGGTTCTGCGACTAGCATTTCTGCTGTCTGTAAATTATCCTCCTCAATGTCCTGTTCTGTATGTAGGCCTACTTTTAATAGCTGATTAAAGTAACTTTTCCATCTATTTAATATACTCCTGGAATCTGCAATCATATCCCCATTTTCATTCCGAATTATGTTTGTTCTAGCCTGAAACCCTTTCTTCTCTATACTAATTCCCTGATATAATTCTCTAATGTTCCTATTTTTTGCATTCATTTCAAGATCATTAATCTTCTCTCTCAAATATTCCCTCTTTTTACTCTTTAGTAACTTGGTGGTTTCCCGTCTAATACTACCCAATTGCTCTAAATTTACCTCATTTGGCTCGTGTAACCATTTAATTTTTGCTAGCTTTCTTTTCTTTACAATGTCGGCACATTCCTCATCAAACCATTTCTTGTTTTGCCTCTTTTTTAAACAACCAATGCTTTCTGATGCTGATAATTTAATAGTATCTCTTATAGCCTCCCATTCTTTATTTATATCAGTTTCTTCTTCGTTTGCCACATTGTCATCTGAAGATTCCAGTACTTCAAATCTATTAGCAATTTTGATTTGGTATTCTTGCCGCATTTCATCATTTTTCAAGTTTTTTAATTCAAATTTTACAGAATCATCTTTAGCGTTTGTTCCTCTCATAAGCGATAGCCGTTGTCTGATTTTCACCCTGACCAGATGATGATCCGAATTGCAGTCTGTCCCTCTAACTGATCTAACATCGATGATGCTACTGTGCCAGCGTTTGTCCACTAATACATGATCTATCTGGTTCCGAGTTTCGCCATCTGGAGACGTCCAGGTGTATTTATGAATATCCTTATGCTGAAATGTTGTGCTCTTAACAATGAGATTCTTTGATGTGGCGAAGGTGACTAATCTAACCCCGTTGTCGTTACTATCTTCATGAAGACTGAATTTGCCTATTGTTGGTTTGAATATATCTTCCCGCCCCACTTTTGCATTAAAATCTCCTAAGACAATTTTCATATGATATCGTGAAAGGCTATCAAATAAGCATTCTAATTCTTCATAGAACTCATCCTTGATCTTGTCATCTTTATCTTCTGTGGGGGCATGTACATTTACAATTATAAAATCATGTCGTTTACCCTTTAGAATTATGTATGATATCCTATCACTAACAAACTTAATATCTCGGATAGCGGATAGGATCCTCCTTCTGACTAAAAAACCCGTTCCAAATGCAGGTCTTTCTGCACCCCCATAGTATAATGCAAAGCTTCCTGATTCCTGACTACCTTCTCCTGGCCACCTAACTTCCTGTAAAGCGACTATATCCAAGGGCGATTTATCTAATTCCCGCGTTAATATCTCTAGTGCCCCGCTATTGTATAAAGTCCTAACATTCCATGTTCCTAGGAACATGTCCCTGTGTTTGAGCCTTTGGCATGGGTTCCCTGAAGTAGTCCCCGCCCGGAGAACCGAATGGGGGACTATTTGACCTCCGGAAAATTTTACCCCAGTTGAACCCATGTCCGCATTTCTTGACGGTTGTATTTTTACGGTGAAAGATCGTCACTCTTTTGACCAAGGTACTTATTTCGTCTGGCTTATCACCTTCGACCAGTCCGGCATGGGTAACCCTATCGGCAGCAATGCTACCGCCGGCATAGCTCTCAGGATCATTTAAGCACGCAAGCCACTCCACCACGACAAGGTAAAGATACCATGGAGGGAATAAATAAATAGTTGCAACTATTAATTTACAACCTAAGTATGAGGGAAGGGAATTACAAAGTCGGGTGGCAGAAACAAGGTAGGATGAGGAATAGTGAGATGTTAGATGTAGGCCTAGAGGTTGGTCTACAGCTAGCATTAAATTTTCTCTCGAACGTGTGTTCAAGTTATGGTGGAAACATGGTGAATGGAAGCGATTAGAAGTATAAACGGAGGATGGGGTGGACAAAGTGTTGTATAAGAAGCAGAGACAATGTATCTTCCTCCTGTCTTCCAATCGGAGCCAAGGCAACATTTTAAATGCTGGAGTTTTGTGTCCTGATTTACGAAGATCGCACATGTAACGAGCACAAGCATTATGATTTCGTTGCTGTCTTTGTCCGAATATGATAGGCTACTCTTGCACGCTGCTAGATAAAAAAAAGTAAATATATAGGAAAAGCATTAAGGGGCACGTCGTAGCGTAGTGGTTAAGGCACTGCGCTACAAGCCGGAAGGTCGAGGGTTCAAGTCCCGATGGAGTCAGGATTTTTAAACTGACCCAAACCTTCTGGCGGCACTATGGCCCTGGGGTCGACTCAGCCTCTAGCGGAAATGAGTACCAGACGCTTGTTCTGGGGTAAAGGCGGCCGTCACGCAGGGCTGACAACCCGGCTGACATAAAGTGCCGATTGTATAGAAATAGTGAGAGCCTTAACCTCCCACTACCCGAAGGGCCTCCTGAGGCCTGTAGTGGGAATACTTTACTTTACTTGATTAAGGTAGGGCCTACTTAAATTAACAGATAAATCCAGAACTCAGTAGATAGGGCGTATTTGAAAAACACACATATATCAGCTAAGGATGGCAAGCGACAGATTTCATTATTAAATTATCAACCTGCAGGAAGATGAAACATCAGCGCGACCACTTCTCAGTTGGAAAGGGGTTAATGGGTCCCCATGGGTCATATAGCGAATTTTAGGAAGCTAAAAGGTCCCCAGTAGATCATATAGTGAAACTGATGATGATGGTGATGATTATTTTATCAATCTGATAAAGTTTTGAAAACTTGGATTAAAAATCAGTATAGGAACAGTGCGATCGATTTATAGAAATTGAGGATTTTATACATTTAGGAAATGGAATTGACAATAAGTCAACATCCAAAGTTTTATCAGACAGGAGCTGAGTAAATTTAACGAATTCCTCAGCAAGTCGAATTATGATCATATTTTGCTGGTTTACCGAATAGACTACATCCTTATTTTGTTAATTAAATAAAAGGCATATCATATACCAAAATTCATGGCGAGAAAAAGAAATTGCGGCCGCTGGAGTATTTTTTAATTATTTATTTCAGTAGCATTTTGGACATGCTTCAATATTCTTGGTCATATCGTGTCTACGTATGAATTACAATATATCGATTGATGCCCACTGCTGTGGTCTCGAGGTAGCATGCTGTCTTGTCACGCAGCGGACCCGAATTCTATCCTCGGTCGCGACAAGTTTCCTGGATGAAGATTTTCGGGGTTTTTCTTCACCTGTGAGATAAATGTCAGGAAGCTTTAAGGTCCAAACTGTTACCAAACAGACTATCATCTGGCTATAAGATTATATTCACCTCATTAGATTAAGTTTAGGATTAAGGCTTCTCCTCGCGCATCAATACCATTATCATCACTCATCATGTACATCGGGGCAGCGTAAATCAGCTTTTCACACCCCAATCTCAGAAGTGGGTTACAATAACTCCGATGCCAGGAGAGAATACCAGAAATGTAATGACAACCTGGAGGTATTGAATATAAAATAGGTCTATATTATTGATACTATGTCTATTGTTAGGGCCTATGTGTGAAGACTTTGTATATTGTTGCGTGTTTATGTTTTTTATGTAAATATGTTGAATATTAGGCCTGAATATAAATTAAAAGTGAAAATTCCGCCACGCGGGAAAATGCGTAAACTAATCGAATTCTTCGGAAAATCGAATCTATGGTCCGATTTTGGTGGTTTACGCATTAGGATGGTGTAAGCTGTGGTGTGAATAGGGATAAAAATAAGAAAATCTGTAATATCCGTTTCATTATCGTAACCACATAGGCTACGTTGTGTATCCGTACTTCATGATTTAATGCAGGCCTAATCTTTGATCGACATTTTGTATCTGTAAGCTATAGTTTTTATCAATAAAATGCTCAAGAAATTATTGACATTTATATTCCAGTATTGCATGTCCCTATTCATCCTAATTTGTTAGGGTGAATAGGTGCAGTCTTTTGGATGATTCGTGACACTTTTCAAATGACTTCCTTTGGTAAAATATTTATTTAACTGACATTTTAAACACAATTTTATAACGTAATTTTCTCTATAAACTATCATACAAAAATATTTATTTCTTTACATTAGGCCTACAAACATTTTTTTCTTTCTTCAGCTCCACACACTTTTCATGTCCTTTACCCCATGACACCAGATGCATTCTCCCAGTTTTTATGAAATGCGTTTATAGCCTATACTATATTTTGCGCCGCGTTACGGTCTACTACCATTTTGTGCACATATTAGCATCGAGTTCATAGCTATCAGTGTGCTATTTCTAATCCTTTGCCCGGGCCCATGAGAGGCAAAGATTGATTCATCCTTCCTATCGAGATTCATAAAAAATAAACAATAATAATTCTTAAAACACACTGTAGTAATTTATGATTCTTAGTTAACCTGAATATAGGCCTACTATTTTCAACCATGAAAGCTAGACGGGAAAAAGGAGCTCATATAACTTCGAGAAAGCTTGTATACGGGAATTATGCAAGACAGCTGTGGCGTAGCTAACATACAATAATCAGACATTGATATTTACTTAAAATGAGATTTAATGTTTAAATTGCACGTCTGAAGTTGAAAAGTGAAATTAAATAAATACATAACTTGATCATTTAAATATTAAAGAACAAACAATAATTAATAACAGAAATAACATTGTTTACACAATCAACCACTCATACATACTTTTTAGTCCTGCCAAGGGTGCCTTACCCTGGCTTGCCGGACCAAACCCAAAATATGCAGCTCTCCTGGAGCTCGGGTCCTCCAGACGACAGACAAGTGTTCCAACGAAAATCTAAGATCGAATGATAGAGTTCACTACGTGTTTGGCCTATTTGAGAGTTCCGAGGTAGGAGGGGAAGTTGTGCACTACAAACAGAGCAAAGGGAGGGGTAGAAAGGAGAGTGGGAGTGGATACAAAGAGAAAGGAAATTGGCATAGTTCACGAATCTCACTGTAGAAGGAGGATAACAGCACTGCTGTATCGAACCGAAATATCACTTTCGGTTCAATTTTATAAACAGAACCCAGTATTATTCTGTTCCGCCTTTCCAGTATCAATCATCATCGTTATTTTCTACTTCTAATTCAGATTATTACGACGATAAATTTGTACTTATGTATTTTTCTCCGCAAACAAAAAGCTGCCTTTCTTACATTGTTGGAATCTAATTCAAATCCACACGCAGACAATGGAAGAATCTTTTGTACCAACTGTTTATTTAGCGGATCGTCTCTGCCATTGTTACTGTGACGCTGAGGACACGAGCGAGTCACCCCAAAAAACTCTGCCGCACGATTCAATTTCCTCTCCTGACGGAATGCTTTAATAGCTCTATGCATAGCCAATCAACTTCTGTGAACTCTGTTTGGAATTACACATCGCAATGCAATAGTTACAAATAAATTAAGGAAATATGCTGTCCATATTCAGCCGAAAATTAATGTCCCTATTCACCCGAAATACAGTGTTTCAATTTTCATAGGTTGGCAACACTTTAACCGTTGTGGATAATAACGGGAATTATCGCAGTCGCTTTGGGGGATAGGCTCAAGTACTTATTAATTTAGCAAAAATTAATTCGTTATCGAGTCATTACCGTAGTTAATAAGAGACTCGCATGTAAAAAAACGGAAATATTAAATGTACGAATCTATTATTTCACTTATCTGGATCACTAGTTCTTTGTTGTGAAATCTTCAGATAACCAAATGAGAACCTAAACCTCACACAACTGCTTTTGATACGTGAAGAGGTTAGTTGACAGATGCCAGAAATTTCCCTGGGGCTTAGATTTCAATGGAGAGAACAAAATTTAAAAGTGTCCTTAATCACCCTGTGTCCCGATTCATCCGAGTTTACCCTATATTTCCTCGTTAATTGAATAGTTTGTATAGCTTACTCGTACTGAGAATACAGAAACTGCGGCCGCTATTCAAATTTTGAGTCTCGGGTAAATTTCAACTTCTAATGATCCAATTGTGCTAGTTTTGTCTTTCTTTTTATAATTACATGCTAATCTATGTAGGCATTACCAATTTCCGTTGCGAGAAAAAATGCGGCTTCTAGAATTTTTCTTACCGAATGTCGGAGGAACCAAACTTGGCATAGGCCCTATTAGCAATCAAGTAAAAAAAAATTGAGATAAATTCGAGTTCATTAGGCCTATCTAGATAAATCGGACTTTTAGGACTGCAGCGAAAATTTAAAAATCGCATTTAGCGGCAATTTTTTTTATTTCTCGCAACGAGTCTCGGTAGGACCTATAGCTTATGCAGTTGAAATAAAACAAGAAAGATATTCTCCAATAATCGACGAAATCCGACTATTAGGAGTGAGGAAGAATAACTTGAATACCAAATTTGAAATCGATCTACGCTACTTGTTGCCGTGTCCGCTTTCTTGCAACTAAACGACATGTAGGCTTACTGTAGATTTCAATAAGAAAAGTTAAAGAGTTCGTTAATTATCACAAATGGGAGTGGCAGTTAAAATGAAAGTACAGAGAGGATCTCCCGACGTACGGCCGAGCTAGCGGGAGAAACGCATGCGGCAGCTGAGTGCTCATTACTCGTCACGCGGCATAGCAACTGCACGGCTCACTGTGAATCATAAACTCACGCCGCCGCAGAGATATTGAAACTTAACCGCCTGGCGAGGCAGGTGTGTTACATGCTTGTAAGGTGAAACACGCGGTTTGTTTTCTCGTATTAGTGGTCTTAGTTCATAGTTATTATACCTCGATCTGTGTTTACAGTAGAACATAGGGTATTTATGCACGATAATTTTATGAAAACAGAGTCTTGCAGAGAAGTCGTTAGACGATTTCGAACACACTTTCCAGATGTACTACTCCCCAAATAGAGATACCGTCGGACGACTTATAAACAAATTTAGAGAAATGGGTTCTGTGATCGGTAAGAAACCAAAGGTAACAAAAACGAGTTCTTACTGAGGAAAAATTAGATGAAATAGGAGAAAGAACATGGTGTGAACGTGTACAAAGAATGCCAAATAATCAGATGCTTCATTATAAACCTCAAGGCCGAAGAAATGTAGAAGGCCAAAACGACGTTGGAAGGGTGACTTGTAGAATATTGTGCATAGGGGAGCGGAACGGGCCAACAGGCCCATACCTCGAAGATGATGATAGGAGAAAGATTAGAACATACGCCAACAAAATCCCTAACGACTTGCACAAGAAACTGGTGTTTCGAAGGTGTCAGCATTGCGAGCTACGAAACTTTTACATTTGAAACCATACAGAATAACTGTAATGCATGAACTTCAGCCACGTGATCTTGAAATGCGGTTACGTTTTTGTAATTGGATGTTGCAAAACGTTAGTATTGGAATAATTGATCCGTGTTTGATATGGTTCTCAGAAGAAGCCTGGTTCCACTTAAATGGGTATGATTCATCGCAGAATAACACGTAACTTATGGGAGCCAGCAAAACCCCCATCGCATACATGAAATTCCCCTGCATGACGAACGGATAGGAGTAGGTGTGCAGTGAATGGTTACAGAATTATAGGAACATGTTTTTTAATAACACAAATAATGCGCAAAGATACAGTGATGGCATATCGACACCATTTTTCGAAGAACTGACTGATATTGACTGTCGAAATGGATATTTCCAGCAAGACTCTGCAACTGCACATAGGCCTACACCTGAAGACTCGTTAAGATTAATTAGTGAATTTTTTAAAGATCGGTTTAATAGCGCGGGCTTGTGGCCATAACGGTCTCCAGTTTTAACTGTTTGCGATTTTCATTTGTCGGGGTACTTAAAAAAGAAAGTGTATGCAAGAAACCCCTACACATTAGACGATCTGAAAGATAATATCAGGACAGATAAACTGAATAACAGAACAGCAACTATTGCACGTGAATGAGGGTTTAATAGCAAGGTGTTGAAAATGTGTGGAAGTAGGAGGAGAACATTTTCAACATCTCCTGTCATAAGGTAAGTAACTTATTTTCGCTATATTCATGATCATGCACGAACAAAGTGAAAGAAGTAGGGAAAAAAGTCGTGCAGTTGCCCTGCCGCGTGACGCGGAGTGAAGACTCAGCGGCCCATGCGCATTTCTCGCTAGCCCGGCCGTAGGAAGGAAGATTTTCTCTGTATTTGATTGCTATATCATTTGAGACTCGTATAGACCTACGGGTGGCTCCGGTTTGAAATCTCGGAGTCGATCAATCTGAATTTTTTTTCTCCCTCTCCGTTAATTGTCAAGGGAAATACTGGATTGGAATTCCATTACCAAGATTCTTGTAATCAATCATGTTTTCATATAGAATTTAAAACTGATAGTCAATGAATGTATAGGCCTACAAGATAAATAAATTCACAATAATAGAAAATCCTACACATGATTAGGCCTATACATAAGGTAGGCTACAAATAGATATAGCCTACATAGTCATACATAGCCTAATTTACTAATATGTTTAACTCATATAGATGCTATGTGATCAAATACGTTGGCAATCACAGAATAAACCTGAAGTGTTTGCAGAATTAGGATATCCATCCATCCATAGTAATTCTGCCCGAAGGCAGGTCTTTCACTGCAATCATAGCATTTTCATGCTATGCTTTGCAGCTTTACTAGGGAATTATATGTGTGGTAGCTTCCCGTTGCTTTCCACACCGATGAAGGATGATGATGATAAGATGAATATGAATGATGATGATTGCGATGGCCATATGATTTCGGGGACCGTTTGGGCCTTAAAGTTTTCCTGACATTTGTCTTACAGGTGAGAAAAAAACCCGATAAAAACCTCACCCAGAAAAATTGTCCCGAGCGGGGATTGAACCCGGGCCCGCTGCGTGAGAAGGCAGCACGCTATCTCGAGACCACAGCGGTGGTCAATTAGGATATATAGGTCTACAATGTAGCACTAAATAAGCCTAAAAGATATAGGCCTACCGATGTTTTATTTAAAAAAAATCATATTTTCAACTATTATTATTTCACGTGATTAGAAAGTGAGGAAAAAAAATGAAGGGTTAAGGATAATAAGGAAAGAAGAAATTTTCAAAGAATCCAATTGAATTTTCCTTAAATAATTATGATAAAAAATAATTTATAAAGAAACTGTAATATAAAAAACTAGAAGAGATAAAATATGGACAAAGAAAATAATAACTTACATCAATTGAAGTTAAACAGTGAATAGAATAAAATAGAAGACGTCTGATTAGGATGGTGTAGGGAAGATGCCAAAAATTAATTATAGGCCTATTATAAATGAAGAAAGGAAAATGAACTGGATAGTACGTAGCAGAGCCTACATAAAGAACATACAGTGAAGAATTTGAAAATATCTCATTGGATAAGCCTAAGAATTCCCAAATTTCTTAGAATAATAAAATGACAGGAAAAACAACTTGTGCTGGATGAAATCAACAGGAAAGAAAAACATGAAAAAAAAGATCGTAGTTAACTTATTGTAGGCCTATAACACGATAAAAGTGAATTCTCTAAGTTTCTGTAGGAGATAAAACAATTATGGTAATTATAACTATAATGTACCAGTAGCGATGTAAAAAGCGTAATAGTAGGCTAGGTCCTTGCCATGAAAGCTCTAAATAGCCAAGTTTGGAGATATTGGTGTTGCTGACTAGCCTATATGACAGTATGAGGAGTTACCGGTAAGTGGATAGCATAATTCAAAACCTCATACTGATTTTCAACATTTAACTATATCCCACTAGTATTGTCTCAATAAGGTTACAAGTTCAATTTATAATTATATTCACAGGAGTAAATTTAACATTTTTCCCTCAACATTTTTTAGGCCTAGCGGGAATACCTCGGCGATATTCAGACTAACCAGATGCCTATACAGCATGAAATGTTGTATCATCTATTGGATCAATAATTTCATTTGTAGGGGTAGTAATATTTATTTTTATCATGTGAGAAAGTATGATTACTAACCGACAACTTCTTTCTCCAACCCAAACTTTTTCTTACAAAACGTGCTCCAAGAAAATATTCTAGGATTGTAAATGGGAATCTCTTGAAAGCAACTAGCCGCCACTGTAATGTAGAATCAAAAGGGCTCTGAAAAAGCACATATGACAGGATTTAAAGGACATCCTACTGTTCAACATGACGCGGAATACAAGCTTAACACAGCTTAGAGACATGATATAATATATAATTTTTCGTGGTGTTTTACAAGCCTCCAGGCACAGAAACGAAAATGTGGCCTCTTTCTGTTACATATTATACTTTTATGGAGTCTTCTTGACTTTTTTTTTTTTGTAGTTGGCTTTGTTGTCTACTCAGGGCGTTACATCTATCCATGTTGAGAATAATAAAAAATGTTTTAAAGAGAGCAAAAGCTTCATAGCTTTGAAATGATTAATATATTCACTTTATTTTGTATAAAGTTGGTTTCTCTATGTAAGAGATTAGTAATACATTTGTATCCATTGCTTCTTGGATTTATGTGCCCTTGTGTAATTAAAATTTCTATAAAATTGCTAACTCTGTGTATAACATAGAATATGCTTGTTTGTAGGGTTATATGGACTGTATATTTAAGCTATGTAGATGCCTACACACACATTATATAAGTAGGCCTATATATATGACACGATAAGAAAAATAAATGCTTGGACGGGATTTGAACCCGGACCTCTGGGTTGGTACCCCAGCGTGCTATCCATTACAGCACCGGGCAAATCCAATACAAACATTTATCTTTCTTATGTACATATATATATATATATATATATATATATATATATATAGGCCTACTCCATTATTATGTAATCTAATGGATAGCACACTGGGGTACCAACTCAGAGGTCCGGGCATTTACTTTTCTTATCATGGCATATTAAGCTTGCATTGCTCAATGTCAAAAATTTAAATATAACGTCGATAAAGTGTCACTGCTATTCTTTAGTTCGCTTACTTGTTATAGTCAGTTACCAGATTGCAGTGAAGACCGAGTTCTCACTCCATCTAGTAATAATGGAGAATATAGGCCTATAAGTTACATAAAATAAAGATTTGCCCGGTGGTGTAATGGATAGCACACTAGGTACCAACCCAGAGGTCCGCGTTCAAATCCCGTCCAGGCATTTATTTTTCTTATGTCATATTAAGCTTGCATTGCTGAGTGTCAAAAAATGTAATTATAACATGCCTAAGAGGCCAATAGGATTATATAGGTTATGTAGCCTATAAGTTATAGTCCTATCATACTGTATACAGGGTGTAACATGACATCACTGACAATCTGATGCATGAAGAGAGGAACATTTTTTGTGAAGGAACAAATTATACTCCCAAACACTTTGTTTATGAATTTTGCGGAGGTGAAGATGCTTGCCCGCAAGATTTGGAATTGAATACAAATATAGAAATAAAATGTTATTGAAAAGGATATACTAACGTTAGGCGTTCAAACAGTAGGCCCGTTGCATCATCAAATGCTTCATACCTAAGCAGCAACGATGGTCCAACTCTGTTAAGCGTGGCATGATTCTCTTTGACTTGATCAATAGCAATGTTTATTCAGTCAATTAGCCAAACTCTGATGCCAAGTGGAATAATGCAGACCGTAATCTTAACGCACCACCGAAGAAAAATCAAGGAGAGATTATTCGGGTCCTGCTCGTCCAATTTAATGTTCCCATAATCGACTGTAAGTTGAGTCCTTGCGTCGAAACAATAGTACGTTGGGGCTCCATCGTGCTGGAACCAGAGTTTGCTACCCTCGGCAATCGTTACACTGTTCACAGATCCGGAAGTGTGGTCTGCAGGAACTATAGATAGGTTGACCCACATAATATTGTTGGAATAATTATAGATCCGAGAAGATGAGTAGGCCTATCAATAATTCTAACCCAGATGTTGATGGGAATCCTATTCTTGTGATTGTGACAGCAATCGTATGTCGGATATCATAAAACTCTAAACTCCAAGGTGCGACAGTCCTAGAAAATCCTTGGCCTATCAGCCGGCTGCTGGCCTCACATCCACATGTGTTAATCACATATGTAGTGTAGGAGTGACATGTGGTCAGCATGTCAGGTCCCCGCCGTTATAACTGGATTTTTCAATCTGAAGCCGATACTACCCAGATTCTACACGATTTTGGGTGGGCACCAGTCCCATACTGGCCGAAATTCCAGGAGAAAATTTATTTCCTTGGAGACCCGAACCAGTGCAAGTCTGCGCCAAGGCATCTTGCCTTAATCATTCGGCTACTGCGCGGGACGTGGGATATCAAACTCCCAGATATGACTGGTCTCATGTATAAAATACCCGTCATCTGAGAATAACACCTGTGTGTGGAAAGCAGTAGGATTAACTCCCTGTTAAAGAACCCATTGTACAAATCGCATATGAGGTAGGCCTAGAAAATATCGTGGTATACTGCCTGCGATTTCTGAAGGCAATACATGTCTAGGTTGTGCTCTCTCAATACCCTCCAAATAGATTAGTGACTTATATCCAGAGCACGCGTTTTAGTTGAAGATTCTTCACTAAATCGATCGATTACAGCGTCCTCATAATGAGGTGTGTCACATCATATTAACAGAACGAGGACGGAGAATCCGTGTTTCTCCAAGGCGTTCCGTTGGTGGAGTGCAATAAAGGTAGTAGGCTATATAGGTGTCTCCTGCTAGAGGATTTAGCTACTCCTAGATACGACGAGCCTCTCTTCATTTTTTCTCGCCTCACCTTAACACATCCAATCGTATCTCTGACTTCAGTCATTCATACACAATGTTGATTGAATCCTCACAACAACAAACCAAACCTGCAGGTACCTACAGTCGAACCGTTATTATTTTCGGCGTGGCCACGATTACCCGATTTTTGGTACTACCGCTGTACATGGTTTACAAGACAAAGCGGTCTTGTCAAGTCAGTAGTTCGGACTTGTGTGGTGGGCGAATCAATTGGAGTACTATTACAATGTGGTGTTACCTGTGAAGTTTAAGCGTCAGACGGCTATCATTTCGCAAATCAGACAAATAATTCTTATCGCTGGAGATTATTTCGAAAAACAGCGTAAGAACAATGGTAGTTTATTGCCTTTTACGGACCCGTAGTATAGGAATAAACTTGGCAATATATCAATCACCTTACCGACCCCGAAAACTATGGATTCGACACTATTCTCGGTGGAAGAGGTCACTATTCATCTCAAAGCCATTCAGAACTATGATTTTGACTTTAATATGGGCCGTCTTTGATTATTTTTCATGTTACCCCCTTCACCCACCATAAGGAGTCTAAAGACAAATTGGGGTTAAATGTCATCGTGACACTTATCAGCTTTTTGACCCCAAAACTATGGATTCGACAGAAATATTAGTCATTTTGATCGTTTTATTTTTCACCTTTCACATCTGTCCTTACTCCCATTCGCGGTACTATAGCTCAAACATGGGCTCAAATAACACCAGCACTGTCATCAGTCAACTTAGCTAGCACGGCTATGTCAGATAGAGTATAAAAATGTGATATGATTTAGACAGCTATCAAGAAAAAAAATGTTTTTTATCAACTTCAAGAAGAAAATGTAATCAGAAAAGATTGAAAATCAATTTTCATATTTAAATAAAGGGGAAGATTATGTAAGTTCCATGATTAACAGATGTTAATTAAAATCTATAGAAATGAAGGCGCAAAAAGAGAGAAGTCTTGAGAAAATAAATCTAGGCCTATAAGAAATAATATTATCTTCTCGGCGATAGAAATTTCGTAAGGATAAGTTACCATGGAATGACGGAATTCTAAAATTAATATTATCAAGATAATTATGGATTCATAATTCATAAATAGCTTCAAAACTACAAAAGTGGCATAAGAAATAAATCCGTGGCTGTATAATTGCAAAATAGGCCTATGATAATAAAATTATGTGTTTAATTTTCTGTTGCAGACTTATCTACGACATTCCAAGGCAACTATCAATATTGCATTGGCTTGAATTTCTAAATTGTACTTTTAACAATTAAGTTGATTAGAATAGGTTTTATGTACCTTGTCTCTAATCCCGAAGGTCGCAGGTTCAAACCCAGCCGAGTTTGATGGCTTCTAAGTTTCTTGTTCAAGGGACAGTTCTCCGGGCTGGATTTTAAGCCGTGGGTCTCGATATGAAGATATTTCAGGCTCATAAAAGAATCTCAAGCCTGAATCAAAAAGTCTCTGGACAAAATTTAACCGACCTCCCTCCATTCAAGTAATAGTTTTCTACCAGATGTCTCCTCAAGGCAATGTACAGGGCATCTGACTCAAGCCGTTCAGTTCTGGTTAGCAATCAGATACCTGACGAGATATGTGGTCAGCATTTAGTGGTTTCGGAGGTGTAGGGCTGAACAGGGGCTGGTAAACTGTTCATGTGAATGTAACTAATTTATTTATATACATATTTTCTATGTTTTATTTAGGCTTTTCAACTTTGTTATTTTTTATGATGAACAGGGAGCTGGCCTGATGCATCAGTTCCCAACTTGGAGGACCAGGTGATTTTTAGTCAAGGTTTCCTTCCTATAGCCTTTATCAAACCAATGACGAACTGCAAGGCAGTAGTATCTATACCCTAGATAAGGGCCCCTAACTGGTACTCTCAGTCGGGCGAGATGAAGTCAGGTTTTTAACCCTTAAATTCGTAATATATCCTTTTGGATACATTTGTTGGTTTAATTAATTTAATATTTTTAATAAATCAGAAGAAAAGGAACAAAAAGAAACCATTTATATGTGTCTAATTATGCAATATACCTAATAATAACAGTTACACGAGATTCCGTTATCACTGCGGTCCGCCACATTCAAATAACTAACAGAAGAAATTTGTGTCTTGCCAATTTAAGGGTTAACCAGGTTGTTACTCTTCTCCCTCACCCTGTTCCAACCTGGCTTGGGTTGTACCTAATAGGTCTACTGAATCAAATAATATACTATAATTTATATTGTCTGATTCAGTAATAGTTTTCTTATTTAAGTTATTATTTGTAGTTGGTATTCAATATTTGTACGAAATCTACAACACAAGCTCATTGAGCTTAAGGGTTTCAAAAATAAACGATATCATTTGTCCATGTTTTACGCGGGATGTCTTCAACATTGTATGAACAACTTGAGTACTAACCGCATGTCACTCGCTGACATCTAGCCTATAAGCAAATAAAGCTAATGATAACTAAATTAGTCTTGTTAAAAAAACTTATCACTAGGGGAGCATCCATGTCCTGAGCGGGACAAACGGAGTATCAATCAATAAATAAATCAATCAGTCAATCAACCGTAGGTCTGCATACCTTCCAAGATACTAACTTAAATGCATTTTTAATTACTGGAGCCATTCATTTTCTATTCTTTGCTGAATAATTTGAAAACCAGATTCAATTTTCAAATTCGAAATGTAGGCTATGTACAATTAAAAAAATAATTATTTTTTAGAATGACATTTGATGGTGATTGTATGTAGCCTACAATTTTAAATGGTTTCAAGCGTTTGTTACATCAATTATCCTGTCACCGTAGGCAATTTTTTATGATGCACTTTGCTTGGTGTGCGCTCCCCCAACAGTCTTTCGCTTAATTAAAAATATCAAAATAGATTCTCTCTATCTTTAATGGTGATTGTGATGGTAATAATAATACCAATAGTAGCGTTAATAGTAGTAATAACAATAACACACCCTAGTAATAATGAATATTAATAATAGGAGATAAATTTATTATTGTAAATATTTGTAACAGTATGCTCTTTCCCTAGCAATTTAAAAACAATAATTTTATGAAGCTTTACTTTTATTTTGAAAAGTTTTATTCATTTATTTATTTTTGCTACGAAAGTCAACCCATATCAAATTTTGCATTAACACAACATTAAATTCATATTGTCGGACCAACGGATCTGTGCCCCTTCAGCGCTGCAGTCGTTCTTAGAAAAGTTAACGCCTGTACTCACCCCATTCCACTCGCCTCCCTCCCGCCACATCAAAAAGCTGCCACGATAACTTTCCGAATAGGGATGTTGCCAAACTTCTTCCAAACAGGATCATGGATCTTGAATATCGAATCAAGTAAAGTTAATTATTACTTCTTCATATTTAAGTAGGTCTATTGTCGCTGATTGACTTTTATTATTTACTTAATAATATTTCTTTCATCAATCCGTGCTACAGTGTTCGTAATGAGTTGACAACACTGGGCTGCAAGTTCAAATAATCTGTCCCTCAAGAAGGCTTAAAATTGCTAATGGGAGGGGAGAAAGAAAAGAGAGACATAGGAATGCAAGGAAGGCAATGATTTACCTAGGCAGAAAAGAAATTAGCGTACAGTTCGCATATCTTACGGGGCCACAAACCAGTTGGCCAGAAATTCAAAAGAGATGATAAGAAATGTAGGGATGAGATGTAAAACGTCCGTCACGCAGGAGTTGCGCACACTAAGGGAATTCGTCAGCAAGCCATATTTATGGTCGGATTCTGTTGGTTTACGGAATGTATAGGCCTATATTAAATCATATGTATCTACTTTGGTTGCAAGGAACATAAATTGCCACCTCTGGAGAAATTTTTAAATGTTGGTTTCTAGGTTGACGAAAACTTCCACTCCCAAAGGTCCGATTTTGCTAGTTTACGGAACACTCTAGTAAGTTATGTCTTTCCTTTGACTAAATGGGAGTCAATGACCAATCACGTTACAATGACTTACAACCACTCACAGTCGTGTTTCACCTCGCTCTTTATCGATTTCTCTTTATCAGCTCTGCTTTTGTGATAAAGAAAGCTCCTCCTTTTTAATGTTCCGAACAGGTGAAAACATTATTTTTCTCCAACAAATACATTGAATATAGTAAATAATGAAAAGATTCCTTGATTTTACTGAGTTGTTTACTAAAAAACATAAATGAATAACCCGTAATGTTGATTATGATATATAGTTTGATGTGTTTCATTTTTTCTCCACTTGGGTGCACTCTTACAATTTTGCGATCTTATTTAGCAGTAAATAATATGATAAAGTGTCCACCGCTGTGGTCTCGGGGTAGCGTGCTGCCTTGTCACGCAGCGGGCCCGGGTTCGATCCCCGGTCGGGACAGTTTTTCTGGGTGAGGTTTTTATCGGGGTTTTTCCTCACCTGTAAGACAAATGCCAGGAAAACTTTAAGGCCCAAACGGTCCCCGAAATTATATGGCCATCGCAATCATCATCATTCATATTCATCTTAGGTTAATCTTAGGACTAGGGACTCTCCTGGCGCACCATTATCATCATCACCCATCATATCATCGGGTCAACGTAACCCCGCCTTCCAGGCGCCCCAACCTCAGAAGTGGGTTACAAGTACGCCATGCCAGGAGAGAAACCAGGAATGTCGAAAGACAAACCTGGGGCATTTAAATATATATATATAACTTATATATATATATATATATATAGGCCTATATGATCAAGCAGTAGTGAATGAACATAACGTCACATTTCTGATTTGTTTTCAGACATCACCGTTTACGGGGCACGCCGCGTAGCGTAGTGGTTAAGGCACTGAGCTACAAGCCGGAGGGTCGAGGGTTCAAGTCCCGTTGGGGTCAGGATTTTTAAACTGACCCAAACCCTCTGGCGGCACTATGGTCCTGGGGTTGACTCAGCCTCTAACGGAAATGAGTACCAGACGCTTGTTCTGGGGGTAAAGGCGGCCGTCACGCAGGGCTGACAACCCGGCTGACATAAAGTGCCGATTGTCTAGAAAAAGTGGGAGCCTTAACCTCCTACTACCCCAAGGACCTCCGGGTCTGTTGTGGGATTACTTTACTTACTTTACATCACCGTTTACATTAAATATATAACCTAAATATGTTAAAATAATTATAGTTAAACAATGATTTGTGAGTAGGCCTAAGCTTAATTTTATTCGTTAAATAGTCCTAACAAATGCCACTCTTGATTTCCAAATTCTCTAGATAAATTGGAAATCACTCGTGGCATTACTTATGACAATCAAATCGTGTATAGCCTACAACTTTCGTTGCTGTAGAATTAAATGTGGGCCGCCAGAGCGTTGAAAATATCCCCCTGGTAGTCCCCACTTCTAAAGGTCGAATTTGCTATAGGCCAACCTAAACCGCTGGATCTCCGGCTTGTACGAGGGGAGGGGAAACGGAGAACTCGCCCTTTACTGTCAATAAGGAAATAGTTCAAGTGGGAGTGAACGTCTGTCACAACCAATCACTGCTCTTGACATAGCTATAGCGCGCTAGTAAAGTTTGAAATTGCTGAGATGTTGTCAGCTGTAAGTCTGCTAACCGCGTACATAAAGAGGCCCTTCCCACTGAATATCCATATCGGCCACACTGTCGTGAAAACGTCAGGGCCGGAGAAAACAGTGGCTGGGCTATAGTTAACAAACTCGATCTTACATTCCTCCAATTTATTTCATTGCTGGAATTTAGTTAGGCCTAAACAACTTGTTGCCGCTACTGTATTAACAGTCACACACATAGGCCTACACATAGGGCCTATATATAGCCTATATAGGCCTATGTTCTGTAGGCCTATATGAAGTATATAGGCTATAACTCACTGCCACTATCGAACTCGGAGGTTTATGGCTGCGAGGACATAACATCTATTTAGGCCTACATCTCTTTTCCGAGTTAATATTTCCAAGTCATTCTTTGTATAATTTACATTCTTCAAATAATACTAATATTATTTTCCAATATCCTTCTTGCCTACCTGCTAGGCGCTTTTCCTTTGCTTTTTCAACAAGCAGTTTTCATGTCCATATCTCATTATCCATAAGTAGGCTATTACATGTCCTGCCTATCACAGCCATCGAAACTTAATTGTTCTTATTACTAGTTTCCCATAACCCAACTCGAAAAATAATTCGAAAACAACGAATAGAACTGGATAACATATACAAGCAAATGGACAATAAAATTAGCCAGAACGCTTAAAAGATTTAATAAAAAACATAAAAAATTGCATATAACTAAACAACGTAAATAATAGCATAGAGGAAGAAAGTAATTTCAATAACGAAGGCGTAGGCCCTATATACAGTAAATATTACAACAAATTTTATAGCTATAGGATGAACCGACAGAAGTTTTGATATCAGATTTGAAGTAGGCTACATTTTAAATATGCAGAGAACAAATCAAGTTACGAGAAATACATAATAAAGGAAGGGTATTATATGCTGGGTATAGACAACATCCTTAAGCCGCGCTCACTTTGCATGTGTTTTCTTACGAAATTCTGTCGTGCGAACACGTACCAAAATGCACGAACGATCCCGATTCTTCTAGCAGGCCTACTATGGGTACGCTCACACTAGACGCGAATTATCGTACGTTTACGCACTTATATACCCCAGCCACTGATTCTCTGACCTTATCTGGTAGCCGATTCTCCATGCTTTCAGGTGATTCTTTGCTAAGTTGGCCCTAGGGTCATACTGGCTCTAGAAGATTTAGGCTAGTTTTAAAAAGTCTGGTCTTATCGGTACTTGAACCCGAAATAATTCCGGTTTGTAGCGTATTGCCTTAACCAATTGTGCTATGGTGCGGCATGTCTTTGTTGACTTAAAAATTAAGATTTAGTTTTCCATAGTTTATTCTTTGTTATTGGAATTTGTTTCTATTTTTATGAATATTTCCTGCAGTTTCATACGACGTATAAACCTTGGAGAGATATAAACACAAAATCTACCTGAAAGTTTAATAAGTCCATCGCCATGGCGTAGTCCACTCCGGCGATCCGGGTTCGAGTCCCGGCGGGGTAGGGAATTTTAAGTCTCCACCTTGGGCCTGGGTGAGTGTCCTATCCTTGTGTCTATCTTATGTGAGAATAAAAGAAAGTTAACAAAAAGGTAAGACAATTAGGAAAAACAGTGTGTAAATGAAAAAGTGGATTAAAAGCACAAATGTTTATGATTTTATACTTACTGAATTATTTAGACACAGCTATTATATAGGGTATATTAAAGACACAGTTTGACAATTGGCATTGCTGTCTGTGCTCCACGCATTTCCTATCCTCTTTTTTCCTAGAGGGTAAACAAACAGTGTTTATGATGACTTGAGGACTGATATAAGCGCCAACAACAACTAACTAAAGCACCAATATAAAATAACATTAGCCAGTCGTTTCGGTATATTTGGTTAGGTTGGATTACGATTTGGGTAGCATATCTAATTTAGTACTTACAGGCCTAAGGCCGACGTTATGAAAATGAGAGCAAGTTTTATGCTGTATCCTGGTGGAATTGAAATGAGAAAGCATACATTTCGTCTTCAAGAAGGGAGATAATTTAATGCGGATCATACTTCAACGTTTGCATTTCATTACAGTGATTGAATTTAAATATTCGCCCCAAGATATGTAATGCCACATTGCATTTTTACTTTAAAGGTGAGTTTTTCTTGTTTCCTTGATATTTCGCGTTTATATGTTCTTTAGGTATGTTATTTGTGCTTTTGTCTTCTAATAATTAAACAAACATTTTTGCTTTCCTGCCCCTTTCATAGATCCATTCCCTGAAATAATACATAGTTTAGCATGAAATATAATTTTTTAGTATTCAGAAAATGTAATTTATATGCTACTTCTACAGTCCCTGGTGACAGTTATTTTAAATTATTAATAAATACAATTTTTTCTCGAATGTAGACCTATATGTGGACTACAGTACTTTCTCATGAACTATGAAAATAAATTATACAGCCTATTATTGTTGTACTGATCTTCAGCTATTGCAAGAATCGTATCAAGCAGATGATATAAAAAACAAAACTTTGATTGATGTAATCTTTAAATGCATTGTTTTGTGAACTGTTGATTATTCGAGCAATATTTTTATATCCTCTACTACGTTGTCGCTGGAATGGGTTAGCTAACTGAAATTAATAGAGTTGCTTTAGTTTACTTTACTAATAATAACCTTAAAAGAAGATTCATGAAGATATTCAAAATAAATGTGGAATACAATATATGATCAGGTGGGTAAAAGAGAGAAGAAAAGGATTGAAAAATCGTACCTCAAGAATGTATGTGATGACTGTATCGAAGAAATAGCTATGACTGGGAAAATAAACACCTTACGACCCTTGGAACAAACCTTCAAAACGATGGCATGACAGTTACTCGCTTGCTTCACAATAAATGAGCACTGTTGAAAAGGACAGGACTCATAAAGCAGGAGGAAGAAGAATAATAAGATAAAATAAGGTTATGGTTTACACAGCTAGTAAAATAACACTTATATGCTCTTAGAAGGATATATCCTAACGTATGTAAACAACCTTTGACTATGAAGTAGGAAAGTAATTTAAACATAGGTTCATTTCTGCAAGTGCATGCTATTGTGCATTACAGGGACTCTTGTCGTCCCATCTTCTCTAAAAAAATATTAAACTGGAAATATATAAAAATGGTATTCTTCCAGCAGTGTGGATGCGAAACATGGACTTTTATTTTAAGGATGGAGAAAACGTTACGTGTAATTTGAGAACAAAGCTCTTAGGAAGTTTTTTGGACCAAAGAGAAATGAACAGACAGGCGAATGAAGAAGACTACATAACAGTGATCTACGTGATCTTTATAGAAAACCAGATACAATAAGAACAATTAGGCCTAAGTATCGTAGACTACGATGGGCAGGACATGTGGCACGAATGGGAAATGGAAGAGGGGCATGGAAACTCCTTGTAGGAAAACCAGAGTGAAAGCGCCCAATAGATATGCCAAGAATGAAGTGGGATAATACAATAAGGCTCAACTGCACTTCTACTAGCGCTTGATTTTTCAGTTATGTTGTAAACTATAGCTCTTCTTCTGTATTTACTAACATCGTTTAATATTTTTAACTTTTTCAAACAATTTTTATAACATTATTAGACAATTTTGAAGTATTTATTTAAATATGCATATCACAATATTATGACAGTGTTAGACAATATTGTGATGCTAACTGCTATTTTCTCCACAGAGTATATTACTTAGTCTATGATTTTTCTATCGCTGTTTTGGGTTATCGCTGGTTGGATCAGCGTTAGGGAGTGATAAGTAAGTGTACACTCATTTTTAATAAACGTTTGGTAATTTTAATATTATTATATTTTTTAAATATAGGCCTACATTTGTGGATTTATTGCAAATATTGGTAATTTAAATTTCATAGCGACGGGTAGTAATCGAGGATGATAATCGATATGTGGTTCGATTGTGGGTTATCGCTAGCTCTATAAACTCTGGCGCATGCGCACTGTTGTTCTATAGGACTGAAAATATTTCACACTAGTTTATGTGTAGTTTTTCCATACAATAATCATGATAAATATTTCACGCTAGTTTATGTGCAGTTTTTCCATACAATAATCATGATTTGAGGGAAGTAGATTATACAGGGCATGATTGGAAAACATTAGCTCACAATAGGGGATGTATGGAGAGCATATGTCCATGCGACCATGAACTTACGGGTTCGATAGTATCAGTTAATTAGGTGGTTAGTTGGAAAATATTGTTTTATAGGGTTTGATGTTCGTATTCACGTATCCCAGATTTAAATCCACAGTCGACATTTCTAATATATTTATTTCATTACTTTTATGCCTATTCATTCGTTAAAACATGTATTAGGATGTAATTTCGTTACTAAGACATATTTTATCATAGTCATAATTTCATAAATTACCTAATTATTAGTATCGACATATTGTGATTAGTAATTTTCTTTTCAAAAAATAAAAATGTTTCAATTTAAATGAATACATTTCCGGATGCGAACAATGATTGTAGACGCGATAATCCCTTAGATGTTTAAAAGTCAGACCTTAGAGGGCCTAATGTAGTAGGAAGTTAAGACTCTCACATTTCGAGAAATTGGAAGGGCCTACAAGATATCAGCCGGGTTGGCAGCCCTGCGTGAGGGCAACCTTTATCCTCAGAGCATAGGTCTGGTAGTAATTTACGTTAGAGGCTGAGACGGCACCAGGGCCATGGTGCCGCCAGAAGTTTTCGCTCAGTTTAATAGTCGAATCCCCTACCTTCGTGGTTGTAGTCTTTTGAATTAATCAACTGTGTACCCTTTAGATGTTTAATGCGTTTATAAATTAGAATTGAGTATTTATGATTAGATTTCCCAAAAACGAGTAGTACCAACAAAAAATCTTTAAATAGGAAGTATCGAAATAAATAGATATAGAGTTAAGAGTGCACCAGACCAGTATAAATAAGGTAATTAATTTATCTTACGAATAAATTAGGACTTACATTCTATCGTGTATATATCCTAGATCTAGTTATTAGTGTAATATAAAATGGTAAAAGAAAATTTTAGTAGCACAAAGAGGATAAAACATCAGGTAGAGATAGATAGTTTAAATAAAATTTAAGAAGGGGCTGACAGCTTTAGTCATGTCTGTAAACTGAAGCAGAATTTCACAGATTGTGGCATGAAACTTGGATTTCAAAGTCAATAAGTGAGAATGTCCCATTCAAACAAAAGGCGGTGAAGCATGTACTTTCAGTATTTTCTATTTTCCAGTTAACTGACGTGCCTGTCATCTGCAGTCAGACCAATAAAAACAATCCTCGCCCCAGCATTCCTCTTCATAAACAAACAACTTATTTCATACGTTTTCTTTCTCCCTTTCTGTCACTGAAAATTATTCATTTCTTCTGTAAATTCTCGATCTCATTTTTTTTGTAATCTGATCGTCAGATTGTGTTTAATCCAGTTCACTACATTTTTATGTAAGTTAATTTCAATTGTTTTCGTCGGTTATAATATGAGCTTACTTATAATCAACATAATTTCACACATAAACATATGTTTCAATTACAGTTGGGTTTATATCACTACCCAACTTATAGGCCTAAAAGCGTTTTATAATATTATTATTTAAAAATAACTAATAGTAAAATTGATTTTAAATAAACTGGCCAGCCTCATGGGCTAGTAGTCAGCGTTTCTGACTACAGTTTCATGAGGTCCCGGGTTCGATTTCCGGTCAAACTATATGATTTTTTCCTTAAAGGGAATTATTCATGTGGTTGCTCATAGTCTGGAATTTAGGTTAAGTTTATGTTAAGGACATCACTGGCGCTTCTTTATCATCCATCATATTATCGGGGTCCATCGCTGTGGTCTCGAGGTAGCGTGCTGCCTTGTCATGCAGCGGGCCCGGGTTGAATTCCCGGTCGGGACAAGCTCCTGGATGTTTTTTTTTTTTCTCCCTCGCCTGTAAGACAAATGTCAGGAAGATTAGATCCCAACGGTCCCCGAAAATTATCCGGCCATCATCGTCATCCTGCACCGGTGTGGAAATCAACGGGAAGCTACCACAGCTATAATTTCATAGCAAAACTGCAAAGAATAGCATGAAAATGCTATGATCGTAGTGAAAGACCTTACTTACTTACTCGCTGGCACTATCGAACCCGTAGGTTCATGGCCGTGCGGACATAAGCTCTCCATACATCCCTATCCTGAGCTAATGCTTTCCAATCATTTCCTGTATAATCTACTTCCCTCAAATCATAGGTAATGTTATTGATTAGCTTACTTTTCCTCTATAATTATGTTTTAGTGTATGATGCACAGGAATTTTTTATATTCTTAGGGGTAGTTTAAATCTATCAAATGTAATTTATTAAAGCTAGTATGTGAGATGTATAATATTTCTCCCACCTCATTCTTGGTCTACCAACTGGGCGTTTTCCCTCTGGCTTCCCTACAAGAAGCTTCCATGCAAGTCTTTCATTCCCCATACGTGCAACATGTCCTGCCCATCGTAGTCTACGAGACTTAACTGTTCTTATTATATCTGGCTTCCTATAAAGACCATGCAGTTCATTGTTGTGTAGTCTTCTCCATTCACCTGTCTGTTCATCTCTCTTTGGTCCAAAAATTTTCCTAAGTACTTTATTCTCAAATACTTGTAAACTCCTTTCCTCCCTTAAAGTAAGAGTCCATGTTTCGCACCCATATAATATCACTGGTAGAATAATAGTTTTATATATTTTCAGTTTAATGTTTTTTGAAAGGAGTTGGGACATCAAGAGTCTCTGCAATGCTTAATAGCACGCATTTCCAGAGTTCAGCCTATGTTTAATTTCTTTGTGCATCTCATTCCTATTTGTGATTATTGTTCCTAGATATTTGAATTCGGCCACTTCCTCAAAATTTCCCTCATTTGTCATTAGCTGTCCATTTCCATTATGTAATGAATTTCTACGTGTGACCATATATTTAGTTTTATTGATATTTACTTCCAGTCCTAATTTCTTAGTGTTACTCAATAGTGTGTGCGTGTTGTCCTTTAGTATCTCCTCGCTATCGGCCAATAATACTACATCATCAGCATAAACTAACAACTTATTAATACCATTGAGTTGTAAGCCTTCCTCATTCTCTAAAGATTTAATGGCATGCTCTAGTACAAAATTAAATAGTAGAGGAGATAGTGCATCTCCTTGCTTCAACCCATTCTGGATTTCAAAAGTGTCCGAAAACTGTTTGCCTACACGCACCCTAACTCTTTGTGCCATCTAGACACATTCGTATAAGTCTAACTAACTTTTTAGGAATTCCGAACTCCAGCAGGATACTATATAACTTCTCCCTCTTAATTGAATCATATGCTTTTTTTAAGTCTACATATAGTTGATCTACGGTACCATTATATTCCCATTTCTTTTCTAAAATCTGTCTTATACTAAAAATCTGATCTGTTGTAGACCTGTTTCTTCTAAATGCACATTGATGATCTCCTAGAATGTCATCAATATAGGGAGTAAGTCTGCTGACTAATAAGTTATATTTGTTATAATTTTGTACGATGTTGAAAGTAATGAGATGCCCCTGTAGTTGTTGCAATCAGTTTTATCTCCTTTCTTATAAATTGGTACGATAACTGATTCCTTCCATTCATCTGGAAGAGCTTCTTTTTCCCAAATCATACTAAGCAACCAGTGTATCTTGTCCATCAATTTTTCTCCCCCTGATTTTATCAGTTCTGCTAGGATCTCATCTGAACCTGATGCTTTATACATCTTCAATTTTTCAATCGCCATTTCAACCTCTAATGCACTTGGTTCTGCGACTAGCATTTCTGCTGTCTGTAAATTTCCTCCTCAATGTCCTGTTCTATATGTAGGCCTACATTTAATAGCTGATTAAAGTAACTTTTCCATCTATTTAATATACTCCTGGAATCTGCAATCATATCCCCATTTTTATTCCGAATTATGTTTGTTCTAGCCTGAAACCCTTTCTTCTCTATACTAATTCCCTGATATAATTCTCTAATGTTCCTATTTTTTGCGTTCATTTCAAGATCATTAATATTCTCTCTCAAATATTCCCTCTTTTTACTCTTTAGTAACTTGGTGTTTTCCCGTCTAATACTACCCAATTGCTCTAAATTTACCTCATTTGGCTCGTGTAACCATTTCATTTTTGCTAGCTTTCTTTTCTTTACTATGTCGGCACATTCCTCATCAAACCACTTCTTGTTTTGCCTCTTTTTTAAACAACCAATGCTTTCTGATGCTGACAATTTAATAGTATCTCTTATAGCCTCCCATTCTTTATTTATATCAGTTTCTTCTTCATTTGCCACATTGTCATCTGAAGATTCCAGTACTTCAAATCTATTAGCAATTTTGATTTGGTATTCTTGCCGCATTTCATCATTTTTCAAGTTTTTTAATTCAAATTTTACACAATCATCTTTAGCGTTTGTTCCTCTCATAAGCGATAGCCGTTGTCTGATTTTCACTGTGACCAGATGATGATCCGAATTGCAGTCTGTCCCTCTAACTGATCTAACATCGATGATGCTACTGTGCCAGCGTTTATCCACTAATACATGATCTATCTGGTTCCGAGTTTCTCCATCTGGGGACGTCCAGGTGTATTTATGAATATCCTTATGCTGAAATGTTGTGCTCTTAACAATGAGATTCTTCGATGTGGCAAATGTGACTAATCTAAGCCCGTTGTCGTTACTATCTTCATGAAGACTGAATTTGCCTATTGTTGGTTTGAATATATCTTCCCGCCCCACTTTTGCATTAAAATCTCCTAAGACAATTTTCATATGATATCGTGAAAGGCTATCAAATAAGCATTCTAATTCTTCATAGAACTCATCCTTGATCATGTCATCTTTATCTTCTGTGGGGGCATGTACATTTACAATTATAAAATCATGTCGTTTACCCTTTAGAATTATGTATGATATCCTGTCACTAACAAACTTAATATCTCGGATAGCGGATAGGATCCTCCTTCTGACTAAAAAACCCGTTCCAAATGCAGGTCTTTCTGCACCCCCGTAGTATAATGCAAAGCTTCCTGATTCCTGACTACCTTCTCCTGGCCACCTAACTTCCTGTAAAGCGACTATATCCAAGGGCGATTTATCTAATTCCCGCGTTAATATCTCTAATGCCCCGCTATTGTATAAAGTCCTAACATTCCATGTTCCTAGGAACATGTCCCTGTGTTTGAGCCTTTGGCATGTGTTCCCTGAAGTAGTCCCCGCCCGGAGAACCGAATGGGGGACTATTTGACCTCCGGAAAATTTTACCCCAGTTGAACCCATGTCCGCATTTCTTGACGGTTGTATTTTTACGGTGAAAGATCGTCACTCTTTCGACCAAGGTACTTATTTCGTCTGGCTTATCACCTTCGACCAGTCCGGCATGGGTAACCCTATCGGTAGCAATGCTACCGCCGGCATAGCTCTCAGGATCATTTAAGCTCGCAAGCCACTCCACCACGACAAGGTAAAGATACCATGGAGACCTACTAAGAGAATTATTATGGATGGATGACATTTTTATGTAAGTTAATTTCAATTGTTTTCGTCAGTTATAATACGAGTTTAATTATAATCGTAAGCGATGTCAATCTGTCTTCCGGGTTTTTACAGCTGCTGCCGTCTTCCCGTGCCAAACCTCCTAAGCCTACGATCTTGGACATTTTCAATGCTTAGTCCTCTTGCTTGCATTACTATCTTTATGCTTTCCTTCCATGTTATCTTTGGTCTCCCTATTTTCTTCTTTCTGCTCGGTTGCCATTGATATAGTCGTTTCGGCCATCGCTCATTTTCCATCCTTAAAATATGTCCTAACTATTTTAATTCCTTCTCCTCAATTCTTTCAATTATGCTTTCTTCTGCTTCCATCATGTTTCTAATTTCCTTATTTGTAACATGTTCTAATTTTGACTTTCTGGGACTTCTGCGTAAATAACACTGGTCAACATGATTTTTGTCTCATGAGTACCAATAGTTGTACCTACTTAATGCAGTTTTTTATCGTGTTTTCAAACATGCATTCGGAATTTCTCCATCACCCACAGTTTTTTTATTTCAATTTCAATTAATGGATTTAAATAATTATTTGTTTAATAAACGTTTTTGTCCATTTGCCCATTGTAAAATAAATCCAAATGAGCTAACACAGAAGATTTCAGCTATAGAAAAGAGATATCAAGGCAAATGGAATCCTAATATGCTGGCCGATTATTGTTAGACCATCAAGAGGAATACTCCACAGGCGAAATATAGCAGAAAATCGTCATTTCTTACTTTCTATGGGAGTCCGAATGTTCGAATATTATGTAGTTATGTAGAAAATATTGAAGTGCTTGAAATTATAAATTCCTGTCTCTCGGAAACCTTGCGTGGTGAAGAAAACCCGATATCATATTTGAATTCAGGAGAAAAAATACTATCAGAATCACATATTTTTCTCTCTGAGACAAAAAAAAAAGTTTGTTTTTGCTCAGTGTAATCCATTTCTAGAACTATTAGTCTATTCTTGTGGTACTTACATACGTATTGTCCATACCTCACTTCCACACACTGCAACAGATTCCACCAATTTTTACCAATATATTTTTTGTATCTTTCCAAATATGCTTATACCACCATACGGAATTTAACGATTAAATTATTTTGCTACTCAATTCAATTCTATGCTTTATGTTCTCTTTGCCTATACCTTCAATGTTATCCATAATGATTCCCTAATATTTAGTTTTTCACTTGCTTTACTTGAATTCCTTCATCCAATATTAAATCTTCTCTTTCGTTGCTATTTATTGCCAAATATTCTGTTCTCTGTAAATTTACTGTGAGACCCCATGATTCATATGTGTTTTTCAACCTTTTTATCATGAATTCCATATCGAATTTGTCTTGCGCTGAAACCAGTTGATCATCAGCAAATTGTAATGTCAGCAAAAATCTGTTGCCTATTGGGATACCCATACCTTTGCAACTTTGTTTCCATTTCATTAATATAAATTCGATATAAATATTAAATA
The DNA here is from genome assembly GCA_030220185.1 of Diploptera punctata. Lineage (NCBI taxonomy): Eukaryota > Metazoa > Arthropoda > Insecta > Blattodea > Blaberidae > Diploptera > Diploptera punctata. The sequence continues at coordinate 779,067 of JASPKZ010000038.1, read as the reverse complement.
AAATTGGTGATAGATGGCACCAGTGTCACGAGTGATTCATGAGTGGCATTTGTTAGGACTATTTAACGAATAAAATTAAGCTGTTTACACAAAAAAATCATTATTTAAATAAGCCTATAGTTGCTGGTATTTTGAAATATTTACATATTTAATGTAAACGGCGATGTTTGAAAACAAATCAGAAACTTGAGGTTATGTTTATTCACTGTAACTTAATCATATTATTTATTGCCAAATAGGATCGCAATATTGTAAGAATGCGCTCTAGTGAAACACATCATACTGTTCATTATAACCAACATTATAGGTTATTAATTATTTTTTAAGTTAACAACTCTATAAAATGAAGGAATCTGTTCATTATTTGTTATATTCAATGTATTTGTTGGAGAGTCAATCACTGCAAAATAATGCTCAGACCTGTTCAGAATATTAAAAAGAAAGAGCTTTCTATATCTCTAAAGCAGGAGCTGATAAAGTGTAATCGACAAAGAGCGAGATGAAACACGACTGTAATCGTTTGTAAAACAAAATTCATTGAAACGTGATTGGTCATTGAGGCCACCATTTGGGGCATGAGTTAAATAGTCAACATAATTTCTCACATAAAAATATGTTTTAATATTACAATACTATATCACTAGTCGTCGTTTAATAGCATTTAGTAATAATATTATTTACAAAGTAACTAATCATAGATTTTTTAAAAGAAACTCTGCTGTAAAAGGGTGATATTGAGGCTAAATGTTAGTCTATTAAATAATTTCACCTCCATTCCCATTAAATTATTAGTTTTAGTAAGCTTAAAATAATTGCTAGAAGAGAAAGGGTTTTATAGGTAGGAAAAGCCTGAAATAAAAGTGTAAGGCTTAGTAAGGTAGGCCTATTGTATCATTGTGGCATAGGCCTATTTGATGAATTTCATAGGCATATAATTAACTATTAAATGGTTCCAACACGTCCAGAGAATGTCAAATTCCCGTTTACCAAAGATGATTTACCACCTCAACCCTAAAGGCAAAAGAGACCTCGGAAAACCCTTCAACCGATGGAAAGATCAGTTTTTGTAGTCGCAGAACGGGCATCATCACCCAATACTGCATTCGGAAGAAGAAGAAGAAGATAATTAACTTGTCCACCGCTGTGGTCTCGAGGTAGCGTGCTGCCTTGTCACGCAGCGGGCCCGGGTTCGATCCCCGGTCGGGGCAGTTTGTCTGGGTGAGGTTTTTATCGGGGTTTTTACTCACCTGTAAGACAAATGTCAGAAAACTTTAAGGCCCAAACGGTCCCCTTAATCATATGGCCATCATCATCCTTCACCGGTGTGGAAAGCAACGGGAAGTTTCCACACCTACAATTCCCTAGTAAAGCTGCAAGCATAGCATGAAAATGCTACGATTGCATTGAAGGACCTGCCCTCGGGCAGAATTTCTATGGATGGATATTTAACTTCGCTGAAACAAAGAGATTGAGATAGTTAGGTGATATATCGTTTGTGCCGATGAACTATAACAACATTTATTTATTATTAACTTAATATTTCTCATTGAAAGACAAATTATATTTGAAAGGTTCTGGGTTCAAACTCAGGTCTAAGCATATATTTTTTCTCTTCAAATAAAAAAATTGAGCTTACAATTTTAGATTCGGATAAGTTTGTAAGGGAAAGCCCTATCTCGCTTCAGATTATAGTGCAGATGAAGAATAGGAAATTTAATCTCGGCTCATGGCCACGTGGACAAAATATTTCCACACACCCCTATCCTGAGATAATGTTTTCCAATCATTCCCTGTATATTCTACTTCCCTCAAATAATGGTTAATGTAATTCTACCACTTCATTCTTGGTCTACCAACTGGGTGTTTTCCCTCTGTTTTTCCTACAAGCTTCCATGTCCCTCTTTCATTTTCCATCCGTGCCACATGACCTGCCCTAATAATAATAATAGTAATTAATAGGCCTAATAATGGTAATAATTGGTCTACCCATTTTTTTAAATAATTGGATTGAATTATAATGCTGTATATCCGTAGGACAATATTGTCTTAGTATAACTTCTTCTTCTTCCTTTCCAGGATTAGGTCAATGCGACCTGTTCTGGTCTCAAGTCCATCGTTTCCTTGGCCGTCCCAAAAATCTTTTTCCATATGGTTTGTAGGTGTTGATCTTTTTTGGTAATCTTGTATTGTCCATTCTGTCTAAATGTTCTTTCGATTGGTATTTGTGCTCTTCTAGTTTATCGACTATTGAAAATATCTCCAGTTCATTTCTTATTGATTCATTGTGTAATCTATCCATGCGTGTACATCATTTCACGGATCTTAAAAATTTCATTTCAGTGGCTTGAATGTGTGAGATATCTTTTTTTTTGTAAATACCCAATATTCAGATCCATATAAAAGAACTGGAACAGCCATAATTTTATAAAACCTAACCTGAGTTTCTCTTCGTGTCTTTCGGAGGGTTCTTCTTATGGTGCCACACATCATTTGACATCGGTTTAATTTATTATGTAGGCATATATCCCAATCGTAGCTATATGTTATATCTGAACCATGATAGTTAAAGTATAACTTATCTAGGAGATCTTTTTTGGTGAAATGAATTGAGAACGGAACCTATTGCCTGCAAAATATAATTAATTTCAATTAAAATCCATTAAATTGGATCCATATGTTCGGTTAAGCGCCCTGTCTAATTACTGCCGCCAGAGGTCAGTTTCGGGTTCACTGCAATTATGTAAATACTGTACAGTAGTAGCAAGTAGCCTATGTTGTATAAAGGTAAAACCATTAGTTATACAACAAGTATTTATGTTGATATAAGTCACATCTCCAATATCAAATATCAGGGAGGAAGAAGCAGCTGATCTTCATTTGTTAGTTTTAGGTTTTCAAGCCCAGCCGTTGCCCCCAGTTTGACAAGTGGGTGTGAAACCAAATAATCCAGTATTAGTTCAACTACTGTGCTACCTAACCAAACTTCATTTAAGGGTGTAGCGCAGATGGGCTACATTCTCTCCCCTCTCATTTCCGCTTTAAAGTGTTTTATTTTGCCTTTATTATAGGGTCTATTTGTTGGTATTTTATTTTTCAGAACTTAATTGTCCTTTATTTTTTTCGAAAGAATAATAAATGGTCCACATTCGAAAATATAGCCTATATGTTTTAGGCCTAAATTTGAATAAAGCAAAGTATAATACATCATCATCATCATCGTCCTTCATGGATTAGGTATTTGCCTGTTCCGATCTCACATCTGTTCAGCCCAGCGCTTTCTTGGTCTTCCTACCGATCTTTGTCCTCAGGATTATACATCAGTGCAATCTTTGGTATTATATCCTCGGTCATTTTTGTACATGCTCTATCCAATTGTTCCTGTGTTCTTCTATTTGTTGAAGAAGTGGTTGTACTTTTAGTTCCTCTCTAATATTCTCATTTCTAATATGTTCTTCTCTTGTACAACCTTTCACAGCCCGTGGGAATCTCATTTCCGCTGCCTGAATTTTACTTATTTCTTTTTCCTTCAGGACCCAGGCCTCACTTCCATAGCTACACCGCCACTGGTAGTGCCAACGTTGAGTAAAGTCTTAGCTGCATATCCTTTCTTACTTTGTTCCTTATGTTCGTCTGAAAATATAGCCTAATACATAGGCCTAATTTTATACATAAACAAATAAATAATAAAAACATCATTTTCTATATTCGTTCATTAATTTATCATCATCATTATCTAGCTATCGTGGATTTATACCATTTGTTGGCCTGGTTCGTTTTCACGTCAAATAGTCTCTTCATGGGTCGTCTCTATCTACATTTATAACTTTTTTATGATACAAATTAATTGTAATTTTTTAAAATTTAATATTATTTATAGGTGCTTTAACAGCGAAGCCATATCGCTTTAGGAATAATGATTAGTGTGTGTGTATGTGTGTGTGCGCGCGCGCACGCACGCGTTTCTATTGTGAATCTTATCGTAAATATAAATTAAACAGGGCCAATGTTAGCCTTTATAGATGTTTATGAAGGTCAAGTAGTATTCGGAGAAAATTTGGGTGTAATGTTTCCTGGCAATTCTCTTAAAGATAGGAAAATCCCAGAAGAAAACTAAGCCAGAAATCTGGTCACGACCAGGGATCGCACCCGGGTCTGCTTGTGTCTGAGGTAACTAGATTACTCGAAACCACAGTTTAATTCTTGGTTCTTAAAATTTCGGGACAGTCCTGTTTCCATTATCTATGAGACTTTTAGTAATAAAGTATTTCCTCTGGGTACGTTACTGGCGTTCCGCAGAGTGAGATGTACGATGGGATTGCCATCTTAAGGCTAGACATCATAGCCCCAGTTGTATGAACCCCAAATGGAGGGCTGCCTCTTCCGCTCCTAAGGACCGTTGAGGACTTCTCCCTTGTTACCCCGGGAATGGGTCTTCACATTTTTCCCTGGAAAATGGGTGCCTCCTCCGCACATTTATTTCTGTCCTTTGAGGTCTTCACACGTTACCCTGTGCAAGGGACCCTTCGATCAGTTACTACACACCGGGCCAGTGTGACCTGAAGCTCGCGAGGGAAGGGACGCTAGACTCTTTGATGAGACTGCCTCATAGAGGGTTCTCATCCGCTACCCACAGGAATGTTGGTAGACCGAAAAAGAGATGGATCCAACTTTTGAATGAGAATCTATGAGACCGGAACAAGCCACATGGGCTTAATCCGTGATTGTTGATGATGATGATAAAATTTCGGAGCGAAAATAGGCCTACTATTAGTATAGACTTGTGTGTTTACTTCCTCTATGAGCGTTCCACAGCCTTCAAGGGAATCATCATCAACTGGTGAGCAATTATATTCGAAGCATGAATCTCAATAGGAGCGAGGTTAGAGAGGACTTGAGGGGAAGTGTTGACATTGTATATCTCCCTTACATTGATAGCATAGTGGTGGTTCTTGTTCAGTAAGAGGAGTCAGGCGTCATTGATGACAGTAATCATGGGAAGAAGAATATTTTATCATAGAACAAGATAATGCTGCAGAGTGATTAATTTGTAATAAGATACCATTATATTATTTTTAATTAATTTTATTATTATTGTTATTGTGGCAGCTCCGTGGCGCAAGCGGTTAGACGCTCGCCTCTCACCACTGGGTCCCGAGATTGTGTCTCGGTTACTCCATGTAGGTATCGTAGTGGACGAAACGGAACTTGGGCAGGTTTTTCCCGGGGTTTTCACCCGTTTTCTCCTGCCACAATTTCATTCCACCATTTCTCCATATGCATCTCATCCATTTAATTTCATTTCGTTCATCTGCCCCCGTGATGGCGAGTCAGGCGTGGTCAGCCGGCACCCTTGTCATTCACAGACCTGTATCTCATATAGGGGACTCATCTCATCCCTCGACCCGACCCTGAGCTGGACATGAGTTGAGGATATATATTATTATTGTTATTGCTATTATTATTATTATTATTATTATTATTATTATTATTATTATTATTTGACCTATTAAATATAAATATTTATATTTTCTTGCTGGGTTTCCACTATAAAAATAATAAGTCCAAAAATAAAATAATTCCGTAAGTAGGGCCTAATATTTTCGTTAAATATACTTATTTCAGTAAGACCACCTAATTCTTACTTGTTAGTTTGTACAAGCAATGTGATGAAATATGTTTAAGAAAATAAGTTATTCAGTAGAACTAATTAAATATATTTTCTCTCCTTCGATAATTGTCCTTGTTACATTTGGTCAGTTTTTGGATCCATGCATAACAACACGATATTATTTTGTCGTGTTGCAGTGGTTTGAGTGTTTAAATGACTCGGAGAGCTAATGTCGGTGGTAGCATTGCTGCCGAAAGAGTTCCCCATGCCAGACAGGTGAAAGCCGATAAGCCAGATGAAAACAATAGACCTAACTTGGTCGAAAGAATGACTATATTTCACCGTTAAAATACAACCGCCAAGAAACATGGACATGGATTCCACTTGGGTACAATTTTCCAGAGGGGGAATAGTGCCCTAATCGGATCTACGGATGGGAACTACTTCAGGGAATCCATGGCAAAGATAATAGGAAAACTTTAACTCAGATTAGAGATTTATGGAGAGCTTATGTCTGCACGGCTATGATTCTATAGTCCCCTTTAGTTAGTTATTATAATATTATTCCATCCATAGTAATTCTGCCCGAAGGCAGGTCTTTCACTGCAATCATAGCATTTTCATACTATGCTTTGCAGCTTTACTAGGGAATTTTAGGTGTGGTAGCTTCCCGTTTCTTTCCACACCGATGAAGGATGATGATGATAAGATGAATATGAATGATGATGATTGTGATGGCCATATGATTGAGGGGACCGTTTGAGCCTTAAAGTTTTCCTGACATTTGTCTTACAGGTGAGGAAAAACCCCGATAAAAACCTCACCCAGAAAAACTGTCCCGAGCGGGGATCGAACCCGGGCCCGCTGCGTGACAAGGCAGTACACTACCTCGAGACCACAGCGGTGGACATACTATTATTGATATTGCTTTTATTGTTTTATAAGGGAGCACGCCGTAGCGTAGTGGTTAAGGCACTGCGCTACAAGCCGGAAGGTCGAGGGTTCAAGTCCCGGTGGGGTCAGGATTTTTAAACTGACCCAAACCTTCTGGTGGCACTATAGCCCTGGGGTCGACTCAGCCTCTAACGGAAATGAGTACCAGACGCTTGTTTTGGAGTAAAGGCGGCCGTCACGCAGGGCTGACAACCAGGCTGATATCAAGTGCCGATTGTCCAGAAAAAGTGGGAGCCTTAACTTCCTACTACCCCAAGGGCCTCCTGAGGCCTATAGTGGGGCTACTTTACTTTATTGTTTTATACATCTATTAAGGCCTATAAGATAAATCCAGTTAGACCTATAGAATGATCAAATATATCTCTTACTTTACGATTTGAGAACATTTTACGAGTAGGTCTATTTATAAGCCTAATAATAAAGTTCTTAGGAAAATGTTTGGGCCAATGAGAGTCGAACATACAGATGATCGGAAAAGACTAGATAGGGCCTAATAGTAAACGACATAATCTTTATGGGAAACCAGATGCAATAAGAACAGCTTAAGTCACATAAACTGCTATGGATAGGACATATGACACGAATGGGAAATGCAAGTGGGACATTAAAACTTCTTGTAGGAAAACTAGAGGGAAAGCGCCTTCCGCCAGAGTTGCACGTGCACGGCCGGCAAGTCATTGGTACGGAGACTACCTACTGTGCTAAAATTACAGATTACTACTGTACTAACTTACAGTAGGCTTAGCTGCGTCACAACAGATGTTGAAAGTGATGACCTTGAAGGCGAACATATTCTCTAGGCCTATAGGCCTATCTCCGAAAACAATATTCTGGTTTACTCGCAAAAGTTCATGTTGATTGATTGCATGTTCTATAGCAACTGCATCTTTTCAAATAATTTCGCATGAGGTTATTTTAAATATCATGAACTAAGACGTGGAAACCAAATTTTTGCATATGCCTACTGGTACTCAGGCTTTTAATGCTCAAAAAAAGAAAAAAAATCTATTCCGGCAAAGATTGATCCAAGGAATATCTCATTCAGTGGCGAGAATTGTTATAAGCATTAAACACCGCGACCAGCACTAACAGCCTGAACCGATTTGTTTAGCCTTCTCTTAGACATAGTCTACATAGGATTATTGGTTGAAGTTAAATAAAAACAGCCATCAATATTATCTGAAATTCGAAATATTAAATTATAGGTCCTATTATTAGATATATTAGCCTCTCAAAGAAATTAAACGTAGGCTAAATTTTGGAAATGCATGTTTATTATGCATATTCGTCCCAACTCCTTTCAAAAAACGTTAAACTGAAAATATATAAAACAGTTATTCTCCCAGTTATATTATATGGATGCGAAACATGGACTGTTACTTTGAGGGAGGAAAGAAGATTATGAATATTTGAGAATAAAGTTCTGAGGAAATTTTTTGGGCTAAAAAAGAGATGAACAGAGAGGTGAATGGAGAAAATTACATAATAGTGAGCTACATGATATGATTTGCAACCAGATATAATAAGATAGTTAGGTTTCGTAGGCTGCGATGGGCAAGACATGTTGTACGTATGGGGGATGGAAGAGGTGCATGGAAGCTTCTGGTAGGAAAACCAGAGGAAAATCGTCCAGTTGGTAGACAAAGAATGAAGTGGGAGAATAACATCCATGATTTGAGGGATGTAGTTTATACAAGGGATGATTTGAAAACATTATCTCAGGACAGGGATGCATGGAGAGCTTATGTCTGCGCGGCCATGAAACTACGGGTTCGATAGTGCCAGTGAGTTAGACATATTAGTCTAGAACTTTTACATTAAGATAGCCCTAGGTTATAAGATTAATTTCGTATTATCAATTTATCATAAGCAAGTAAACGTACTAAATTACTCATTACCTGCGTAATATCAGGTAGAGAGATGAGACGACATGCTCCTCTTTTTATTTAAAATTTTTAATATACTTTTTTTTTTTTTTTTTTGCAGGCGAAAACGAGTGAATCTCTTAGAAGAACCTGCTCTGGTTCCTATTTGTCCACCACGATCCCCACATGTAGTAACCGAGACGCGAACTAGGGACCCAGATTTGGAGGGCGATGATTAACCACTTGCGCCACGGAACCGCCATCATTAGTAAGTATGAGGGTTTAATTAATTTTTATGCTTGTAGATGACATTTTATTACAGTGTATGTCTACCTGTTTTCAAGGAAGATCAGTGTGTCTGTGATATGAATATTTTGTAGCTGGAACATCTCATTTTGCTAATGTGAAAGACTGTAGTAATTACATTACTAGGCCTGAGTGTTCTTTTGTGAATTAGCCTGAGGTAGTCTCTACATCTGCACGTAGCACAGCTTATCCCTAAGACATTCCTCACAGCTAAAAACTCACCTGTTCTGTAATTCATTCTATTCAGTTATAAAGTAAAAATAAGCATCTCCACTCTTACGTATAATCAACTTGTTACCTAAACATGGACAAAAGTTATATTAAAAAAGTTTTGTATGTGTTGTGTATAAACCTATAATTAAGCTCAATATTAAATTAGACTAAAAATCATCGTGTACATCGCTACGGTTCCGGAATAGTGGCTGCTGCCTTATACGCTGCGGGTCGCGGTTCGTTCCATGGTCGGGGCAAATTTCTGGTATTCTTTTTTTCTCACCTGAAAGAGAAATATAGCCTATGCTAACATCATCTGAAGATCATAATCATGATTATCACATTCGACGTGTTTAATATGAATGTGTGTGTAAATGGTGGATTTCGTCTTATTGTTGTATTTTCTCGCAGAAGACCCTGAATTGAGCTGATCACTCATTGGGGGAGCCCCTTCTTGTCTTTGTATAGTCAAAAAAAGTATTGTGTGATCCATTTAAAACCATGCTCTCGACAGGTCGTGCCACCGTAAGACCCGGGCGGCGAGGGGAATATAAAAGTACCCAGTAGTTGAGAGATTAAACTATGACAAAGAAGGAAAAAAGAATTATCAGAAGTAATGCCACGAGTGATTTCCAATTTATTTAGAGAATTTGGAAATCAAGAGTGGCATTTGTTAGGACTACTTAACGAATAAAATTAAGCTCTTTACTCACAAATCATTATTTAAATATAGTTATTTTAAAATATTTATATATTTAATGTAAACGGCAATGTTTGAAAACAAATGAGGAACGATTGGTACGCTTCATTTGCTTCTTTTGTTTATCACTGCAACCAGATCATATTATTTATTGTCAAAGGAATGCAATATTGTAAGAATGCACTCTAGTGGAGAAAAAATGAAACACATCAAACTGTATATTAATTCATTTCTGATGCCCTATGATGTAAATATGACAATTATATTTTTCTGGAATGTTATTACCTGGGGAAAAATACATTTAAGAAAGTGCAAACAGTGCTCTCTTCTTTTGGTTGTATAATCAATTGCTACAAATGTTTTTATATTAACTCCCGCATGCGCTATGTGTTGACATTCATGCACTATATATACAATCTGGTAGCCGTATTTCTTAGAGAGTCAGTCACTGCAAAATAATGCTATGACCTATTCAGAATGTTAAAAAGGAGATGCTTTCTTTATTATGATAAACTTTAGTTGGTAAATTCTAGGCGAAACACGACTGTGATTGGTTGTAAATAAAAAATCATTGAAACGTGATTGGTCATTGACTCTCATTTGGGGCATGAGTAGTCATGAATAGTAATTATAATAAACATATAACATTCCCTGTAACAGCTATAAAAAGTTGAGATCGAACGAATTAATTCATTTCTTTGACGGGCAGATGCCAGAAAATCAGGCAGATTATGGAACGTTACCATTCAACTCTAGTTCAAGATTTCTAAACTGGATATCACGACTTTTTAATTAAAGTGGGTCTATATGTTCGGCTCTTTTTACGTAAGCTGTACAAATAATTACCCATAGGCCTATATCCTACAATAAGTTGGTCGCGGTGGACTAGTGGTTATGTTCCTTACCTTGGGTCGCGAGTTCAAACCCGGCCGTGGCCAATTAATTTTTTTTAGGATGGAAAGATCCAAGGAACAAGTCCTCCGGGAGGGACTTTAAACTAAGCCATGGGTCCCGAGTCCGAAGATTTTCAGGCTTGTAAAATGTCCTTATGCCTAATAAAATGGCCTCTAAACAAACTTTTCTGCCTTTATCATCCTAGCAAGACCTTAGTTGCATACTAGATGTCTCATTGAATCACTATGTTGACCGCATACTATTCATGACATCTTTGGGAAATAAACGTAACTAAATTAACTTGGTCCAGTAACTCCTAAAAAAGGTTGGACTAAGGTCCAACATTGGGCTGTAACGCCATTGTAGGTATATAAATATCCTGATTGTATAGAATTCAATTAGGCCTATGTTGATTTTTTAATGTTCTGTAATTAATAGGTTTTAGTCATTACAATAATTTGTACGCCTATATATTTCTTTCTTTAGGAACGGATTTTTACAATCAGCAGAGAGATGAAATAATCTGGAGGGGGTTGATTTTCCTCTATAAATACCACATAGAACACAAACACGAATAAAAACATAACAATAAAAGCATCTAATGAAATAAAATTTAGTTTCAGGCTATTTAATTTATGCCATGGTTACCGTAGGGATAAATAAATTTTAAATTATTTATGTATAAATAAATGTCAATAGTCCATGTGTTTGGTATGAGTTATCGAATAATATTCAACTGTGAGCTTCAACCCTGTGTGGGTCTACATGTAACCTAGTGACTACGTAGCTGGACAGACAGTTTCCGGATGAATAGGGATTTTTCTTTGCTTCTTTGTATCCAGATTGGTCTTGGGTTCGATGAATGTAGTATAAACTGAGTAGTGGGAACATAGCTGTATACCTTATCTGCTCTTAGAGTGACCCTAACACTAACAAACGCCAATTATAGCCTTCCGCCATTCGCGCCACGATTAGTGTGACTTTTGACAGGGAAATGACGACACAGCAACAGAAGACTCGACACTTTCAACCATTTTGTTTCATGAGAATCGACTGAAGCATGACTCAGATGTATCACCCATATATAATAAACTATTTTAAGTTGTAATGATTGATAGGTATTTTATAGAATATTTTCTATGTTTTGAATATTATTTTTTTCATTCGCGAAGAATAACAATCATATTCAGAGGACATATTTTTAATTTAATGAAGGGAACAACATTTTCGCGTACTTATTGCTTCTAAAATGTACGTCGGTGTCCATAACCAATTAAAAGCGAGCAGGTCACATGATTTTGTTTTGATGAGGATCACTTTATGAGCGGACAGCGTTTATATAAAGTTGGTCGGATTTAATAAATATTCTATGCTGTTGCATACGTTATCAAAGAATATTAGATCCTTGCATTCAAGTCCCGATGGATCTTCATGGCCTGTTAACGGTATACCTTTATATTTTATTAGGGATGGACAGGCATATAAAAAAACTCCATGGCGCAACAAACCTAGAAGGCCTTTGGCCTAACAACCGGCTGCTGGCCTCACATCTACATGCGTTAATAACAGAGACAGACGATCATCCTGTCAGTGTATGGGTGACGTGTGGTCAGCATATCGTATTCCCAAGTCGTTGTAGCTGGTTTTCTCAACCTGGAGCCACTAATTATTGTAGCTACGCAAATTCATCCGATGATGTGTGGGCATCGGTCCCATACTGGCCGAAATTCCATGAGAAAATTTATTCCCCCATGAAGATCCAAACCAGCTCAAGTTCCGTAGCTCTGCGCCTAGACATCTTACTTTAACAGGACAATCATAAATATAAGATAATATAAATCTTCAAAATGATTAATTCATATTTTGTTGCTTTTAAATTCAGAAGATTGTGAAACTACGTTAGTAAGATGATTGTGTGCTTGCCAACCATTGCACTTTCGTGCTTCGGGTTCCGCGATAGGTGAATAGATGGAATTAATGCGGTTTGTTTTCAATTTGCGCACCAATTTCTCAGACCATTTTACGTAGGTGATGTAGGCTATACTTGTATTGTGCATAGAGAGGAATGTAGGTTGAGTGTATGTTTAAGTGATGACTGATGAAGGATGATGATGATGAAGGTAAAGGAGAAGGTGAAACGGGTGCCTTAGTCACCTCCTGTTGGAAACCAATAAGAGTGTCGTCAGACTTAACGTCCCCATCCATCGGAAGAATCGCGGTGGGTAGTTGTGTAAATAACACAGATTTGAATATGTTTGTTTATTACTTTAAAAATTGTTCTTTAATCCTTCTACAGAAGTATGCAAGTACTGCCAAATAGACCTACGCATAATGTCATTGTATAATGTAGGCCTATCTCCTTTTTTACGAAAAAATCAATGAATTTCCACTACTATGATTATTATCAACAGAACCACATGCCTTCACAACATAAGTACTGCGGAGTATTTGGAATAAGATCTAGGCATTTGGTGCACATTCTAGCGATTAAAAAGTGTACACCACCTCGATATTAAAAAAGATAATCAAAATGTCCAACCCCGTGGAGTATTGAACCAGGACCCGATAGTCACGTAGCATGCATGTTACCACCTGAATCAGAGCGGTGGAAATAAAGATCATCATAGTACATTCACGAATTTTAGGCCATTTGTTGACCTGTTTCGGCCTCAAGAGAAATATCATCCAGAAGTCTTTTGAGTGGACGTCCTGGTCTTCTTCATTCCTTCTTGATTTTTCATGTTGTAACTTGAAAATAGTGTTGAAGTTCCTTAGGACGGGTTACTGGCTCTACGCTGAGTAGTCCAGTGGTAGGGCTGCTACCTTTTAGTCTCTGGACAGACATTAGGATACCGCATTTACTCAGTATCCGATGGAACGGTTATAGGCCCTAGACCCTTTAGCTTGTATCATTAGGCCTATCATCATGAGCTCGGCAACCCTGGGTGAGTGAAGGCTTCTTTCAGAATTCTCCTCCAAACTTCTCTATATCTGGCAACCAATCACCGGTTATTAAGTCTCAAGGACCTCATATCCTGTAATAGGGCCTATTCCATCTATCCGTTTTAAGTTTGATATTCGGACCCTCCTTCTGGCTTACTTTCCATAATTCGTTTATCTCCCCATCCTTTGGATGTAACCTGTCCATCTCAATCTGCCTGTTCTAATGTCTGTAATATATATTTTTTGCACCATAGTACGTTCTGTTGTACTTACAGTAATAGCGACAATGATTGAAAGTTCAATTTCTTAAATGTCTGTGTTGCCAACCTATAAATAACTAAATAACTATTCTGTAGTATTACAAATTACCTACCTACTGCGAAAGTAAAACCGCTGCCCTTTATGTATACTGCGTAAATGTATATACAAAAATATATCCAAAAGGTAGTGTTAATTTACCTTATACGAAACAAATCACTGCATTTTAAAAGAACTGAACTTTATTTGAAACAATATAAAACAATAAATCCATACTTGCCGCCATTTTATCCCTGATAGGTGCCATAGGCTGCTGTCGTCTCAACTAAATTATTTTCGGCATTTACCGTATAAACATTGGCCACACTGTTAACGTTAGTCAGTTGTTTATAATGAACGCAAATATTTTTAACAAAGATGTTATTATTTTACTTACTTACTCACTGGCACTATCGAACCCGTAGGTTCATGGCCGCGCGGACATAAGCTCTCCATACATCCCTATCCTGAGCTAATGCTTTCCAATCATTTCCTGTATAATCTACTTCCCTCAAATCATAGTTAATATCATTCTCCCACCTCATTCTTGGTCTACCAACTGGGCGTTTTCCCTCTGGCTTTCCTACAAGAAGCTTCCATGCAAGTCTTTCATTCCCCATATGTGCAACATGTCCTGCCCATCGCAGTCTACGAGACTTAACTGTTCTTATTATATCTGGCTTCCTATAAAGACCATGTAGTTCATTGTTATATAGTCTTCTCCATTCACCTTGTTATATGGGTGAATAACCGCACACTACATCTGTCGGTGCACCAAATAGTAATTAGCGTTGTTCCCTCTGTAGTGGACTGAGTGCACCGAATCCATAGGTGCTGGGTGTGATCAAAAGAATGTACCACGTGGCGATACAATAACAACACGTTTGTAGTTTGAAATATAAACAATACTTTATTGAGATGAATACTTAGCTTCACTTGATTGTGCTGAGGTCTCGTTGTGTAGACCGTAGTTGATGTTTGTGTGTCCCGCTTTGTGAGCGAGACGTGATGTGATGTGGTCCGACTAGAGACCGACGTGAAAAGTGATGTGGTCAGCTAGGTGACCGAAACGATAGTGCGATGTGGTCGGCTTGGCGACCGAACTGTTTGTGATGTGGTCAGCTTGGTGACCGAAGCGATAGTGAAAGAGTGTGAGCGTCCACGATAGGATCGCGTGACTACAGCGTTCCAACATGTAGACAAAGATTGCTGTAGCATACATAGATGCTAGACTTAACACATCAAGGAGTGTAGTCGAAACACTCCGAGAATAAACCAAGGAGGCTAGAATCAACCAAAATGAAATGAAACACACCTGTCTCCTCATCTCTCTTTGGTCCAAAAATTTTCCTAAGTACTTTATTCTCAAATACTTGTAATCTCCTTTCCTCCCTTAAAGTAAGAGTCCATGTTTCGCACCCATATAATATAACTGGTAGAATGATAGTTTTATAGGGCCTATATTTTCAGTTTAACGCTTTTTGAAAGGAGCTGGGACATCAAGAGTCACTGCAATGCATAATAGCACGCATTTCCAGAATTGAACCTACTATTATTTATTTTTTTGAAAACACCATCGTGCAAAAAAAAATGTACAACGCACGTTTGTTAAGTGTTTTACAGAATCTTGGATATTAAAAACCACGCTATCGCTCGGTTTTTAATCATTTCCTCGCACTATAAAAACCATTTCCCAACCTCGCATTGTAATACTGTATACTATTGGTGAGTTACCGGTACGGTATTTAATTCATGTAGTTCCTCATATCTTACTCGTCCACCGCTGTGGTCTCGAGGTAGCGTGCTGCCTTGTCACGCAGCGGGCCCGGGTTCGATTCCCGGTCGGGACAGGCTCCTGGGTTAGATTTTTTCGGGTGTTTTCCTCACCTGTAAGACAAATGTCAGAAAGCTTAGGTCCCAATGGTCCCCGAAAATCATTCGGCCATCATCATCATAATCATCCTTATCATTATATCATCCTTCACCGGTGTGGAAAGCAACGTGAAGCTACTGCACTATAGGTCTAATTCCCTAGTAAAGCTGCAAAGTATAGCATGAAAATTCTATGATTGCAGTGAAGGACCTGCCCTCGGGCAGAAGTACTATGGATTGATATATTACTCGCCATTCTCCATCTTCCTTTATAGGCCCACGTATCTTTCTGAGGATCTTTATTTTAAAAAAATTTCCAATCGAGATTTGTCATATTTTGTCAGGGTCCATGTCTCAGTCCTACATGTGTTTTATATGATATAACTTTTGTTTCACGTGTCAGATATTTTGATTTAAATTAAATTCTTCAGCTTTAAAAAAATAACATTTATTGGCATTTTCTATCCTTTATTTACTACAGCTTGAATACTATTTGGTTTATTTAATTGGATTCTTAAATAAGTAAATTTATTTACTTTCTCAAATGTATGTTCTATATATATCTTATTATATTGGCCAGTTTTATTATGTTTGGTATTTTCATTAATAATCATGTAGCTACTTTATTTTTCTTCATTTGTATTTAATCCCATTTTAGCTGAGTTTTGTAATACCAAAAATCTTTCATCAAATCATTTTCGTTTCTACTGATGTATATTAACATCATTAGTAGAGTATCGATTATCCGTTGTAACTGAAGGGGCCAGGGTAATCGGTTGATCCAAAAACACGCTTAATTTAATTAGTATTATTGAATTTTTATTGAATATGGAATTTAACTTAGAGTAGCCTACATCGTTTACTTAAAATATCCTCACGTAATTTTTATAAAAAAATTGTGACTTTCTTCTGTATTTTTGTACTGTTTAATTTCTTTCTTATATTCATTCTAATTTTCGAAGCAAAAGTATGTCATTTTGCTGCTCTAGAAGTCCATCAGCATTTCAATTGACTCTAGCTTGGTTTCCAATTATACACATTTAACTGTCACCAGGATTCCCTCATCATCACTGCTACTCTGCACTAGAGTACTTATAACCTCGCAAAGTTTTATGGCTACACTTTTATGTTATATGAACAGAAATTAGGTCTGCGGTATAATTCCGAAAACTATATTTCGGTTCTTGCACATTAAACAAACTGTGTTATGGGACAGTGTATTCGGTTCAGTCATTTAGTTTACAGGCGCTTTGCTTTGTGGTTATGTAGGTCTATTTTGCACGCATATTCCATGACAGATTCTGTTTGTAATTCTTTGAGAATCTCATAATTCCTTTTATGGTCTGTTCTTGAGTAACCTGCAGCACATCTAATAAATTTCATTTCTGTCGCAGTTAGTCTTTGTACATCTACGCTGCGATTTGTCCAGGCCTCACTGCCGTAACATAATATGGGTCTGGCCAGTGTTTTATAAATTCTAGTTCGTGTGTGTTGCTGTACTGTGTTTGGCTTGAAAATATTATTTATAATTCCTTTTATTATGTTAAATTTTATAATTTTTCGACTAAAATCTTTTATCCACCAGGCAAGAGATCTTTTGGGCAGACCCTTCAAACGTTGGATTGAGACCGTAACAGACCACTAGGTCTATCACATGAAAGGAAGAAGAAGTATTTTTAACATATCAAGCGGCGTTGTCACGTTTTATTCATTAGAATAAATGTCTGCCAACTAAAGGTACTGCAAAAGACAGTAGTTGTAACGCTGGTAAGGTAATTATACCTACGTGGAGTAGATATGGAAACGTCATTTAAAAATGTGAAGGCATTATTGGCAGAGATCTGTTTTTAGTGTTTGGTAAATGGAGTGGCGTCTTAGAAGCAACTCCCCGTTCTACCTGGTAGTAACAATGTATTTTTTTTTAAACGAGAGGGAAACAGTTTTCTTTGATGCCGCCTGTAAACTAAATGACTGAGCCAACTATACCTAAGCAGAGCTGTGGTTAAAGCATTTGACACTTGCTAGGAAGGGGAATTTTCAAGAGACCAATAATAAAAGTAAGGATAAAAAAAAAGGAATTATATGCATTTGGGCTGCTAAAACCTTTATGCAAGAGTGCTGCTTATACAGTGAAAACTGAAATAAGAATTTTTAACCCTTAAATTAGCAAAACACTCATTTCTCGTGTCAGTTATTTAAATGTGACGGACCGCAGTGAAAACGAAATGGTGCGTAACTGTTATTATTAGGTAT
Organism: Diploptera punctata; assembly: GCA_030220185.1. Taxonomy (NCBI): domain Eukaryota; kingdom Metazoa; phylum Arthropoda; class Insecta; order Blattodea; family Blaberidae; genus Diploptera; species Diploptera punctata. The sequence goes on along the minus strand of JASPKZ010000038.1, from coordinate 761,162 downwards.
ATTGTGAAATTCTAAAAAAAAATTAAATAATCTCTTCTTTTTTCCATTCTAAAAATCCATGTCCCGAGAGGGATGAACAGAGATCATTCAGTATTTTGGACAACGATATGGAGGAATATGATGTTTGGTCAGCATCGTGCACAATCCACCTGGTAATGAACACTCAACAGAATATACAGGTGTTTCTAACAGGTTAAATGTTGGCGTAAATTTCAATGCAGTATTTGCTTAGCGACTACCAAAGAAAAAATAAAGAAACTGACCGTCAGTAGAATTTAGTTCGTTACCTCCCCAGAGGAGTCATCATATTTAATTTGTCTTATTATTTTGTGGAACTTACTAACTGTTGAATTTAAGAAAGGGTACACAATGTTTACATAATGAAATTCTTGAGGTGTTTGAGAAACATTATCAAAGAATGTTTATTTCTAAGATAACTCAAATCAATACTTCAGACCGAATTATTTCAGCAAAGTAAAATAAATAAATAAATAAATAAACTACAAAGCGCTACCTGCTTACGGTCCGGCTGCTGACCTTTCATCCACATGTAACTTATCTTTACAGATGGAGCATCATGGAGCCAGTATAGTGATACCATATGGTTAGGATGTTGAGTCCCCCAACCGATATACTGGTTTTCTTAACCTGGAACTGCTATTTACAAGGGAACTGTCAACTATTACATGCCGAAATCTATCTTGAAATTTCTCCCAGAGAAGCGTTGTGATGTACCAAGGCCATGTCCAAAAAATTATTTGCCTTTTTTAATTGCAAGGCCCAGCAAATGAAGCCAAAATCCAGCTATGGCAACCCATTGTACGAAGCAGACTGATTCCCTGCGTGACTAAAGCGGTATGTTGTATGTGATGCGCAACGTGCGGGAACGTTGTTAGTGCTGGAGTGTGACTGGACGCAGCGTGAGGGCAGCTGGTCAGAGTTATCCATTTCACTAATACAGAAGTTGTGTTACTCCCCTGTAGTCTGAATGAGAACTTTGGCGATTGATTTTAGTGTTTTGCAGTTAAGACGGCACACATATTTTGAACACTGATTTGGTACATCACAGTTCTTCTCAGAGAGAAATTTCAAAGTAGGTTTCGGCATGCAATTGTTGACAGTTCCCTTCTTAGTGTAGTTATCCAAATTTATCTGATACCTGGGTGGACACCGGTCCCATACACTCCGAAATTCCAAGAGAAAATTTCTTCCGCCGTGGGGACTCAAACCAGCGCAAGTTCCTTAGCTCTGCTCCAAGGCACGGAGCATCATTTGGGGCAAGAGGAAATTTATTTAAATCTGACCAGCTCTGTAATTCATTGACAGTAGCAAGATTTGAATCAAAGTCAAGTAGCCTAAATGCTTTACCAGGGTCCTGACTATTTAACTCATGCCGCAAATGGCAGTCAATGACCAGTCACATTTCAATGAATTTTGATTTACAACCAATCACAGTCCTTTTTCACCTCGATTTTATCACTTTCATTTAATCGCTTTCATTCCATGAAGTGGCTCCCAGATTGTATATATGTATAGTGCACGAATGTAACCACATTCTGCTTGCGGGATATAATAGAAAAACATTCGTAGCAATTGATTATAGGCCTACCATAAAAAAATACACCACTGTTTGCATTTTCTTAAACGTATTATTTCCCAGGAATTAACGTTGCAGAAAAATATAATTGACATATTTATATCATAGGACATCAGAAATTAATTAATAACCTGTAGGCCTAATGATGTGTTTCATTTTTTCTCCACTAGAGTGCATTCTTAGAATTTTACATTTCTATTTGGTAATGAATATGATCAGGTTGTAGTGATGAACGAATGAAACATAACGATTCTCATTTGTTTTCAAACATCGCCGTTTACATTAAATAGGCCTATATAAATATTTTAAAATTACTATATTTAATTGATGATTTGTGAGTAAACAGCTTAATTTTATTCGTTAAATAGCCTAACAAATGCCACTCTTGATTTCCAAATTCTCTAGATAAATTTGGAAATCACTCGTGGCATTACTTATGACTATTTAACTCGTGTAGCAAATGGTAGTCAATGACCAATCGCGTTTCAATGAATTCTGTTTTACACCAATGACAGTCGTTTTCACCTCGCTCTTTATCGATTTCTCTTTATCAGCTTCTGCTTTTGTGATAAAGAAAGCTCCTCCTTTCTTAATATTCTGAACAGATTAGACCATTATTTTTCTCCAGCAAATACATTGAATATACGAGCAAATAATGAATAGATTCAGTGATTTTACTGAGTTGTTTATTCAAAATATTAATGATTAACATATAATGTTGACTATAATAGTTTGATGTGTTTCATTATTTCTCCACTAGAGTGCATTATTATAATATTGCGATCCTATTTGGCAATAAATAATATGATCGATTTGCAGTGAATATACATAACCTCACATTTCTAATTTGTTTTCAAGCATCGCCGTTTACATTAAGTATATAAATATTTTAAAACACCGGTAACTATATTCAAACAATTATTTTTAGTAAAGAACATTATTTTATTCGTTAAATAGTCCTAACAAATGCCACTCTTGATTTCCAAATTCTCTAGATAAATTCACTCTTCACTTCGTGAGTCTTGAATTTATCGATAATTTTGAAATCTCTCGTGGCATTACTTATGATAAAATGAGACGTTTTCTTTATTTTTTATTTTCTCAGAACATGTCTAAGGACATAAGTGGTTTGATCATAGAATGGAAAATTTAATTGATGATTTGTGAGTAAACAGCTTAATTTTATTCGTTAAATAGCCTAACAAATGCCACTCTTGATTTCCAAATTCTCTAGATAAGTTCACTCCTCACTTCGTGAGTCGCGAATTTATTGATAATTTGGAAATCACTCGTGGCTTTACTTATGATAAAATGAGACGTTTTCTTTCTTTTTTATTTTCTCAGAACATGTCTAGGGACATAAGTGGTTTGATCATAGAATGGAAATTGTTATTGAACAATTGGGTATGTTTGATATAGCAGTAGGAAATGTCCCTCGTGGTAGCAACAGGGGAGGAGTTGATGTAGCTAAGCAGAATACCATTAAGGATTATGTTTCAGCTGGCGTTAATGGCTTTAAATTGGTAAACACTTAGACATCACGTTAAGAGGTGGGGGTACAGTCTGTTAAACAACTCTGCAATCTTCATTCATTCACTGCCTATATACGGTACTCGACTTAACGGTCAAGATAAGTAGGCATATTAACAAAACTATGAGAAGGCCGATTTATGTATTTTCTATTTCAGTTAGAGACGCCTGAAATCTATATTCAATTGCAAAAAAAAACCTGAAATGAGAACATAGTTTTATTAATTTTACCTTGGCTTTTCAATATTTATTTATCATGAAAACAATGGAATTAGAAAACTGAGGCAGTAGTTAAAACTAACGAACTCCCATCTTTTGATTACTCAAATTGCACTTTTATTTCTTGAGTCAGCTGTAGACATCACTCGCTCACTCACAACATCGGACTGGAGGTTCATGGCCGAGCGGACTTTTCTCCATACATTCCTAACCTGAGTCAATGCCATCCAATCGTCTCCTGTATAAATTCACCTCCCTTAAATCATTCGTGGCCTACCTACTGAGTGCTTTCCCTCTAGTTTTCCTACAAGTTTACGTGTCCCTCTTCCATTCCCCATTCGTATCACATGAACTGTCCACCGCAGTCTACAAGATTTAAATATACTTCCTACATTAGGTTACCATCTTCTTCTTCGTCAGGCTCTACGACTTCCAGTGGAATGTCTTGGCCTTCTCAACTAGTTTACGTCATTTCTTCCTATCTTGTGCAGTAGATTTCAAATCAAAAATCCCCATCTCTCTTAAATCTTCCCATCGATCTTAGGTCTTCCTCTTGGTCTTGTTCCTTGTGGCTTCCAATTTAAAATATCATTCGGCAATCTTCCCTTTGGCATTCGTAGTGTATGTCCAAACCATTGTAATCTTTTGGTTTTGATGAAACTAACTATATTTTATTTATTATTCTTGAGGTATAATTCGTTATTCCTTCTTAACCTCCAAGTTCCATTTTCCTTTACTGGACCTAGCACTCTTCTAAATATTTTCCTCTCAAACGTTAATAGTCTTAATTTATCTGCTTCTTTCAGTACCCAGGTTTCAGCTCCATAACATATGATTGGTCTTATTATTGCTGTATATAATTTGAATTTAACATTTTCTGATATTAATTTGCTTTTGAATATATCGAAATTAGCAAAATATGCTTTATTCCCTTGCAATATTCTTGTTTTGATTTATTTCTTCAACAGTATTACTATCGTTTAGTATTGTGCCTAGGTACTTAAAGGAGTTAATTTGATCAAAACAGTCACTATTTATAGTTAGTTCATTCAAATTTGTTTTATTTCCCATACATCTTAAATATTTTGTTTTATTTAGATTGATTACAAGCCCATATTTTATACTTTAATTTTTCAATTTGTCAAAGGTTTCCAGTAGGGAATTTTTTCATTAGGTTACCATAAAGACGATAAATTATGGCTCATTGTTATGTAATTTTCCTCATTCACCTATCTGCTCGTCTCTCTTTCGTCCAAAAACTTAAAAAAAACTCTTTTCTCAAATACTAGTAATCTTTTCTCCTCCCTTAAAGTAAAAGTCCATGTTTCGCATCCGTTTGATATAACTGCAAGAATAACCGTTTTATATTATACTTTAGTGTAATGTTGTTGAGAGAAGTTTGGACGACAAGAGTCCATGTAATAGGCCTACATAATAGCACGAGTTTTCAGAATTGAGGCTATGTTTAATGCCTTTATGTATCTCATTGCTGTTTATAATTATACTGGTCAACATGATTTTTGTCTCATGAGTAGGCCTACCAAAAGTTGTACTTAATGAAGTTTTTTTATCGTGATTCGGAATTTCTCCATCACCCACAGTTTTTTTGTTTCAATTTCAATTAATGGATTTAAATAATAATGTTTTTAATAAACTTTTTTCGTCCATTTTTCCATTGTAAAATAAAACGGGGAACACTTACATCAGGAGATTTCAACTATGGAAAAATATGTATCAAGGCAAATGGAATCCTAATGTGCTGGCCGATTATTGTTAGACCATCAAAAGGGATGCTCCTCAGGCGAAATATAGCAGAAAATAGTCATTTCTTACTTTCTAGGTGAGTCCGAATGTTCGAATATTGTGTAGTTACGAATGTAGAAAATATTAAAGTGTTTGAAATTATAAATGCCTGTCTCTCGAAAATCTTGCGTCATATTTGAATTCAGGAGAAAAAATACTATCAGAATCACATTTTAGTCTTCTTTTCTGAGATAAAAAAAAGTTTATTTTTTGTTGCTCAGTGTTATTTTTCCTACATGTTTGAATTCTGCCACTTCTTCAAAATTTCCCTAATTTGTTATTAATTGTCATCTCAATTATATACACTAATAATTTTCTATGTGTGACCAAATATTTAGTTTTATTGATATTGTCTATCAGCTCCGGTATCTTGGTATTATTTAATATGATGTGTGGTTGGTTTTTAATATTTCCTCACTTATCACCTAATGATACTATATCTCAGCCAGAGTCAAGACAGTGATTCAATATATGCCGAAACATGTCCATGCATTCGGAAATTACAAATATAGCCTATGTTCTAAAGCAAACGTTATAAACGAGTTAATAATACATTGATAAAAGTTTTAGTAAATTAAACGTAGCCTAGAGCAATTGACTGTACAGTAGACCTATGTCATATTTATATTAATTTTTTTTTTGTATTCTGTTATTTGTATTTCTCCCATAATCTCCTAAAACCAATTAATTAGTCAATTATTTATAGTTGGCATTTGAAAATCCATTAAATCTACAAAATTCCAGGATTATTAGCCGAGAGGAATTTGATACTGTGTTTATATTGATCACCTATAACCGTAACTAATTTGTATTGTTATAATTACAGTCGGTATTAAATTCGTAATGTGCCCCAATGTATGGACATTGGGTCGAATGTTTGAACGCATTAGACAGTAAAAGGCGTTCTCTGCTGAGAAAGTTTTATCCAAATAAATTTTGCTTACTCAGAAATCTATTCATGCGATAATAATTGTAAGCTACCTGACGAGATACCTTAAGATCATAGCTCAAGATAAAAACTTATCGTGAAAATCCCGAAGGGAACCGATGGTAACCGATGTAGTTTGAAACCATTGCAGCTTTATCCAAGATGTCGGACCTTGAAGACTTCGATCATGTTTTCGGTATACGCGGAGAAGAGGAATTTGATAGAGTCTACCAAAGAATTCAACTGGAAGAACAGGAGAATCGGCGTAATATTCCGCGACGCAGACGTCGTTGTATACGGTATTATTTGCGGGACGCAAGCGTAAATGCGTTCCTCTATAGCAGACGAAAATAACGGAAGTGGTTTTATCGCTGAGAATTCTGGGTAATTCGTTGCCAATATTACGAAAACGTCAACTTTCATGCATGACCGGTAAGTCGGCCGTTAATTCGATCTCAGCAATTGCTCACGGTAAATCAGCTCACCAGTGATTGGAAGTAATTTGAGTAGAGACTAATGTATTTGCATACGACCAGTGGTGGAATATCACTTAAATCTTTTGATCCGAGTTTAGCTGCAAGTTTATGAGTGTGGAAAAATTGACAACTTTTTACTTTTGGTGAGAAAGTTAAAAGTCGGCGTTCCTTATCAGAGAATAGTCCGTGGGGAAATGGAAATTATAGGGTAATTCATAACAAAGTTCATAAGTGTAGGAGCTTATCTCTGGTACATCGACCAGCTTAGTACCAGAAAAAGATGAAGTTAAATCCATGGGCAATCTTATGTTTTTCATGTAGGCCAATTCTTTCTCTTTGAAATAGGCCTAATTGTTAGACTAAATTGACTGGTGGATGACTACTTGATCAAACGAAGGAAGCGATTTTGGAAATGCGCCGTGGTTAGTTGATCCGGTGAGCACGGAAGAGGAGGGGCACAGCTGTTAATTATGCACACACTCCACGTAATGAACGCCCCTACAACTCTCCCGATACAGTACACTCTACACATTTTTGTCATTTTATAAAACATAGTCATCGACTTTATGAATTTTTTTGGTCAAGATGTTTACGAATTGTCATTTTGCATTGTTAAATACTGCTATCAGAACTTAGAGTCTGGATTAGGAAGTCTCAAACTTTAGTTATAACGTAATGTGGATTTTTCTTACGAGAAAATGTTACTGTTGTATTGGATATGAATAATGACCTGCTAGATTTATTTTGTAAAATTGTAAGCCTACCTATTAACTTCTTCTTCTTCTTCTTATTCCGCGATGGACTAGTTGTTATGTTCCTTGCCTCTGGACCCGACGGTAGCGGGTTCAAACCCGGCCGGAGTCGTTGGACTTTTTAGGACGGAAAAATCCAAGGAGCAAGTCCTCCGGGAGGGACTTTAAGTCATGGGTCCAGAGTCTGAAGATTTTCAGGCTCGTAAAAGATCCTTATGCCTGAATAAAAGAGGCCTCTAAGCAAAATTTACTAATCTCAACGTCCTAATAACACCTTGGTTGCCTGATAGACTTCTCATTGAGTCGGTGTGTTGACCGTATGTCATTAATGACATCTATGGGCAAATAAGGTAACTGAATTAACTTAGTCTTGTGGCTCCTGACAAGGGAGAGACTATGACTCAACAATGGGCTACGCCATGATGTTTTAGGAAGTTTCACACTGTACCACAACTAATGTGCGCTTTACAAATAACAGTGCTATATGAAACTGGGTTAAAGTTTTTGAAAACTCTTCGCTTCCTTTTTAACGTAGAAACTTCTTAATTTCACCAACAATGTAGTAATTACCCAATGTCTTAAAAAACGAGACGTCCAGGAGTTGTAATATTTCGAGGCCTTGGATGTGACGGTAAGATAATTCCATTTTCTCGACTCATATCTAGAACAATCAAATTCCTAGTATGTATGGAATGATAAAGAAGCAAACACAACAATTTTATATTGTTCGACGAATTCACTATATCCTCGAAATACTTGAACTATCTCACAAAAATGTTTTTGTTTATATAATCACTTTCCGGTTTTAGAAAAAAATTGTTCTTGGATGAAGTCCATTTCCTAACACTTCTGCTGAACGTGCATTTATAAATAAAAAATTGTGGGAATATTATCCTGCAGCACTTGCACAACAAACTAAAATATGGAACCCATTTTACCTTTGAGAAAAAGTACTTTCGAGTCTTTCTTTCGGACTGTTGATAACAATGTTAAATCTGGTAGAACGATTTTTTTTTTTCAAAATATAAACTTACTGGACAAGTCTATGGTTTCCGTGATTGGGAAGCTGACCCAACTATTGTGAATCAGCGTGACCCAATGAAGACAACATGGCACGAGGTGTTTCATACAGCTCTATTTTTGTTCATAGTAAATTGAACGTACGTAAATATTGCTAAACACATGTTGTTAATGCCACTCGCATAAATACAGTCGCTGTTGACTTTTCTCTGATATGATCCCTTACTGATTACGAGGAGTAGCCTATATGAAAATCTTACCTTCCTTTATCATTGTTTTATACTTACAAAGGAACAACTCTCAGCTAAAATAGCGATTCATCAGTGCCACAAAAAGGCACTAGAGTATGCTAGTTATTAACACATGTAGGAATGTTGAAATATCTCATCTAAGGAGCCGGTCCCACGATAGCAACTTAACCTTATTTTGAATTTTAACAAGGAAAATTACCAAAATAAAACTCCTGTCAGGATTGGTTGCCCCGAGATTTCAACTAGGCCTACAGACTTTTCGAATCCGAGTTTGAAATAACGTCTTCTTAGTCAACTCATTGGAAACAGGAGTATACAGTATAATATTAATGTGCTCATTTTTATCACAAGTAATGCCACGAGTGATTTCCAATTTATCTAGGGAATTTAGAAATCAAGAGTGGCATTTGTTAGGACTATTTAACAATAAAATTAAGCTGTTTACTCACAAATAATTATTTAAATATGGTTTTTGCGCGATAGTGCGTTTTGTCGTAATTACAGCATGGCGACCGTGATAGAAAGTTCAATTTCCTAAATTTCGAGGTTGCCAACCTAAAAAACTATAGGCCTACTGTAATATTACAAATTACCTACCTCGTGCGGGAAGTAAAACTATTCATCTTTATGTAGGCTATACTACATAGGCCTACATGTAGGCTACAATGTACAAACAAAAATATGCCTATATCCAAAAGGTAGTGTTAATATACATTATACGAAACAAATCACTGTACTTTAAATGAACTGAAATTAACTTTATTTAAAACAATATAAAACAATAAATAAGTACTTGCCGCATTTGATCACTGATTGGTGTCACGACCTCCTGTAGTTTCAACTAATAAACGTTGCCCACACTGTTAACGTTAGTCAGTTGTTTTTAATGAACGCATTCCCAACAAAAGTGTTATTATTTTACTATTATTTGTTATTTTGTAAACACCATCGCGCAAAATATAATTTATAACGCATGTTTGTGAAGTCTTTTACAGAATCTCGGAAATTAAAAACCTCGTTATCGCACGGCTTTTAAACATTTTCCTCGCTTCTGTAAAAACCATTTCCCACCCTCGCATCGTAATATAATATATTTTTAATTATTTATATATTTAATGTAAACGGCGATGTTTGAAAACAAATGAGACATTTCCGTTATGTTTAATTTGTTCATCACTGCAACTTGATCATATTACTTATTGCCAAATAGGATCGCAATATTGTAAGAATGCACCCTAGTGAAGAAAAACACACCAAACTGTAGCTATATTATAACAACATTATAGGTTATTAATTTTTTCGGAAACTACTCAGTAAAATCTGTATTTAAAAACGCAATTATTGAACACACAATTGTCAAATGTGTAGGTCGAAGGAATCTGTTCATATTTGCTATATTCAACGTATTTGTTAGTCAGTGACTGCAAAATAATGCTCTTACCTGTTCAGAATATTAAATAGGAGGAATTTCCTTTATTTTGGTAATCAAAATTCGATAATTATCGAAGTGGAACACGACTGTCATTGGTTGTAAAAGAAAATTCATTGAAACGTGATTGATGATTGACTCCCATTTGGGGCATGAGTTAAATAATCTTTAGGCATATAATTAATAATTATTCATGTAAGAAATAATTTAACATTAAAAACAAATAGGATACAAATACCCATAAGGCAAACTACTCTGAAACGAATATTTGTGAAATTGGAGGATGGTTGTTAACATAGATTTTGAGTGTTAATTTAATTCAGTTCAAGTAGATTATCTTGCAAATGCGGTGAATTTTGGACATGCTACCAGAGTTGTGGTAGTTGTAATCTTATTTTCTGCACCGCAAGACCGAAGTTTAAAGGCGAAGTTGTCGGGAGTAGTTGTTAATAATGGATGTCACTTGATTATCCGAGCTAAGATCTCTAATTAATAAACTAGTTACTACGCACGATTGTACCAACGACAAATCTCATTTCAAACTGTTAGCTATAGCGGCATTATAGGCTTTACAAAAGTTTACCGCTGTAACACATTAGAGCTGCTGATGTATTCAAGAACATACGGTGCCGATATAACTACTTTCATTATTCGTTCTGGTTTTATACTAATAGGTTTCATATTAATAATAGTAGATATAAAATTTACGCCATTATTATGTTCTCTAAGTACTAGAACTTAGATGACTTTTTTTTTTGTATTTTTCGCTTCAGAATGCTTAACGATATCTTTGTTATGGTAATATTACACACATAAGCATATAGTAATAGATTTGTGAAATTTGGTTTCACATAAAAATGGACATACATTTTAAGAAATATGAAACAGAACTTAAGATCTCAGTCGTCCTCAATAATCGGCAGTGTAGTTTTGTAGTAGGCCTTTCGATAACTTAAGTCATCATCTGCTTTCAGATTGGCACTGACTGTTGCCGGTAATGATTTTGTACAGAGGGTTCACTTTACTTGGTACGTTCTCATTTAACAGTTGTTTATTTGTGGTTTCCTTGACTATTTAACTCATGCTCCAAATGGGAGTCAATGACCAATCACGTTACAATGATTTTTGATTTACAGCTAATCATAGTCGTGGTTTCCTTGACTATTTAACTCATGCTCCAAATGGGAGTCAATGACCAATCACGTTACAATGATTTTTTATTTACAGCCAATCATAGAATTTACCAACTAAAGTTTATCATAATACAGAAAGCACCTCCTTTTTAACATTCTGAATAGGCCATAGCATTATTTTGCAGTGACTGACCCGCTAAGAAATACGGCTACCAGATTGTATATATAGTGCATGAATGTCAATACATACCGCATACGGGAGTTAATATAAAAAACATTGTAGCAATTGATTATACCACCAAAAAAAGAAACCACTGTTTGCACTTTCTTAAATGTATTTTTTCCCAGAAAAATATAGGCCTAATTGTCATATTTACATCATAGGACATCAGAAATGAATTAATATACTTTTTGATGTGTTTAATTTTTTCTCCACTAGAGTGCATTCTTACAATATTGCGTTCCTTTGGCAATAAATAATATGATCTGGTTGCAGTGACGAACAAAAGAAGCAAATGAAGCATACCAATCGTTTCTCATTTGTTTTCAAACATCGCCGTTTACATTAAATATATAAATGTTTTAAAATAACTATATTTAAATAATGATTTGTGAGTAAACAGCTTAATTTTATTCGTTAAATAGTCCTAACAAATGCCACTCTTGATTTCCAAATTCGCTAAATAAATTCACTCCTCACTTCGTGAGTCGTGAATTTATTGATAATTTGGAAATCGCTCATGGCATTACTTATGATAATTTTTAACTCTTTTATATTTTAAAAATCTTGAATGGATATTTTGTCTCGTTATTCCAAAACATCACATAATTTCATGCAAATTAATATGTTTTATATGTTGTTGCATTTGCACAACATTTTAAGATATTTTAATTTACTAGAATTTCTGCACAGGCGACAGACAAATTGGATGTTCTGTTTCCAAGTTTTCGGCCGTTAGGTTTAACTCTGATGTAATTCCTATTCTGGGAATAAATATTCCCAAGAATATGGATTCAGAGTTAGTGTGTGAAAACTCAGCAATAAAAATTTAAAAATTTAACCTGAATGTCGTTTATTATCCGTAGACTAAGTTACAGGGTATTATGATTTTAGACGATTTTAATAGCTATAATCGATTTTAGTTAAAAAAAACTTTTAAAAGCTTAAAATCTTAGAATATTATTCTAAATTAAAAGCATTAAACTTAAATTCAGTGAGATTCTTGAAGGAAGCAATCGCTTGCCTACTTTATCGTAGATATACCTAGTAAGTGATTACTACAGCACACATACGTGTATAACCCGCAAATCATTTCCCCGATAACTGGGTATTATGATTTTAGACGATTTTAATAGCTATAATCGATTTTAGTTAAAAAAACTTTTAAAAGCTTAAAATCTTAGAATATTATTCTAAATTAAAAGCATTAAACTTAAATTCAGTGAGATTCTTGAAGGACGCAATCGCTTGCCTACTTTATCGTAGATATACCTAGTAAGTGATTACTACAGCACACATACGTGTATAACCCGCAAATCATTTCCCCGATAACTGGGGTATTATGATTTTAGACGATTTTAATAGCTATAATCGATTTTAGTTAAAAAAACTTTTAAAAGCTTAAAATCTTAGAATATTATTCTAAATTAAAAGCATTAAACTTAAATTCAGTGACATTCTTGAAGGACGCAATCGCTTGCCTACTTTATCATAGATATAGTAAGTGATTACTACAGCACACATACGTGTATAACCCGCAAATCATTTCCCCGATAACTGGGGTTTTACTGTAAGGTCTGTATAGTCTAATGTTAATGTTTATTATTATTATTATTATTATTATTATTATTATTATTATTATTATTATTATTATTATTATTATTATTTATTAATACTAATGTTTATTATTATTATTATTATTATTATTATTATTATTATTATCATCATTTGATTATTCAACTACATCTTAACCGAACACTATAGGTCTAATAGCAATACTTAAAATTATTATAAATATTATTATTATTTATTTGAGAAGTATCTGAAATAGGGTACTTCACATTTATAATAATTGTTTATTATTATTATTATTATGATTATTTATTTTAGAAGTATCTCAAATGTTTTATTTATTATTAATATTATTATTTGTATTATTTATCTAAGAAGTATTTGAAAATCAGATTTTTTTAAAATTAGCATAAGTATACTTACCACAGTTACTTGTGCTTAAGGTGATACTGAAAATGTCTTCCATTTTGAATAAGACAGCCGTAGCCTTTTATATAAATTTCTGTTCACACGCTGCAGAATTTCAAATGAGATGTTTTGAATTTCAACCGATGTTTTCTTTCACTTTTGATTTCAATTTTTTTCTTCTTTTTTTTTTTCTCTCTTCAAGCCTGGTGCCTATTTCATGTAATTTTTCTTCAGTCAACACTATACAATTCCTTTCAGTTTTCATATTCAACACGGAGCCCGTTTTCTCGGATTTATCAATCCGTGAATTGTTGATCGTTCAGGAACTCTTTCGCCTGGAAATGCGAATGCTCTCTCCAGCTGAAAGATGCTGGTAATACGTTTTCACAATAAAGACTCTTTGTTCTAAACTGTAAGTTGTCATAACTGAAAAATAACACTATTACACTAACGAAACAGCTCGACAGAACTGAAGTTGTAGCTGCTGGCCATTCAGAGTACGGTAGTTTCAGGTAGCTTGTATTGTTCCTCTAGAACAACCCACTTTCATAATCGGGAGAGTTGGTAAACGGTAGCGTCCCTCAAGAATCTCACTATATTTTTCATTAGTAAGCACTAGAGTGCGAAGCTATTATATACACTTTCACTTATAAATAGGAATTTAAAAACTGCAGTCCTTGAGTTTACAACCTGCCCCGGATATCTTATTTATAATAACACCTAATTCCTTAATTTATTTTATTGTGAATAAATAGGAACGCAGGTCTGTTTTTTTATTTAGTTATGTAAATAGTAGGCTATTACATGAAATGAAAACAATAAAGGAGAATGTTCCTATTTTTGGCAAGTTATTTGTTAAAATATTTGCAGCAGCAAGTGAACTAGAGTTTCTGAACATGGTCATTTCTTGGATGCAGAAAGCTTAAGGGTTCATATGATAAATTAAAGATACAGTATGTGTAAATTACATATTTTATTACAGCATGTATATGCTCGTACCGCATACAGTTCAAGTGGTGGACCGCGGGCTTTCATTATTGTGTTAAAAATGGAATTGAGCAAAATTTGTACGTGATACGCAAAAACTAGTAGGCTAACAGTTCCGTTATCAGTGCACTTGACTTGTTTGCATTAAAATATCTCATGCCGCAAAATCATCGCAGGCCTGTGTAATGGCATGTGAATTTTTCGGCTAGTTATGAAATTGGGCTATTGAGTTAGAATGGATATCTAATTGCTTTAATTTCAAATTAATAACTACAAGTTTTTGAAGAGAACCTCGATTTTGTTCAAATACACATTAACAAATTAAAGGAAATTTCAAATTGCATGTTAAAACATTCAACTAATTAACAGTAGATATTTTATTGATGTGATTTTACCTACGTGAAATACATAACGCATAATTATTATTCTCTTGATTACGTATTTATAATAAAGTTTACTTAACCAACGTTTTGATATCGTTCTGGTAACATTTACTCCGTTGCTTGCCTAAAGGTTTATGTTTTAAACATTAAATTAGACGGGGTTATTTTATTAATTAGAGATAACTTTGGATTATTATTGAAAATTATACATTGTGTAGATGATATTTTAATGCCGAGAACCTGCTTTAAACCTAATCTGCACAATAACTATGATATATAATTATTTTGAAATTATTTTATTATTTTGTGATATTTGAATAACTTAGATCATGTCGCGTTTGGATATGTGGGTATAGGTTTTAGAATATCAATTATTTAGGCCGGGGTGGACTAGTGGTTATGCTCCTTGCCTCTGGTTCCGAGGGTCGCGGGTTCAAACCGGCCGGGGTCGATGGATTTTTTAGGACGGAAAAATCCAAGGAGCAAGTCATCCGGGAGGGACTTTAAGCCGTGGGTCCCGAGTCTGAAGATTTTCAGGCTCGTAAAAAATCCTTAAGCCTGAATGAAAAGGCCTCTAAGCAAAATTTACCGAATTTTCCCGTCCTAGTACTACCTTGGTTTCCTAGATGTCAGTATGAGGCGGAACGCTGACCACGGACCACTCAAAATGACATCTATACGAAAACAAGTGTAACTAAATTAGTATGGTTCAAATTCTTCCCTGTAGGGGGAGAGCGCCAAAATCTCTGTAAAGGGAAAACATAGGCTTACAATACAATTATTTAGGCCTACTTAAAAGTTAAAATTAAATTATATAACAATTGTGAACAATATTTATAAAATGCAAGTATTTGAGAATCATAGGCCTATTCAGTACGTGCAGATTGAAAATCTCTGACTGGCCAGTCTGACTTAGACTTTTTGTGGTACTCCTCAGTTGTTAATAGAATTGTTGGCTTGAATTTTCGTTAACTTATAACACAGTTATGATTTTATAAGTAAAGACTACATTAAAATTATAATATAAAATTATTATGTACCTTAAAAGTCCGTCTCCTCAACTTCTTAGATCATTAAAAAAACCTGTAGGCCTTTCGGGACTAGTCCCATTTTAAGCAGAAGGAAGCAGGTCTACTGTCATTGACCCTCGTTGAATTATTTGCTTGCTTTGAAATAATTTTATAGAGTGGTTTGTGTATTTTGAGGGCGTTCTTATTTAGAATCAAGTTGTTATTGATTTCTTTAGAATTTTAATTTCGTCCAGTATGTTTATTTTCGTTAGCATATTCTCTCTGCAATATTTTGAGGGTGTTGTTAATATCTCGCATATTATATCCTAAGTAAAGACTAATTAATAGGATATAGGCCTATTATCGTAGCTAACTGATGAGGCCGGAAACAGGTCAAGAAGTGGCCTAAATTCGTGAATGAACTGTTTTAGGTATGTACAATCTGCTGAGAACTTACAGATCCTAAATATCCTAGTATAGTTCAGTTCTGGCTTCTGTAGCCTCATTTGAGTGGTCTATGTTGTATGGTGCGATAAGAGAGGAGAGCGAGTTGCAGGTACTGCCAGCAACTACACTCAGTTTTGAAAACGTAATAGTTACTATTACATAATAGTTAATATCTACCAGTTCTGTGTTAGTGAATACTTATGTTTTCTCATGTGTTTGGTGTGTTCATTATAGAATAGTGTTGTTTTTATACCAATTTATTTAATCCGCGCCGTAGCCGAGTGGTTAAGCTAAGAAGCCTTGACGCAGAGCTACGGAACTTGCTCTGGTTCGAGTCTCCATGGGGGAAGAAATTTTTTCATGGTATTTTGGCCAGTATGGGACCAGTGCCCACCCAGCATCATGAGGCATTTGGATAGCTACAATAAGAAGCGACTCCAGGTTGAGAAAATCAGCTATAACGGCTGGGGAACTCGACATGCTGACCACATGTCACCCCTACACTGGCTGGATGATCATCTACCTCTGTGATTGACACATGTGGATGTGAGGCCAGCAGCCGGATAAGGGTCTTTAGGTCTGTCGCGCCAGGAGTTATTAATAAGAAAATGTTTTTTGCACGGCTACTACTTCCCTCCCCCACTCGACAATGTTCCCTCCTGCCACATGCCTTAGGTTTCACCAAGACTGCTACATTTACAGAACTGGACAAGTTATGCAATTATTAAAAATGTGATGTGGGCTATATATGAGAAAGTAGCTTACAGAAAATAAATAGTTTGATTTAGAAATAAATGAACGAGAATTTAAGTTAGGCCTGATATTAAGAGGTTGATATAGCGATGCAATCTCATTTAAGCGAAGAGCGGTGACGAATCCTTACAAAATCAATTCAATTACTATTCATGACTGGCGCTGTTGCTTGTGGCTCACAAATGGCTTAAGGGAAGATCCAAGGACCTATAGAATATAAACAGTTTTGATATAGGGCCTAACGAACATTCCTGATTTCATTTTGATGTGTCAGACCTATAACGTATCTCATAGCCTATCACGATTCGTTTCATATCAAACATTAGCGACTTTCAATAAAATAATAATAAAATATTTGCTGTACAGAGAATTATATGGAAATTCAAAATGTATTCTGATATCTTGTGATTTATTTTTTGTATTTTTTGACATAGGAACTGTATACAGGCCTATATTATAACCTACCTTTAGGTAGGCTTTTACAAAGACTATTTAACTCATGTCCCAAATGGGAGTCAATGACCAATCGCGTTTCGATGAATTTTGTTTTACAGCCAATGACAGTCGTCTTTCACATCGATATTTATCGAATTCTATTTACCAAAATAAAGAAAGATCCTCCTTTTTAATGTCCTGAACAGGCCAGAACATTATTTTGCAGTGACTGACTCTCCAACATGTTAACTCGACATAAATATAGGACTAACAAATAATACACAGATTCCTTCCAACTACACATTTGATAATTGTGTGTTCAATAATTGTTTTAAATAATGCTTTTACTGAGTTGTTTCCTTAAAAAAATAATTAATAACCTATAATGTTGGTTATAATATGCAGTTTGATGTTTCATTTTTTCTCCACTAGGGTGCATTCTTACAATATGCGATCCTATTTGGCAATAAATAATATAATGTAGTTGCAGTGCATGAACAAATGAAACGTAACCAAACATTTCTGATTTGTTTTCAAACATCGCCGTTAACATTAAATATATAAATTTTAAAATAATTGTATATAAATAATGATTTTTGAGTAAACAGGTTAATTTCCGATTCCGATTGAGGGTCTTTCCACTTTTCAGCGGTTGCCCTTTTACCAGCCGGCTGCTGGCCCTTCACATATAGCTGGTTCCTCAACCTGGAGCCGCTACTTATTGTAGCTACCCAATTGCCTCACGATGCTGGGTGGGCACCGGTCCCATACTGGCCGAAATACCATGAGAAAATGTCTTCCCCCATGGAGACTCGAACCAGCGCAAGTCCCGTAGCTCTGCGCCAAGGCTTCCTACCTTAACCGCTCGGCTACGGCGCGGGACAGGTTAATTTTATTCATTAAATAGTCCTAACAAATGTCACTCTTGATTTCCAAATCCTCTAGATACATTGGAAATCACTCGTAGCATTACTTATGACAAGGATCCTTCATAACATTCCTGTGTTGAATGGTCCTTTATTTGTCAAATTGAAATGCATATTATTATTTAATGAACCCTTCATTTGTAGAAATACCAATTTTAATGAAAAGTGTGTTTTTTCTTACAATATGAGAAACGTATTCTTATGGATAGATTTCAAAATGTTTCTAGGTATTTTAACAGAACACCAGAGCTCTATAAGCCGTTGTTGTTTGAAAGTGAACTTTTTTTTCCGTTTTTACAAGCATGCGATAAATTATTCACAAGATCATTACAGCGGTTTGTGTTTATGCCATCGAGCGGATCAGCTCAGTTATTGAGTTCTTTTAAAAAATGATGGTGGATTTAAAACCAAACGCTCGCCTCTATATTTTCACTGTTTTGTACTGCCATGAAAAACCATACGTTTCAATTCTATTCCTTCCCCATTGATAATTTCACACGTTTCCTTCCTTCACAGTGAAGGTGCTTAATCAAGTATTACAGATTTTTACATGGTTCTCTTCTGAAGAAAGAATAATGTAACTGCACTATGTATCCAGTGTGTGAAATACGTCATCTTAATCACAAAACCTATTAAATAAATATCTTACATTAGACAATAAAAGCTGCACTTCTGAAGATAATAAGGATAAGGAAAGCAATCCAAGAGTAAACTCCGTGTTTGCTTTTGGTTATTTGCTCACTGTATAAGTGTTTTATAGACTACTAATATTTAAATTACACTAGTAACTAAAAAAATAATAAAAATGATATTTGTATTTAAGATAACTATACAAATTTACGAATACAAAATAAAATTTTGGGAAAGAGAGCTCTTTAGGTCTGCTAGAGGTCAACTCCAAAAGGAGAGGAACGCTTAATTCGATTGTAAAGTTTAGGCCTATATCATATCACATGTGTTATTACATACTTTTAGTTTAATTAAGACATGAAATTATTTTGTGATTATATAATTTATTAATGTTGACTATTTAACCCATGCGCCAAATAGTAGGCAGTGACCAATCACGTTTCAATGAATTTTGTTTTACAACCAATGACAGTCATGTTTCACCTCGCTCTTTATCGATTTGTCTTTTTCAGCGCCTGATTTTGTGATAAAGAAATCTCCTTTTTAATGTTCTGAACAGCTCAGATCGTTATTTAGGCCTACTCCAACAAATACATTGAATATAATAAATAATGAACAGATTCCTTGATTTTACTGAGTTGTCTACCAAAAAAATAAATTAATAACCTATAATGTTGATTATAATATACAGTTTGTTATATTATATGGGTGCGAAACATGGACTCTTACTTTAAGGGAGGAAAGGAGATTACGAGTATTTGAGAATAAAGTTCTTAGGAAAATTTTTGGACCAAAGAGAGATGAACAGACAGGTGAATGGAGAAGACTTCATAACAATGAACTACTTGGTCTTTATAGGAATCCAGATATAATAAGAACAGTTAAGTCTCGTAGACTGCGATGGGCAGGACATGTTGCACGTATGGGGAATGAAAGACGTGCATGGAAGCTTCTTGTAGGAAAGCCAGAGGGAAAACGCCCAGTTGGTAGACCGAGAATGAGGTGGGAGAACAACATTAACTATGATTTGAGGGAAGTAGATTATACAGGGAATGATTGGAAAGCATTAGCTGTGGATAGGGATGTATGGAGAGCTTATGTCCGCGTGGCCATGAACCTACGGGTTCGATAGTGCCAGTGAGTAAGTAAGTAAGTAAGTAAGTATAATATACAGTTTGATGTGTTACATTATTTCTCCAATAGGGTGCATTCTTACAATAGGCCCTATTGCGATCCTGTTTGGCAAAAAAAAGCGTGATCAAGTTGCAGTAAATATACATAACCTCACATTTCGGATTTGTTTTCAAACATCGCCGTTTACATTAAATAGGCCTATAGGCCTTTTAAAATACCGGTAGGCCCTAATTATATTTAAATAATGACTTTTGAGTAAGCAGCTTAATTTTATTCATTAAATAGTCCTAACAAATGTCACTCTTGATTTCCAAATCCTCTAGATAAATTGGAAATCACTCGTGGCATTACTTATTTTAAATTTCAACTCATATTTTATCTTATGAAAATATTTTAGTTATTGGTAAATTGTATTTCGGTTATTAATTATTGATCTATTAGCTAAATTCCTTTTTATCATAACAATAGAAGCTACGATATGGGTTTCTTTTTGAATAATTAAAATATTATTCGTATAGTAATTTGGTTTTTAAACAAACAGGCCTATGTAGACTCGAACTATATTAAACATTACGTTCAAATTTGTTTTAATTATTTAGAAAAAGTAGTTTATTTGGTGAAAGTAAGAACGCATAATGTCCAAAGGTATGAGAACTATCTACAGTTTTAATAGACTTTAAGCTATGATTTCACGATATGTTGTACATAATATGCTACTTTTTTTGCGATGTATATTTTAGGAAGCTCATATTGAAGGAAAACTACCCTTTGATGTTAATAATAAATTGAACTGCTTTGTAAAATTTATTGACTTGATTGATCTATATTTTATTTAGATTTTGATTAGAATGTACCATATTGTATTTGTATTGTTGACTTCCAAGGAATATATTATCTTATTAATCACTTATTTTATGTGGTAGTTATCAATAGCATTGTACTCTGTGTTAATTACAAGGAAGATATCCGTGGATTGGTAGTTACCATACTCACCTGTTTGTAGTCAATAGAATTTTAAGGGAGTAAAAGGGAGAGGAGTGAAGCCGTAAATCTCATGTCTTTGAATTACGACATGTATAGTATCTCAAGCCTGAAATAGGAAGCTTAAGAACAAAATTTATGTTATTGGCTGTTGCACTCCCAGATTTGAATTGCTATGATCTTAGATGTTAAAGAGCTCCGTAAAAGAAAATACTAACTAAACTAACTGTAGGCTATACTTGTAAGTTCCGAAAGAGTTGCTAAGAATGTAACAACTCGTATTCGGGAGGTACCGAATTCAAATCACGAGGCCGAACAGTCGGAGTGAGATTTTATCGTGGTTTTCATCACTGAAGTAAAGGTAAAATGATCCTACTACAGGTCTTGGGAGGCCTGGTTGGGGATTAAAGCTCCCACCTTTTGAGGCAATCGGGACGAGGTGTCAACCGAGTTGTCGACCCTGCCTGATAACCGTCTTTACCTCCATTACGTATACTTAATAGCCTACTTTTCCGTTAGAGATTGAGTCGAACTTAGGGCCTGGTACCTTTAGAATGTTAAGACTGGTTTAAAAATCCTGTTTCCACCGGGATTCGAACCTTTTACCTTCCGGCTTGAATAGTGTATTGCCTTAGCCAACTATGATATGACGTGCCCCCGGTTTTTGCCAGTTGTCATGATAAATGCCGAATGTAATATCATTACTGTTATCTATTTCACCCTCGATAATCTTTCCACATTTAATTTAAAATGGATATTACATGAGTTAATAAACAAAAAATGTAAATACAACAATAGAGAAAGCCTACACTAGAATATAAATAACAAGAGACATAACCTACGTAGTCTACTGATACAACCCCAAGGTCGTAGATGCGATATGATCAGAGAAGTTCAAGCGTCTAAACTAGTGCTGAATTCTAGACACACACTCACACACATACATATAGGCTATATATATATATATATATATATATATATATATATTATATATATATATATACCCTGTTAATAAAATGGAAACTATCTAACTACTGATCGTCTTGGTTCAAGCGGTAGAGTAAAGACTTGCATTTGGAACGTCCCGGATTCGAAATCCAGGGTCAACCATCCTTGTTTTCCTCGCAGACAAGACAAATGCCGGGTTGAAGTTCATTACCCAGGACTTATTTGATCATATTCACCTTTTGATACTATCATAATAGATGCAATAATAGGCTTATAATCTAATCAATAATATAGGCTACGGATCCATAAAACATCGCAAAAGAAATTAACAGATAATATAAATGTTGGATGCATGTTTTAAAGAGAGAGATTTAAAAAAAATATATAGTTAGACTTATTAGGGCGTTTTGAAAGGAAGATACTGAGATCCATTTTTGGTGCCGTGAAAGAAAATAATGCATGGAGAAAGAGATACAATAATGAATTGTATAAACTGTACAATCAGCCAGATATTCTGAATTTTGTTAAAGTTAATAGATTGGCATGGGCTGGACACATTATTCGCATGGACAACAAAAGGATTAGAAAAATAATTTACAATGAACAACCACTATTGGCCAGAAAAGTTGTAAGACCTAAATTAAGTTGGGAGGATAGTATAATTCAAGACATTAAGATTTTAAAAATAAAAAACTGGAAGAATGAAGCGCAGAACAGGGAAGTCTGGCATAAGCTTCTGAAGGCGGCCAAGGCCCACATGGGGCTGTCGAGCCAGTTATGATGATGATGATGATGATGATATAGTTAGACTACAGTCTAGCACAATTCAAATTAAATGTTTTGCTTCACATTCAGGCAACACATTAAGTTTGATTAGAAAAAAGTTTAATCACCTGTGGAGAATTTCGTAAGGATCTTAGAAAAATTCGACAGAAAGGAGATTATGGAAATATGAATTTTGAGTTCGTTAACGAAGTTAAGGAAAGTATCCGTGGCAGTAACACCACTAATATTATATCATAGCCTATATACCTTTAGAAATTCGTTATTGGCATATTATCGTGACACTAATAGTTTTATGTTAATAAACAACCAAATACTCCTCGTGTCCGGCGTAATATCAGGTTAAAGGATGAGATGAAGTGAAGTCTCTTTTGTTGAAGATCTGTGACTTTAAGGAAATCTCCTGACATGGCCTCTTATCACTATCACAAGGACAGATGAAATGAAATAGAACGAAATGGATGTCATGGATATGGGTGTAAAAGCTCCGAGAAAAATACTCCCTAGAACCGATTCCGATTGAGGGTCTTTCCACTTTTCAGCGATTGCCCTTTTACCAGCCGGCTGCTGGCCCTTCACATCCACATGTGTCAATCACAGAGGTAGATGATCAACAGCCAGTGTAGGGGTGACATGTGGTTAGCATGTCGAGTCCCCCAGCCGTTATAGCTGGTTCCTCAACCTGGAGCCGCTACTTATTGTAGCTACCCAATTGCCTCACGATGCTGGGTGGGCACCGGTCCCATACTGGCCGAAATACCATGAGAAAATGTCTTCCCCCATGGAGACTCGAACCAGCGCAAGTCCCGTAGCTCTGCGCCAAGGCTTCCTACCTTAACCGCTCGGCTACGGCGCGGGACCTCCCTAGAACCGATTCTTCCATTATGAGCCACACATGGAGTGACCGAGACATGAACTCGGGATCCAGAGATTGTCTAACCACTTGTACATGCAACCGCCAGCTTTATGATAATCATTTAATTTTATTTACGATGATAGAATAGTCTCTTATGTTCATTCTAAAAGAAAATAAGTCTATAGGCTATTATTTTTACCATATTTATTAATTTTTAATTTGATAGGTCTATACTTTAGAATTAATAAATTACTATTGTCCCAAAATTGACAATTAATTTCTTAATGCTTTCTTTTTATTTCTTGCTGAAATATTATCTTTTATTTAAGTCTAAATGCAAGTAATTACTCTAGCGGAAAAAAAATGCAACACCCTCAAGGACAAGGTATTTTTATTGAAATGTGATGTAACAGGTAGTTTATCACTATAGGAGTATGTCCATATGAAAATAAATTCAGATCAAATGAAACGCAGGTCACAGTAAGGGGTGCACAAACAGTTGCATAAATACACAGTGTAGGCCTACCCCCTCTGGCGGCAACGCAAACAGTCATAAAGGTGCCGAATGACATCCAGCAATAGATTTTCCCAAGCATGTTGCACCTGCTATCGCAATTCGACAACGATTTTTGCTGGCTCGTCATGTCGCATATGTGTTCAATTGGCAAGATATTTGAGATCTTGCTGCCAGGGCAGTAGTAGGCTACACTACCAAAAAGATGTTGCGTCACAGCAGCCCTATATAAACGTGCGTTGTCCTGCTGGAAAAAGCACATCGCCTTCCTGTCAAGGAGATGGCAGTAGCACGGTTTTAACATGTGTAATGTACCGGGCACTATTTAGTTTATCCTGAAGAAACATCAAATGTGACCTCGAGTTGTAACTGATGGCTCCTCACATCATGAAGCCTGTGTCGTGAGCAAATGTACTCCTGAAGATGACGTTTACTAGGTCTACGCCCATCACTAGCCTAGGGACAGAACCTTCTCTCATCACTGAAGACAGCAGACCTCCATTCAACTCTACAGTCGACTCTTCACGACACCAGAGTAGCCGTGCTTGGCCAGAGTCACACGTGATCTTAATGCTGCTATATGCAGACAGTTATGAATGGTCATTGCTGACATAACAGGTGCAACATGTTCCCGGATTTCTTTTCCGGATGCTGTTCGTGGGACCGTTGCTTGCACAATGTATCAGTCTTGACGTGCATCTGTACTATATACTCGTACGGATCCTGGTCCAATTATTGTAGCTACTCAAATTCCCTCACGATAGTGTGTGCTCACCAGACCCATACTAGCCGAATTCCCAAGAGAAAAATTTATTCCCCACGGAGACTCAATCCAAGTGCATATCGCAAAGGTCTACTCCAAGGCATGATGCCTAAGATTGCTCGGATAAGACGCGGAAAATATTTTAAATTAGAATAAAAATTATAAATCTGAATTTTACTTAGGTCCTAATTAATAGTAATTAATCTTCTTGTGGTCTACGTTAGTTCATCTCATATACCCAAAACCGATATAGGCCTAGATGTATTTATCACATGCTCGTCAATTCATGATCACTATTGGCTGTAGGCCTACATGGTACAATTTTAATGTATGTAGGTGTACATAAGAGTTCGCTTATTAACCAATGCCACTATTAAAATTATTGAATAGGTTGATATTTTCCAACAATTTGCTCTTTCAGCTTTGAAGAGTAGCCAGAACTATATTTCAGCCCTAACCATCAATGCTCAATATTATCTGTAATGTTATAATATATTATTTTATTTTTAGGCGAAACCATATTTTATTTAAAAATAAATAAATTCTTAAAGTATATGAGCTTATAGGCTACTTACCTGATCAAAATATGAATGGATTAATATGTAAATACTTGGATAGTTAAGAGTGCTTATAGGTAGATATATAGACAATAGATGATGGATAGATAAAGATAGGCCTAATAATAATAATAAGCCTAATAATGGTAATAGGCCTAATAATAATAATGATACATTTTTGTTAGGAATATTCCACAATAGGCCTACAGTGTTTCTCCTTGAACCGAAAGTGATTTGTCGCCAGAGATTCCTGTCTAAAGCATCTTCTTCCCTCAAATCTGTAGCTTCCATAATTCTCCTCACTCCATCTATCCAACGTTCTCTTGGTCTGCCTCTTCAACTTCTTCCATAATCAAAATAATAAATGATTTATTTATTCTGGCAGAGTAAGGCCATTAGGTTTTCTCTTTCACTTAACCGCAGAATAATAGGTCTATGCCTATACAAGTACATAGGCTACATGTTTACAGTGTAGATTATGTAGCCTATAGGCCTACACTAGGCCTATAGTAATTGTAAAGAATAGAAAAGTCCTTAAATGTTACAATGTAAATTTCAAGTATAAACAATACTGCATACGATATAGGCTACATAATAATAATTATAATAGAATTATCCATCCGTCCATAGTAATTCTGCCCGAGGGCAGGTCTTTCACTGCAATCATAGCATTTGTATGCTATGCTTTGCAGTTTACTAGGGAATTATATGTGTGGTAGCTTCCCGTTGCTTTCCACACCGGTGAATGATAATGATAAGGATGATGATGATGATGGCCGGATGATTTTCGGGGACCTTTGGACCCTAAGCTTCCTGACATTTGTCTTACAGGTGAGGAAAAGCCCCGAAAAAACCTCAGCCAGGAACCTGTCCCGACCGGGAATCGAACCCGGCCCGCTGCGTGACAAGACAGCACGCTACTTCGAGACCACAGCGGTGGACAATATAAATAAATAAAAAGTAGACTCTACTTATTGTATTGTTGCAGAATTTACTGAGAGACTTAGAATGTTATAGGCCTATTACGATACAAAATGGCTAAAAACGATCTGTTAATTTATAAATTACAGTTAGTTAAAATGTGTAATAATTAGAATAATAGACAACATGGACTTAGTTTTATAAATAGACCCGAGAATGGATACAGTACATATGAGAAAATTATAATAGGAAATCACTCACATGAAACGGTTGGAAACCATTATTATAGAGAGATCGAAAAATAAAAAATAAATGTAGATATGTCACTTTTGCAGGTACGAGGAGCACGGGTTTAAAACAAACACGGCAGTTCGTAACCCGCTTGACTGTGGCTTGTAGAACACAATAACACAATCCCCTATTGCTGCGCCTGGTATATATGCATCCAGTATTAATGTTTTAATTAGCAATCATCGGCTGGCAGACAAGGTTCTAACACACAAGCCCCGGTTATTATTCCAGTATTGTGGGAGTTTGGCTGCTGTATAATGCATTAAAAAGACAGCCCAGCCAGATTGCCCGGTGTCCAAGTTAGCTTTATAATAGCTTACTCGTATATTCAAATCGCTACAGGAAATTTGGTTACCCATGAACGAACACTACATGTAGAATGGGTCCGTTGTGTAAACCAAATGGAACGAAATAAAAAAAAAGTTTTCTCGACAACTCATTGGTTTTCGACTATTTATCGGCTGATGCAAAGTTATATCAAGAATGGATATAGATCTACATTTATAAGCAGATGATACATAGGCTATATATATATATATATATATATATATAGTATGATAAGAAAAATAAATGCCTGGACGGGATTCGAACCCGGATCTCTGAGTCTGTACCTCAGCGTGATATCCATTACACTACCAGGCGAATCCAATTCAAACACTTATCTTTCTTATATATGTATTATATTCTACATTATTACTAGATGTCGCGAGAACTCGGTCTTCAGTGCCATATAGTAGCTGACTATAACAAGTAAGCAAATTAAAGAGAATATTTTTACTTTATAGCAGTGACGCTTTATAGCTATAAGGTAAAAATATTCTCTTTAATTTGCTTACTTGTTATAGTCAGCTACTAGATGGCAGTGAAGACCGAGTTCTCGCGACATCTAGTAATAATGGAGAATATAATACATATATAAGAAAGATAAGTGTTTGAGTTGGATTCGCCTGGTAGTGTAATGGATATCACGCTGAGGTACAGACTCAGAGATCCGGGTTCGAATCCCGTCCAGGCATTTATTTTTCTTATCATACCATATTAAGCTTGCATTGCTCAATGTTAAACATTTAATTATAACACATATATATATATATATATATATATATATATATATATATAGTAGACATTCCTATAGCTTTGTTAAAATATTGTAGGCTATATAAAATTTACTGGAGCGCTTTCGGAAGTTATCTTCCATCTTCTGCAGGTTGAGTTTCCGCTACTAGTTGTTGTGTACGGTGATGTATTACTCCATACACCGTACACAATAACAACGAGTAGCGGAAGCATCAACCTGCAGAAGATGGAATATAACTTCCGAAAGCGCTCCAGTTAATGTTATATACAATATTTTAACAAAGTTGAGGACGACGGCACATACCAACAGGTACAGTTTAATTTTTAACTTTCATCATATGACTTCACCTCAATGGAATTTGATATGAATTTTACTAGTATTGATTCCTATAGCTTGTGGGGGCACGCCGTTTATTATAGATGGTTAAGGCAATACGCTACAAACTGGAAGGTTGAGTGTTCGAATCTCAGTGGGGTCAGCATTTTTAAACTGACACAAACCTTTTGGTGGCATCTTGACTCTGGTATCGGCTCATACTCTAACAGAAATGAGTACCGGGTGCTAGTTCTGGGGTCGGAGGAGGCCGTCACGCTGAGTTGACAACCCGGCTGACATCATGACATAAATTGCCGGTTGTCCATAAAAAATGGGAGCCTTAACCTCTTACTTCCCCAAAGATCTCTTACGGCCTGTAATGGGATCACTTTACCTTTTTTTTTTTTTTTTCCTATAGCTTGTACTGATACGCTGATATTGAGTTCGTAGTTCGGTGCAGACATCAGTAGGCATATTTCTCAGCTTTTTTATACAGTCTGGTAAATTATTTTCTTATAGATTAACAAGGAAACTGTCAACCATTGCAAGGCGAAACCTACCTTGAAATTTCTTCTAGAGAAGCGTTGTGATGTACCAAGGCAGTGTAAAAAAATTGCAGTTTTTAACTGCAATGCATTAGAATTCTATAATTTAAATTATAGGGAGTAATACAACTCGTGAATTGGTAGATTGATTAACCCTTACTACCTGTCATCCGCGCGGCGTTCCGCCTTACTCTGCTCGGTACAGTGGATTGGCATTGCTGAATTCTGGCTTCGATATCTGCACCTCACAGTTAAAAAAGGACAGATATTTTTTTGAACACGGCCTTGGTACATCACAGCCCTTCTCTGGGACAAATTCGAAGGTCGGTTCCGCCATGGAATAGTTGACAGTTCACTTGAAAGACAAAGACGCAAAATAACTTAAATGTTATTCTAAATTATTTTGATGTTCATCAACTGTTTCAGGAGTTTTTAATAAATAAAGTTATCAAAGTTTGATTTAATTTTGATAAATATTAATTTTATTTAACATTCATAACAGCTGTTTCAATACATCATCATCATCATCAGGTGAATTTCATAAATAAATAATAGTATTTATGACATTCATCTGATAAAGATACAGTGTATTGAAACAGCTGTTGTGAATATTAAATGAAATAAATATTTATCAAAATCTTATAAAACTCTGATAGTTTTATTTATTAAATATATATAATGAATTTCATCAAGTAAACATCAAACCAATTGATTATTTCAGAGTAACTACAGTCCAGTCCTTGATAACTCGTCTTGGTGCGTGGCAGGAGGGAACATTACCGAGTGGGGGAGGGTTCTAGTAACAAAGCAAAACATATTTTCTTAATACTTACTTACTTACTCACTGGCACTATCGAACCCGTAGGTTCATGACCGCGCGGACATAAGCTCTCCATACATCCCTATCCTGAGCTAATGCTTTCCAATCATTCCCTGTATAATCTACTTCCCTCAATTCATAGTTAATGTTATTCTCCCACCTCATTCTTGGTCTACCAACTGGACATTTTCCCTCTGGCTTTCCTACAAGAAGCTTCCATGCACGTCTTTCATTCCCCATATGTGCAACATGTCCTGCCCATCGCAGCCTACGAGACTTAACTGTTCTTATTATATCTGGCTTCCTATAACATATTTTCTTAATAATAATAATATGAATAATAATAATATGAATAATAATAATAATAATTGGGTAATGACCAAAAAAATTTTCAAAGTAGAATAAAATCATAGAAATGAACTTCCTTAGAAGAACAAAAGGCAGCACAAGATTGGATCGGATAAAGAGTTAAATATATATCCATTGAATGATAGAATCGAAGAATATAGAGATAAATGGTTTAGAAATGTGGAAAGAATGAATGTAACAAGATTACCAAAAGCAGAAATTAACTACAAGCCAAGAGGTTCAAGGAATGTAGGAAGACCAGTGAAAAGATGGACAGAACAACTGTGAGGCCGAACAGGCAATTTGCCTAGTCTTTGTTGTGAATAATAATAATAATAATAATAATAATAATAATAATAATAATAATAATAATAATAATAATAATAATAATAATAATAATATATAATTGTTATAAAAACGGTGTCATCCTATAATGAACACACTAAACTTACTAGACAACAAAAATGTTCACTAGGCCTAACACAGAACTAGTAAATAAGAAAACTCAACAAGTAGTAACTATTGTTTTCTAAACTGAAGATAGTTGCTGGCAGTACCTGCAGTTCGCCTTCCCCTCATACCGCACCAAACACCATAGACCCCTCGTTAAATTCAGTCCTGGGTGGGCAACTGAATGAGACTTGAAAAAAAAATCAACAACCAAAGAGAAAACAATTCTGCGTGATTCGGATTTGAACCTTAGATCTCCTGCTCTTGGGTTCAAATCCCGTATCAGCAGAATTTTTCTTTTCAGTTTTATTAACTATCTATTGTATGCGAAAAGCTTGCCTTCTTCTTCTACTTCTGCTTCATAAAATTAGGCCTTTTGGCCTGTTTTCACATCAAGTGGGATTTAATGAATCTTCCCATCTAGTAAATGGGCGTCCAACACTTCTATGTCCTATTGGTCTGTACTTTAATAACAGCTGAGGGATTCTATCTGTAGGCATTCTTTCTAAATGTTCATACCAGTTGTTTCTCATGTTTTCAATTGTATTTGTAAAAGTAAAAATATTTAAGCATTTTCTGATATCTTCATTTCTTTTTCTGTCCAAACTTGTCACACCTGCTACTGAACGTAAGAACTTTTCTGCAGTATCTGTTTTACCGGCTCTAAGGTGGCGGCTCCACCACCAGATTTGTCCTGCTCAACGCTCGTGAGAATCATTAAGTGAGTAGCCGGACTGATCAACCTAAGACGACCAGAGCAAGATATAGGAATAAACGATTAGGACTTGGAACATTGTAGGATTAGCAAATAAAGAAGAAGTTCGAAATGATATTTGCCTTCTCACCGAAACAAAAAAAAAAAAAAAAAAAATGAAACAGCAATTTCATCATCATCATCATCAACAACAACAAGGATTAAGCCCAATGCCCTGTTCCGATCTCATTATAGGTCGAATTGGTCCTTCCATCTCTTTAATGGTCTTCCCAACATTCTTCTCCCTTTTGGTTTATAATTAGGCCTATAGGCCTACATTCTTCTTGGTATGCGCTGTTCATTCATTCGTAATACGTGCTGAAAATAAGCATTTTGATAATATTTTATTCTTTCACAGAGATGAAATATATTAAGTTCTGTTCTTATATCTTTGTTTTTCTTTTTATTGGTTCTTTGGTATCCTGCTATTGCTCTCAACATCTTCATTTCAGCAGCCTCTATTTGTTTACTATCTGCCTTTGTTAATGTCCAGGTTTCACATCCATAGATAAGAGATGGAACTGCCAATACTTTGTAAAACTTCAAAACAGTTTCTTTTCTAGTCTTATTCAATTACATGCGTTTAATTGTGCCACATAGATAATTGAATCGTATTTTAGTGTGTTTATCTAAATTTCTGTCATTGCCTAAATGGCATCCCAAATAATTAAAATTCTGAACTTGGTCCATAATTACATTGCTTATCATTATTTTTGTTCTTAGTGCACATTTTCCTTTCAGAGCTAATATTTTTGTTTTAGATGTAGATATTGTTTGGGAAAGGATGTGGATGACCTCATACTTGAAACAGGGAAAATAAAAAAGTGTGAATTTTTTAAATATCTTGGGTCAATTATTACAAGTTTTGGTACCTGTGAGAGAGATGTACAGACTAAAATTGCAATGGCAAAAAATGCAACTAAGACATTACATGGAATAATTTGGAATAAAAATATTACAAAGGAAACTAAAATGAAAATTTATAAGAGCATAATACAGAATATTTTGTCATATGGAAGTGAAACTTGGTCTTTGTCGGAATTACAAAAGAACAAAATTAGAACAGTTGAATTTGATTATTTTAGAAGAAGCCTCCAAAAAACAAGGCAGGATAAAACAAGAAATGAATTCCTTTGAAGAGAAATGAATGCCACCACATCTGTTGTTAAGAGGATTGAAAATCAAACACTTAAATGGTATGGCCATGTACAAATAATGGAAAATGAAAGATGGCCAAAAAATATATAGGCTACCAATGGTCACCCCCTGGAAGAAATAAACGTGGCAGACCAAGATGGAAGTGGAAAACCTAAGTCAGAACTATAATGGATGATCGGAATTTGGAAGAGGGAGATTGGAATGATAGAGATAAATGGAAACTGAAGACGGCAAACCTATAAGTGGGGGAAAGCCGAAGAAGAGAGAGAGAGATGTAGATATTCTTAAATTGTATTTTAGAGAGATATTATTTAAAGTAACAGCAATTTTAATAAAGAAAAGCTTGCCTGAATACATCAATTTCAATATATAAAAATACAGTTTAAGAATTTGAGAGTAAGTTTGAGGGATTGCGTCGTACATCCTAGTAACGCAGGATAGTCAATGGTTGTAACTTCTATCGACCTTGGCTCTTCGAAGCTGTCATGTCACGAATTATATTTTACCTTATTTTACTTCGTTCTGTCGACGTCGGTGGTTTAATGGTTATGTTACTTGACTCTGGTTCCGAGTGTCAAGGGTTCAAATGCGGCCGAGGTCGGTAGATTTTTTAGGATGTACAAATTCAGGGACAATTTTCCCGAGATGACTTTAAGCAGGGGACCCGAGTCTGAAAAATGTAGGTTAGTAAAATAACCTCAAGCCTAAATTAGTGTCTCTGTGTTAAATTTAATCGGCCTTCTCCATCCAAGTAATACCTTACTTACCTACTAGATGTCTCATAGCAGCGATATGATGACCACATGTCACTCACGTAAATAAGCGTAACTAAATCACATTAGTTAAGACACTTCCGCTAGAGGCTAACCCATGTCTCCCGAGGGACGTATAATTTATGTGTAGGCCTACTTCTTTATGATTGTGATTACTGATTAGTCATTAACATTTGCTGTTTAATTATGTATTGGCTGTTTTTTTTTCTCCTTCGTTGTCCTAAATTTCTCATATACCGGTAGGCCTCCTTTTGCATGTTCCATGTCGCCCGGGGCTTAGCCTATAGTTTAACGACCTATCAGAAGAGAGATTTTAAACTTTAGATCACATACTGACCTCACAAAGACGTGGAGAACCTCCCCGAATAATAGATCAGATTAATCCAAGGCCTCTTCCGAGACAACACAACATTAAGACGAAACACATCATTCACGCGCACAATCATACTAAACGTGGCGAATATTATAATAATTATGATAACCGGGTGATGTTCGGGGGACCATTTGAGCCTTAAAATTTCGTGACATTTTTGTCTTAAAGGTGAGGAAAGAATCTGAAAAAATCGTAACCAAGGAAACTTGTCCCGACTGGAGATCAAAACCGGGCCCACTGCTTACGAAACAATGATGTTACCCCGAGTCCATAGTGGTAGACAACAATAATCACAATGACAATAATAATGACAATAATAATAATAAAAATAATAATAATAATAATAATGATAAAAATAATAATAATAATGATAATAATAATAATAATAATAATATTTTTACTTGGCAAATTTATAATTTTAAGGGTTTAATTGTCATTCAACTATGATAGATTCCCTCAGGGGTCCTCATCTAGGGGATATGTGGATGGCGACCACAAGGTGCCCAAGCTGAGCAAAACATTTCTTCCACTTACTTGTGTTTTGCACTCTTTTAACTTTACTATCTAACCTCTCTTGGTTAACTCTTGTTTTTTTTTTCGATTCCGATGCTATTAGGGCATCCGAGGGCTAGGGAATCTTTCCTTTCTTCCATTTCTTCTTTCCTTTCTTCCATTTCTTCTTTCCTTTATTTTCTTTTCTTCTCCAGAAAAGCCTGACCAGAGGCTATAAGATGGCAGCCCCATCACTGGTCTTGCCTTCCTTTGGCCAGCAACCAATCGAAGGGACTATTATTATGCTTTCAAGTCTTATACGAGAATTTCCCGGAAGGATCAAAACGCTGGAGGGAAAATTTTCTATAGGATCGTAACAGGCCTTGGCCTAATACTTGGAAGGAAGAAGAAGAAGAACTATGATAGATTTATAATAAACGTATTACAATTATAACTTACGCACTTAAATTAAATTATGATATAGGCCCTAGGCCTAGTAGGGCTAGAATATAATTGAGGAGTTGAATGGAATAAAGACATAATCAAAAAATATACGTTTTGAGATATTAGCAATTGATATATAACTAAATGCATATAACATTGTTGTTTATTTTAAATTATACAATTAGCTCCTGAACCTGCTGTAATCGAGATATCGAAACAAAACTTTTCAGGCTGACCAACTATAAAATGGCGAGTCCAAAAATGCATTGAACGAAAACAGGGCAAAATATGAGTTATGCCCATATTGCATTCAACTCCTCAATTACTATAAAATATGTGTTTGATTTATTCTAAATAGAAAGAATAAAAGCGACAAAATAAAAATAGAAACTTTAAATGTAAATTAAACATTTAATGACAGAGAATGAGTTTGTTTGATACAAGAACATATAATTCTATAGTAGATTATATTTATAAACATGGGACTCTAATTTTCTGAAGTGAAAATTACTTCTAATGAAAATTTAAAAAGTTCTATGTCATGCGTTAAATAATACTAACACGCCCATTGCAGTGAAAGCGCACGTTATCGGTTATAGTGTAGCTACCTAGACCGCGTATCTATAATTAAGGAATATTTTAAGGAGGCTTCCGTTGTAAAAAAAAAACATTTTTATGCTTTGTTATTATGGGGATAAATGAGAGTAAATTGATTTCTAACCCTGTCCATGTCCCTGCTTGTAGGTTAGTCTCGGAATCCGACTTTCGTGAATTTAAAACTGTTTAACTTTGGAGTCTATGGATTTTTTTTTCAGAGTATAAAAATCTTCAATATGGCTTCATTCGGAAAGAAAGTAAAACTCCCAGCTTGAAAACGTGACAATGATAATATCAGATATTCAAGTATAAATAAAGATTACATAACATTTCTAGCCTACTTACCCATGTATTGGGCATTACCGGATGTTCAAACACATGTGTAATAACTTATATCTACGGAAAATTGGATTTTCCAAAGTATCAATATTTTTTAACTGTAGCCTATAAGATTTTTTTTTAATATTCTTATTAATGATGTGGAATTAATGATTTCGCAATGCGAGAAATAACAATTTTGCAATGTAAGAAAAAACAATGCCCACCTCTGTGTTCTCGGAATAGCATCACCATTTCGTACGCAGGAGACCATGTTCGATCCCTGGTGGAAGTAGTGTCCTGGGTGATGGTATTTTTCATGTTTTTATCCTCCCCTGTTACACAAATGTCAGGAAACTTTAAGGTCCAAAAACAATCCCCAAACATAATTTGCCCATCATAACTACCATTGTCATATTCTTCATGTTAGCATGAATATTGTAATTTAATGGTGTGTTTCATCTTAATGTTGCGCTGTCTCGGAGGAGACCCCGGATTGAGATGATCACTCGTCCAGGGAGGCCCTCCATGTCTTCGTGTGGTAAAAAAAGGTATGTGTGTGACCCAACGTTTAAAATCCTTCTCCTGACAGGTCTTTATACCGTAAGGCCAGAGGCGTGAGGCTTGTAAAAGTATCTGCAAAGTGAGGGATTAAACAACGATGAGATGAAGAGGAGAAGAAGAAATAATTTCGAAGTGCGAATAGTCTTAGCAAAAATTTTTTGACCGAAGAGTGATGAACAGATAGGTAAAAGGAGAAAACTACATGGTCTTTATAGGAAGTCAGATATAATTACAACAGTTAAGGCTCGAAGACTGCGATGGACAGGACATGATGACCAGAGGGAAAACATCCAATGGTAGAACAAGAATAAGGTGGGAGAATAACATTAACCATCATTTGAGGGAAGTAGATTATAAAGGGATTGATTTGAAAACATTAGCTCAGGATAGGGATGTATGGAGATCTTATGTCCGCGCGGCTATTAATCTATGGGCTCAGTAGTGCAAGTGAGTTGGTTAATTTTAGAGTAATATCAATTTCGCAGTAAGCAGAACATGCTAGAATCAACAATGTGGAAAAAGTCTCTTTGTTACAGAATTCCGTCATTTTGTGGAGCAGCGGAATATAAATTAACGCAGTTTATTCTTATTAAGGTTGTCACTGTTTGTACAACTTACATGCCTTCTGACTCGTGCTACGTAAATTGAAGTAAACATTACCAGATCCTATTTACATATTAAACGAGGTTGTATAAATAGCTTATTCATATAAATTAATAGATAAATAATTTCCATTCTGGCTCTACATTATATCTTATCTCTGAAGTAATAATAATATGATATTCCATCCATCCATAGTAATTCTGCCCGAAGGCAGGTCCTTCACTGCAATCATAGCATTTCATGCTATGCTTGCAGCTTTACTAGGGAATTGTAGGTGTGGTAGCTTCCCGTTGATTTCCACACCGGTGAAGGATGATGATGATGGCAATATGATTTCGGGACCGTTTGGGCCTTAAAGTTTTCCTGACATTTGTCTTACAGGTGAGGAATCCATCCATAGTAATTCTGCCCGAAGGCAGGTCCTTCACTGCAATCATAGCATTTTCATGCTATGCTTGCAGCTTTACTAGGGAATTGTGTAGGTGTGGTAGCTTCCCGTTGCTTTCCACACCGGTGAAGGATGATGGTGATAATGATAAGGATGATGAAGATGATGGCCATATGATTTCGGGGACCGTTTGGATCTTAAAGTTTTCCTGACATTTGTCTTACAGGTGAGGAAAAACCCCGATAAAAACCTCACCCAGAAAAACTGCCCCGACCGGGGATCGAACCCGGGCCCGCTGCGTGACAAGGCAGCACGCTACCTCGAGACCACAGCGGTGGACAATATGATATTAATATTAATTAAATTTCTTATTGCATTTGTTTTAGAAACGATTGTAATTGGCATAATTTTTCAACTGTGGAAAGTTTGAGAACGAAATTAGAACTAATTTATCTCATGCCACAGAAATGTATGAGGAATTGAAATAAAATCCACGGCTTAGGCTTAAGTGGGCCAATCTTCATAGCAATAATAAACGAACATATTCCAAAATATCAATTATCAGTAGGGAAAGGATTTTAAGGTGCAAATTTTGGTGGTAAAAGTGGGAAAAAAAGGTTCTGAAAATACATACAAAAAGGTGCAGAGAAAGGTGCTACTGAAACAATTGAATTAAGGTTTAAACTAGATATATGAACTCAGTTTATATAATAAGCATATCATTTTGCACAAAATGTTTCTTCTTTATATAGGTAATTCATAGTTATTTAGTTTATTGCAATATTTACTTCGCAGATCGAATCTCGAAGAATGATCAATTATTTTGAATTCTGAAAGTGCATAGGCCTAGGCCTACTGCTAATTCTTCTTATCATTCGCTATGTTATTGTTATGAAACCCCTGAAGTAATACTATTTTTTAGAGGAATTAAACCCAATGGGTAGAACTGGACACGACACACACACTCAGTCCCAAGGTTGAGATTTTAAAATCCCTTACCATGCCGGGAGTCGAACCCAGGTCGCCGGAGTCGAAGGTACAGACTGTACCGACTACGCCACAGCGACGGATAGTTGTAAAACTAATAAAAATATGTTGTGGTTCAGATTAGTAAAACACGGCCAACAAGAAGTCGGTAGATAGAAAACTGATAATTATTGCCAGTACTAACTGAATTTATTTTAAACTGTTGAAATTTAAATTTGACTTCACAGCTGCAGATTGGCCATTGTTGACGGGATATAAATTACTGTTGGTTTACATAAATTATATTTCAATATTTATTATTTACTTGACTTCATACTGGAGATTAGTCATTGATTCTGGGGTATAAATTACATAAATTATATTTTAATATTTATTTAATAGTGTTAACTTCTGATTGAAATTTTAGAAAGCTGTTCAAGAAGAAAAAATGTAGGCTATACATTTTGTGTCCTATCTTTTAAAGACGCAGAGAAGAGTGAAGGAAAATGTGCTGATTCATAAGTAAGGGGGGAAGGGGGACAAACGTAGTAATATCACGAAAACGTGCAAAAAGGTGCAACAAATTGTGTTCATTTTGCTTCATTTCATCCCCCCAAATACATATATTAAACTACTGGTAGGAAACAGCTATATATTTAGAAAGGTGCTGAACCTCAAAATCCTTTCCCCAGTTATCAGTGCATAAATCTATATAATTTTAATTGGTAATACATATAAGCTGTAGCCTATATTGGAACTGTTAAGAAGGTTTCTTTTGGATATCATACCTTCTTTTTTAAAATAATGAATAATATCCTATTTTCTGATTTATTTGTTTTACTTTTCTATTTTTTTCCACATAAATTTACACACTCAGAACAAAAATGTAGAATTTATATTTCCTTATCCAGACGGAAATTGAACGCGGGACCCTGGAATGCAAGGAAGGAATTCTGCAATCTACCTACCACACCACTGCTGCGAACAAACTTGAATTTCATATGCATCGATTTGAGATAGCCTATCCCTTCACTCCCTCTAAAAAAAAACTATAGGCCTACATATATATAGGCTATATATATATTTGAGCTCTATTTTTATTAAATTTGACTCCATCTAGCTATATAAACAGCCTAAGAATTAATGTTCATCGGATATTGATTATTACAAATCACCACTGTAGTCATGGAATAACGTCATTGCTTCGTACGCAGAGATGCCAGTTCAATCCTGGTGAGGACCAATTTACGGGGTGAGGCTTTTTCGATTTTTTCCCATCTTTAGGACAAATTTCGGGAAATATTAAACCCCAAATGACTCCCGAACATCATCTCGCCATCACATTCACCCAATCACATTCACCTTGTATGCATGGGTGCATGGCGTGTCTTGTCTTAAATGTTTGTGTTGTTTCGGAGATGACTCTGGTATTGAGCTGATCACACATCTAGGGCTCTCCTTCTTGTCCTTGAGTGGTCAAAAAAGTATGTGTGTAATATAGAGTGTAAAATCCTCTCCCGACAGGCCGGTATCACCGTAAGACCCGTGTGGCTTGGGGAACGTAAAAGTAATTAGAATGGAAGAGGTTAAACAAGGTAAAGAGAGAGGGAGACAATGGATATTATATGTAGGCCTATTAACTGTGAATCAAGGATTATTTGTATTTCCAGAAGAATCTTAAGAATTGGGTACTAAATTTAAAAAGAGCCCATGTAGGCCTAAGTAAATAAATAAATATTTATGACATCGCTCAAGACCTCATGCAACATTAAAGTAAGTACTCCAATTAGGCCTACTAGTTTTCTACCTCATAATTTCCAATTCAAGTCTCCCTACATTGTATGGCGATTTAACTTCAGAAGGCTAGATTTAATGATTTTTTTACTTAGGGCCTACACAATTTTCCTTTAATTAAGACGATTACAGTAGTTTGAATTGGGAGTTTTATTTTATTAAATTTTTAAGTTGTACTTTGTGCGAATCAATGTGTCTTGATTTAATAAAAATTCTATATTAATTTATTAATATGTTAAAGGGACCTATTCACCCTTTTAAAATCTCCCAGTTTTAGGACTGATTCTGGAAACTCTGGTCAACTTAAATAATATCCTAATAGAAGCGAACATAAAACAAATACAAACTTGATCCTTAAACCATAGGCCTATAAGCCTAAGTCTCTAAAACAAAACATAATTCAACAATCGAGAAAACCTGTTTCACAACCCTTTGAAAACAAGAGCATATTAAGCTGGGAATTGACATATATGGTATTACTTTTTATTTTTATTTATATCAGCACCTGTTTTCTCTACTACCTAGACGACTTATGAGGTTTCAAAATGTACACCAAATTCGTCCATTTTGTTTTACTTTGTAGAGATTTTATAGCAAGTGACCTACAAAAGGTGGACATAGGACGAAGAAACCTCATGACGTCTGTATCACTTGTGTGCGGTCTGTCTGTATAATCTACAACCGTATTCAGTAGGCCTACTCGGTGATTACAATTAGCAATAGCTTTTAAAATATTACAAACTAAGCCTCCTGCTCAACTGCAAGGGGGGGATTCATTGAAGCTACCAGAGAGGGAGCCTTTGTTCCGTGATGGTTGTATATCTGTCTTTTTGTTGAATTAATTGGCGAATGAACCAGTCTAGCGTGTGTATATACGGGACATACGGCCATTGCTTGATTATTGTCATGCTGTAAGGGGTATTAACAAGGGTGTTTTCCACACTAAGTTTTTACAGTTGACAGTAGGAGCAATGGAATTTATTTTCTGTACTCCAATGCCAGTACATATTTTATAAATTGACTCACGTACGACGTCTCTTTAGATATAGTTATATTATATATATATATATATATATATTATATAAATGAATGTTCATTTGTTTGTTTGTACTTTATGCGCGGCCATACCGTTGATCTGATTGTGATAGGGCTTTTTGCAAAATGTTCAGGAGATTCCCGGGATGATCATAAGCTATAAGAGAGTTGTGATAATCAACTCCTACACCCTTAAAAATCAGCATTTGTAGTGGAAAACGTGAAAAAAGTAGCTCTTTGGACGCTTAAATGGCTTACGCTGCCTAAACCATAACAAATACACAAAAATTAATGTACACAGAATTGAATATCTCAAAACGACAGCATATGTTTATCTCTTACGGATAACTCACAATAACATTTGTCTTTTAGCTCATATATGCCTAGAAGGTTGAGATAAGTAGATTCCCGGGCAACACCGGGTAATCAGCACGGGGAATCTTAAAATAATTACGATATAGGCCTACATTTATAATTATTTTTCATCTTACCTATTCAAGTAGTCATAGGGAGTACATTAATGTTTGTCTTTCAACTCATTTATGCCAAGAAGATCGGGATGGGTAGATTCCCGTACAACGCCGGGTAAATAGCACGGGGTATCTAAAAATAATTACGATGTACATTTTTACTTCTACTTATTTAACTAAACATAAAACACATTCATTTCCGTAGTTCAGCTGATTTATGTCAAGAAGATCGGGATAAGTAGATTCCCGGGCAACGCAGGGTAATCAGTATGGGATAGCTATCTAAAAAATATAAATTTATAATAATTTTTCCTTTTACTTACTGTGTTCAACTAAACATAAAAGCACATTAATTTTCATTTATTTAGGCATAGCCGCGCACGCCGTGTAATAGCTAGTATGTTATATTAGTCTGGTAACTAGAGAACTATGTAGGGCTAATATTAGTAATTTAGTGCATATTAAATTCGCAACTCTGTTCATGGCATGTAACAAGTCAAACATCAATTTACATTACGCAAAACAAAAATATGAAATACAATCGTCTGTTTTGTTTTTATAGTTATATTTAATTTAACGTTGCTGTTTAACATCGGATCATTAGCAGAATGTGAAAGAACCAAGTTTTTCTAAGAGATTTTTAGTTTTATAGGACCTGTAGAGGTTCTTTTACGTAGTTTATAGCTACGACATGGGGTCCATAGCTTCCCTCCCTTCTTAAGGAAGTAGCTATGCCTATTTGTATACAAGAAAAGTAAACATATTATTCTCTGCTAAATTTGAATCAGCGAATGTGCTATCCAGAAGCGGGTATTGTAGGATACTAAATTTTTGGTTCAGGATTGAGGTTCTTGTACGTAGCATAAAACTGCCACCAACAGGGTTTTTCATTTCTAGAAAATAGTATTGTTCTTATTGAGCAATTTTTGCTAGTAAACGTGCCGTTTTATGCGAGATTGATTTATTAGTTAATTCATTTGAAATAAAATTATAATAAAACAGAATATCTTTCATTGGATACAACACATGAGCTCTAATGCAATTCAGGAAGAATACGCAGTGTTGAAAATCTTAAATATTTAGGATCTATCTTAGATAAAAGTGAGAATTCAACTACAGAAATTGAAAGAAGAATTGAAGGAAGAAGAATCATTGGTATGTTAAACTCAGTGCTTTGGAATAGAAATAGCCTATAATATACAGAACGAAGAAACTATATTTCAAGTTCTGTTACAAAGCATTTTATTAAATGGGTCCGAAACCTGGACAGTAAGTGGAAAACAAACCAACAAGCTGTTAGCAGTAGAAATGGATTTTTGGAGGCGGTCGAAAATAATTTGAAGAAGGGATAAAGTTAGAAACAGTACAATAAGGGAAATTATGCAAGTTGAAAAAAAAAAGGAATAATAGAAGAAAAACGTTTGAAATTATATGGACACCTCATAGGCCTAAGAATGGAAGAAGAGAGAATACCAAAGAAGATCCTTAATTGGAAAGCTAATGGGAAGTGGAAGAGGCAAGCCTAGAAAACGATGGATGGATGGATGGATGGAGTGAAGAGAAGTATGGAAGCTAGAGATTTGAGAGAATAAAATGCTTTAGGCAGGAACCTCTGGCGACAATTTACTTACTTTGGGTTGAATGAGAAGCACTGTATTGTGGAATATTCCTAAAAAAATTGAAATAAATAATTTACTTTAATAGTTTCACCTATAACTTTGCCAAGATGGTGTCCGATTTATGGTAAAAATAACATTATGAAACGTACAGTTATCACCTAAATTTTAATAAAGTTACGGGTTGAACTCAATTACCAGAACAGCGGCTAGCGGAGTTGCGCATTGAACCACCCTCTTTCAACAAAACTTGGAGATAAATATATTTCCATATCTGTCACTCAGTCTACGGCGTCAAGTGATAACAGCTTCCCATAAGAACAATACTATTTTTTAGACATGAAAAAACCCTATAGTGTCCATAGTTTCAATCCTTTCTTTACGAATTACACGCAAAGAAACAATAACATACAATATTGATCACTGCTAAATTTGAACCGTGAATGTAGTATTCAGAGTCGAGCATGGTAAGCTACTAGGGCGGATTGTTTAGTTTTTAACGTCCGATGTATTTTCATTGTGAACAAAAATGGATGTAAAAAGATGAAAGTTTCCTTAAACTTCAGTAAATCAGCTTATTTACATTAAAGCTTCTGATTATGTGGGATAAAACGAAAGAGAGGATTGATTGTGGGTCGTACGTCTGTTATACGCGACAGAAGAACTCTTCTAACTGCCGAGACTCGTAATTACTCGCATCAGAGTGGAGGTTTGATTTAATTTTTAAAGGGTTTCCCACCCCACACAGCTCACATGTTGCGTGGGATACACAACGAGTTTAGGAAGCCACAGAGATCTCACACACAATAAAGTACAGCTGAAGACTATGTTAACGAGATTACCAATTCTAGGCATTAGGCCTACAACAACAAGCCTGATTTTGATGTGAATTTCACGTTAAGAAACCGAACAATCCTTTAAGCTTGTTAACTGAAAATTGATTTACAGTTGTATTATTAACTTCTACAGGTGAATTAAGGTCCTTTGTATACACCTATAGCCTATTGAATATACTGCTTTTTTTCCTTGCTATATTTCTCTGTAGGCTATTATATAGCATTTTTGCCGTTCCAAATTCTCCAAAAATATTAGGCCTAAACTAATAATTGAAGGGTCCAGGGGAAAAACGATGAATGTCACAAAATCACAAAAACTGAGGTTTCATATTCTTGGTGTTTGTACTGTTCCCTAGTAACATTTAAAAGGCGAAAACTGTTTAAAGAAGCTATGGGTTACGTTTTATAAGGCTTTGAAAATAATGTGTAGGCTACAGGGAAATGATATAGCATTTCAAAACTTAAAATTCATTTATCTCAGTTAGAGTTTAATGTGACATTCATCGTTTTTCCCCTGGACCCTTCAATTTATTAGGTAGCTGTTCTTCCACAGAGGCCTACGTTACATTGATGAAAATCCTATTAGTTACTTTAAGAGAAGCTAAAACATTGTCAATGTTTGAGAAATACTCGCTTAGGAAAGTATTTA
The DNA here is from genome assembly GCA_030220185.1 of Diploptera punctata. Taxonomy (NCBI): domain Eukaryota; kingdom Metazoa; phylum Arthropoda; class Insecta; order Blattodea; family Blaberidae; genus Diploptera; species Diploptera punctata. The sequence goes on along the minus strand of JASPKZ010000038.1, from coordinate 717,119 downwards.
GAACAAAGTAAGATAAGCAGTCAGGTTAGTGGAGGACTACGTAACAGTGGGCTCCGTGGTATTTACAGGAAACCAAATGCAATTAGAGTAATTAAGTATAGAAGACAGCGATGTGGTAAGGATGGGGAATAAAAGAGGGACATGGACATTTCTTATAGGAATATCAGAAGGAAAGAGCTCAATAGGTAGGCCAAAAATTAGGCGTGAGAATAACATTAAACATTTTTGAAGGAAGTGTATTATATAAGGAATGGTTAAAAATGTTAGCTGAAAATAGGAATATATGGAGAGCTTATGTCTTTATAACACTTTGGCTAGACCAGTGTTGACCTATGGTAGTGAAGCATGGACACTAAAAAGACAACATGAAAGCAGAATAACGGCTTGTGAAATGAGATTCATGCGTAGAACAGCGGGCTACAGCAGATGGGATCGGAAAAGGAACACCGATATCTTAAAAGAATTGAAGACTACGCCAATTTTGGAATATATTAAACAGTACCAAATCAATTGGAAACACCATCTAGAAAGAATGAGTTCAAATCGGATCCCAAAGCTGTTTATAATTATATACCAAGAGGACGAAGATCTCTGGGCCGTCCTATGAAACGCTGGAGGGAAAATTTTTTTTAGGATCGTAACAGGCCTTGGCCTAATACTTGGAAGGAAGAAGAAGAATAAGAATAAGAAGAAGAAGAAGAAGAAGAAGAAGTAGGTCTTCCCAAATACTGTACTCTCTTAGCCTACTCAGTACGTAATGTCATTCTTCTAAAGTAACTTCCTTCAATACGAAAAGGAATAATGCAATGGTATACTATACTGACTGCATGCACCGCGGACAGATCTAAGGTTTATCAGTAGGAGTGCCGTACCGCGAGATCCCAATATACGCACTATCGTTTTACTTTAGTCTCCACGCCAGCTTGTCCTGAGTGTCACAGGGTATTCTATTGTTGACGACGGTCTAAGTTTTCTTAGATTGATAGCATTAAGTTTGAAACATTTCTTCGAGTAGGTATTCCGCAATTAGCCCATTGTAAAATTGTTGATAGATTTATTTAATTTATTTAGTTACTTAGTTTAAAACTAGGCCTTGGCTTTGAATGATAGCTTATTACCTTAAAAAAGGAAATAACCTAATAAGGATAGCCTATGTGTGCATTAAAAATCTGCACATAAAGTTAGGCCTGTCTGAGGAATAAGAATTATAATATTCTCTGGATTTTCAGATCTTCAAAAATATTATTCACCTAATAGGCTTAATATGGTTTCATCACCATCATAATAGCCCCTTATAGGCCTCCGCTTCGTTAAGGATTTTGCCCCACAACGCTATATTTGTAGCCAGTTGCTTAGATTAGTAACCACTCATCTCGGTCTGAACCCATCTTATATTCCATCACTTGTTCTCACTCATTCTTTTCAGATGCAATCGCAATCTTATCACTTTAATAGTGTTGATAACACTTGGAGATCTAAAATTCTTGGTTGTATCTAATTCTTCACTCTCCATAGTACAGTTTATACTAACACATTAAAATTACAGTTTCGTAGGAAAATTCTCCGTTCTAGACCCACTTATTGCCATAAGATTTTAGGATGTTTAACAAACTATACATCTTTGGCGCTTTTTCTATTATGCCTTGTCTTCATTATTCTTTTTATCAATTTAGGCTTCAACTCTTATGGGCACTCGCGACTTCCAAGCACTAATTATAATTTTCATATCTCACTTTCTGGGTGAGGAAATGATGTAATTTTGGATTAAAGGAGACTATTTATGTTGAATGAATGTAACAAGAATGCGAAAAGCAGCATTTAACTACAAGCCAAGAGGTTCAAGGAATGTAGGAAGGCAAGTGAAAAGATGGACAGAACAGCTGTGAGGCGGAACAGGCAATTTGCTTAGCCCGTGAAGTGAAGTAGAAGAAGATGAAAGAGACTATTTTGAAATTAAATTCACTTCATTTTGAATCTATTAAAGTAAGACTAAGAAGTAAAGTCTATTATGTAATAACTTGAATTCATACTGAAAAATAGGTATAGGCCTACATATCCTACAGATATTGATGGCATTTAGTCGAATAAAATTTTTTAGGATGCAATTAATCTACTATAAATTAATTAAATGATTGGTACGCTGAGAACTTGGACATGTTCATTTCAAAGTAGTCTCATTATAAGCTAAATAAAATTAATATTTTGACTATAAGAAATAAATCATAATGCATTTATATTCATGGTTATTAGATATACATGTTGATTTTAGGTACAGAAATAGTACAGTGATGAATATATACAGTCTATCTGGGCATTCATAATAGGCCTATCTATATTTGTTGAAGTACGTTATTAGAAAATAAATAGATAATATGTTATATCATGTATCATAATTAGGCCTATACTTTTAAAGAGTATCTATTAGGCCTAAGTCTTTTTTAATTTATATAAGAATCCCATAATTTGTATTATTGTTTATTTTTATATAACTACCGAAATTGCCTCGAAAATTAATTTGTAAAAGTGGTAAGTTCCAGCTACATTCAGAATTATGAAATGCGATATATATTTTTTTATATTCTGCTAAAAAATATCCGTATAACGAATAGGTCTACTTCAAAAATATACATAATTAATATTCTTTTAAATTCTAACATTTTAGTGGCCTATATAATAGGCCTATACTAGTTTATAGGATTGATGTAGACAAATTAGTGAGGCTGATTTAATTGGCAGGTTATATAATCTAGATACAAAATTATTTGAACAAAGTCCATTACGAAGACTTCAGAGAGAAAAAAAAAAGAAGTAAGTCAATAATTGGTCCTTAATGAGTTACAGCCACTAATACATAGTCCTTGTATGAGTGTTGTGGTTCAACTTGCAGAGGAGAAATAAAGTTGGCCACTAAGAAATTTCGTATTAAGTATTTCACTCAAAGAGGAAGACAAAGGCAAATCAATAGTATACAGTGAAGAGGAGGCGAACAAACTATAAAATAATTTAATGAAACTATTTTGAAGTTTTACAAAGTATTGGCAGTTCCATCTCTTATATATGGATGTGAAACCTGGACATTAACAAAGGCAGATAGTAAACAAATAGAGGCTGCTGAAATGAAGATGTTGAGAGCAATAGCAGGATACCAAAGGACCGATAAAAAGAAAAACGAAGATATAAGAACAGAACTTAATATATTTAATCTCTAAAGAATAACATATTACCAAAATGCTTATCTTCAGCACGTATTACGAATGAATGAACAGCGCATGCCAAGAAGAATGTATAATTATAAACCAAAAGGGAGAAGAACGTTGGGAAGACCATTGAAGAGATGGAAGGACCAATTCGACCTATAATGAGATCGGAACAGGCCATTGGGCCTAATCCTTGTTGTTGATGATGATGATGATTTATTACAGTTCTTATGGGTCTGATTCAAGTAGATCATATAATATCCGGCAATTATTGTATGCAATCCTTTTGGTCAACAGTAGGGCCCATTTAGATAGCATATTCTTGTGTAGTAATTAGTGAAACCTCTATTGATCGTTTCCGTGGGGAGATCTGAAAATAAATGATAGAAAGTGATCAGTGCAATTACCTATAAACATAATATAAATTGTCAAATTTGTATAAATACATTCATGAAATTTGAGCTGATTACTCATTCTGGGAGGCCCTCCATGCCCTTGTGTGGTCAAAAAGTGTGCGTGTGATCCATAGTTAAAATCCCTCTTCCGATAGGACGTGTCCGGGTGGCGTGTGACACGTTAAAGTGCCTATAAGGCGAAAGATTAAACGGCGGTAATTGAATTGAATGGAATAATCAAGAAACACATTAATTTATTATGTTTATCTTCTGATCACTTTCGTTTACTGTATAGCCTATTAGGCCTACATTATTTCATAAAATAGTCGTTGATATTCCCCGGTCTTCCACTTTCTGACTGATGTACATACTATAATTGTCAACCTGCTATCAGATATCCTTCTTCTTACAATTATCGAGTTAAGAGTTGACGGTGATAAGCCTGGGCGCTTAGCTATATCAATGTTTTTTGTTGTTGAATTTTTATCCACTTCTTCAATGATACGGAGTCTTCATTCTAAAGTACCAACTTGTTTAGCATCCAGACCTTTTTCAAAATCAGATACAGAAAAACGAATAGTCGAGATTCGAACTTAAAGATTACTTAAACTGAGGAACGGACGATCCAGTGAAAGTGTGGACTGGTAGGTAGGAATAACAAATAGTTCTTAAAAGTGAAACGGTTCAGTGATCCACGGATCCCATTTTGTAGTCCAGTGTAAGCTGCAAGGGAGTTAGAAGAGAAATTCACAAACAACCATACAAATTCCATACTACAACTTGCTACAGCACTTCGTTATATTATTATTTATATTATTATTATTATTATTATTATTATTATTATTATTATTATTATTGTCACTGCTGTGGTCTCGAGGAATCGTGCTGTCTTGTCCCGCAGCGGGCACGGGTTCGATCCCCGGTCGGGACAAGCTTCCTGGGTGAGGTTTTTTCGGGGGTTTTCCTCACCTGTAAGACAAATGTCAGGTATCTTTGAGGCCCAAAGGATCCCCGAACATCATGTGACCACCATCATCATCAACATCATTATCACCCCCGATGTGGAAAGCAACTGGAAGCTGCTACACCTATAATTCCCTAGTAAAGCTGCAAAAGTATAGCATGAAAATGCTATTATTGCCGTGAAGGACCTGCCCTAGGACAGAACACTGTGAATAAAATAATATTATTATTAATTCATAATAATATATAACAAATTCAGATATAGGCCTATTAGGCCCCTGTATGGAATTGAAACATGTTTCTTACTTTTGGAAATATAAATTATTCCTAATATTAGAGTATAAAGTTCTTATGAAGATTTTTGGACTAAAGACAGATGAACAGACAGGTGAATGGAGAAAACTATTTAACAGTGAGCTATATGATCTTTATGGGAAACCAGATGTAGGCCTAATAAGAATAGTTACAGTAAGTCTCGTAGACTGCAATGGGCAGGACATGTAACATGAATGAGGTATAATAGAGGAATGTGGAAACTTCTAGTAGGAAAGTCAGAGGAAAAGCGCTAAATGGTAGGCTAAGAATGGGGCGATAGAGTAATATTAACCATGGGATATTAATTATGCAGGGAATGATTGGAAATAAATAGGTCAGGATAGGAATGTATGGAGAACTTGTATTCTTGCTGCCATGAACGCCGGATTCGATAGTGGAAGTGAATTTATTATATAACAAAATTATACATTAATCTATGATGTATTCCTTGTATTACTTTAATTTTGAAAAATTAAATACCATAAAACTATGAAATAATAATAATAATAATAATAATAATAATAATAATAATAATAATAGTGATAATAGTGATAATAATAATAATATGGATAAATTTCTAGAAGAAATAAAATAACTGACAGTGCAATTAAACAAAATATGATTGTTCGAACTTCAATTGTGGATTTCATTAAAAACAATCAATTAAAATGGTATGGGCATGTAAAAGAATGACAGAAGACAGATTCCCAAGAAGAATACTAGAATAGGTACGACTTGGTAGAAGAAGAAGAAGAAGAATATGTGAACATTGTAAAATCTGCTAAATAAAATTAATAATAATAATAATAATAATAATAATAATAATAATAATAATAATAATAATAATAAAACAACATTCAAATCAATTTGAATGGCAGCATTACTTTACACTGGAACCGTTTTTGTCTTCACGTCCGCTGTCAGTTGCTCCCCCTTTTTCGTGGCTCTCGCATCGAGATCAGAGCAACTCTTGTTCACTCCTATAGCAACGAGGTGATTATGTCTGGATTACAGTGTTGGGAGAAACAAATATTATATTTGTCTGGTCTATTTATTTCTCATGATATTAAACAAAGGAAGTAAAAAATTTAATAATATTAATAATAATAGTAATAATAATAATAATAATAATAATAATAATAATAATAATAATAATTACAATAATGACAATAACGAAGTTGGACTCGAATGAGTATTAGAATTGTCTTTTACTCTTATGATTCGTTCAGTGTCAGTGTCTTTTCTTACACTGGCTGAAGTGGTATTGTTCGCACTTTTGATTACACATTTTGCACACACATTGCTCGTTTACTTGATGGTATTTCTCGTTTTTGCACATTTTATGGTGGTGTCCATGAATCACGAGCCCTATGACTATATGTGTCTGCGTTTGGTTGTTTCCTATCTACTGTCAATTTATCATGGCGTCCGTACCGAAGAATTCATTTACCCTCATGTTCTTTCTGTTTCCTTATTTGTATTACCTTTTTATATGATTCCCTGCTTGGTAGTGGCGTATTTATTCTCATAACATCTAAAAACAAGGTTTCTCTCGCAAATAAATACGCTAGTCTGTTCAGCGCATACTTCCTTGCCCCTATGGCCGTTTTTATGTATCTCACTTATATATTCTCCAGTTTTTCCATGCCGCTGATCTTCAGTTTGACTCTTTTGATTTCAGTCCTGTACGTGGCGACTGGGGCTGTTGTTTAAAATTGTCACAAGAAAATGAATGTATCCTACGAGAGAAAACAATTTTAGTGCAAGGTAAGATGTGCAGATGAGAATGAGATTTTAATAGAAATAGAAGTGTGTCAAAAAGATTTTTTATCTCTACATGTCACTATTAAAAAGATATTTGATAGCATATAGAAAGTTGTAAGAACCAATTCACAAATAGGGAAAGATATGAGAGATAAACACAACAGTAGATATAAATTGTCTCCAGACGCAGTAAATCTTATTATAGGTCATATCTCATTATTTATTACAGTAGAATGAAAAAAAAAAGTTTTATCTGCCTCAGGACATTACAAAACAGTAATATGAATTAAGAAAAGAATCCTGAAAATCTAGTGTATTATAATAGTATATTGCGATACAAGTGAGGTAAACACTTGTTACTGATCGAGAAAAAGTTTGAAAAAACATGTGTATTAATGAAATAAAATATTTGTTAGATGTAAATGACTTCTATGAGAAAGAAACATTTGGTGATCGTTGCTATGTAGATTTTCATTTGTTTTATTATAAGCAAGGATTGTTGACTGTGGAGACATTTTTATATGTAGTACCGTGATTAGAATCTGTTTGATACTTTTATTATGGAAGGAGTCATGGTAGATGATAGAGAAATTGAAGAAGCCTGGAGAGTGGGATGTTCTACATTAATTCCAGAAAAGTCTAAAGAAAGGTACGAGTTAGTGTACAAAACATTCAAGAAATAGTTAAATGAAAAAGGCGTGCAGATTAACGAGAAGAATTTGTTGGCATATTTTGTTCTGAGGAATGAGAAATTAAAGTCTGCAGGAAGTTTATGGTCAGAGTACTCAATGCTCAAAGCTAATATAAAGTTAAATGATGGTATTGACATTTCCTCATTTTGTAAATTAATTGCTCTCTTGAAAAAGAAGAACGTAGGTCATCGATCGGAAAAAGTCTAGTGTTTTTAGCAGGGAAGAAATTAATATGTTTTTAAATGAAGCTCCTGATGTGTTCTTAATGATGAAGGTAGTAATGATTTTTAGAATTGCTGGGGCCTGTCGGAGAGAAGAATTAGTTAAAATGATGATTGACGATGTCGAGGACAGGGGTGCAGTTATAATTATTAATATCGCAAATAGCAAGACGAACATTAGTAGATGTTTTACAGTTACTGAAAAGGTTAATGCAGAAGTTGATTTTTTTAGGAATTGTAAGGAAATATGTTGCTTTGAGGCCAAAAGAGCGTAGGTGCAGACGATTTTACTTGACATTTCGCAATGGGAAGTGCGTTGGTCAGCCTGTAGGAATTAATACTATGGGTGGAGTTCCTTAAAAAAATTGCACATTATCTAAAACTAGAAATGGTAGTTCTTTCACGGGCCATGCGTTCAAGGAGAACATCTGCTACTTTGTATGCAGATACAGATGCCGATATTTTGTCTCTAAAACGACACGGTGGGTGGAAATCTTCACAAGTGGCAGAAGGTTATGTAGAAAATTCTCTTCAAAATAAGATTAATACAGCAGATAAGATTTTTACATTGTGGATGCGAGATTGAAGTAGGGGTATCTACTAGCGGAGAAAACAAATATGACAACATTGAACTTGAAGAAAATGGACAGTGTTCGTCCAATAGCATTCAATAATTGTAATAATGGTACTATCACATTCAATATATCAAATAAATATTGCTACTATTATTTTACTTACCGCACGTGTACTTTTTGAGTCCATATCAGCATTGCGATTTCTTTTGTTTGCATAGCAATCAGGTTAGATGTGGAAACGTTGACTTACTTCCAGTAACAACAATATTAGTAAGTATAAGAAAGTAGTCACATCGACCAAAAACATGCTTTTTAATACAAAGTATGTCATCTTATAGAAGCGACAGCTCTAATACCTGTTATAAATAATCTGATAATAATATATTACTCATAGCCAAAATAGGTACTGTAAATCAAGAGAGAAAGTAGGAGGTAGAGGAAAAGATTAGGAATCTATAAAAAACAATTCTGAAAAAGAGAAATAAGAAAAACAAATAGGAGGTATAGCAGTATTGGATCAATTTTCAAGGATTTAAGAAAAATACCTCCCCTGCCCATTCATAAGTACAAATGTAGTGTATTATAAGCGAAAGTTATTTGTTCAAGATTAATCAGTAATTTTCTAAAAGTTTTCTGTGATAGAAAAGAAGCAAATGAGGTTAGGTCATTTCTAATTAACACAGACTCTCAATCAAGAAGTGGCATCTGCGACTCTGCAGGTGGTCAAAATAAAAATTATACCCTATTCATATATCAGCATAAATTGTTCATGAGAGGACATCCCATAGTCAGTTCTTGTCACAATCCCAATAAAATCCTATTTTGTACTATCAGTCTGACAAGGACACGGGTTTGATAAATGTCATTATTGTGATCGAAGTTCGTCAAGACTGGGTCGAAGTGTTTCGAAGTACAAGAGTTAAACCCTTTATACATTTATGTAAGTGGATGATGAAATAACCTACTTCTCTTTGTTCAGTATTACCGTAAGAAGTGTCCCATTCCAAATATACTAATAATGGAATTCAAAATTGAAACAGACTATCCTCGCCACATAATTAATTGGTAAATGTAAATTAAGCGTGGATTTCTACAATTGTACAGAAGGAAAAGTAAGAAGGCTACTCCCTAATTTTGAACAGAAAAAATCTTTAAGCTCTGAGAGCTCATTTACGACTTCTACCCATATCAGAAGAGAAGTTCAAAGATCTTCAAGAACTGAAAATCTTATGCGCCAAAGAAACTAAATTATAATATTCAAACCTAACTGACGTATTTAAGAAAAAATGAAGAAAGTCTGAAAAGTAGCCTAATGTGATACGACACCTGATGCTGTGATAGGGTACATACATTCTCCTTCTGTTGCGAAAAGTGAGATTTGGATTTGTTCTTTACACTTTGAGTTTTTATTAACTTAAATTGTTTTGTATTAAACACTATTATAATCAATCACATGTTCCAAAGATAATATTAATAAAAGAGTGATTGGGAAGAGTAAATTGGAGTTGGACTTACCTCCTTCTTTTTCTGTTGGTTAGAATTTCTCCTATTTTTATTTTTTAAATTTCTATTGACTTCATCACTTTCATTGTTTGTTTCTAAAGAAAGAAACGTAGCCTATACTCTTTTTTAAAAAATAATACACACTGAAAATTTAAATGTCTATAAAATTATTTGGTTTCAAACTTTAAATATGTCATTATGCAAAACAGGGAAAACACATAGGTCTTGAAAATGTATTGGAGCTAAGAAAATTTAATATTTTTGACACGAAGCAAAAAAAAATTAATCTACCTAAAAATGTTACACGCCAGGTAGGCCTAACATTTAATTTCATCTGTTACATATTTTTTTTTTTACTTTTAAATCTGTTTTCCTTTGGGAATAATGCCATTAACAAATCCTAGATTTAGGCACACACCCTTAGACAAAAAAAAAGAGCCATCCACAGATTCTATCATCCGAACGGGGAACTTCGTGAGCACTCGCAGAAGCCGTATTCACATCAACACGTTTTCAGTAATTGTACTGGGGTGTTTGCTAGTTAACGCAGTGCACACTCAAGCAACATGAAAGAGAGAGGAAGAGGAGAGAGAGAGAGAGAGAGGAGAGAGAGAGAGAGAGAGGAGAGAGAGAGAGAGAGAGAGAGAGAGAGAGAGAGCTTGACTTAGTGTGTTTCCGTGGTCGAGAGGTTTAACAAATATCATCTGCGTTCGTAACCTCACGGGTTCGATTCCCGTTCTTTTTTTTTACACTGAATGTTAGAATAGCATTTCGCCTGTAATATAGTTTCATATTTAATTTTATGTTTGAGTTTTATTGCTTTAATGCACACAAAACACACAAAACCATACATTAAAACCTTCTTCTAATAAATAAATGAGGAAAGAAAATAATATCTTCTAAAATGAGAACTTTAACAAAAACAAAATCAATATCAATATCGGGTGTATGAACCCTCAGCATCTACTACCGCCCTCAATCTGCGGGACATTGAGATTGCCTTGTGCCTATGTCCTGGTATGTGCGCTTAGCCATGGCAAAACTCGATATGATTCATTATAAACAAACTTGTTAGAGGCTGTTGCTTTAGCGCAGACGTCTGCGCATCACAGTCTATTGAATGCAATACATTGAAATCACCTAGAATAAACCCTAAATGTGGTAAATATAATTATTACAACAACGACATTAACATTGATTTAATTCAAATGTCAAATAAAATGTATTTAATTCATAAAAAATTTTAATACAAATATCACGAAAAACTGCATAATAGAGGACGCGAACCTGCGACCTTCATTAACAGAAGCAGTGACTACATATTTTACCGCTGACCTTACAGGACACGTAGGAGTGTCTTCAGTTCATGCCACAAAACACAGTAGCTGAGGGACTGCACAATTATGACTAGTTTCCAAGTTTGAACCCAGCGCTGTGCCGAGTAGGACTTAGAAGAAATGTGCGTTCAAGAGATGACTCATTTTTTTTTGTCTAAGGGTGTACATGTCGATAATATTCAGATGGGTCTTATGAAACTGGGTATCAGAGATTTGAACTGGATTGTGTTGCCTAAGGTTAGGGACCAGTGAATGCGATACTTCCATAAGCCATAGAATTAGTTGAGCCTACTTTTAGTTTGTTGGATGAAATTCATCTTAATAATTAGGGCTATTGATGTTAGTGAAGAGCGATAAATCTAAATTTCAACGAATTCTTCAACAAATTCACGTTTATAAATTGTATATGTTAAAAATTAATTGGGCAGCATGATAGGCCTATTACAATATATTGCATTGCGCAGATTTTTTTTAATTTTTTGCTTTCCGTGCTGAAGTAATATTTAAAATGTTGTATTTAACGTAGCCGATATCATATTCAAAGAAGCATGAAGCATCCGTTATTCTTTACAAAGTTCATCTGCATTTTGACACCAATCTCTTGATAAATAATGAATTATTTACATTACACAAATACAGTAAAACATTACAGATATAACGACAATCACAGTAAATGTTTCGCATATTACGATATTACCTAAATTTCGTAATGCTATTTAAATGTCAATTAATGTTGAACAGATATCAAAAGTAGTCTGAAGAATCCGAAGGGCCTACGGTTTAATTACAATATATTAGTTTTCCCATTCTTTTGCTATGATTAGCAATATTATTAGGCCTATTAGAAATATTTCTGTCTCAAGAATATTTAAAAACTAATAAAATATTTAAACTAATTTCAGAATATTTTCTTCAGCGAATTTTTCAGGCCAAATAACTTTCATTCGTTTTTTAATCTTGTTTTACATTTCACTCATTCTCTCCAGCAGGCTATAATTTATCTGACCGCCCTTTTACTCTAAATAGATTCTCTTTAAATAAATTAAATGTAACAATTTGTTTATTCTCTTAATGAAAGATGATCATTCTAGAACTCATTTGGCTATTTGACAAGATTCCTCCATGCTTCCTTACGAGCACGGTATTTTTTTCAAGCAAAATAGCTAAATTAGAGATAAATAATAAGCATGGAATTTGGCAGTTGTATAGTGTATACTTATAAAACTAATGTTATCAAAATTGGAATACAACTTTTAATAAGAAGCATACTTTTCTTTTGTAGACTATAATTAGTGCTAAATATTAGACTACTATCAAAAGAGTCAGTGTTTTCTTTTATAAATTTATTTATTTATTCCTTTGAGACTAGAATTCAGTAATTTTTACACAGAATTAAAGAGACAATTTTAAATTGATACTCAACAAATAATAATATAATTTAGCCCTAATAACATTATTTCAATTACTTTATATTTACAATATTCTTAAATTATTAGCTAAACTACTTCCCCCCCCATTTCACATATTCACAAGAGTCCACCATCCACTCTTTCACCATGATGTCATTTATAGTTATTTTCTATACTATCACATACCTCGACATCGACTAGTTACGCGATATTTTTACAAACACGAACACAGTAAAAATTAACACCTGCAACAAATTGTAGTTTCGATAAATCGTCCAACAGTTTTCGAAGTTATTCACAGTTAAAATTGGATTAAAATGTGTCTAAAGGCTCAGACAAATGAGATTTTAAAGTAAGTTATTGTAATTTACGATGTATACAATTTATAAAGTTTAAGCTTATAGACTTTTGAATATCAGTTACGTAATAATCAGTGGACTTTTAATAAAGTCTTACAGTTAGATCATTTCGAGCCTATATATCGAACTTTGAACGATTTTTCGACTAGGGCTAAAAGTTCCAGTTCGATATAAGCACGACTATATTACGTAACTTCGAGATCGGATGATTCGTCGGCTTCGCTAAGTCGATGAAGATGTGACGCAATATCTGGATCCATGCTACATCCCTCAGGAGGTTTCCTGTTTGCGTGTTCTTCTTGCAACTTCCGGATCCGTTCTTGTTCTTCCCGTTTCTGTTTCCGCCATTTTGCTCTTCGATTCTTGAACCAAACCTGAAAAAAAATTACTAAAATAAATAAAATATTCATAGGATTATACCATTTAAGTTGTTGTTTAATTCATTATGTGGAAATAGTTTAGAATAATTGCTTGAAAGGATTCATTCAATAAATAGTATATATGATTTTGTAAGTTATGTAGAAGTATATAGATAAGCTTATCCGCACCGTAGCCGAGAGTCTTGTGTGTAAATGATACGATCTGATAAAAGTTTGGACGTCACTTCATTGGCAGATACGAAGACTTTTGGCTGCTACTGAACAGGTATGATCTAAGATTGTTGAAAATGAAAGTAAAATCAGTTTATCGATTTGAAAAGAGTGATCTATTAATTTTGAATCTGAACTATTTCACGAAACCTAATTCAATTGATGAGCATTTATTTGTCAATACTTCGTGGAAGAGGAAACACAACGTGCCAGAATATTACACATAATGTTGTTGAACTATGTATCCGTTTATGCGAACAGTGCCAAAGGAGAAGGGAGGTTAAAATATGTTACAGTGAAACCTACAAATATTTTAGATTTTAATTTATATTCATAGGTCGATATTGCGAAATCAAAATGATGCATCTAATCATAATTTTACAAATACATATTAGGATATTAGATATACAATTGATAGGCCTACCTGGTAAGTCAGTCGTGCTCAACTAAATTATTAAACTTCATTTCGTAGTTCCAATATGGAGGCCTTTCAAAAACAATGTTTCATCTTCTGCATTTTCCAGTATAAAGGCAGAAGATGGAACATTGCTTTTGAAAGGCCTTCATATTGGAACTACCTAATGAAGTTTAATAATTTAGTTAAGGACGACAGACTTACCAGGCACCAATTTTATATTTAATATCTTATTTCATAACCTCAACGGTGCTTTAATATGAATTTTAAAAGTATTCAGGTATTAGGAGCGAAATATCGAGCATATTTAGAAATAAGAATCGTGATTTCTTGAAGGCTAAAGTAAAATACTTGAAGGATATATATATATATATACTAGAAGTCCCGGCCACGCGTTGCTGTGGCTAAGGTATACGTTAAAAATTTAAATTAAGTTGCTATCTTTCAGCCAGATTACTAAAAACTAATACTTACACACGAAATTAATAATATTGAAAATAAAATAAACATTGAACACACTTAAATTATGAAATAATCAATATTTGTAATTCAATTGAAATTCACGGTTGCAACAAAAAGCACAGCCATCTGGATCTCTCTTTGTTAAATAATAAACCAATTACCTTATCAAATTACCCTGCACCGCCATCTGTTAGAATCGTATGGAACTCACAGATAATTACACCGCCATCTGTTAGAAACGTCTGGAACTCACAGATAATTAGAACTCTTTGTTAAATAATAAACAAATAATTTGCAATAAAAAAATAATGCGACTATAAATTTAGTTATAAACTTCCCTAAGTCTCAAGTTGGATCAAACTGCACACAGTGTGCAAAATTTTATAAAAATCGGTTCAGTAGTTTAGGATTCCATCGCGGACAAACAACGTGACACGAAATTTTTATATATATATATATATATATATATATATATATATATATATATATAATGTATACATACATACATTTATGAAAGCATTAACTAATTCATGAAATGGTAGAAACCATAATTTTTATAGTAAAGAAGAATTGACACTGATACAGGCTATAGCAATGTAAATAAATGAAAACAGTTCTTTAATACGCTATTAAATGTTCGTCTAGATTGAATTTTTTTTTACAAAATGTGAAATGTAGACAAAGGTAGCAGATATTCTAAAACTTAACGTGTTGACAGTACAAATTCATGCAGAGAAAATAGATAAATAGGCTATATGAGACTGTTTCCATAAATAAATTCTCAGCTGAGTTGATTCGAGAAGGTAATCTCCAAATTTTAATCATGAATTAGGAGGAATTGCTATAAGATTATCAATCAGACTTCCAATTCATAAGAAAAGTGACATAATATATTATAGTAATAATCGTGGAATTTCTCTTATCTCGCCATCATATAAAATTATATCCAACATTATTTTAGAGAGATTAAATGTATAGCCTACGCGGATAAAATTATGGGGGATTATTAATTCGGCTTTAAGCGAAATAGTTCATTAATTTGTTCAGTATCCGGGATTTTTTTTGGAAAAAAATGCGGATAATATCAATCAATGTTAATTATAGATTTCAGAAAAAGCTTAGGCTATAAATCGGATAGGCCTAAGAGAAATGCTCTTTATAAAATTTCTTTTGGTATTGGTCTACCAAAAAAAAAAAGTGTTGGTTTAGTAAAAGTATGCTTGGATGATACCCAAAGTAAAGTAAGACCTATGCATGGTAAAAATTAGGCCTATGCCAGCTTTTCCATTGAGAGGGATTAAAACAAAAATATAGAATTTTCACAATATTGTCATTCAATTTCGCTCTTGCATATGTCGTTAAAAATGTTACGGAAAAAAAATCAGGTTTTAGATATGATTTGCGTTCGCCAGGTTTTGGCGTATGCCGATGACATGAATCTAATATAAGATAATGGTAATAAGATAGTAAAGATATGCAGAGGTTTTTTAAAACATAAGCTACAAGACTTTTGGTTTAGATGCGAACAAGAAGAAACGAAGTAAGGCCTATATGGAGATGCGTCATGATCGAAATACATGCAGTCGTATTACAGGGTAACTAATATGCTATAAAAAAGCTAATTCATTTAATTAAATGAATCATTGTTAACAGATCTTAATCATAAAATCATGCGCATGAAGGAATCAAATGCCGACTTAAAGTAGGAAATTCATGCCTAAATATTCAGTTTAATAGCCTATCTCCTGCATTCTCGACTTTTATCAAAGAATAAAAAAGAGGCCTAATCTTGCCTATGATAGACTATTCTACAGTTGTTAAACATTTTATTACACCATGCGATGAAAACAGGCTAAACGTATTAGCAAAAGGATAAAAAGACTAATATTTGATCCTTTAAGGGATAATAATGGAGAATCATCACAATATCAGAGATACCCAGAAAACCTAACAAATACATTGCATTGGCAAGTAGTGTGAAACACATTTTTAAAAGTACAGAATTTCATACTTTCCCAGCATTTTCTGGCATTTGTAGGTATTAAACTGATATTATAAATCTTCTTCTTTCTTCCTCTACGCATGAGAGCTGGCAGCTTGTTGCGTGTTCATTCACTATAGATCCGGGGTATGGTGACGTCCTTCCATCGTAGTTGTGGTCGTCCTAAAGGCCTTTTCTGCTGAGGTGTCTAGTCACGTACTTTCTTCACTAATCTACTGCTCTCCATTCTATCTATGTGATCGTTCCAGTTTAGTCTTCTATCATTTATCCAGAGGTTTATAGGTTCAATTTTACATTCTTCTGTAATAACGGAGCTGCGAATTTTGTCTCTCAGCGATTTTCCTTAAAACTTTCATTTCGGTTGTTTCATTGATTTGTTTTGTTTTTTGAATTTCTGATCGGCATTCACAACCATATGTTAGAACTGGTCTTATGACAGATTTGTAAATTCTTACTTTTGTATTTATTCTTTTTTTTTTTTTTCTCCAAACAGCATTGTTTAAATATCCCGATATTTTGCTTGCATTATTTGCTTGATGGAGGATTTCATCTGTTATTCTGTTGCAGCTATTAATTTCTATTCCTAAATATTTGAATTTCATGACCTGTTCTATACTTTTCCCTTCTATTTCTAATTTAACACGTCGTGGGACCTTGAATATTGCCATTGATTTGGTTTTATTTGTTGAGATTTTCATGTTATATTTTGCTGCAATGATTCTAAATTTGTGCAATAGCATTTGTAAATCATCTTCACTTTGTGCAATTAGAACTGTGTCATCAGCATAGTTTATTATCTTCAGCTCTTTGTTACCTATTTTAATCCCTTTATATTATAAATCGAATTATATAAAGTGCTCCGAAACTCTTGGTTCAAATTAATGCAGGAGGTAGTGAACATCAAAACAAATATATTTCGATAATAAGTCAACTTGTAATGTCAGAGAACATTTTGATAATGGTGCTGACATAGGCTGTTGTGTCGGCCGAGGTGGCCACCTTAGATAGATAGATAGATGGATAGATAGATGGAAAGCTCTGCGGCCATCAGGTAAGTGTTGGCGGTGAGCGTTCTATTTTGGTTCTCCTTTATAGGTAGAACCTTGGGTTCCTGTAAAATACATGACCATATGTGCCCGATACGAAACAACCGGATATATGCATTCTTATTAAATGAACTGCCTAAAAAGCCCTAATAATTATATCAATCAAATATTTATAAGGAAATGTTTAAATATGCTAGTGTCCTTTTTATTAGGCCTACTATAATCTATCAATTACGGATCCAATAAACAATGTCTGATTGAAGCCTATGAATTTTGGGACGTAACAGCCTATGATCCTACCAGTATTTTAACAATAGTTGTCGATTTTATCCACGACCGTCTCAAGCCTAGTAAGTTTATCCTATTAATGATGATGTTGATAATATAATTAATATAATTAATGGATTCAGGCGTAACGTTGCGGAAATTCGTTTTCACCTTAACTTTAAGTTATAAAAAAAATAACCGGTAATTAAGGTAATTATAAGATAAAATACAGAACAGATCAATCTCCCTTAGGCCTATTTATTTTAATATAATTTTATAATAAATATGTGGATACTTAATCGAGATCCATCCATAGTAATTCTGCCCGAGGGCAGGTCTTTCACTGCAATCATAGCATTTTCATGCTATGCTTTGCAGCTTACTAGGGAATTGTAAGTGTGGTAGCTTCCCGTTGCTTTCCACACCGGTGAAGGATGATGATGATGGCCATATGATTTCGGGGACCGTTTGGTCCTTAAAGTTTTTCTGACATATTTGTCTTACAGGTGAGGAAAAACCCCGATAAGAACCTTACCCAGAAAAACTGCCCCGACCGGGGATCGAACCCGGACCCGCTGCGTGATAAGGCAGCACGCTACCTTGAGATCACAGCGGTGGACCTCAATAGAGATAATAAAACCAAACCCTCCTTATCTAGCCCCTACTTTCAAAATTTTATTACATTTCAATATTTGATACAATTCGAGTCTGTCCGTGGAATCAAGTCAATAATTTTAATTAAAACATTTATTCATTAAAATAAATTCGGACAAATCATGAATTAAAATTATTATTTTATAAGAATTTAATGCGTTTTACGAATTTGATTAAACATTTCGGTCTCAGCTACTGTCATCTCTTCGGTAGAACTTCACTCTCAATTCTTGTGACGTAAGTAGCTAGAATGTCAGCGTCATGGTATAAAAACTAGCAGCTGTAGATACAGGACAGTAAGTAAAGCAAATTAACAACATTATATAACTATTTAAAAATCCCTTAGGTTAGGAGTTTAAGTATCCCACCCTTTCAGGGAGTCGGCACGAAGTATCAGCCAGATTGCCAGCCCAGTGAGCCTTTACATGAGGCTGAGTGTCTATTGTCATGGTGTCACCAAAAGTTTTAGGGCAGTTTAAAAATTCCGACCCCATCGGAATTCGACCCACGACTTTCCGGCTTGTAGAGTACCATTTGATCAAACTATGCTACGTTGTGCAGCTTACATAGGCTAAGACTAAAACTAAAAGTAACAAGTGCTACCAGAGACTTTCAAACAAAGTTACGACAATTCGTGCTGAGGACGTCCGCACTAGATTTTTCGTACCATGGAGAATTTTATACCTATTTAATCCTTCCAAAAATATTTGCTCCAAGTAGAATTTGCCCCTAAGGTAGGCCTATAGGCCTTTGGTCTAATATTGTTAGCTTACGCCTGGAATAATTTTTTTTATGGTTTTAGTCTAGAGAGGTTTTTATGTTTTATTACATTACGGTAGGTCTACATGTAACATGCCGATTTATTATGGAGGAGGTCGCCTAATTAGACGTATGTGCATCTTCTTTCATTCCAATCATTACTTTGGGTCTTTAAATTTCCATAAATCAGGAAAATACACAAGAGCGGTTGACACAATAAATCCTGATTGTGACTGCAAGTAAGTATCGCGCTGAATATGCATCTCTTTTCGTCTCCTCAATTCGAGTTTATTTTTCCTACACGATATATTATATAAATAAACCCATTATTCATCACTTTAAGACATCTTTTATAGAGGTAGGAGGCGCGGGTAGTCGTCCATATTGCATTTTAAAATGCCAAACACTGTTAGAAAACAATGTAGTAACGAATTGTTAATGACGTATGAATTGTCTACGACATATTCCAAATTTAGGATGAATTTTCGCAGTAACAATTATTACTACCGGACATTCTTTCAGACAATTCTGAAGTTCTTTCATATTCATTTCTGTCTTACGAATAGACAGTTACTTAAATTGGACAAGCCCTTTTAACATATCCATTTGTCAATCGATCGAAACTTTTAAAATACAGACCTAGTGAGGATATAGGCCTACAAATTTGCAAAATAAATTAGTTATTATTTGTTTATAAATGAAAGCTTTTTTAAAAATAAATTCTCGCGATCGGTATTTTTATCAGAAGTATAGGGCTACTGAAAAAATGAGTTTGATGGTAGCAAACCTCGTACTCTCATGTAATTTTAATTAACAACTTTAATGAGTGACAGGGGAAAGAATAACACAACATGCAAACTCTCCGCCCCATCATTTTGCTATTCTGCACCCATCCTACTGTCCAGCCCCATATTTTTTTATTATCATGAATATATTTATGAAATCAAACCCAAACCGTGACAATCAAGCCACAATTATGTATTGTCAATGTATTGGTGGCAGAGGGAGGGATCCGTAGATGCAATTCTCGTTTCAGTTTTTAATTAGTTTGAAAATAAAGCAAAATATTGGCCACTGCTGCATGTGCGGAACTAATTAGGATGCGCATGTGGTAATTCTATAGCAATTCCACGCAACACAGGTCAAAGAGTATTGGAAAACAACCCATTTTGCAAGAGGGGAAAAATCATATTTATTTATAAAGAAAAATAACGCCTGCAGACTGCAACAATGTATACAATTGAGAATGTCAACGTTAGTTCAGGGGTTAAAATCGCTGCTATCATTTCGATCAGACTTTTTAATTTCAGAAAGACTTTTTGACACCAAGGAAATTTATTATTTTGTTGTTGTTGTTATTATTATTATTATTATTATTATTATTATTATTATTATTGTTATTATTATTATTATTATTAGATAAGGGGACTATCATACATTTCTATAGTGCAATACCTAAACATCAAAGAGCCAAAAAGGGAGTATCTATATTGGTAAAGAATAAACTTGAAAAATATACCTATTACAAATTGGGAACCAATAGATGAGAATTTAATAAGAATTAATATAAATTTATGAGCATAAAGCCACAATTCTAGGTGTCTATGCAATTAGTGATAATGAGGTTAAAAAAAATATTTTTTTCAATAAATTAGAAGGAACAATAAAAAAAATTGAAATGGAAAAGAAATCATTATTGTATGAGATTTCAACAGTAGAACAGGAAAGGAAGAAATAAATAAAATAGTAGGACCATATGGAGACGATACTGTATATAATAATGGAGATAGATTGATATATGTTAACAGAATTTATTAAGAATACTAAATAGATACTGCCAACATAGGGATATACATACATTTACACGCTACCAAGTTACACTTCACCAAAGGTCAAGTATTGATTACATTATAATTAAACAACAATCAAGATTGAAGACAAAAGATCTGAGAGTCTATAGAGGTGTAGTATTTGATAATCATTTTTTGGTAAATGTAAAAATATTTTTTCCTTCTATAATGAATGGGAGAGATAATCAAATGGAGGTTTATGAACTAGAAAAATAATTCTCAGTTATCAATTGTTTTTGGTATTCTCCGATCTGCTGCGGAATCCGCTCCACATAAGATATTACCCAACCCAATCTGGTCTATTTTTTAATCGTCCATTAATCTTCCCAAATAGTGTTCATGAGCAAATTTTTGTAGTAGAACTAGTAATAAGAATAGTAGTAAAAGTAGTATTAAATATAAGTCCAACTTAAGCTTGAACATGAGAGAGTCTTTATTAATTTAAGTTTCGCGTTGTACCCGAAGGCGGTTTAAGGCGTCAGTGGCTTGGTATGGGCCTAGAGCTATGGGACTTGCGCTGGTTCGAGAGCCCATGGGAGAAGATATTTTCTCGTGGAATTTTGATCATTACAGAACCGATGCCCACCCAGTATAATGAGCCATTTTGGTAGCTATAATAAGTAAGAAAACAAGTTATAGGCCTAATGGCCGGGGACCCAAAATACTGACCACATATTACCCCTATATTGGCTAAATAATCTCATACTTTGTGATTATTACAAATAAACGAGAAACCAGCAGCCACCTGGTAGACCCAGGGCCTTAGAGGGCGGTCGGGCCATGTAATGTCTTTATTCATTTAAAATAGTCTATGCTTAGGCCTATGTTTTTATAAACTACCTAAGTATTTTATTTTCGTTATATATATTTAATAATATAGGCTAATTGATTTTAGTAGAAATATGATTAGAGAGTGAAATTTTTATTGGCCATTCTTGGAATTGGTAGGCATGCGTTTAAAACAATTTCGTGTAACATGGCGCCATTCATGCATGAGTATGTTTTCGTTGCTTGTAGCAACTAATATACTATTAATCATTACCATGCAAGTCTTTTATTTTTAATACTTTAATTAGCTGAGTTTATTGCTTTAATTCATGAGAAATTTAATCTACTGAAAATAGCTGTGATTAATATTTCCATTAAACCGTAATTTGTATTGTCAGAGATAATGGAGCAACGTTTTATGATTAAAACAAAAGAGTTCAGTGAAATAATGATAGTTTTGTATCTGAAAGCTCTTTATGCTTCGGGATGTAATAAAAATACAAGGGAATCTGAATTACTGATGATTTGCAGTTGGCTCTTGGGCTCTATAAGCTGTGGGCTAACATTTATAGAGATTGTCACAATATATCTGTTATTGTTACGATTTCAATACATTCATTTGTTCCCGAATTGACTCCAAGGCTTACAGAATCGGTAATAGGATAGCATTCATTTGTTTAAAAATTATTCCTTTCAGGCATCACGTCTTTTATTGTAACAATCATAAAACAATTTAAAAAATAAACTATAGGCCTATAATTTTTTTTAAAGGACTAGAATCATAAACTTCATTATAGCGGCTATAATGTAAACTCGAATTTATAGCCTTAAGTAGGTCCATGTCAATTACATCTTTATATATATAAACATTCGTCCTCGTATGTTTGTGCTCTCAAAATACGAGAAGCAGTCGGTCGATTGGCTTGAAATGTTAACACAACGTGGCATTCGAATACGCGGCGCGACACGGTTAATGTTTTCGCGGGCCATATTATGAGTTTTGAGAGTTGATTAGGAATAGAAAATGTATTGTACAATTGAACTATGGCTTGGTTGAGAAAAAAAAAACACTTCAGACAGATTGGTCAGTCCCAGAATTTACCTGGACCTTAACTCCACCGTCTTAGCCAACTCGGTAGTTGTGACTATCGTTATTTTGACAGTAGCATGTTTTCTAGAAACTCCTAGGATCACTTGAACGAGTTGTTGCAGCAGTTTGGTTGAATGGATGGAAGAAAGTAAGATGATTCATAATCGTCATGTTTGGCACAACTCGGCTCGAGTCATAGCCTCCCTAAGTACGCTCCTCCAGACCTCTCTATTCCTGGCGACTGTCTACCAATTTCGAATTTTGAATATTTGGATATCTTTCAAAACTCTATCTAGGTCTTCCAACATTTCTTCTTCCAACTGGATGGTCCATTATGTTTTTTAACTGTATTACTATTGTGTATATGTCTGCCCCTAGCTACCGGTATTTTAATATCTGCAACAATGTCTGGTGATTTATACAAGTGATAGGCCTATACACTGCTCAAAAAATTAGGGGATATTGTAGAATAACCTATTAAGACTATGTTTTTAGGAACAGTATTAGATGCAATCACTTTCTATTACTCCAAAAGAATGTAAACAAGAGTTTGAAGTCATTACGTAACCTCTGTACCACACCAGATGTCAAAGAGATCCTGATTAGGAATATGGCAAACAAACAAAGCACATTAACAGCATTAACATGGGTGAAAATGTTTCTTTAGTATGGTGTATGGTCTCCTCGAACGGCCAGCACTGCCTCACACCTGTGTGGCATTGATGCAATGAGGTTAGCAATGAGTTCTTGGGGGATACGTGGCCACTCTTCCATAAGAGCAATGTGCAGCTCTGGAACAGTTGTGGGAGGTGCTGGTCTGCCTGCAATGCGCCTGCCTAATGCATCCCACACATGCTCAATCGGATTTAAGTCCGGGGAGGAAGCTGGCCATTGCATACGCTCGATACCCTCCACTTCCAGCATGTCGTCCACCAAGCCAGCTCTGTGGGGTCGTGCATTATCGTCCATAAAAAGAAAAGAATCACCTATGGCACCAGCATAAGGCACGACAAAAGGTCGGAGAATCTCATCTCTATACCTTACCGCAGTCAAAGTACCACCTTGGATGACGTAGAGGTCCGTACGTCCACCACTACTGACTCCTGCCCACACCATCAATCCACCGCCACCATATGGGGATCTTTCACGTACAAAAGCTGGATTGTTTCGTGTCCCTTTTTCTCTCCAGATGAATACACGCCGACTATCACATTCCACGTTGAATCGCGACTCATCAGAAAAAAGAACTGATCTCCATTCGGCATGCCTCCACCCACGATGTTCCTCCGCCCAGTTTCTGCGATCTCTACGGTGTTGTGGAGTTAACCTGGTACACACCATGGGCCTACGGGCATAGAGACCACTTCCATGCAGTCGATTAGGGACAGTTTGAGTTGACACCCTGCGTCCTGTTGCTGTTTGAAGTGTATTTCGCAGTTGAGTTGCATTCTGCTGTCTATTCCGACGGGCTGTTAACAAGAGGTAACGGTCATCCCTTGCTGTTGTTGCCCTTGGTCGACCTTGTCCGGCTCTTCTGTGAACAGTATGTTCTTTGAAAATGATTCCAAAGACTGGAAATCACGCTTTGAGACACCCCAATGGCTTGTGCCACCTCTTGTTGTGTCTGTCCAGCTTCCATCCTTCCTATGGCCCTCCAAGCCATTGGTTCAGGTAAATCACGTTGTCGAGGCATCACTGTCCCTAAGGCAAGTCATTCACTAACTGAAAACTGGACTGGATTTAAAAACAGCAACAAAACATTCACCCCCACACCACCCTTTCACATCAACAGTACAGACACTGCCCTCTGGTGTGGTACCAAGGTTACGTAACAACTTCAAACTCTTATTTACATTATCTTGGAGTAATAGAAAGTGATTGCATCTAATACTATTCCAAAAAACATAGTCTTAATAGGTTATTCTACAATATCCCCTATTTTTTTGAGCAGTGTATTTCCTCATCATATCGTATTCGCCATTCTCGTCTTTCCCGAATGGGTCCATTTATTCTTCTCAGGATTTTCCTTTCAAAAACTCCGAGCTGAGCAATGGTATTTTCAGTCAAGACCCAAGTCTCACTTCCATACGATAGCACAGACTTTATTGATGTCTTATATAATCTGATTTTTGTGTTGAAAGTGAGATATTTTTTAAAAATATTTGTAAGTATTATTAAGAAATTGTCTTATTTTGTAATATTGATATAAGTTAGTTCTATTATTCGAGATATCATTTCGTAGTAACATGTAGGCCTATGGGTATTTTGAATTATCTTACTTATTTCCTCTTTAGTCTCCTTATTGTTGTTAATTTGGGTCCCCACATATAATAACTTTAAAAGTTTTAGAATTTGTCATGCCTACTTTATTTTATGTTTCTTATTTTCAATACAGATCATATATTTTGTTTTTTCTTCATTTATCTTGAGACCCAATTTACTTGCTGCTTTTTTTTTAAAGCTTTAAATGTTTTTTCTATATAATTTTGGTACCTGCCGATAATATCAATTTAATCTGCGTAAGCCAATATGTGTATTGATTTATGGAATATTGTACCTCTCAATTGAATGCCAGTATTTCTAATAACTTTTTCCAGCGCTATGTTAAAAAGTAAGCATCAAAGAGAGTCCCCTTGTCTTAATCCGCCCGAGCATTCATAAGGTTCTGATATAGGCTGTTGTAATTATGACCAGATACTGACTATTCTCCAGTAAAACGACTCAATACTTTAAATATTGACAGGCATATTTACTGTACAAAGGAGAACAATCATAATAATTTACAACAGTAGTCATCGTCTGAGTAAAACATTTTCAATAGAAGTATGAGCGTGACTTGGTACACACATCCGAGTATATAAGTAGATCATCATCATCATCATCATCATCACAAATCACGGATTAAGCCCACGTGGCTTGTTCCGGTCTCATAGATTCTCATTCAAAAGTTGGATCCATCTCTTTTCGGTCTACCAACATTCCTGCGTCCTTTTGGTTTGTATTTTAAGTATAATTTTGGGAATGTGATCATCTTCCATTCTTTGAACATGTTCTTTTCATTTTTTTCTAGATTATTTTATTCTATCTAAGAGTTTAAAGATATTTAGCTCATTTCTAATATCTTCACTTCTTCTCTTATCTAGAAGTTTGCAACCAGCCACACTTCTCAGAAATTTCATTTCAGCTGCTTCTATGATCTTCTCTTCTCTTTTAGTTAAAACCCAAAATTCACTACCATACAATAGTAAGGGGAGTGCCACTACTTTATAAAATTTTAGTTTTGTTTCTTTTTTGTGCTTTTAAATATCCTTTGATTGTTCCACATATATAATTAAATTTATTAAGTTTGTTAAATAGATCTTCATTTTTAAAATAGGAGATTTCATAACCCAGGTATTTAAAATGGTTCACTTGTTCAATGGGTTTCCCCTCCAGAATTATTTTAGCTCTTACGACATCTGATCCCTTAAAACCTAGGATTTTCGTTTTATAGATAGATATAGCCTAAATTAATTGAAACTTCTTTTAAATATTATTTAAGTTTAGTTGTATAACTATAGACTTTGTTTTGTCTGTTGTGTAAAGTTCGACGCTCTCTCTCGCACTTTCGTAAAAATATGTATCGCTCCCTTCAGAGGGATGGTAAAGTCCTGTGTCCATTATATAGATTTATGGACATAAGTGAACCTCAAGCTTAAAATAAGAGATCTTTGAACAAAACATTTCACTCGCAGATTTGAATTGCGATGCTACTGATCTAAGTTGTTGAAGAAAATCGTTAAGTAAAACATTAATTCGTCACTTTTGAGAAGTCTACTCTTAGTGTCCCTCTCAATGTTCTGACATACAATGTGATGAACGGAGATGCGACAATCAATGATATTTATAGTTCACTGAAAATTAAGGCATTTGGATTCCTAAACTCGTTGAACACCATACTATATCTTGATTAAATTAATATCGTAATTTATTATATTTACAATATTTGCAAGTCCATTTGTTAGCTTGTTTGAATATTTTTCCTTTCATATATTTTCTTTTAATGGAGAAGTTTCAGATTATATTTCCATATCATAATTATATTTTATTAATTTATTATTGAACGTGACTATATATATATATATATATATATATATATATATATATATATTAGTGAATTTAAGTAAAATAACTACTGCGTCAATAGGCCAACAAAGCAGTTGAGATTTAACAAAAGGCTGATAATTAAGAGCAAGGGAGCTCCCCCACTGGGGTTTTTCCTGCCGGCTCGCTGGCTCCAGTGTGGAGACAGTTTGTGGCAATCAACCTGGTTAAACGAAGTATAACAGATATGGCAAATTACCTAGCGCTTAGGGCTTTTGTAACCTAGTTATCAATATAGACCTCCTACTTTGCAGATCCTTCTTCTCTATAGCGTTCAAGCGTTTAACAATACAGGGTATAGGGTGCGTGTAGCTTGCTTATTTAGATTATTTGCTGTTTTATTTGTCTTTAGATTAGGCAAATGTATTTCCCAGTAAACTCTGATTTAACTTCTTATCAGTATCCAGCGATTTTTTACTTAAAATATATAGAAATTTAAAATAAATTTTATGGTAACAAATTATTTTTTATTTCATTATTATTAGTCATCATCATCAGACAACAACCCAAGTTGGGCCTTGGCTTGTTGTAAGATAGACTTCATCTCTGTCCACTTTCCACCAGTTTCAAACGCCCGTCTTCTTCACATCCTAAACTCCATCCAATCATCTAAAGCTTCCAGCTAACCTCTTACCATCCCTCCAATCATCCAAGCATTGGTCTTCCAGCCAAACTTTTATAATCTGGCTTTGACTGCAACATCTTCTTAAATATCTCGTTTTTGCCCATTTATTGCACGTGTATGGCCCATCTAAATCTACTTGTTATTGAAGCTGCGAATCTGGTGACTTATGAAGTTAGTACATTCCTGAGTTAAATCTAATTCTCCAACCATTTGCATCCTGAAATGGACCATATATTTTACGTAGTTAAATATTTTTCTTTCAAAATCTCAAGCTTCGATATATTAAATTTTAATAATAACAATAATAATAAGAAGAAGCGCGCACAAATGTGTATTAGATTTGGTCTCTGCTGTAGCCTATGCCAGCAACGATTTTGTTCTCTTTAAACAGACATTGAAATGGTATCTTGCACAGGCCTATCGCAGAGCTTACACACGCAGTCCATTGACGGATCATAATAGTTTGAAATTTTGCAGAGTTTGTGGTGATATCCATGCACTGCCAGTCTTGTTACTGCACTGCGTATCTTGTTGTTTGGTCCAGTATAGTCTCGGTTGATCATTGCATCTGTTGCGTAAAAATCGTCCGATTTTTCTCTTCTTTTGTCTATCTTCTATGTAGTTTCCTGTTCAGTAGCTGGTAGCAGGAACTTTGTGTGTAGATCTTCAACGAGGAAAGTTTCCCGTGCTAACTCATATGCAAGTCTAGATGGAGCAAATTTGGAGATCCCCACAGCTGCTTTAGGAATCTTGCTTTCACTTTTTCTAAGGTGTTCGTCTCCATAGCTGAGGTCAGTCCATGTGATTTCTATTCAATATGTTAAAATGGGAAGTATTTTGACCTAAAAAAGTTTCATGGCTGTTGCAAATGACAGCTGTGTGATGTTTTCTATGTCGTATATGGCAACTATAGCAGCTGCCGCTCTCTCTTTCGTATGCATTCTGAAGGATTTGGCTGTTTGGAGTGTTACTCCGAGATATTTGAAGGCATTTGTGATTTGCAGCAGGTTGTCCTGGAGTTATATGTGCTCGCTGTCTACCAGTCGACCACCCTTTCTGAATACCATCTGTACTGTTTTTGATAGGATATAGCCTATATTCAATTATGACAAATGTCAAAGTTTCACAACCGAACATCAGTATGGATTTAATAAGAGTTTTGTATATACTTTAACATCTAATGCCATATGATCTCTTAATACCTATATTAATTATTAATTTCACTACAAAAAATATTACTTATAAGAATTTTAAGTAAAGTTTTACGGAAGAGTTGAAATGTTTAGGGCCGAAACTTAGCTGGGGTCGAAATTTAAAAAAGTGATTTTTTAAATCACTTTAAATTCTTGTCTTCTTCTTCTTCATTTCACGGGCTAGGCAAAATACCTCCGCCTCACTGTTGTTCTGTCTATCTTTTCACCGGCCTTCCTACATTCGTTGAACCTCTTGGTTTGTAGTTAAATGCTGCTTCATTCTTTCTACATGTCTAAACCATTTTTCTCTATATCCTTTGATTTTATCATTTAGTGGGTATATATTTAACTCTGTTCTTACATATTCATTCTTTAACCGATCCATTCTTGTGCAGCCTTTTTTCTTCATTTCTACACTTGTAATCAGCATAATTTTATTTCATATCATGTCAATGTTCATGATTTAAAAAAATTAATAGACCTAATAACATATGCTACATTTTCAATAAACTCCTGTAATATAGGCCTATATATATATATATATATATATATATATATATACATTTCCAGTATAGTCTTTCCGAATGAGCAGTAGGTCGTACTCCACCACAATTCAAAGGCAATAACAACATAGGCCTAATGCAATTTGAAATATAAAATTTTATATTGCTAATATTTTACTATAATAATATTCTCATTTGTTATACATGGAAATTGAAAGTAAGAAAACCATTAAATTAAATTAAATTAATTTAATTTAACAATTTTCAATCCCGGGCCAGGAGGGATGGTGGTGTAAAAAGTTAAATAGTAGCCTATGATTGTGCATCTGATTCCTGCATTACGTTATAAATCCATCTGCAGTACATATGCTGAGAAGGCAATGTGGTTCTGTTGATAGCGTTTCGTCTTTTGGATGGGGGACATTAATCTTGGTGGCCTCTTTGGTATTTTTCGAACAGGAGTAGGTTACGTGTCGGCACCAGGTTCCACTTTCTCCCTTGTTTTCATCATCATCATACAAACACACTTTAGACTGCATCATACTCCTATAATCCTCTCTGTACACGATAAAGAATACGTCATCTACATAAAGTGGTTCTCCGAATAGGGGCATAAAATTGAAAATAGGCCACATTAATGCCATCTATCCTCCTAGCGTGAAACCCGAAGGAGAGAAAAGTCCAGTGATTGGCATTAGAACACCACACGCCTATGAAATAAAGTAATTCAACTAAGGCATATTGTTGTCTAGAATCATTATTAAATTGATCCTTATTAACGAAAATGTCTAACTTCACAGAAAAAAAAACCTTTTGTGTTATTGCCAAGACTTCTATTTTTGTTTTCTTTCTTAACGCAAGAAGTAGTGTACTTTTCCTCAATTTCTCTGTGACATGAAGAATGGACCGAAAGTATCAAACGGCCTGTCTCAATCAGGCAGTGTTAGCATTAACCAAATATCGGATTTTAATTTTTGAAACTACTTAGATCGATATTACCTTACTAATATTTAAGTAAGAAGGCCAAATTTCCAATTTTTGTGTTTTTTTTCTTCAGATTTTATCTCTTTAAATTTATGTTTTACTTACCTATAGATTAAATGTCATATTTGAATATTTAAAAACAATCTGTGTTCTCTGTCCACTATTTTGTTGATTACATGCCATAAATATAATAGAGCATTTTGATTTCTGCTTGGTAAATATTAAATAAGATTAGTTTTTTAAGTTATTCCATCCATAGTAATTCTGCCCGAAGGCAGGTCCTTCACTGCAATCATAGCATTTTCATGCTATGCTTGAAGATTTACTAGGGAATTGTGTAGGTGTGGTAGGTCTTCCGTTGCTTTCCACACCGGTTAAGGATGATGGTGATGATGATAATGATAAGGATGATGATGATGAAGATGATGGCCATATGATTTCGGGGACCGTTTGGGCCTTAAAGTTTTCCTGACATTTGTCTTATAGGTGAGGAAAAACCCCGATAAAAACCTGACCCAGAAAAACTGCCCCGACCGGGGATCGAACCCGGGCCCGCTGCGTGACAAGGCAGCACGCTACCTCGAGACCACAGCGGTGGACTTTAAGTTATTGTTAACTATGAAATAATGATTTCTTTAACAATGTTAGCATCTAACAACGTTAGGATATATAAACAGTATCTAGAAACTTGTATGAACAACATTTTTTAAAGTATGGAATAATTATGTTAGGGTATGTTTTTAAAGGCTGAATGGCTTAACTAACTCTTTGGAAAGCTCTTTAAAATTGAATAAGTGCTTGTTAAAATCCAATTGAGTACTGAAAGCTGATGTTAATCCTTTAATTTAGTGGAAAGGAAGGTTTCACTGCACCTGCATCTCTGACTAAATTTCTTCAAAGAGTAAATAAGACCTTCGGTCAGTCGCAACATGCAATTAGTTTCTTCTTTTCTGAGCAAATTCCTTTTGTTAAAAACTGACCTGCAGAACTGGATTTCACGTTTTGACAGTTTTCAAGATATTTTGAACTTGTGTATCTGAAGCTGTTAAAATCACCTACCTATATCATACTACATGGTTGAAGTAAAGATTTTACCTGTCTTGAAGATCAGTTCAAAGAATATAAATAATATTTGCTTTCATAATTATTTATTTTTGTGCAGCAGGAGGTCTGTCCTACTAATCTAAGGATAGTGTTAATCATGATATTGTTTCGTGGTATACATAAGCGTCAGAGAGGAATAAAATTGACACAATTTCCTCTTCTGGTTTTTTGAGGGTAAATAAAACTTACTGAGCTGTCTGTCGCCATGTCTACCTGTCGAATGTAAGATAAGAGTTTGATACCAGTCGAGATAAAAAATTTTAACTTCTAATCAATGGTGTAAGAGTTTAATCTTCTTCTTCTTCTCCTTCTCCTTCTTCACTTCACGGGCTAGGCAAATTGTCTGTTCCGCTTCCCAATTGTTCTTTCCATCCTTCCACTGGCCTTCCTACATTCCTTGAACCTCTTGGCTTGTAGTTAAATTCTGCTTTTGGTAATCTTGTTACATTAATTATTTCTACATGACTAAACCATTTATCTCTATTTCCTTTGATTTTATCATTCAATGGATATATATTTAACTCTGTTCTTATATATTCATTCTTTATCCGATCTAACCTTGTGCAGCCTTTTGTTCTTCTAAGGAAGTTAATTTCTACGCTTTGTATTCTACTTTGTAATTTTTTTGGTCGTTACCCAAGTTTCACACCCATAAAGTAATGCAAGAACTGCCAATGTTTTACAAAAACTTCAATCTAGTATCTCTTGTTTTGTTCTTTAATGTTTTATGTATAGTTCCACATATCATTTGAAAAATTTAATTGTACGCCTAATTCTTAGATTAAAATTCCAAATATCTTCACAATATGTAGTCTATTTACATAACTATACCATAGGCTTATTGTTTTACCATTAGGCCCTACCTTTTACAGAGGGGCCAATTTATCTTGTGCACATCAATTGACTTTTTTGTTTCGTTAATAGTGTAAATATTGTTTTGGAAGTTATTTTACAACGGAGACTAACATAAGTATAAAGATTTAATCCTATTAACTTTTCTTGTTTCCATATCTTAATATATAAAAAATTCGTGTCACGTTGTTTGTCCGCGATGGAATCCTAAACTACTGAACCGAAATTAATAAAATTTCGCACACTGTGTGCAGTTTGATCCAATGTGAGACTTAGGGTACTTTATAACTAAATTTATAGTCGCATTATTTTTTTATTGCAAATTATTTGTTTATTATTTAACAAAGAGTTCCATACGATTCTAACAGATGGCGGTGTAATTATCTGTGAGTTCCATACGATTCTAACAGATGATGATGTAAGGTAATTTGGTAAGATAATTGGTTTATTATTTAACAAAGAAAGATCCAGATGGCTGTGCTTTTTGTTGCAACCGCGAATTTCAATTGAATTACAAATATTGATTATTTCATAATTTAAGCGTGTTCAGTGTTTATTTTATTTTCAATATTATTAATTTCGTGTGTAAGTATTAGTTTTAAGTAATCTGGCTGAAAGACAGCAAATTCATTTACATTTTTAACGTATACTTTAGCCACAGCAACGCGAGGCCGTGACTTCTAGTAGGCCTATATATATAGGCCTAATTTTTATTTCTGGTGGAGTTAAGGTCATGTGGCCTTCTCTTCCGCTCACTAGGACAAACGTATATTACATCAGAATATAACAATCACAATTAAAATTAATTAATATTAAATACTAAATGAAGATTTGATCGATAAGATAATATCTATTATATTACGATCTATAATACAACCAGTAAATGATACTTAAGATTAAGAATAGAACTAAGATAATATATATTATATTACGATCTATAATAGACCTACAACTAGTTAATGATAGTTAATATTAAGACTAAAGCTAATAATAAAATTATTCAAGTAAAATAAATTAAATTGTTAGTAGACTGTCCCTGTCTAATATATAGCTATATAGGCCTATCTTAATATATAAAAATTGCGTGTCACGTTGTTTGTCGGCGATGGAATCCTAAACTACTGAACCAATTTTAATAAAATATGCACACTGTGTGCAGTTTGATCCAACTTGAGACTTAGGGAAGTTTATAATTAAATTTATAGTCGTATTATTTTTATTGCAAATTATTTGTTTATTATTTAACAAAGAGTTATAATTATCTGTGAGTTCCATACGATTCTAACAGATGGCCGTGTAAGGTAATTGGTTTATTATTTAACCAGGTGGCTGTGCTTTTTGTTGCAACCGCAATTTCAATTGAATTACAAATATTGCTTATTTCATAATTTAAGTGTGTTTTTGTTTATTTTATTTTTTTAAATATATTGATAATAATATTAAATTCGTGTGTAAGTATTAGTTTTAAGTAATCTGGCTGAAAGACAGCAACTTAATTTAAATTTAACTGGACCGAGAAGGGACAATATGTCGAATCAGTTCTAGAGACCATGAATGATAAGATATCAAGTGAATTTCCGCAAATTGGTATAGACCTATGTGACATAAATCTTACATTTAAGAAGAATGTCAATTTAAAAACATATGAAGGTCCTAAGGAACGGAATAACAGAATTGTAGGTAAGTCTGTTAGTTATAATAATATGACTAATATTACAGAAACAATCTCCATGCCTCAATTAAATGAAAAACAAGATGACTATAATATATCACAAGATGATATTACTATACAGAGACTTCTTGATGATGATGAGAATCAAAACTGCCAACAAGTTCGTAGCAAAAGAAAAATGATCGAAAGTATCATGGAACACCGGGCAAAGGCCTCCTCAAACTATTCCATCAATAAAACGTATATAATCCTTATGATACACTTATGGATGATACTAAGAATGCAGAGAACATAAATTCATCGCAATCAACAAAACCCACTTCCATATAAACCACCACACATATTTATTACCGGGTGTAGTTAACGTACCAGAAACTAAAAAATTGTGTAAACAAAAAACTTTCTGATTTAGATGTCTCACTTTAGTTGACTACAACGGAATTTAACGGAGGCCTATACCTTAGCCACAGCAACGCGTGGCCGGGACTTCTATATATATATATATATATATATAAAACAAGGTCGGATTAGTTACACTATTTATAACTCAAGAACGGCTGGACCGATTTTTATGATCTTTGATTAGGCTAGTTGGATTTGTTTCCGCCCCGAATAGCAGATAACTATTAATACATCGGAAAAATTAACGTAAAAATATTTAAAGGCGATACGACGTTCGCCGGTCCAGCTAGTAGGTATATAGGCCTATATATATAGCCTATATATATAGCCTATACACACACACACACACACAAAAAACAAAGACAAATAAATAAATACAGAAATTTAATTTTACAGTTATACAGTATTTAAACATATGAAAATATTTGTTAATCTTAATATTATTTTCATAAATAATTAAATGTATTAATTGTTAAAATAATATTATCAGTGAGGTGTAGGCCTATAACTTAGTTTGTTATTAAATAATTCTTTAGTTTGTTTTTGAACGATGATATTGTTTGACAGTCTCTGACATATGGTGGAAGGGAATTCCATGTTTTGGGAAGTGAGACTGTAAAATATAATGAATAATACACAGTGTGATGAGATGATATGAGAGATGCCATACGTTTTGAAGAATCGAGACAATGTTTTGCCATGTTTAGTAAATTGTATTCTTTAAAAGGGAATCAGAAATGTAACTTAAGACATTTCTGTATTGACAAAGTGATCGGTTCCAAAGTTCGCGAGTTCAAACGCAGCCGGGATCAATGGATTTTTAAGATCATAAAAAAACTTGAGTAGGCCTATTGCTTCCTTCGGAAGGAAAGTAAAATCATAAATCCCGTGTCGTAAATTTTTGGCACATAAAGACTGAAATAAGGATCTGAGAAAACATCTAATGACCCTTTAACACTTAAATTTGAATTGTGATGTTAGTGAGCTGAGATATTAAATAGCGTCATCAAATAAAATATTACGTGTCTACCATAAAATTAAATGAGCAGGAAGTCTTGTGAATAGGATATTTTACTGTAAATTGCTAATTATGGACGATATTGTCGCTAGTTGTACCGCGGCGCGGGTATTACAGTCAGTAATATTGTTAATGGACTGTTAATGACAAATAAAGGAATTTTAGAGAAGTGACTGAATTCAAAAACCTAGGAACAATAATTACAAATAAGTATGATATACACAAAGAAATTAATCATAGGGTTAATTCTGGAAATGCTTGTTATTGTGCATTTCAGAGACTCTTGTACCAATTTCTCTCTCCAAAAAAAAGTTAAACTGGAATTAGGCCTATATAAAACTATTATTCTCTCATTTATATATATGGATACGAAACATGAACTCCATTTTAAGGGAGAAGAAAGGATTATGAGTATTTGAGAATAATGTTTTTAAGACAGTTTTTGGATCGAAGAGAGATGAACAGACAGTAGAATGGAGAAAACTTTATAACTGTGAGCTTTTTGATCTTTATAGCAAACCAGATATAATAATAGTTAAATCTCGTAGACTGCGATGGGCAGGACATGTGGCACGAATTGGGAATGAACAAAGGGGCATGGAAGCTTCTTGTAGGAAAACCGGAGGCAAAACGCCGAGTTGGTAGACCAAGAACGAGATGGGAGAATAACATTAACCATGATTTGAGGCAAGTAGATTGTACAGGGAATGATTGGAAACATTAGCCCTAGAGAGGGATATATGAAGAGCTTATGTCCGCGCGGCCATGAACCTACGGGATTGATAGTTTGGTAGTTTAATAGCGAGTTAGTTAATATTTTCCATCACAACAACAATGTTTGCACTAAAATTTCTAATTATTATTTATTTGTAACACAATAATTCACTTTATAATCACGTACACTTTTTATTTTGTAGGTTGTTAAATGTTTCATTTAAGTCTCTCACTTCCCATCTGCAGTCAGTTGTCACAATAGCTTCTGAATCACAACTGACTCACTCTGGATCTCCCTGGCTTAGGCCTATATACGAGATCTGGAAAGCAGCGATATCTTCCGAGCCTTCGAAAATACGATCCTTCCAAAAACCGAGACTTCTGTAATCGGAAGTCTCGGCTGCATGCGCACCAGTAAGATGTCGGGGAAAAGGGAAGTATTCGAGAAACGGGCCAACAGCGTGAAACATTTATTCAAACTCGCCATAATATAAAATCAAACGTCTCTTTAGCCAACAAGAAATTTACTACAATGATCCTCTTCCCTGTTTAATTTTTTTCATGGTACATCATAATACATATTTTACTATATTAGGCGCAGGTAGAGTATGTGATGCTATGCCAGAAAGTGATGTGTATTGTATAAAAATTGAGTTAAGAGAAAAAAATTTCCATCCTAAATTAGCCCGTTGTTGTGAACAACTTCCAAATAATATTTTCAGTGCCAGTCCAGTAAGTGATTTATGATAAGATAAATGGGATCCACGTACTGCTAGATCTCCAGTAGGTCTATGAATAGTTAAAACTGGCAAATAATTCTGTAGGCCTATATGAATTAGTGTCTCGCGCCATGAACGAGCTGTCTAGGGCATCGTTGCCTAGCCGCAGAGCTATGATTCCAGGAAGAATCACAACTCCATTGTGCTACATGCCTACATGATCCTTTGGCCTACCAGCCGGCTATTGGACTCACATCCACAAGAGTTAATCACAGAGGTAGACGATTATACAGCCAGTGTAGGTGACATGAGGTTAGCATGTAGGGTCCCCTAGCCGTTATAGCTGGTCTTCTCAACCAGGGGATGATACTTATTGTAGCTACCCAAATTATGATGCTGAGTGGGCACCGATCCCACACTCGTAATTCCTTGAGAAAATATCTTCCCCCAAGGAGACCCGAACCAGCGCAAGTCTCGTACCAAGGTATATTTTCTTAACCACTCGTCTACGGCGCGGGACTCCAGAAGGAATTTTCTCATGGAATAATGGCCAGTGAATGGGACCGATGCCAACCTAACATTGCCTAAAGAATCTTGTTAGTTGCTCTAGGTACCAGTTCCAGGTTGTGAAAACTAGTGTTATAAGTTATAGGCCTAACGGTCGGATGATCCGTCAATTCTGACCATGTCACCCTTATACTGGCTGATGATCGGCATGTGGGTGTGAGCCCAGCAACCGGCTCATAGACCTAGAATCTTCAAGGCTTGTCGCGCCATGGATTTGAGTTTAGTTTAGTTAGTAGGATATCAACTTCCTGTAGTATGCAGATGATGTCAGTTCTCTTGTGAAAAATCTAAAAAAAATCCCTTATCATCATCATCATCATCATCTTCAAGATTTAGGGGATTAGCCTGTTCCGAATCAATGATTCCTTTCATCTCTTCCTAGGTCTTCCTACATCCCTTATTTCCTTTGGTTTATAGGCATATTGATATGCTCTCTTGGACAGTCTTGTTTCTTCCATTTTCTGAACATGCTCTTCCCAGCCGACGCGGTGTTGTTGAATTCTGTCATTCATTGAATACAGTAAGGCCTATATTTCTAATTTACTTCTTAATTCTTCATTTCGTAGGCCTATGTGGTCCAATTTTGTGCATCCTTTGGTCCTTCTTAGAAAAGTTAATTCTGCACTTTGTATTAACTTATACTCGAACCCAGGACTCGCTGCCGTATAAATTTACCGGAATTAGTCTAATTTAAAAAAAATGAGAAAAAAGTAACAGGATATCAGGATACTAGGCTTATAAATATCCCATTGTATTTTAGCATTTGACATGAATTCAATTTTATAATGAGTCACATAGTTAGTTTATCCATTAATGATATTGCGGTGTAATCTGTTAAGCCTCAACTGAACTGATCCGCATGAAAATAGATTTTAATGAAAGCAGGAACATAATCAGTTAATACTAATGAGAGGAGCTTCAGTGCTCCGCTGACGCTTTATTTACAACATAAAATATAGTAGGCCTGTCAAGAAAACCACTAACACGATTTTTTTTATTAAATTCAAAATTACATTTTATCGGTTTTTCTACATTACAGTTCCAAAAGTCCGCAATTAACAAAGTACGTTGAATTTATGTCAATCAACTTGCTATTTCAAGTACGATTGCACTGAATTTAAGATCACAAACCATCTCATTTCACAGTTAAATAATTTAATTATAGACCTACTGAGATGTGTCTAGAATTTTTTTTTATTTCTCTATATTTAAGTTTTATTTCGCATCTAAGGTTTTGCACCTTTAAAGTCAATTCAAATTTTAGAAATTATATTCAATATGTTTTATACTCATGATGTTATGGTCGCTGTAACACCTCCGGCATTGTCTGCTAGCTCAATTACATGCAACCCTTCCTGTTCCTAACTGTTTTAATTGATTTATGGATACTGGTTGTCATAATTGTTTATGCCCAAATTTAGGTCTATGTTAATTGCTACGGGAAATAAGCCGGAACTATAGTATATTTAAGAGAAAGAGAAAAGTGACGTAAAACTATTGTAACAATCGTCACTGCATTTAAACTCATTTGAATGCACGACTTTCCTAAGATCACAATAAAATATAGAAACAATTTAAAAACAATTTCATTGTTACACTCTACTTTCCGAAAATTATACCTAGGTAGAACCCATGTCCGCGTTTATTGACGGTTGTATTTTTACGGTGAAAGATCGTCACTCTTTCCATCAAGGTACCTTTTTTTGTTTTCTTCGTCTGGTTTAGTTATTTTGACCGCAATGGGTAGGCCTAACCCTTTCAGCAGCAATGCTACAGCCGACCATAGTTCCTGGGGCCATTTAAGCAAGGAATCACTCCATCACGAAAAGGTAAAGATGTCAATAGGCTAAAAATTAGTTCGAGCGAAATTGATGATCCATGAAAATATGAGTTTGGAATTAGAAGATATTAATCTCCAAGGCACGACAGGCCTAGAAGGTCCTTGACCTAAGATCCGGCTTCTGGCCTCGCATCCACATGTGTTAGGCTAATTAGAAGATACTTTCTCCAAGGTAGGACAGGCCTGGAAGATCCTTGAACTACCAGCCGGCATGCACATATCTTAATTATAGAGGTAGACGATCATGCAGCCAGTGTAGTGGTGACATGTGGTCAGAATGTTGAGTCCCCCAGCCGATATAGCATGTTTCTCAATTTGGAGCCGCTACTTATTGTAGCTAACCAAATGCCTCACGATGATGGGTGGGCACCGGTCCGATACTGGCCGAAATTCCTTGAGAAAATGTTTTCCCCCATGGGGACCCGAACCTGCTCAAATCTCGCAGCTCTGAGCCAAGGCATCTTGCCTTAACCACTAGTCTACAGCACATTATAATATGGGATACATCTGGTACTAATTTCAGTTAGAAACAGAATCAATTCCAGGGCCATTGTGCCACCAGATTGTTTAGGCCAGTTTGAAAATCCTGAGAGCATAGGGATTGAACTCGCGACCTTCAGCATGTAGTGTATATTCTTAACCTACTATAGCCTACTACAGTGTGTTCATTTATCTTTCTAGTTGTATGATAAATAAGAAAAAAAACGCCCAGAAAGCTTGACATCTTAGAGTGTCATGGAATAGACACACACAGTTCTAATCCGGTAAAAATCTGCTAACGCTCCCTTCACTTAGGCCTATACAATGAAACACCATTAAAGTTCGTTATTTTAGAATCAAGACTCACATGTAGGGCCTATTAGCCACGTGGTTATGTCATGATGCCTTGGAGCAGAGCTACGGGACTTGTGTTGATTCGAGTCTTTATGCAGAAAAAAAAATTCTCATGTAATTTCGGCCAGTATGGGACCGATGTCCATCCAGAACCGTGAGGAATTTGGGTAACTACAATAAGAAGTGGCTCCAGGTTGAGAAAACCAGCTATAACGGCTGGAGGACCCATTATGTTGATCACATGTCAGCCCTATACTGCCTGGATGATCATCTGCAACTAAGATTAGGCTAACACACATGGATGTGACGCCAGCAGCCAGATTGTAGGCCGAGGGCTTTCTAGGCCAATCGCGCCATGGAGTCTGTATATGATTTAAGAAATTGATGTAATTCGTTCTATATTTTAGTGATTATATAATTCTCCATCTCAGTGTAGCGGCCCCGGGTTAGATCCCCGGTCGGGACAGGTTTCCTGGATGATTTTTTCGTGATTTTTCCTCGCCTGTAAGACAAATATCAGGAAATTTTAAAGCATAATTAGTTCCCGAACGTCATCTGGGCATCGTAATCGCCGTTATCATATTCACCATGTTTTGTGGGTGAATGGCATGTTTCGTCGTGAATGTTCTTATTGGCTCTGAGAAGACCTAGGATTGTGCTGATAACTCATTCTTGGAAACCCTCCATCTTCTTTTGTGGTAAAAATATAGGCTACTATACGTGCGATCCTAAATACTTCCAATTTTTATGTAGGCCTATAGCCTATGTTAATTCTTCAGTACTTGCGTATGTCACTGAACTCCTTCTAAACGATTGGACTGATTTTGATGATTTTTTTGTGTTTTTGAGTGGGTCCCTGGATGGTTTAGATTTACAATTGAACCATCTAAAACCATTAGGTGTAGGAGTTCATCTGAAGTGAAAATTTAAAAATCACTCTACCGGTCACATTTTTGGATGTTTCACAACGAAAATCAGTAGCCTATAGCCTATCATATTAATATAAACCGAGGTAGATATCGTCCAAAAACGAGAGAAATCCAACAATTAGAAGTGGAGGTTTAGGCCTACTTGAAATCCGAAATTAAAAACTACCTAAACGACTGGACCCATATTGATGATATATATATAATTATATATATATATATATATATATATATATATATTTTGAGTGGGTACCTGGATGGTTTAGATTCACAATTGAACTCGGTAGGTGGCACTCTGCGATCGGGTTATACGATTTTTATGTCAAATGTGTAATCATTTGCATTATCGACATATTCCTCACGACAACAATGTGATGTCATCATGCACGCTTAACAGGTGACTGTGAGGAGTTTTCTTGCGAAATTGTATAATATGTCTTAATTAGTGAATTTTATGATAAAAAGTAATATACCGTATTTTTATTGTCCGGCCATGACACGAGAATTGAACTTTCGAGTAGGACAACATTTTCCGGGCCCGCTAGTTTTACTATAAATAGGCCCTAATATAATTAGGGCCTATCCCTTATTCTTCTTCAGTTATAGATCTTTGATTATAGCTAGAGGCAAATTTAACCTGGCAAACACAAGTGAAACACAAATGTAAAAAGAGTTTGTCCATCTTACATTATCTTAGACGCTTAAAGAAATGTTTCCCAGTTTCATTAAAACGAACTTGTGTGCTGAATCTAGTGTTGCCACAATTCAATTATTGTGACATATCTTATTATTGTGACGTTATATCTACTATATAAAAATGAATGTTTGTTTGTTTGTACTTTATGCGCGGCCATATCGTCGATCCGATTGTAATGGGGCTTTTTGCAAAATATTCTGGAGATTCCCGGCGTGAACATAGGCTATAAGAGAGTTGTGATACTCAACTCCTACACCCTTAAAATCGCCCCTTTGTAGTGGAAAATGTTAAAAAAAGCAGCTCTTTGGACACTTAAATGGCTTACGCTGCCTAAACCATAACAAATACACAAAATTAATTTACACAGAATTGAATATCTCAACACGCTCTACAAAAAGTTCGCGACAGCATATGTTTATCTCTTACCGATAACCCACAATAACTATTTTGTCTTTCATTGATGCCAAGAAGATCGAGACAAGTAGGCCTACATAGATTCCTGTGCAAGCTAGCAGCACATGGCGGGCATTCTTTTACGGATAACTCAAAATGACGAATTTTGTCTTTCAGCTCATTTATGCCAAGAAGATCGGGATGAGTAGATTCCCGGACAACGCCGGGTAAACAACACGGAATATCTAAAAATAATTACGATATAAAATTTTCCCCCCACTTATTTAACTAAGCATAAAACACATTAATTTTCGTATTTTAGCTGATTTATGCCAAGAAGATCGGGATAAGTAGATTCCCGGGCAACGCTGAGCAATGGACACGGGGGATCTAAAAAATATAAATTTATAATAATTTTTCCTTTTACTTACTCTATTGAACTAAACATAAAAGCACATTAATTTTCATTTATTTAGGCGTAGCAGCGCACGCCGGGTATTAGCTAGTCATCATCATCATCTTAAGGCACGGCAACGTCAAAGGTGAAAGTTTTGGTCTTCTCAACAATCTTCCTCCATGCCAATCTGTCTGTTGCCATATTCAAACTAGTCACTTTCATTTTCCTTGGATCGTTCATTGTTTCATCCTCCCATCTGATCTTCGGTCTTCCAACAGCTCTGCCTCCTATAGGTTTCCATTTGTAGAGTTTTTTTGACCAGTCTCTGATCATCCATTCTTATCAAATGTCCAAGCCAACCAATTCTGAGAGATCTTATGCCGTTTACAACTTTCTGATTTTTTATTAATTTGTTTAGTTGTTATTTGTTTTGATTCTCCAACAGTTATCAGTTCCTCTATTTGGTCCAAATATTCATCATCATCATAGTACATTCACGAATTTAGGCCATTTGTTGACCTGTTTCGGCCTCAAGAGAAACACCATCCAGAAGTCTTTTGAGTGGACGTCCTGGTCTTCTTCTTCCTGCAGGTTGATATCTTAACATTAGTTTGGGTATTCTGTGATCTTCCATTCGATGAACATGTTGTATCCACCAAATATTCTTCTTAAAATTTTTCTTTAAAAA
Source organism: Diploptera punctata (assembly GCA_030220185.1). Classification (NCBI taxonomy): domain Eukaryota; kingdom Metazoa; phylum Arthropoda; class Insecta; order Blattodea; family Blaberidae; genus Diploptera; species Diploptera punctata. The sequence continues at coordinate 674,215 of JASPKZ010000038.1, read as the reverse complement.
ATTAGTAATTTCTGTTTTATTGTCTCTTTTAGGACCCAAATTTCACTACCATATGTAACTACTGGTCTAACGAGTGTTTTGTGTTACCTTATGTTTGCAGTTTTTTATATTAAATTGCTGTATTAGCTAGTAAGTTATAATAACCTAAACTATGACTTGTAGCAGAGACTGCAGCTGTTCATAACGCTTGCACTCTATTCGTTTTCAGTGTCAGTCGTTAAAATCATATTTCCGAACACTTCAATAATTCCTCATGGTTCCGTCTTAGTGACAGATTTAAATTGCACTCTCTTTCACTTCTTTTCAAGCTTCTGAGTTCCTACAGTCCTAGTTACCTGGCGTCCAGGTTTGAGAGGTTATCTACTTACCACAATATTTGCACTAGGTCAAAAGATAAGTTTGTTAGCAACCCCTCCCCATATCACTTGCTCTCATTCTACTTGTTTCAAAGTAGCCTCTGCCCGCTCTTGGAATTCCCTCCATCAAAATGTCAGGGGTTACAACACACTTAACATTTTTAATTCACGCTTATACAATTACAAGTTAATTTTTCTCGATAGGCCTAACTACATATTTTCTATGTCATTAATATTAGCCTATGTGAGCTACATGGTAGGCCTATGTGTAAGAAACAATTAAGTCTCGCAGACTGCGATGGGCGGGACATGTGACACGAATGGAAATGAAAGAGATGCATGGAAGCTTCTTGTAGGAAAACCAGAGGGAAAACGCCCACTTGGTAGACCAAGAATTAGGTGGGAGAATAACATTATCTATGATTTGAGGGAAGTAGATTATGCAGGAGATGATTGGAAAATATTACCTCAGGATAGAGATGTATGGAGAGCGTATGCCCGCGCGGCCATGAAGCTACGGGTTCAGTAGGGCCAATGAGTTATTAAGTTAATAATTAGGCCTACCATGTAATAATTTTGTTTTATTGTAATTTGGATGCAAGATTTGTTTTTCTCTAACCTGGTTGTGTGGTAGACAAGGCCTTAAGGCCTGAACTTTGCTAGGTAAAATAAAGCTATTATTTATTAAAATATCTCTCTCCGGACAGGTCGTACCACTGCGGCGTGGGGTAATGTAAACTTGCATGTAAGATGAGGGGTTAAACTACGATGGAAGAAGATAATATAATATGATTGTGCTAATTTATTCGCAGAGCTATCCAGTTATAATTAAAAAGCGCATGAACGCAACGTACTTAAGACGACAAAGCTATTTGACTTTAGTTTGGTTTGCTATTGTGCTGTTGACACCCACTCTAGACTGGATAAGCAATCTAAACAAGTTGAGACTATCACCGGAGCTGCAAAACCCAATTGTCCCTTCTTTTGTATTGCCTTCCACTTGTGATTTCTGTGTAAGACAGGCTAACAGTCATTTCATGCCTTATCGTCCCTGCGTACCTACAACAGTGGCATAACTGTACTTTCAACTTCCCAATAAAATTTCCGATCTGGTCAACAAATGGCCTAAATTCGTGAATGTACTATGATGATGATGATGATCTTTCTTCACAAAAAAATAAACGAATGACATAGTTATATATCATTGTATTCGGTTAGTTAGTCGACCAAGATGGAGGAGTAGTGGTTTTGTTACTTGCCTCTGGTCCCGAGGGTTGCGGGTTCAAACCCGGCCGGGTTCGATTGCTTTTTTTTTAAGATGGAATAATCCATGAAGCAAGTCCTCCGGGAGAGAAGTCTGAAGATTTTCAGATCTTCAGGCTCGTAAAAGAACCGCAAGCCTAAATAAAAAGGTAAAACAACTCTGTGCAAAATTTACTCATCTTCTCATCCTATACTTTTAAGAAATCAGATCAACCATCTATACGTACAAAATATTAGTTAAACACAACCAGTACCCAATTAACAGCTTTGGAAATGGAACCGGTTCTGAAAGGCCTAGCTGAATAGTTTACACAAATATAATTTGTTGAGGACTACTGCCACAACAGGTACAACTGTTATTGTTATAAGTTCTTCTCATCCTAGTAATACCTTTGTTGTCTACTAGATGCCTCATTGGGTCGGTATGTTGACCGCATACCATTCACAATATCTTCAGGAGAAAATAAGCGTAACTCCTAACAAAGGAGAAGCTAGGACTCAACATTGAGCTGTTATGCCATTGTAGATGTAGATTCGGTTGGTTAGGTAGTATTTCATTTAATGATTTTCTTTAACAGTTCAGATCAGTAACGTCTATTTGAAATGTGGTAGTCAATGTATCGACACATTGGCAGAGACTTCTTATTTCAGACTAGAGGTTCTTTGAATAATACTACAGCAATGATAGGCCCTAATAGGCGTAAGTGAAAAATATATAATTGAATAACTTAGTTGCCCCGAAAAGAGATCTAACTCACAAACTACAAATTGTTGGGAAAACGAAAAAAAAAGCACTGTTACGAATACATAGAGTATTTTACATAGATATTTAATTATTTCATAGAATATTTTAATTATTCCAAATAAAAACAGTTGTTGAAATAAAGCACTTAGACATATTATAGGCCTATTTCAGGGCAGAGTTTTGATTATGGCAAGACAAAGATTGCAAGGCTAACTGTAAAATCTCTGCATTTAGACTATAGGAATGTGTAATATAGTTAGTTGAGATGTAGGTCAAAAGCTTAATATATAACCCTGGCATAATAAGGGACTCGGGCTGTCGTGGAAGCAAGCGTTCGATGGGTAAGTCTACATACCATTTTTCTTAATATAATGTACTTAGGACTTTTGGAAAGGGAATCCAGTAGATTAAATAATTTAGGCCTAATACTGTTTTTCAAAATGTAGGAATTATTAGATACTTATTAAAATGTAAATTAGGGTAGATTGATAAACCCCATCTCCCTCTCTCAAGACCCAAGAAAGTTCGAATGTAGGTTTTTAATATAGGCCTAAGCTTAGATTAGTTATTTAGGGTTAGAAAAATTAGAGTTATTGTAATCATTATAGTTACAGAAATAAAATAATTTAGATCAAGAATCCATTTATTCATGTTCAAAAACACGTATCCCTTTATAACTAATACATCCACATACTAACGCACGGCTAGAACCTCATGCTACCAAAATTCCAAGTCCCGAAGGTCCTTTAAGCCCTAAGAAAACCAACAGTTTATAATAAGTACAATGTTCATTTTGAGGCTATTACCTTTATTATTTCATATAGGCTACATTTTTATCTCTCATCCTATTGGAATCGTAAAGCCAATTTGAATGCTAAATAACATGTTAATAACTAAATATTAAAAATTTAATACAATCTAATCCACTCTATTGAGTGGAAAAAAATGATCTAACATATATTTAACTAAAAATGCTATAATATGAAATAGAAAATACATACTGAACACTGATTGTTAGAAAATTGTCTAACTTAATGAGTTTTCAATATTTATTTTCCATTTAATGTTATTTTGTTACATTCTTTGTGTCTTTCTTATTTTCAGTCAATTTCTCTAAGATTCTGATTAGAATTCACGGAACTGTGGCGGAATGAATTTGCACATGTGCAATAATTGTTTTTGTGCACTGCTATTAATGACTTGATGCTTTTGCCATTTTGTTACTTTTCGCTTGAAAGCCACATTTTAAAAATAAATAAACAGGTCTGGAAGAAAGTGTGGATAATTTTATATGCACCATGGCGTGATAATCTCCGGATAGATCACTAATTACTGAAAACTCAATTAAGATTTTTTTGTGGATTAGATCCCTTTTTTTGGGGCAATTATTCAATTGTTCTACTTCAATATCTATTCGCTTCTAACGTTTTCTATTATTTTAATTATACAGGCCCTTCAGATTTCTTTAATTAATTAAACCTTTTTAACTAATAATGAATATTTTACGTGCAGTGAATCTATGATATGCGACCATGGATTTACTTCCATGTCGAAGGAAGTAATTTTCAGGATTTTTAAAATCTACCGACACCGGCTGGAACAAGATGCGAGAATGGTTTATATAACTGTTAATCTGCCAGAACAGAGTCATATATTTTCAGCGTTCTTATAATAAATCAGATAAATTAATAAGGCATATTACACTGGTCGACTAAAATGAAATTTTTTTTTTCTTTCACAAGAATAAAAATATGAGATTTCAGAAGTATTTTTCTCCTGAATTTAAATATCATTTCAGTTTTTCCTATCAGGCAAGAGTTTTCTGTGATATCAATTACATTTTTTATAATGTTTTATAATTTTAATTAAACTCCATCTAACTCTAACTCATTCTGACTTACCTAGAAAGTGGTAGAATAGTGATTTTCGAGCATATTTTTCATCTCTCTTCTTGGTCCAACAGTAATCAGCCAGCATATTAGAACTCCGTTGCCTTGGTAGGCCTACCTATTTTTCATTTTGGAAATTTGCTGATGAAAACGCTCGCCGTGCTCATCAGAGACAGCCCTTAAATACAGCTTGAATAAAATCGCTACATATAGGCCTAAGGTAAAGGTTCCTATGACAGGTCAAACAGAATGCTAAAATCAATTTTAAAAGAAGTAGCTGTCACAAAAAAAAACTGTGCCTGATGGAAAAATTCTGACTACATAGACCTATCTGAATTCAGTATGAAAAAATGCACTGATTCACTAATCAGATTTCTTGTGAAGAAACCTTGTCGACCAGTGTTATTACAAACTCTTAAAGTAAATTAATATTTAATTTTACTCACAACGAGTTTTAATCAGTGAACAAGATACTAATAGGCTTATTGTAGGAATCCACATTTTAATTTAATATATCACAACTTGGGAAGAAGAGGGCCACAAGTGAAAAAAGTTATAAATTGGGTTAAGTTTAAGAATGCTATAAAAAAGTGGTTACAAATATTTGTTTACGGCCACAAGTCATGTGCAAGAAAATGGAGATAGGATAAATTTGTGTCCATATAAAAAATTGAATTTAATATAGGCCTACCTTTTTTTAAATTTTACTTGCGAATAACTCAGAAATGGCTGAATGATCGTCTCCCTCTGTGATTAACACATGTGTATGTGATCCCCGCAGACGGCTGGTAGGCCAAGAGCCTTCTAGGCCTGTCGCGCCATCCAGTTAGGCCTATTTGGAGTTAAACTTTTTACACTTGTGGCAGTCTTCATCCCAAGGTGCGATATATACGATTACAAAATTTCGCAACTAAATCTCTTCCCAAATGGTAATGTCACGAAAACTGTATTTATTTATTTACAGTTATCTGAAACAATGTCCACCGCTGTGGTCTCGAGGTAGCGTGCTGCCTTGTCACGCAGCGGGCCCGGCTTCGATCCCCGGTCGGGACAGTTTTTCTGGGTGAGGTTTTTATCGGGGTTTTTCCTCACCTGTAAGACAAATGTCAGGAAAACTTTAAGGCCCAAACGGTCCCCGAAATCATGGCCATCATCATCATCCTTATCCTTATCATCATCATCATCATCATCATCCTTATCCTTATCATCATCATCATCATCATCCTTCACCGGTGTGGAAAGCAACGGGAAGCTACCACACCTACAATTCCCTAGTAAAGCTGCAAGCATAGCATGAAAATGCTATGATTGCAGTAGAGGACCTGCCTTCGGGCAGAATTACTATGGATGGATCTGAAACAGTTTAGCAGACTGTCAGCCAAAATCATAAATTTCCTTTCTTCAGTCACAATATTTTATCGACGGCCTAGTGTAAGGGCCTACATGACTGCAAAGTAATAATCACTTTATTACCAGATTCTTATTTTTAACGTCATATCGCCTGCATGATGTTGAATGAAATGCTAGAGGATGATCCCCTATACCTATGAAGTTTGCAACGGCTCAGTCGTATACCTCTCTATAAGAGAGACGCCTACAACATCATATCCGCAAAACATTTTCTAGAATTTGATTGAGATCGAATCCGTTGTATCTCAGATCCATAAAGGGATGCATACTTTTTCATAATAATAATAATAATAATAATAATAATGTTATAATAATAATGTTAACCCTTAAATTCGTAATGTATCCTTTTGGATTACATCAGTTGGTTCAATTAATTTGATATTTTGAATAAATCAGAAGAAAAAGAACAAAAAGAAACCACTTAAATATGTGTTATAATTATGTAATATACTAATAATAACAGTTACACAGGATTCCGTTTTCGCTGCGGTCCGCCACATTCAATAACTAACAGAAGAAATTTGTGTTTACAATTTAAGGTTAATAATAATAATGTTTATTATAATAATAATGTTAATTATAATAATAATAATAATAATGTTAATTATAATAATAATAATGTTAATTATAATAATAATAATAATAATAATAATAATAATTATATAATTATAATAGCTAATAATAATTTAATTATAATTATAATAGGTAATAAAATGTAATTATAATGCTATAATAGCATAATTATAATTTAATATAATTATAATAATAATAATGTTAATTATAATAATGAAATGATGATAATTATAATTAGACAATGAAATAATAATTATGATAATAATAATTAATTGTTACTGGACATTATTATTATTATTATTATTATTATTATTATTATTATCATCATCATCATTTTAATACTTTATGTGTATTTCAGACAAATCCTTTTTTTTTTTTTTCGTTCTTCAAAGATAAAGGATGCGCATATTTTGCCAGTCCGTATTATAGGCCTACATTCCGATAAATAGAGTAGACCTAGAGTGGATATTTTGAGTCAATGTTAGTTATCCCTTATATCCATTCTACTTTCCCTGAAGCATGATTTAGATTATTCTTGTAACTAACGAACGGAGAACTAACTCGCTGGCACGAATCGAACCCGTAGGTCAATGGCCGCGCTGACATAAGCTCTCCCTCCATACATAATTCTTATTCAATGTTTAATTTTAAATAACTTCATTTAATATTACGAAATGTTACGACTAACTTTTACAAAAAAATAAAGTAGCTAAGTTAGTAGGATGAAAATGAAACCGTTGCCTTTCTCCACTATTGGTAATTTGGGCTTATCCAATGTTATTTATGGTAAAAATTGAAAACCAGTGACATCTATGTGGGAACACATTGATCAAAATATGATTTTGGTTGTGCTATAGAACGTTGTTCCGTTAAGTAATGGTTTTCTTTTTTTCTGTTTCGTCTTTTCGTGCGATATGCCGTTTGAAGAGGTTCAGGGGAGACAGATATCATATATACAGGCAATTTGCATTATAATTGACGCATATTGTATAGTTGAATGAATTTACATGGATAACAAATTTGCAGCATAGAATATGTACCCTGAATGGTTCTCCTTCATTTCTACATACATCCTATTGCATAGGCCTATATTTACCAAACATTTCTGCCACTCAAACTTTATTATTTTCATTGTGTTTCAGACGTGTTAAATGCTTCCTGGTGCATGATTTTTATTTGAGGGTAGACAGTGATTAACTCTGGTTTAAAATATAGATGTCATCTGCATATTGATTTTTAAAATTTTAAAATCGCATAAGCTTACCTAGGCCTATATCTATTAGGGCCTGCTGTCCAGTCCAGATAATTGTAGCCGTCTTGGTGAAATCAAAGGCTCGTGGCATGAATGAATATTATCGATTGGGGGAGGGTACAAGTAGCCATGCAAAAAACATTTTCTTAATAATAATAATAATAATAATAATAATAATAATAATAATAATAATAATCCATCCATCTATAGCAATTCTGCCCGAGGGTAGGTCTTTCACTGCAATCATAGCAATTGCATGCTATGCTTTGAAGCTTTACTAGGGAATTGTAAGTGTGGTAGCTTCCCGTTGCTTTCCACACCGGAATAATAATAATCTTGTATCTTGTATGCCCATGTTTCCCTTAACAGAGATTTAGCGTTCTCCTCCTACAGGGAAGAATTTGAAACCATACTAATTTAGTCACACTTGTTTTTGTATAGATTTCATTTGAGCGGTCCGTGGTCAGCGTTCCGCCTCATACTGACATCTAGAAAACCAAGGTAGTACTAGAACGGGAAAATTCGGTAAATTTTGCACAGAGGCCTTTTCATTCAGGCTTAAGGATTTTTTATGAGCCTGAAAATCTTCAGACTCGGGACCCACGGCTTAAAGTCCCTCCCGGAGGACTTGCTCCTTTGATTTTTCCATCCTAAAAAAATCAATTGACCCCGGCCGGGTTTGAATCCGCGACCCTCGGAACCAGAGGCAAAGAGCATAACCACTAGTCCACCGCGGCCGATTAATAATAATAATAATAATAATAATAATAATAATAATAATTGAATAAATTGTTATAAAAACAACGCTATTCTATAATAAACACTCAAAACGTATTAGACAACAAAACTGTTCACTAACACAGAACTAGTAGATAAGAAAACGCAACATGTAGTAACTAATGTTTTCTAAACTGGGGGTAGTTATTGGCAGTATCTGTAACTTACCCTACCCCCCTTGCCGCGCCATACACCATAGACCCCTCAAATCCGGCTAAAGTATTGCACAGTACCAACTGAGTTTATTGGACCTAATGTGTTGTAGTAGTTCTGCCACTCCTCTTGGAAGCATAGTGTCTTTGTGAAAGCACGCCACCGAGCTCTTGTATTTTGCCAAGTTCCTGTGTTCATTACAACTTTTCCCTTTGTTGTTAAATTATGTTATATACAGTGCTGCTCCGTGTAAATTTTGGTCTTCCTTTTTTCCAGCAATCCCTATGGATTCCATTCCAGTGCTCTATTTGGCACACTGTCTAAGTTCTCTTCTGAGAATGTATCCAATCCATTTGAAGTTGTGATATTTAATCTCATTCCAGACCTCATTCCTGTGATGTCCTCCACAATTCCTCGTTTGATATGGTATTTAGCCACCAGATTCTCAAAATATATCTCAGGCATCAATTTATCAATGCAGTTTTCTATATCGACTAATGTGATTGTGGCCTTCGAAGTCTCGCACCATATAGGCCTAGCATTATGTTTCACATTGCACTTTTTTTATTTGGGAAATATTGCACAATAGAGTGTTTCTCCCTTCAACCCAAAGTGATTTATCGCCAGAGGTTCCTGTCTAAAGCATCTTCTTCCCTCAAATATCTAGCTTCCATACTTCTCTTCACTCCATCCATCCATCCATCCATCCATCATTCTCTAGGCCTGCCTCTACCACTTCTTCCATTAGCTTTCCAATTAAGGATCTTCTTTGATATTCTCTCTTCTTCCATTCTTATGAGGTGACCATACCATCTCAAACGCTTTTCTTCTATTTTTCCTAATATGCTTTTTTTTTTTCAACTTACATAATTTCCCTTATTGTGCTGTTTATTCTTCTGAAATGCATGTAATAATAATACTAATAATAATAATAATATAATAATAATAATAATAATAATAATAATAATAATAATAATAATAATAACATAATAATAATAATAATAATAATAATAATATAATAATATACTTTATTTATTTGGCAGAGTTAAGGCCATAAGGCCCTCTCTTCCACTCAACCAGCACAAATACAAATAAATATTCGACAAATATAGATATACACTATACTAATTATAAGCAGTTAAAGATACAATAAATGTGGCAATGTAAATGTCATGTACAAACAACATTTTATAGGGTGTCGATCGCCTCCAAAAATCCATTTATATTGCTAACAGCTTGTTGGCTTGTTTTCTACTTGCTGTCCAGGTTTCGGACCCAAATAATAAAATGCTTTATAACAGAACTTTAAATATAGTTTTCTTCGTTCTGTATATTGTATTTCTATTGGAAAGCACAGAATTAAACATACCAATTAATTCTTCCTCCATCATTTATTCTTCTTTCAATTTCTATAGTTGAATTCTCACTTTTATCTAAAATAGATCCTAAATATTTAAAATTGTTAACATTACATATTTTTTCCTGAACTACATTTTAGCTCATATGTTGTATCCAATGAAAGATATTCTGTTTTATTATAATTTAGCTGTGATCCCCATTTTTTGTATTCTATCTCTAATTTTCCACATTGCACCTAATGTACGTACAAGTAATAACATATTTTATTAAGATAGTTTTTTTTAGTTCTTTATTCGAATTGAGAGGGCAGACCTGAAAAATCTGTTATGTTATCCCAGTCCATTATGTATAGATGGCTTATTTTCAAACAACTTCTCTACAGATTATACGGACAGACTATAGCTTCGAAAATTTTCATCCTTAGTCCTATATGTGGTGGTATTCAATAGTAGTTTAGTGAATTTTTAAAGCAGGATTATTACTTTTTTAATTAAATAGGAAAATCGTAGTAATGGGATTCAATAATATGCTAGATCAGGTGGTTCCTAACTAGCGGGGCCCGATACCTGCTGGGTTGAATATTCTAAACATTTCAATTTCGAGGTTAGGAGGGATTGTAGTGCACAATTTCTAATTGTTAGATTGTGCACCAGATTCCTGCATTAAACTCCAAATCCCTTTGCAGAACATACCGTATACAATATGTATCATAGGTCTATACCTCGGATAATTGGACCCCTATTTTGACTTGGTTGTTTTTCTTCTTTAAATTAAGGGATTTGAATTTTGTTTAATTACAGTGATTATCATTATGTTGTAACTATGAAATAGCATTGTTATTTTATTCTAATATGGACACATCCTCATAATTTATAAACTGTTTTACATTACAAGACAGGTCCATTTTAACCTCCATATTCAGATAAAGTGGACCCCGGAATCCTCCTTAGTTTTTGTCTATTTTTAATTTTATTTATCCACCTTAGCTTTTAGTCTATTTTTAAGTTTATTTTCTCTATTAATTGATACAGACAGGCACAGATTAATCTGAAAATATTTATGACTGATCATAATTAAAAAGCGTTGATATTTATTTAATGTTTTGAAAAATTATTCTTGATTATAACATTTCACACGTCATTCAACTGCAGAAAGCGACGGTCTTTGGGTTTAGTAAATTTCCAAGGATATGAAATAAAATTAATTAAGTGAATGGTCTTTACAGAGAGCATCCTCATTGATAAAATATACGTATTCGTGTAAAGTAGACCCAGGTGCTCGTGGAGGGTCCACATTAACCTAATTCCTTTGTTATGTTTAATTATTTTATACAGCCACCATGCCACATAATTGGGAACCAAACCCGTCAGTATATTAAAACAGCATCTACATAATATAATACATTTAGGAGTTTTTCAACATTTGTAATATTCAATTGCAGAAATGAAGAATTGATTCTTAATTTGAAAAACTTTTAAAGTGGCCAGTTTCATAAATGTCACAAATAAACTCTTCTTCACACAAAGAATAAAATAAACTGGCCTTGAACCCGTCAAAGTTGGTGAGGGGGAGACGTTAAAATATTTTCTGTTCGAAGGCAGCACCAATTAAAGAAGATATTAACAGGACCACTCAAACAGAAGGGTCCACATTACCCGAACTTCCCTATATTATGTAGGCCTACATATGGTATTACTGACAGCGATCCATAGCGTCCGTGGATGGGGTTCTTAAGCCTGGCGCTCCTTTGTGATTTTCAGCAAGTAGAAGGCTACGTGCCGACACCGGACCCTCATCTTCTCTACTCTACTTTCTATTCATCGCCATCATTCACATAGGCTACATGAGCATACATAGGCCTACACTCCTCTTTGTGCTATAAGTTCCACTGTAAGTCCACGTCTCTTTCGTTAAGTGGTCTGTCGAATTTTGCATAAATTAAAAATAGTTATGCCAGAGCAAAGATTACCTAAAATTGTTATGGAATGGATCCCAATAGAAAGGAGAAAGAGAGGAAGACCGAAGAAAACTTGGATAGAAGGGGTACAAGCAGCTATGAATATCAGAGCATTGGAGGAAGATCAATGGCGTTTGGTTTCCTGAAGACGACGGCAGCTACCATGATACCGGATGATGATGAAGGAAATAGTTCTTATTAATGTCATCTGTTATGGCCAAGGAATTATAGCATTAAAATGTTAACACCACTTATCAGCTCTGATCCCTGACTGATACCATTTAAAATGGTTAATTAAAATTATTTAGTCAGTAAAATAATTTCAGGCACGAAAACCCGGATATCGTATTAGGTTCGGGATATAACGCACATTTCTCAGAAAAAATATTTCTAGAAGAATAGGCTACATAGAGTAAGTTTACAGTAGCGGAACTAAACGTATTGGTGATATTGAAGTATAAATACAAGATTTTTCTTGCTAAGGCTATAGTTACGCTAGCCACGATGTAAGGACCTTCACCTGGGATGTTACCTATAATATTTGGTATAAGTTTACTATTTGTATTACCTATAAAACTCAACATGGTAGTTATTTATTTTCATATAGACAGTGCAATAATATAAACCTCAGTTTAGAGATAAGTTCTACTGTAATTAATAATAGGCCTATAGCTAAGACTAACACTATACACTCTTAAGTACCAACATATCCTACATTGTATTTCTCCTTCTTTATTTGTAAATTATTGTCAATTTTTTTTATATCATAGCCTATCGATGCGGTAATGTATTATTTTTCTTTAAAGTTTAGGCTAGTCTTCGTAATCATCGCAACTTTTCTTTAACTTAGGCTTAGGCCTACCAGTAGAGGAAGTTTGGGTAATGTGAACCCTTCGCTTTGAGCGGACCCTGTTAATATCTTCTTTAATTGGTGCTGCCCTCGAACAGAAAATATTTTAACTTCTTCTCCACATTAAACTTTGGCGTGTTCAAGGCCAGTTTATTTCATTCTTTGTGCAAAGAAGAGCTTATTTGTGATATTTATAAAAACTACCGTATTAAACGTTTTTCAAGCTAAGAATTAATTCTTAATTTCAACTGTCGAATACCTATTATAAATATTGAAAAATCTCGTAAGTAGCCTATATTAAATAGATGCTGTTTTAATATAACCTACTGACGAGTTTGGTTTGATATTATGTGACAAGATTGCTGTATAAAATAATTAAACATAACAAAGTAATTCGGTTAATGTGGACCCTCCATGAGATGGTTAAAGTTGACCTTGGTCCACTTTACACGAATAGGTATATTTTATCAATGAGGATGCTATATGTAAAAACCATGTTCTTAATTAATTTTATTTAAAAATCCTTGTAATTTTAACTAAACCCAAAGACCATCGCTGTTCGCAGATGAATGACGTGTAAATATTAAAATCAACAATTTTTCAAAAGATTAAATAAATATCAACGATTTTTAATTACGATCAGCCATAAGTACTTTCCGATTAATCTGTGCCTGTCTGTATAAATTAATAGAGTAAATAAACTTAAAAATAGTCTAAAAGCTAGGATGGACTCTGGGGTCCACTTTACCCGAATATAGAGGTTAAAGTGGACTTTTCTCGTAACGTAAAACAGTTTAAAACTTATGAAGATGTTTCCATATTTGAATAAAAGAAGAGTGCTATTTTTTAGTTATAACACTAATGATAATCATCACCATCATAGTTCATTCACGAATTTAGGCCATTTGTTGACCAGTTTCGGCCTCGAGAGAAACACCATCCAGAAGTCTTTTGAGTGGACGTCCTGGTCTTCTTCTTCCTGCAGGTTGATATCTTAACATTAGTTTGGGTATTCTGTGATCTTCCATTCGATGAACATTAATTAAACAAAATTAAAATCCCTTAATTAAATAGAGAAAAACAACAAATTCAAAATAGGGATCCACATTACCCGAAGTTCCTCTACTAACTCTAATCATAGGCTATATTATATTTTTAAACCATGTAGTTAATAATATTAATAAATAATAATAATAATAATAATAATAATAATAATAATAATCTCTCTACCTTCGGGTTTTTACAGCTGCTGCCGTCTTCTCGTGCCAAAACTTCAATGATTACGATCTTGGGTATCTTCAATGCTTAGCCCTCTTGCTTGCATTACTGTCTGCATGTTTTCCTTCCATGTTAACTTTCGTCTCCCTCTTTTCTTCTTTTTGGTCTGTTGCCATTGATATAGTTGCTTCGGCCATCGCTCCTCTTCCTTTCTTAAAATATGTTCTAACCACTTTAATTCCTTCTCCCCAATTCTTTCAATTATGCTTTCTTCTGCTTCCATTATGTTGTCTAATTTCCTTATTTGTGACATGTTCTAATTTTGACTTTCAGGCATTTCTGCGTAAATAATCCTTTTCTAGAGCTAATAATTTTAATAACAATAATACTAATAATTATTATTAGGCCTATTATTAGCCTATTATTATTATTATTATTATTATATGTTACACCGAACAAAGAAACTAATATTTCAGGCATTGTTACAAAAAAATTATTCTATATGGATCCGAAACATGGACAAACAGCACAGACAAGAGACCAAAAAACTGTCAGCAGTAGAAATGGATTTATGGTGGTGATTGACACGAATTTAAAGACAGGAAAAAATCAAGAATAATAATATAAGATAAATAATGCAAGTAGAAGATACATTTCAGAAAAAAACATAGGCCTATAAGAAAAGTATTTAAGGTAGCATGGGCCACCTCATACGAATGGAAGAGGATAATATATTACCAAGAATGTCCTTAAATATGAAGCTAGAGGAGGTAGACCTAGACAACGTTCGATGGATGTACTAAGAAGTAATCTTATTGATGAAGATGAAGTGGAGTTCTCTGGTGACAAATCAGTTGACTTGAAGGAGAACCATTGGACTTATTCCACATTATAGGTCCTGTTTCTAATAAAAGTATTATTTTATTATCATTAGGCCTGGTATCTTATTTAGATTTTCCTTACGCTGCATCATATAATTTTTGTGTAAAATAAATTCAGTATAGAAATCCGTCTATATTTCATTTATTATTGAAACGGATGCATATAAAATATCTAACAAATCCAAGAGAATGAGCATATACAGCTTCCCAATCGTAGCATATCGACATATTATATTCGTATCGATTGTTAGGTTGGCTTCCTATTCAATCAGTAAGCCCCGCAGTACATGGCCTACTATGTTTGAACAAAGATATTTAGATTGAGCGGGGTTTGGTCCTTATACAGTTTCATACAGTCTGGCGTTATTGCATACAGAGGTGGTTTTGCATTCAGGAGGGGGTTCTATAGTTACCTTCAAGATTGATTTTCCACCCCTATTATCGTTGGAAAAGGGGTGAAAGAGGGGGAGAGAGAGTAATAAGGCGTTGTGACTAAAAGCTCTAGGTTAGGAAATTGATTCCAGAGAGATTTAACGCATAAGTGGGTTCCATTACATTACTCTAATCGAAATGTAAGATTTGAAATTAATCATTTCATAACAAATTCATACTTAATAACAAATAAGCTACGTATTGGTGTGGACCACCCACTTCCCAGAAGAGAGTACTCACTAAATCTCTCTTAAAATGTAAATAGGTTTATTGGCCTAATTCCGTGAAGCCGAGAAGAAGAAAAACAAGATGTTAATGAAACGTTTATAGCTATTTAACCTAAATTAATTGGTTTATCCTAGATCATATTTAAAACGGTAAAAAATCGAATTTTGTGGCCCGCAAATCAATGCACCTTAACGACAGTGGCCCTTTTCCAAAATAAGGTTGGGCACGCCTGATTTAACACATTAATATTTTTGTGAAAAAAGACTGCAACCAAAGACAGAGGATAGGATACCAAAGATGGTACTGATGTAGGCTTTATAACTCTAGAGGATGAAGATCGGTAGGAAGACCAAGAGAGCGCTGGGCTGAACAGATGTAAGATCGGAACATGCAAAGACTTAATCCATTAAGTTTAATGATGATGACTTTTTGTGACCGAAAATAGTATATTACGATGCGAGGTTGGGAAGTGGATTTTACAGAATCGAGAAAAATGTTTAAAAAATGAGCGATAGCGAGATTTTTAATTTCCGAGATTCTATAAAAAAACTTCACAAACGTGCGTTGTACAATATTTTTTTGCGCGATGTTGTTTTCAAAATAATAAATAATAGTAAAATAATACTTGCGTTCATTATAAACAATTAACTGACGTTAACAGTGTGGGCAACGTTTATTAGTTGAAACAACAGGAGGCTGTGAGACCATTTAGTGATAAATTGGCGGCAAGTACGTATTTGTTTTATATGTTTTCAAATGAAGTACAGTTCATTTAAAATAAAGTGATTTGTTTCGTATAATGTAGGCTATATTAACACTACCTTCTGGATAATTGTTGTATATACATTGTATGTAGTATAGGCTACATTGAGGGCAGTGGTTTTACTCCCCATACGCGTTTGTAATATGCAATATTACAGTAGGGTCTATAGTTATTTTATTTCAGTATATTTATTTAGGTTGGCAACCCCGAAATGTAGGAAGTTGAACTTTGAATAATGGTTGCCATTGCTGTAAGTACGACAAACGCACTATCGCGCAAAAATATATCTTTAAACTATGAGCATTTAAAAGCCATTGTCGATTTCAAGGCAAGAAACTGAAATCGAATCCAAAAATTGTTTTAGCGGGTGCACTAGAACAATGGCTATTAAAAAAATAAGTTTGGCGTAAAATATGGCTACATAGGAAAACACCTGGTACGGTATATTAATTGAAAATGATCAGGTATTAAATTTTATTATATTGAATTCAAGAGCTTTACTCACACTGTTAAGACAAGAAATTAATCAAGAGAAATAATTGGAAATTATGATATATGTGTGACTAGTTTATTATAATCTACTGGTAATTCTATTGTTGATTATTTTTATTGCTCTGTCATCTATGTGCCCAGAGTTTTACTGCGATTATTGGCTCCAACCTCATTTGACTATACTTTTCGTATCTAACGCTGGGAACACTGCAGTCGCTGTATTGTCATGGGTTATCGCTGGTCATGAAATTGATTATTATAATCCGATACAAGAAACACAATGGATCAATCCTCTATGTATAAACCAGCGATAACGCACAAAAAACAGACTGTAGATAATGCAGTAGAGCTATGATGGAATATGTGTTCATTTCATTAAATGGGCCTATTACTATTGGGTCGGGTAGATCTCAGTTCAGAGATATAATAAAGCCACAAAAGCGGAATGGACTGTATTGAAAATAGAACACAAAAAAGTATTTATTTAAACAAAAACAAATAAAATGTCACACGGAAATCTTCACTTTATACGATTAGGCTATTTAAAATTATCACAATTTCCTGAAATTTCTTAATCAGCTTTTAAATTGTACTTGCATTTGAAACTATTGTGTAATTTAAATTTTTACGTGAAATTCACGGAAGGGGTGAAGAATGTTGCTAACTACATAATCAAATACCTATAGATCGGGAGTAATTCTATCGTGTGAGCAACATTCTGCTCCTTGCTTCTTCGCGATGTAGAAAAATCGCGTTACATTTCGGTTCTAATTATTATAAATTATATAATATTTTCAAGTGCAAGTGAAATGAAAATCTGATTAATTTAAATTACGGAAAATGTTATTATGTATATCAAGATTTTGTGAAGTGCGTTTTATATTTTTTTAAATAAGTATTATTTTTAATTTTCTATTTTAACCTATGGTTTTCAATACAGTCCTATCGTCTCTTGTGACTTTATTAGATCTCTGAACTGAGGTTTGCCCGTCCATGTTGGTCCTCACGCGCCAAATTTTGGACCTACTTCCATTTTTGCTTTCCGGCCGTGAAATTGTGTCGTGAGTTTAAATTTATTTGGGAACTTAGTTTCCTTCTCCCCATTCTATTCAAATAAAACATCCGTTTCTACCGGAAATCTCTATTACGAACTATTTTTGTGATGCCACGTGCATCATAAAATTAAAAATCAAGAAATGAACTGAACTAACTACATGTTGTGAAGTGTTACTGGTGCTATAAAATGCTACATTTTACTCAACCGTTCGGCAAGAGTTCCGGGTTCGAGCCTTCTTTTGTTTGTGCTTCAAGGGCCATGCTAGACAACATGCAAGTCATGGATTCATCACACGAGAAGCTTCAGGTTGTACAAATGGCCAAGGAGTTCATAAAATACGTAATACCTTCATCTTCATCAGGACATAAGGTATGTGAGTGATTAACGCAGAAAGTAGAGCCTCTTAATTGTGTTCCTCCTTACCAGTTCCTTAATTAATATTGTAATTGATACATTACATTTCTGTTGTAGCATTTATCAAGGTTTTTTGTGTGTTTTTAATGGGTTAGTTCATATTTAAATTTTAGTTGACTTTTGCTGGTTGACTAATTAAAATATCATATAAATAAATTGTTTTAATTAACTTTAATTAGTGGATTAAGTTACCTTGACTTACTTTAACTAGTCGGCCATTTTTTATTATATAGAGTGCGGCAGAAACAATGATCCATTTTAAACATGTTATTTTGGTATGAAGAAATACAACTACACATTATATTATTAGTGTACATTGTTCGAAAGAACACATCCTACCATTAATTACACATGTCACTTTTTGTAAATGTGCCCTTTTGGTGTCCACAATTGTTGGCTATGCAATCTTCTGCACGAACACATACATTCTCCATAACCTTACGAAGAGTGTCATCTTGTGTATAGCCTCGATTTCGGCTAGAATGTTGTTTTTCAAGTCTTCAAGAGTTATTGGCTTGTTAGATACACTTTGGAATTTAAGAATCCCCACAGAAAAAAAATCACAAGCCGATAAATTGGGCGAACGGGGTGGCCAGTTGACATTGCCAAAGCAGCTCATACTCTTGCAATGTTGTCCTAGGTGCGAACCGTACGTGGCCTACCAGGTGGCTTATTGTTTGTTGCAGATGCTGTTGCTCTGAACTACTGGACCCATCTCATAATCGACTTCCGAGACGGAACTTGACCACATTAATTAGTGGTCTCTTTATTACAATCTCATCAAATTATTGACTTGGAGCATGTGTAGGATTAGACCAATGTTAAAATGTTGCTGTGTCTGTACGTCACTGTCACCACATTTGAAAAGCGTCTCTACTGCAAACGCACGGTATTCGTTTGACCAAGGCTCCATACTGACTGGCAATGCTTTGAATTGCACTACGCATTAGTACCAATATCAACTCTCTAGGGCAATTTAAAATGAGTCATTGTTTCTGCCGCACCCGGTAGCTTGCTTTAATTAGTTGGCTATAGAAATGTTAGAATTTCATATCTGATAATAGCCTATAATATGTCGCGCTTTAAGTAGCCCAACCCCCTAAATAAATAAATAAATAATTGAAACAATAATTATTAAAATAAATATTGTTTAATAAAATTGTCACTTTGCACTGAAACTCAATGTGAAAAACTTAATTACAAATGTAAAATAGGCCTAGTGTTTGGTCTTATGATTTTTTTCTAAGTTTTTTAAATGAACTTATTCCTGTTAAATTACACATAATTTAATTCAGACTAACTAAAATGATTAATTATGTTATGTCTCTGAGTAACACATTTTGATATTGCCTCAAAAGTAAGTAAACTGTAACTTGCAAATGTTTTGTGTGAAATAATACACACTGATGAATATTAGTGTTAATGGAATAACATAATATACAATTACCACGGTTATGTGGACACAGTTCCCAAGCTTTTTGTCTCACAGTAAGACATTCTTTGATTCCTCAAAGCAGGGATAATTTTTGTGTGAATAAATACACATTTATTTGTTGGACACAGTTCCACACATTCTTTGGTGCCAAAGTCGCATCTTTTAAGCTCAAGGTAGCTTCAATTATAATGGACAAAGTATCCATTCTTTTGGTAGCAAAGTCTCACACTTTATGAGTTCAAAGCAGCTTCAAGTAGGCCTACGTGTTAAATAAATAACACATGTAGGGTAACAGAGTGGAACCCTTGATAGAGGTCCACTCCAGGGAGTAGGCGCCCCTGCCCTTTTGTGAGCTCCAGGTCCCACTCGCCCAGTGGGTATAGTACCTGGGTAGGGCCCCGTCCACAGGGTTACGTGGGGAGAAGAGAAGTCCCCAAAGCCGTAGTGAAGGCAACTTCTCTAGGAGAACGAACACTCCGAAATTCCAGTTCCCTGCCCTCCAGGAAGAGGGGTTTGGCTAGAGGCTGGTAACCTCTACTAGTAAAAAATAACTTACTCATAAACTTCAGCAGAAGAAAAGCCGGATTGATAAACCTTATGACGACCACAGCAAGAAAAAGTATAAAAAGAGTTTTGGAATACATGACCAGCTTAAAATAGCGACTTGGAATGTCAGAGGCTTGGGAAGCAAAGAATTTGAACTAACAAAAGAAATGAAAAATAAAAGTATAAATATATTAGCTGCCTCAGAAACAAAGAAAAAATTGAAAGGATCACAAATGATAAATGATATGATGATGTTTTACAGTGGAGTAAGTCAGAAAGAAAGAGCGAAAGCAGGAGTGGCGATATTTGTGGATAAGAAATGGGGATCCAAAATAGACACGTATAATTGTATTAACGAAAGAATAATGACAATGCGATTTAAGCATAATAGAGGACATATGACAAAAATAGCAATATATGCACCGGAGGAAGGGAGAGATGAAGAAAACAAAAACATTTTTATCTACTCTACAAAAGGAAATAAATAAGATAAACAAGAACGACATAATAATATTATTAGGAGACTTTAATGCTAGAGTGGGGAATCAACCAGTGGCAAATGTAATTGGGATCCATGGAGAAACTGTTATAAATAAAAATGGACAAGAATTAAAACAATTTGCAATTTTTAATTATTTTAAAATAACAAATACATTTTATAAGAAAAAAGATATTCACAAATACACATGGTCAGCACGAGGTTTTCGTTCACTGATAGATTATGTGTTAATCAATAAGAAAGCATCATCATTATTAACAGATACGAGAGTATTTAGAGGAAGTGACATCTATTCAGATCACTATTTAGTAATCTCAAAAATAAATATATTAGCGAGATGGAAGAAAAACTAAAAACAAATATAGAAATAAAGAGACCACATTCAAAGTACATTTATTACAAGATAAAAGTATACAAATCTGTATCAGAATAGGCTAAATGAACAATTAATATTAAAACCTACTTCCGAAGAAATAAACCGAGAATGGGATAATATAAAGAAAGCATTGATAAAGCAGCATATGAGGCATTAGGAACAAAATATAAAATATATAACAAGAAGGGTTTAAGAATATGGAATGAAGAATTAGAGAGGATAATAAAAGATAAAAAAGAGGCTTATCACAAATATTTACAGAATAGAACACCAGAATTAAGAGCTGATTACAAACATAAAAGTGCAATAGCCAAAAGAGAAATTAAAAAAGCACACAAAGTCAGTTGGGATAGATATATAAGCAGACTAGAATACGATATACATGGGCAGCAAAAAATAGCCTATAAAGTAATGAAACATCTAAAAAAACAAGAAAAAGATACAATACAGATCAATGCAATTGAGGAGAAACAATGGGAAGAACATTATAAAAAACTGTGGTATAATGAAAATAAAATAACTAAAGATAACATATATGAGTGTGAGATAGGAATAGATATGATAACAATGGAAGAATTAGAAGAAGTACTGAAAACAACAAAGAACAGAAAGGCAGCTGGAATAGACGGAATTAATATGGAATTAATAAAATATGGAGGAATTTTTTTAAAACTGAGATTATTACATTTTTTTAATTTATGTTGGAAACAAGCAACAATACCAGAAACCTGGACAACAGCAATAGTACAATCTATTTTTAAGAAAGGAGAACGTAAAGACTGCAACAACTACAGAGGAATAAGCATTTTAACTGCAGGCTATAAAATATACTCAAGAATCTTAACATTTAGATTAAAACAAATAACAGAGGTAATGTTAACAGAAGAACAAAGTGGATTCAGACCAGGGCGTTCATGTATGGATAATATATTTACGATAAAAGAATTTATAAACAAAAGAAGAGAATATAACATGGAAACACACATAGCTTTTATTGATTTTGTCAAGGCATTTGATAAAGTAGACAGAGGAAAACTCTGGACAATTTTAAAAGAAAAAGGAATTCCGAAACACTTAATAGCAGCTATAAAGAGTTTGTACTGGAACACAAATTTTGTTATAAAAACTAGAAATGAAGTAAGTAAAAATAAAATTCATACTAATCAAGGAGTTAAACAAGGATGCAGTATCTCTCCAGTTTTATTTAACCTATACATCAATGATATAATAAAAAAATGGAACGAAGAAACAAATAAAGGAATAAAATTAGATAAAACACACTACTTGAAAACATTATTATACGCTGATGACCAGGTAATAATAGCAAATACAGAAGACGAACTTCAGAGGAATATTTTTAAACTACATAATATATGTGAACAATATAATCTCAAAATATCCATAGAAAAAACTAAGGTAATGGCATTCCAAGGGAAAAATCAAATCAGATCGAAAATAGTAATAGAAAACAAAATCATAGAACAGGTGAACCATCTCAATTATCTAGGATGTGACATTTCATTTAATTATGATAATGATATAAATAATAAAATAGCAAAATTCCAGGGAATATGTGGTACGATAAAACGAACACTAAATAACAAAACAAGAAGAGAGACCCAACTGAAATTTTATAAAATGTTGGCAGTACCAGTACTTGCTCTATGGTTCAGAAGCCTGGATACATAAAAAACAAGACCTAAGTAGGATAACGGCGGCAGAAATGAAATTTTTGAGATCTGTTAAAGGGTGCACTAAGGAAGACAGAATCAAGAACACAGAAATAAGACAGGAACTTGAAATATTTGCAATAACTGATAAAATGGATACATATAGACAAAAATGGAAGCAACACATAGACAGAATGAATGAAGATAGATATCCAAAACAAATAACAAAATACAAACCTAAAGGCACCCGAGATGTGGGCAGACCTAGAAAGAGATGGGCTGAAGTTGGAACGGGTCAACTGACCTAGTCCATGAATGAAGATGATGATGATGATGTATTACATGGACATAGTTCCATATTTTGTGCACAAATGTTGGCATCCCCTACAGGCTCAAGTAGCCATAAATAAATACTTTACACAATGGTAGCGTGTTCTCTCTTGAAAAATTAATCTGAATAATTGATTTTAATTAGACTTCAAATCAAGCTAATTTATCATTTAAAGTAAATATTGTGCTTAATATATTTTCCATAAATTAAATAATTATTGATGCCTTTAAGGTTGCTCACACATTCATATTCCTCACATTGAAATTAAAACAAAAAAAAAATTTATATCATGAAAATATGATTTCAGTAATGTTAAATTGTTATGTCAACTAATTAATTTTGCTGTCGATGATACAGCTCATTATTTGTTTTTGTGGCCTAAAACGGATTGGCTTCACTAAATGTAAGTTAATTTGTAAAATTGAAATTACATAATTTGACCTAAGAATAACTGGTCTTAACTTTAATAATAATTTATTTTTTCAAATAGGCCTATGAGAATTAAATGCATAGTTCCCAAGTGTGAACTCATGATTGAATTGAAAATTCATTTTGCATGTCATAAAGGTAAATTACATTTTTGTACATGTTTCATGTAACTGCTTGAAAAAATAACAAGTAAATAAGTCTAAACCTTTATAATATAAGCGTAACAGGTATTCTTATTAAAAATCTACTCGCACATTAATTACAGTTTGGTTTTTCTATGAAAGTAATATAGGCCTAAGTAAGCTTATTTCATAACTGAGGGGCTCTAGTGAGAGAGGGAGCTAAGCCACGTTGAGAAGAAATGGAAATAAATTGAGTATTATGAAACATTATATTACGAAATTACAATAAAGGGGTAACTTTTTGCTTCTTTAACGTAATGTTATGGAAACTAAAACTAACTAACTAACTCACTCACTGGCACTATCGAACCCGTAGGTTCATGCCACGCGGACATAAGCTCTCCATATATCCCTATCCTGATCTAATGCTTTCCAATCATCCCCTGTATAATCTACTTCCCTCAAATCATACTGAATGTTATTCTCCCACCTCATTCTTGGTCTACCAAGTGGGCGTTTTCCCTCTGGTTTTCCTACAAGAAGCTTCCATGCACCTCTTTCATTTCCCATTCGTGCCACATGTCCTGTCCATCGCAGTCTACAAGACTTAACTGTCCTCATTAGGCTATATCTGGCTTCCTATAAAGACCATGTAATTCACTGTTATGCAGTCTTCTCCATTCACCTGTCTGTTCATCTCTCTTTGGTCCAAACATTTTCCTAAGAACTTTACTCTCAAATACTCGTAATCTCCTTTCCTCCCTTAAAGTAAGAGTCCATGTTTCACATGCATATAATATAACTGGTTGAATAATAGTTTTATATATTTTCAGTTTAATGTTTTTTGAAAGGAGTTGGGAAGTCAAGAGTCTCTGTAAATGCATAATAGCATGCATTTCCAGAATTGAGCCTATGTTTAATTCCCTTGTGCATCCCATTCCAGTTTGTGATTATTGTTCCTAGGTATTTGAATTCAGTCACTTCCTCAAAATTTCCCTCATTTGTCATTAGCTGTATAGGCCTATATCCATTATATAATGTATTTTTATGTGTGACCATATATTTAGTTTTACTGATATTTAGGCCTACTTCCAGTCCCAATTCTTAGTGTTACTCAGTAGTGTGTGCGTGTTGCCTTTAGTATCTCCTGGATATCGGCCAATAGTACTAAATCATCAGCAAAACCACCTTCTTCATCCTCTAGAGATTTGATGGAATGCTCTAGTACAAAATTAAATAGTAGAGGAGATAGTGCATCGCCTTGTTTCAACCAATTGTGGATTTCAAAAGTATCCGAGAACTGTTTGACCGCACGCACCCTACTCTTTGTGCCATTTAGACACATTCTTATAAGTCTAAACTAACTTTTTAAGAATTCCGAACTCTAGCAGAATACTATGTAACTTATCCTCTTAATTGAATCGTATATCTTTTTAAAGTCTACGTATAGTTGATGTACAGTACCATTATATTCCCATTTATTTTCTAAAATCTGTCCTAAGCTAAAATTTTGATCTGTTGTAAGCCTGTTTCTTCTAAATCCACATTGATGATCTCCTAGAATGTCATCAATATAAGGAGTAAGTCTGCTTACTAATATATTTGTTAGAATTTGAACGAAGTTGAAAATAATGATAGGCCCCATTAGTTGTTGCAATCAGTTTTATCTCCTTTCTTATAAATTGGTATGATAATTGATTCTTTCCATTACTTTGGAAGAGCCTCTTTTTCGCACATCATGCTAAGCAACTGATGTACCTCGATCATCAGTTTTCTCTCCCTGATTTTATCAGTTCTACAGCCATTTCAACATCTAATGCACTGGGTTCTACGATTAGCATTTCTGCTGTCTGTAAATTATCCTCTTCAATATCCAGTTCTGTATGTACATTTAATAATTGATTAAAGTAACTTTTCCATCTATTTAATATAGCCTACTTCTGGAATCTGCAATCACATTCCCATTTTCATTCCTAACTATGTTTGTATGGAAATTATGCAAAAGGAAATACACTGCTCAAAACAATTAGAGGAACACTTGTAATAAATTGAATAAGTTTTTTAAAGCTGTGATGCTGAAAGTTGGACAATATGTAAATTGAATTATTAATTTTATCATTGGATACAAATTTTAAAGATCCATGGCCTAAATACAGAGAAATTACCTCAAATAACAAATACAGAGACATTTTTTTATTTTAGAAGGCACTGGCCACTTCTAATTGGTAAGGTTCCTGATGTTGCTATAGTGACGAATGTTGATTATTGCCTTGTTTATTGAAAGTCTCTGACAAATGAGGCATTTAAATGAGTTTGAAGTGTATCATGCTCTACATCTTTTACGACAAGGTCAATCTCTCTCTGCGACAAGTGGCTAGAGAGCTTGGGGTTTCTCCTTCCGTGGTGTCCAGGTTACGCAACAGGCACAGAGAGACAGGTCAGTGTTGTAGAAGACGTGGCCAGGGCCGTACATTTAAAACAAGCCCCCTGGATTACAGATACGTTGTTCTTTCTGCTCTTCGACAGCGTACACAAACTGCAAAAGCCTGCAGAATGACCTTCATATGGCTTCCGGAATCCGGGTTTCAGACCAAACCATAAGGAACAGATTAAGGAAAGAGAATATTCGTCCAAAAAGGCCCGTTAAAAAAACACCCTTAACAAAAGGGCATAAGGCTGCAAGACGTAGCCTACGTATGCTGAAAACCGTGGTGATTGGAACCTGAACCTGTGGGAGTCTGTGCTCTCCTCGGACGAATTCAGGTATCGTCTTACACGTTGTGATGGTCGATTGAGGGTGTGGGGACGGCCAGGAGAAAGATTTTCTGCAGAGGCTGTACAGGAAATTGATAGATTCGGAGGAGGTTCCATAATGGTGTGGGCCGGAGTTATGTACAACAATCGTACGGACCTTGTACTTGTTCCCCAGCAACTGAATGCTGTCTGGTGTATCGAACACGTTCTGGAAGAACATGTAGTACCTGCTGCCATTGGAGTAGGCCCTGGATTTCTGTTTATGCAGGGTAATGCCAGGGCACATTCTGCGGCTGTCCACCAGGGATTTCCTGAGGAGGAATGAAATTGAGGTAATGGAGTGGCCAGCGGTCAGTCCAGACCTCAATCCTATTGAACACTTGTGGGATCTTCTAGACAGGAAGGTCGGGAACCGACATCAAGCTCCATAAACTCTGCATCAACTTGGAGATGCTCTGAAGGAGGAATGGGAGAATATCCCGCAAGAGAAAATCCAGAATCTTATTGGGAGCATGCCACGAAGGTGCCAAAGTGTCATCGAATGTCGTGGAGGCTATACACGATACTAACTCTATATAACGAGTGTTTACCTTTGAAAAATAAGCACAAGATTCAATTGTTTACATAGCGGAATTATTTGAAAAGTTAATTGTCAGCGTTATTCATTTGTTTTTACTGACATGAGCAATAAATAAATAACCACAAATAATGTACTTTATTAATTTCATGTTTGTACCTTTATCCAATGAAAAAAATATTTGCATATTTCATAGTGTTCCTCTAATTGTTTTGAGCCGTGTATATAAATTTTAATATAGGTCTAAATAGCACTGATTATCTCCATTTCTTCTCAAAGTAGCATAGCTCCCTCTCTCACTGGACCCCTCAATTAGATACTTCAGGAATAAAAATAATAACTATTAATAATAATAATGATCGGCTTCGATGTGATAAACATTGTTGCCAGTACGGCATAGGCCCTAATTATAGGCCTATTGATAAATAGTTCCACTGTATTACGTCCACAATCATTTAAAGTCTGTCCCGGTGGACTACGTGGTTTTTATTCTCGCCTCTATTCCAAGTTTGCGTGATTTTTCAGGACATGAAAATCCCGAATGTGGATTTCCTCGGAAGGGAACCAAAATAGTGGTACCCATGTCAGATTTACGACACGTAATGTTAAGTCTGGGAGGGAAAAAAAAAAGGCTCTGAGAAAAATTTGTCGTTCTAACAAACCCAGATTTGAATTGTCACGCAAATGACCTTAGCTGTTAAAAGAGCATCATTAAATAAATTAATAACACATCGTTGAAATACAATACACTAACATGTCTGCACTGTCAAGTGTAGATTAAAGATGACAATAGACAAAGGCATTATCAGAAATGTTAATATTTTAATGTACATCAAATATTTAGAATGATTGGAAAATTGCACCCTATGATAATGAAGCTGGTGCTGTAATCCAATACATTGATTGAGAGAGGGGTAGGACAACCACTGCAGGCAATCACCGCAAGGACGTGTAGATACTGAACAGGGTAATAAAAAGCTTCCTCTGGCATTTTATAATTGTTTTTATTGCTAACATCTCTGGCCCCTAAATAGAGCGATCAAATTACACGCAAATATACTGTTTTTTGAAATAGATTATAAAACAAAGTTATCTAAAATGCAATAGAAGCACATTAAAAAAGTTTTAAATGTATTTTAATATCTAAATTAATAAACAATACATCCCTTAATGCATAGGCCTACCACTTAGGTATTCGATTCCCAATATCAAAATGGGCGTTTAATTTATTTTTTAGAATATAGGTAGGCCTAGAGCTAACCAGAGTTCCAAAAAGAGAAAAAGGAAAAAAAAAAAAAACAGAAGGATAAGGTAAAAATTGGGATAACGTTGAAGTTGACAATTATTTGGAAACTGTTTCTATTATGTAAATGTTTCTTTAATTATATGTTACGCGAGAGTAGTTAATTGGATTTCATTTAACGGCGTTTTTAATATTCTCAAATCAGCCAGAATTCAAACAGGCGTGAAGTAGCCACAAATTTTGATCAGAGGCATTTTATTTCTGGCTTGAGGTTCTTTTATATGCCGTAAATCTACGGTTGGGATCACATGGTTTTAGTTCTGTACTGAAGGATTCATATATTAATCAGATTTCGATGTCCATAAAAAAGCCATCGTCCCAGCTGGTTTTAACCCTGTGAATCTAGAATCCAGAAACGAGGTGATGACAGTTAGACCACCGACAACGTGAAGGGATAATATAGAAGATCTTACCAGAATTGGTGTCAGAAGATAAGAGATTAAAAAGAATTCATGGAAGTCAACAAAAAATTGAAAGTTAACCAATATTCTTCAAGAATATGGTCAATCTGGAAATTAAGTAGCTATAAACTGTGGCACGGTATTTCAAAAGAGACCAGAACTTCTGAGGTGATTGTCGACACAATCCATCAGAACACCAGAAGACAGTTCAGTATAAGGTATTGTCTCAATTTCAGTTTTCTTAATCGGGTTCTGTGACTTTTCAATTCAAGTAGCTATTCATAGTTGTTTGTATTGAAAGAACTAAAAAAAAGTTTTACGGATGAGGCGGAATATTGAAATGAGTTCTTAAATGTTTTCAATTCTTGGAACATGCATAATCTTATGTTATATTAGGGCCTATGTGGAATTTTTATTTTAATACTTGAATAACATAGGCTATATAAAATCCCCCTAAAATAAGTTTCCACAAAAATAGTGGGTTTGACCCTAAAACCTCTGCACGCCTACCATTTTCCCTGTGATTCTTCTTAAATTAATATCTACCTATTATTCTTATTTTGAATAGATAATATTTAATCTTAAAAATTAAGGGAGGACCTGGAAATAAGAGATTACAAAAGGTCTATTTTGACAAGAGTTGGAATTATTTTTTATAACTAAATTTATAGGTTATGGAACTCCTGGAGTTTTTTCGTATTTCGCAGTGACATAGAAACCTAAAATTAGCTGTAGGCATTCCTTGATCCCTAAAGTTGACGAGAAAATCCCAAAATCCACACATATATTAATAAACTCCATAACTATTATCATTGGACAATTATTAGACTTAATATGCCATTTGACTTGGTCAACTGGAGACGAGCATTTGACGCCTAACACTTGAGAGAGAAACCACCTTTGTTTTCCCCTCATTAAACAGCTTTCTTATTCACTGAAAAGGCGCAAAATTTAGCCATTTAATTCCCCCAAAATCCCCATATCCATTTTGTTCGTCGTCGAAGAACACATTTACCATTTCCTTTAACACCTTGAACAAAGTAAGAGTTTTACCTGCCTACACAAGTTCTTATTCATGTCCAATTCTATTTCAGTTTTCCAAGGGATCGTCGTTTAATGCAGGTCTGTGGCCTATGAAGGTAAAATCGAGCGCGGTGGTCCATAGAGTCGCGTATTCATACTCTACCGGAGTCCAAGGGACAACTCCTCTGGGAGGACTTTAGGTCTAAGCTGTGGGCCCTGAGTCTGAAGATTTTCAGGCTCATAAAAGAACCTCAAGCCTGAATAAAAATACCTCTGTACAATATTTAACCGAGCGTCATCCATCCAAATAGGGCCTACTTAGTTGCCTCATTGAGGCGATGTGCTAATGTAGATCTGTACGTAAATAAGCAGAGTTAAATTTACTTGGTTAAGAAATTCCACTATGGAGCACTCGTGTTCTCACGCGGGACATACCTATGGGGTATATAGGCCTACATATGAAAATAAAAGTTTAAGGTGATGGCAACAAGGTGTCCTCTTGCAGAAATCTGATGGTGTTTTTACACGAAATATAATTTGTTAAATTACATTATGATTGAATTCGATTTATTTGAATTTATCTTCATTCAGTATCTGTATATTTTTGTTTACAAAACATAGTTTCAAATAGTGGCGTACAGTGACTGGGAATTAGGTGAAAGATTGAAAATATCTTAAGGATATCAACTCTCATCTACCAGATTGTCTTTATGGCATTTCTGACAGTCTTTCCTGGGATGAAGGAATTGTAACTTCTTCTTCTTCTTGTAAGCCCATGTTTCCCTTAACAGAGATTTAGGCGCTCTTCACTAAAGGGAAGAATTTGAACCATACTAATTTAGTTACACTTGTTTTCGTATAGATGTCATTTGAGTGGTCCGTGGTCAGCGTTCCGCCTCATACTGACATCTAGAAAACCAAGGTAGTACTAGAACGGGAAAATTCGGTAAATTTTGCACAGAGGCCTTTTCATTCAGGCTTAAAGATTTTGTATGAGCCTGAAAATCTTCAGACTCGGGACCCACGGCTTAAAGTCCCTCCCGGAGGACTTGCTCCTTGGATTTTTCCATCCTAAATAATCCATCGACTCCAGCCGGTTTGAACGCGCGACTCTCGGGACCAGGCAAGAAGCATAACCACTAGTCCTCCGCGGCCGATTGGATTGTAACTCACTTCTTAAATTGGATAATGAAGCACCAGGAGAGTCTTAACCCTAAACTTAATCTAAATCGACATCATGGGTGACCCCAGGAATAACTCCCTTTAAGAAAAAGTCCTGTGGTGTGACCTGAATTTAACCCGGGACCCTGTAGTCAGAAGCTCTGACTATTAGCCCATCGGAGGATTCTAAACAACTCGCTTCCCTTCACTTCTCTGCAGAGTATCGCAATATTATCATAGTCCGAGGAAGACTTATAAATATGTTAGCTCCCCACGAAGAAAGATTTAAACCCGTATTACAATCCGCAGCGCAGAAGGAAGCGACCACCAGGAATGTCTACGCAACATATTACGCCACGAGGGAATGTAAGCCTATTAACTAAATTTTTTCAGTCTCTCTGCTAGTTCCGAGTATGTTGAACAATCTTCAGCAGAATACATTTGAAATAAACCACACTTATGCGTACTTTTGACTGTTCCTGTATTTGTGGGCATGTTTAACACTGCAACGGTTGCATTTCCGTCCGCTTACCTTATCCCGCATTTGCATTCTCTTCATTTGCGGACTGTACATAAATATTCACCAACAGATACAAAAAAATCCAAAAAATATGCTTAAAATGAACTGGCCCATAGGCTATTTTGAAGTTTTTTTTTAACTATTTTAAGGTGAGATATTGAAAGT
Organism: Diploptera punctata; assembly: GCA_030220185.1. Taxonomy (NCBI): domain Eukaryota; kingdom Metazoa; phylum Arthropoda; class Insecta; order Blattodea; family Blaberidae; genus Diploptera; species Diploptera punctata. Next base: position 642,834 of record JASPKZ010000038.1, on the reverse strand, counting down.
AACACAGTATAGCCGAAATAAGCCCTGTCAAAAATATTATTAATTGCATAAACATATTAATATGTAGTTAAGAATCTCAGTATTATTTGCAACGAATAAGCCTAAAGAAGACTGATTCAGTGACTACTACGTGTTGACCAAATTAAAATGCCAAATGTAAGCCGTATTATGTTTAAAAAAAATACTGTTTGTAATGTGAAATCATGCAATTTTCGTTAGCCTTGTAATGGAATTATATCGTTGATACAAACATTGTTTCTTTCAGGCACTTACCTCGGCGGAGAGGGGGGCTGGCGATGCTCCCCCGGAGCAAGTTTACCCTCCTTTCCGGAGAAAATAGATGCTGTTAAATTACCCCCGAGTAAATTATCTGAAAGTAACATGAATATTCTAGACAAATATTTTTAAACAATTTTCTCATCATAACTCTATTTCTTCTAGAACTTCCGTTTTATAATTTTTACATAACTTTTTTACCCCTCATAATTGGTAAGTAACCACGAGTGATTTCCAATTTATATAGAGAATTTGGAAATCAAAGAGTGGTATTTGTTAGGACTATTTAACGAATAAAATTAAGCTGTTTACTCACAAATCATTATTTAGCTATAGTTAGGCCTATTTTAAAATATGTATAAGTTATATATAATGTAAACGTTGATGTTTGAAAACAAATGAGAAACGTTTATTATGCTTCATTAGTTCATCACTGCAACCAGATCATATTATTTATTGCCAAAGGATCGCAATATTGTAAGAATGCACCATAGTGGAGAAAAAATGAAACACATCAAACTTTTTATAACCAATATTATAGGTTATTAATTAATTTCTGATATCATATTATGTAAATTATATTTTTCTGAAACGTAAATTCCTGGGAAATAATACGTTTAACAAAAATGCAAACAGTGGTTTCTTTTTATTGTGGTATAATCAACTACTACAAATGTTTTATATTATATCCCGCAGCATATCTGTTTACATTCGTGCACTATATATACAATCTGGTAACCGTATTTCTTAGAAAGTGAGTCATTGCAAAATAATGCTCTGGCCTATTCAGAATGTTAAAAAGGAGGAGCTTTCTTTAATATGGTAAACTTATTTGATAAATTTCAGATGAAACACGATTGAGATTGGTTGTAAATCAAAATTCATTGAAACGCGATTGGTCATTGACTCCCATTTGGGGCATGAGTTAAACAGTCTAACTTTACAGGATGGTGGAAAATGTAATTTTCCATAAATAATATCTCTTGACACATTTTGATAAAATGCATTGATTTACAGAAGTGTAACTTTTAACGAACCCAAGTTATGGTCAAAATTAACCATGTAATAAAAATCTACTTTCCCTCCAAAAAAAATCGAATGTTTTTTTAAATAAAATATTCAGATCAGATATGGAGGTGGCATCTGCTGGAATCACTATAGATTTTGTTTTGCGTGATAATTCATAAATTTTCCCTATTCTTAAAGAGGCTGGTATATTGGTTAATACAAAAGATGATTTTTCTTCATAGGCACGTCGTAAATGTGAAATTTGAGCGTAATTAAATAAAGTGATCCCTTCACAGGCCTTGGGATAGTATAGGTAGTTAAGACTCCCACCTTTTTAGACAATTGGAACTAGATATGAGCCGCATTTTTCACGCCCTGCGTGACGGCTAGATAACGGAAAACTGTAACAAAAGTTTTGGAAATTTAAGTAGGTTATTTCGAATTGCAGAAACTGTGTGAATTCTGGTGTTCCCGTAACAACAGGCACTGTATAGAGTAGGATATTAAATACGACAAGCAGAATGATGCCAGAAGCATTGTTATGATTGCATCCAGGGACTTGTGAATCCGACTGAAGAATTTCTATATTAAATAGACTGTCCGCATCGAAGAGACCTCGTCAAATAAGATTCCTATGAAAAAACCAAAGATTTCAGTTTTAATTTAGTTTTTTTTTTCTAATTTTTGTGCATTCATTTTCATATCCAGTACTCTCCTACGCAATTTTTGTTACCAAATGTGTGTACGTAACAATAAAGTTCATAATGGGTTTATTTGTTTAATTGACAAAGGAGATTATTTTGTCATTATCTTTATTTATTCAGTTATTTAGTATATGAAATTAGTAATCCATCCATCCATAGTAATTCTGCCCGAAGGTAGGTCCTTCACTGCAATCATAGCATTTTCATGTTTGCTTGCAGCTTTACTAGGGAATTGTAGGTGTGGTAGCTTCCCGTTGCTTTCCACACCGGTGAAGGATGATGATGATGGCCATATGATTTCGGGGATCGTTTGGGCCTTAAAGTTTTCCTGGCATTTGTCTTACAGGTGAGGAAAACCCCGGATAAAAACCTCACCCAGAAAAACTGCACCGACCGGGGATCGAACCCGGGCCCACTGCGTGACAAGGCAGCACGCTACCTCGAGACCACAGCGGTGGACAAAGAAGGATAAAAACATGTATAAAAAATATATTGTGGAACAGTACACAATATATTTAAGAATAAAACAAGACCTGAAACAAGAATGAAATTTTATAATACTATGGCAACTCTCACGTTATTGTATGGATGTGAAAGCTGGGTACATATACAAAGGAAGGACAATTAGTAGAATATAAATTGCGAAATTATATTTTTTGAGGAAAACAAAAATATATAGGCTAAGCTAAGCCTACAAGAGAAGACAGAATAACAAATGAAGAAATAAGAAAATAATTAAAGTAGAAGCTATCAACTCTAGAATGGATAGATACAGAAGAATATGGTTTGAACATGTTGGAAGGATGGTAGATACCAGACTGCCAAAAATAGCTTACCTATATGATTCTAAGGGAAAGAGAGATGTGAGAAGGCCAAGAAGGACATGGAAGAAGACACTGTGATGACGGAGTAGGCAGTTAGCCTAATCCATGAAGTGGAGAAGAAGAACTTTATTTACACCCCTTCCGAGTCTCTGAGATGCTCCCCTCATGGAGTAAACTCTCTGAAAGATATAGGCCTATTGAATACAAACGTATGATTTATTTCTATATAATTCCTATCTAGCAGCCTTGCTCGTTTAATGTAGGCCTATTGAATACAAACGTATGATTTATTTCTATATAATTCCTATCTAGCAGCCTTGCTCGTTTAATGTAAAATTGATAACTATGTTAAACCGGATATTTACCCATACTTCATAACAATTAATTAATTAATTTAATAGGCCCTATATGTATGTAGGCTATATATGTATTTTTAAATATTTTAATTTTTATATTCAAAGGGAATGATAGAAAAGTACTATTTATATGAATATTGCGAAATTTCATATTTTCTAGATAGATCATCGGTTGATTAATGTCTTTGACATCGTCCGATTCCTAATAGCCAATTTTGTCGGTCCATCCAATCTCCTGGTTGTAGATATTTCTCCTTCATATATAAACATATTCCCTGACTCCAGGAGGTTTTAGGTCTTCCTCTGCTTCGTCTTCCCTCAGGTTTCCATTCCAAAACAGATTTTGGTAGTCGATCCTCTTTCATTCGCTGGACATGTCCGTACCATCTTAATTGCTGAATTTTAATATAATCTAAAATAGTGTCTTCAATCTTCATTTTCCCCCTTATAACTGAGTTCCTAATTTTTTCTCTTCTTGAAATTCTTGCGGTCCTTCGTATAAAATCCATTTCCGTTGCCAAAATATACTTATTTGTTTTTGTTGTTAATGGCCAAAGTTCTGCTCCATAAGTAATGATGCTTTTAACTATTGTATGATATATATTCATTTTATTTTTATTAGGCTACTTAATTTTTATTCCACAATATTCCATTGAGGCAAGCAATTGCAAATTTTCCTTTATTATTTCTATTTCTTATTTCCTCTTCATAACTCCCATTTTTATTTATTTTAATTCCTAAATATGTGATCTCACTACAAGATTTTATTGTTTCTCCAGTCTCCAAAATTAAATTTTGTTCTGGTTCACCAATTGATAAACATTTTGTTTCTTTCATGTTTAAATTTATTCTGACCAATCAGATTTGAATGTCATAATTTGAAATAAAGAATTGTGGGAAATATTTTCCAATCTAGAAGTCTACTGGTAAAAGTCATGGAGACAAGATCTGCATAGAAACGGACGTCCATAATTTTGATAGAAATTAACAATATTTCTTTTATAAATTGGTAAAAAGTGTATCGTATGACTCCACGTGCATTTAAACATATATGCTGTGAATTTAAGCCCGAAATATATATAATTTTGAGTTATTTTATATAGGCTATGACAGTTGGTCATCAAAATGGCGGTTCTAATAGTTTTCAATTATGGTCATTAAATTAATTGAGGGATAAAAAGCCATACTACAAGTTTCATTTACCGTCGAAATAACTAATATTCAATAATAAAATTCCCAATTTTATTCAAAGTTAAAAAGTGATTTTGATTTAAAGTAAAAACCTATTTTTCATATTCCCTATATGTTCCCCTGATAAGGCGACTCAAGACGAGGCAAACTTGAAATCGAACCTAGGACTTCCCACAACGAGAACCTACAACAATAAAATATACTCCTTTATATGGACTACAACAAGGTGCATCGCAACTATATAAAATATCCTCCTTCAAAGTTTGGCATGGTTTATTCATAAGTTACGTTGGTGAAAGTTCCGTCCGTTTTGTGATTGTTGCAGTACGTGATATTGTCTTCCATTTTATAAGAACTTAAGATACTGAAAAGAGACGTGATTATCATAAAATAAATTGTTATTACGAAGCGAACCCGATTTTAGATTTAAAAAGTTGAGTCAGACACAGTACAACGTAGATGATTGCTCGGCTTCCACGTTTATCCGCCTGTTTGAGATTGATCTTGTTAATCTTAAAACCAGAAATAAACAATAAATCCCTATACTGCCAAGACCTGACCAGCGTTTCTGACTACAGTTCATGAGGTCCCGGGTTCGATTCCCGATCGTACAATAGGACTTTCTCCTTAAATGGAATTATTGCTGTGGATGCCCATGGTTTAGAATTTTTTTTTTTTTAGGTTAAAGACTCCCTTGGCGCTTTACTATAATTTATCACTCATCATATCATAGGGGTAACGTAACTCCGTCTTCCAAGTGCCCCACCCCAACTTAAGAAAACCTGGTGAAATTGAAAAAGACTGCCAAGACCGATCACACTCATTGTTGAATTATTTAAAAACAGCCGAAGAAATTTCCGTAAAAAAGCGACATGTTGGAGAATGAAGAGCTAAAACATATTTTTCTTACAGATATTTGAACTTAAAATTTTAAGAAGTGTGTAGCGTTTTATTCAAACACACTCTACTATAAAATGTATAGCTTCTTTTCTTTACTGAAGAAGTCACGGTATAAAGTACATAAAACCATGAATATATTATAAATTTACATTCAGTAAGAGACATATTGTAGGGAAATATCGTTACAGGCTATCCTATAGATCTATCTCTTTATGATATTATACCCTGGTTTGTAAGACATTGTGATTATTAATTTAATGTAAGGAAGGATGAAGACAATCCCTAGTACGTACTTAGAAATTTATAGTATTCTCCAAGGGGTTGAGCCATTCTTCCAAGCAAACGCTGTTCTATTGTTTTAGCTGAGAAATCCGCCTTCTCTCTCTCTCTCTCTCTCTCTCTCTCTCTCTCTCTCTCTCTCTCCTCTCTCTCTCTCTCTCTCTTCCCTATTCGATAAGAGACTAACCCATCCCCTGAAGACTAGAATGATATATAGACATAAGTGATTACGTCTCCAAGTGGCCAACCCAATTTCCCTAGAGCTAGCTTTATATTATTATAAAACAGTAGGCATAGAACTTCCATTTCTACCGCAGTAGAGCATAAATCAAACATACTCCGAGGGACCCGCAGGCGGATTATACGTACAATTTTTTCCCCCATCAAACAAGGACTGTTGGAATATGGTTCAGCTATTGTACCGTGAGCTCTCTCTCTCTCTCTCTCTCTTCTCTCTCTCTCTCCATTTCTTTTTCTCTTTCAATATTTTGTTCTTTTTATTTTTTATAGATTTTAATATATATTTTCCTCCATTATTATATTAGTATATAGAGCCTATGGTTTTACTTTTCATATATATTTTATAGATTTTTCTGCATCGGTCGTTTACGTTTAGACCGGTTATTACACTATCCAAGATCTATAATCAAATATTTTTATTTATAAAGTAAATTATAATATATCTATAATGAGTAGGTGCAAATTTATCGATTTTTCATCATTGTTTGAGTGGAGATAAACTAATTTAAATTAATTTCGTTTTCAATTTAAAGACGATCTATGAAGAGTAGGAGCCGATTTTTTTTAATGCTGGGGAGTATTAAACTAATTTTAATTCGTTGTCATTTCAAATAAATTTCTGTTATAAAGGCTGGGGAATAAAAAAAAATTAATGAAGAAGAATTTTATATTACGACTATTTAACTCTTGCCCCAAATGAGTCAATGACCAATCACATTTCAATGATTTTTTATTTACAACCAGTCATGGTCGTTTTTCACCTCGATTTTATCAATTTAATTTTATCACTTTAAAATCAAGCTCCTCCTTTTTAATATTCTTAATAGATCATAGCAATATTTTACAGTGACTGCATGTGGCTACCAGATTGGGATAATCTTTCCATTAAGCGCAGCGAGAATTTTTTCTAAGTCCCAGGCAGACACCACGCGCATGCGCTAACAAACGCGAAGCGGTTTACTCCATGGAATATCGCAATGCAGCCAACATTATACATGCTATTTAACGAACCTAAAAGCTAACCTTCCGCAATTTAAGTACTCTAACCTGTGAAAGACCAACCTAAAGGCTAACCTAACGTAATTTAAGCGCTCTAACCTGTGAAAGAATGCAATGCCCAAAAATAAACAGTAAGTTCTCAAATTCTGAAGTACATACCCTATGTTGGCTGCACTGTTGTTGTATAGAATATTCTTAAAAATCAATATGGCTGCCACGTCTTCATGTTACGTATATAGTTAAATATCAGAGAAAAAAATGTTCAAATAATCGTTAGAAAAAATTTAAAATTTATTGTAAATGGTGGGAAATAATTTGAAAATAAAACCCTGTTGGTGCATGCGCGTGATGCCTGCCTCGGACTTAGAAAAAAATCACACTGCGCTTAATGGAAACATGAGCCCCAGATTGTATATATAGTGCACTAATATAACCAGATAGTGCTTGTGGGATATAATATAAAAACATTTGTAGCAATTGATTATACCACCAAAAAAAATAAACCGCTGTTTACACTTTCTTAAGCGTATTATTTCCCAGGTAAAAACGTTCCAGAAAAATATAATTGACATATTTACATCATAGGACATCAGAAATTAATAAATAGGCCTATACAGTTTGATGAGTTTCATTTTTTCTCCACTGGGGTGAATTCTTACAATATTGCGATCCTGTGGCAATAAGTAATATGACCTGGTTGCAGTGATGAACAAGTGAAACATAACAAACGTTTCTCATTTGTTTTCGGACATCGCCGTTTACATTAATATATAAATATTTTATAACAACCATATTTAAATAATTATTTGTGAGTAAACACATTAATTTTATTCGTTAAATAGTCCTAACAAATGTCATTCTTTATTTCCAAATTCTCTAGATAAATTGGAAATCGCTCGTGGCATTAGGCCTACTTATGATAAAACTAAGTGAGTAATCAAATTATTCTGATGAAATTAAAATATTTTATTAGGTTAATAATCCCAGATTTAAACATTTTTAACTTTCATGACATATAGGCCTATAGTTATAAAGTGAAAAATAGCAATAAGCTAGGGCCTATATATATTTTGAATTCTTTACGATAATTTGCGAATATCCATTTTAATTTTATTGAAAATGTAATGAAATATACATTATGTTATATTTAATATATTTTACAATTAATTCACATAAAATATTATCAGTTGAGTGAAATATAGGTATATTACTGCAGGCATAGACCCTACGTTTACAGTTTCGTTAACTAAGATGTTCTGGAACAACAAACAAGTGTTCAGTGTTAGAACAGAAATCATGGAGAAAGGAAACCCTTAAATTGGCGGTTCAATCATTTCTCGAACCAGAAATTTAAATGTTACCGACCGCAAGGAAATCAAAATAATCTTCTTCTTCATCTTCCTCTATGCATGTAAGCTGGTTGCTTGTTGCGTGTTAATTCACTTTAGGTCCGGGATATGGTGACGTCCTTCCATCGTAGTTGTGGTTTTTTTAATGACCTTTTCTGCTGAGGTGACCAGTCAAGTACTTTCTTCACTATCTACTGTTCTCCATTCTATCCATGTAAAATAATGTAAAACTGTAAATTATTTTTGTACAATATTGCGTAATTTGAACAAATTTAAGTAGCTGATTTCTACACGTTTGTTTTTCTATTGTTTTGTAAACATTATTAAATAAATTGAATCCATGTTTCTTATAGGATAGGCTACATTGTCAATTTAAGGGTTAATAAGCACTCTAAACAATGATATTTTCTCTGTACTTCGAAATTAAAATCAAATTTCTGAATAAATTGGGACACATACTGTGTGTGTAATAAAGTCGTAATCCCTATAGGCCTATTATATGTTACTGGTCATGTTCTTAACTTTATAAATGGTAAATTCACACATATTGTGAAATTATTGAACGAAACAAACGATGTTTTTATTGTTTTGATCATACATATATATTACTATGACCACAGCTCTTGTTTCTTATTACGAGTTCGTAAGTTCGTTAAAGTTATTTGAGCGGAAATAGTTACTAATTTACATATATAAGAAGGATATTATTTATGACTTTTACATCAGTTAATTAGGCATATGTATTTCAGGATAGGCCTATTGGGAATTGCGACTTGTATTTTGATTATAGATGTTTCCAAGCTCTTGCTGACTTCTCATTCAGGGGCTGAATCCTAATAAATTACTATTGTTCTTGCAGGGAACACCACTAGGTCTAGTTCCTTTTTTTTTTTTTTTGTTTTTTGTTTTTTTTAATAACGCATTGGGTCTAATTCATGATAATGGATTCCATTCCATAGTAATTCTGCCCGAGGACAGGTCTTTCACTGCAATCATAGCATTTCTATGCTATGCTTTACATAGGAAATTATAGGTGTGGTAGCTTCCCGTTGCTTTCCACATCGGTGAAGGATGATGATGATGATAAGGATGATGATGATGATGATTGCCGGATGATTTTCGGGGACCTTTGGGCCCTAAGCTTACTGACATTTGTCTTATAGGTGAGGAAAAACCCCGAAAAAAAACTCACCCAGGAGCCTGTCCTGACCGGGAATCGAACTCGGGCCCGCTGCGTGACAAGGCAGCACGCTACCTCGAGACCACAGCGGTGGACATGATAATGGATAAACAAATGTAAATATAGGACATATCGCATCTTGATTGTTTATCTGTAACTTATATCAGTGGGTTGTACGTCTCTATTGTCTGTAAGTCTATTTATGCGTTTATAATAAGCTTATGTTTGCTAATTTAATTCATAACGAATTATGAAATTATTATTATTATTATTATTATTATTATTATTATTAAGTTATTATTATTATTGATGATGATGATGATGAAATTATAAATGTAGGCCAACTGTAATTCGAACCAAACCTTTGCCTCGATGTTACAAAATAATGGTCCTGATAAAAAGGCCAGGTTTGTCCACTCCAGAACTAAAATTCAGGATCACCTAAATCAAACACTGCCGTATAAGTCATTATGTAGCTCATTTTCTTTATATTTTTCCCCGTATAAATTGCAAAGTATTGTAAGTGGAATTAGATTGGAATATCCAGAAATTGTCCCGCGCCTTAGCCGAGCGGTTAAGGTAGGAAGCCTTGGCGTAGAGCTACGGGACTTGCGCTGGTTCGAGTCTCCATGGGGGAAGAAATTTTCTCATGGTATTTCGGCCAGTATGGGACCGGTGCCCACCCAGCATCGTGAGGCAATTGGGTAGCTACAATAAGTAGCGGCTCCAGGTTGAGGAACCAGCTATAACGGCTGGGGGACTCGACATGCTAACCACATGTCACCCCTACACTGGCTGTTGATCATCTACCTTTGTGATTGACACATGTGTATGTGAAGGGCCAGCAGCCGGCTGGTAAAAGGGCAACCGCTGAAAAGTGGAAAGACCCTCAATCGGAATATCCAGAAATTAATCATTACTATGTTTAATCGATCAATAGAGCTTAGGAATAACAATGCATAGAGGTACTGGATCGTTCGTTAGTTAAATGAGGAATTTACATTATTATGATGTAAACACCGCAGTGGCAAATTCTTGAAACTGGGATTTTTAGAAAAGGGGCGAGGAGAGAGGAGAATTAACAACGTTGTGTCCATCGCAGTGTAATCGGCCTATTGCAACTTGCTCTGACCACATACACACATTAATAAATACAATCAGCATTCTGAAATAATTTGAATGTTTGCTTTACGGAGGCGAACATGGAGTAACGTTGGCCCCTTCAGCTGTACGCCCTCCCAGGGCAGATTATTCTATTACATCGTATCAACATTAGGGAGGGTTAATATTGTTTAGACTGAAAACATTTCATTGTTTCAGCAAGTGGATCAAAAATTCAGCGGAGGGTTAATTACACTAGCATTGATCGTTGCCCCTGGGGGGAGAGGAGGCGAGTTACACACCCCCTTTCTCGCTCTTTGTCTCTCATTCACTCACTCTCTCACTTCTCTTCTGCTTCTGATTTATCGGTGTCAGCGGTGAGGATTCAAATAGGCTATTCTTCTTTCATTTATCTTACAAGTGAATGTATTAATAAGCTGTTAGTTTATGCTGATGATGTAGTATTATTGGCCGATAGCGAGGAGATACTAAAGGACAACACTCACACACTATTGAGTAACACTAAGAAATTAGGACTGGAAGTAAATATCAATAAAACTAAATATATGGTCACACGTAGAAATGCATTATATAGTGGAAATAGATAGCTAATGACAAATCAGGAAAATTTTGAGGAAGTGGCTGAATTCAAACACCTAGGAACAATAATCACAAATAGGAATGAGATGCACAAAGAAATTAAACATAGGCTCAATTCTGGAAATGTGTGCTATTATGCATTGCAGAGACTTTTGATGTCCCAACTCCTTTCAAAAACGTTAAACTAAAAATATATACAACTATTATTCTACCAGTTATATTATATGGATGCGAAACATGGACTCTTACTTCAAGGGAGGAAAGGAGATTACAAGTATTTGAGAATAAAGTACTTAGGGACATTTTTGGACCAAAGAGAGATGAACAGACAGGTGAATGGAGAAGACTACATAACAATGAACTACATGGTCTGTATAGGAAGCCAGATATAGTAAGAACAGTTAAGTCTCGTAGACTGCGATGGCAGGACATGTTGCACGTATGGGAAATGAAAGACTTGCATGGAAGCTTCTTGTAGGAAAGCCAGAGAGAAAACGCCCAGTTGGTAGACCAAGAATGAGGTGGGAGAATAACATTAACTATGATTTAAGAGAAGTAGATTATACAGGGAATAATTAGAAAGCATTAGCTCAGGTTAGGGATGTATGGAGAGCTTATGTCCGCTCGGCCATGCACCTACGGGTTCGATAGTGCCAGTGAGTAAGTAAGTAAAATCCTTACTTATTCTGTGCAAATGTTATCGTAAAAGAATCTGCAAAATAATAAAACTTGCTTTATCTTTCTTCTATGGTATCTTAGCTAGTATGGGCTTTAGTCTATTTTAAAATACTCCTACGCTCTTATACTATCTCAAATGTCTTCCGCTATCTTCTGACTCCCATCAATTTCATATATGCCCTATATTGATATATCCTTTTATATTATGGATGAATGGAATGAAGTCTACTCTACGTTATTATGGAGTTGTGGATCGACTTCCGCGTCAGGCACACAGGTTCTTATCTCATGATTCATATCGCCATTTTTGGGTTCGACCCATGGAACGAGGATAGATTATAACCCTCTGCCCTTCTTTTAATGTTGGACCCTTACTAGATCCCCATAATAACATATTTTCAACACCTGTGGGTTCCAAACTAACTATTTTTTATAATATTTAATGAGGTGAAGGATAGTATGAAATGAATGAATGTGCAATGAAATAACATGAAGGGGAAGGAAGGGAAACTGGAGAGTGATAGTGGGTTGAAATTCAGGAAACGAGAGAACCCCGAAAAATCCTACCTACCACCTCTAATATCCTTTTGGAACCGCTAGGATTTGAACTTGGGATCCCAGTCGGGGTAGCCGCGCGTATACCGAGACGGCAAGAAGTTGGTAACACTGAACTTACCTAGTAGTAAATATGTTTGCTTCTTGGTATTTCGTAAGAATAGTACATGTCCTCTGTTAAAAAAAAAGTGATTCCTGTAAAATAGTGATTTTCTACCTAATTTATTCCTACTAGCGTACCCGGCAGACGTTGTCCTGCCCGAACGTTCAATTCTCATATCATGGGCAGACGATAAAAATATGTTACTTTTTTACCATAAAATTCAGAAATTAGGACATAATTAGATATTATTAAATAAGTTAGTAAGAAAGCCTCTTACAGCCTTCTGTTGTGGCTCAAGAAGTATGAATGATGACGTCACATAGTCATGAACATTAGAATTGTACCCTCCTTTGCAGATAATTTAAGAACCGTCATATGACAATTATATTAGAGTGAAAAAAAAAAGATAAATTGATGAGAGTGAGTCAAAGCAGTTTTTTTTTCAGCTAGATTTCATTTCTGACCCATACTGGCCGACATTCCATGAGAAAAATTTCTTCCCCCGTAGAGACTCGAACCAGCGTAAGTCCCGTAGTTCTTCGCCAATATTCCTTGCCTTAACCACTCGGCTACGGCGCGAGACTCTTGGTATCAATTAAAGACATAAAAGGTTATTGTGAGTTATAAGTAAGAGATTAGATTCTTGGTATCAATGAAAGACAAAAATGGTTTTTGTGAGTTATTCGTAAGAGATAAACATATACTGTCGCGGACTTTTTTGTAGAGCTTTTTGAGATATTCAATTCTGTGTACATTAATTTTGTGTATTTGTTATGGTTTAGGCACCGTAAGCCATTTAAGCGTCCAAAGAGCTACTTTTTCACGTTTACCACTACAAAGGGCGATTTTTAAGGGTGCAGGAGTTGAGTATCACAACTCTCTTATAGCCTATGTTCATCCCGGGAATCTCCTGAACATTTTACAAAAAACCCCATCACAATCGGATCAACGGTATGGCCGTGCATAAAGTACGAACAAACAAATATACAAACAAACAAATCATATACGAGTATAAGATAACCGCTGATACAAAAAAATAAAACTTTGTGTCTGTACACTATACGTAACGCTATCTCTAAAATAGCTCACTCGATGACATACTTTGAGGAATGCCAATAAACACCGATTGAACTTAAATGCATTGATTTATTTTTTGGGGTACAGCCTATTTATTGGATATCTTAACTTCTCCACAAATTTACCCAGCCAATGAGTATCTACATAGATAGAGCATACATAAAATACTAAATTTGTGTTTATTATTTGCACTTTGTTTATTAATCTAATAGGATCTTTGCTTGCAAAAAATGTTATTTTACAAAGGTAGTAAATCACATAGTGACAAGACTGTTCGGAGCACGGTAACTAATTCTATAGCGAGTGCCACGAATAAAGACATATGAAGGCATGCTATGTTGAAGCTGAACCATTTTAATGGAATTGGACCCTTTATATAACAGACGTCACCCTATTGGCGATATCTGGTTTGTAAAGAAAGCAAGACATAATTTAAGTGATTCTTTCCTGAAGAAAGAGCTTCAACATATTCTGCCTTCATATGTCTTTAATGGTGGCATTCACTGCAGTTATCGTGGTCCGGTCGTTGTTACACTCACATGCAATGGAAATTGTGTTAATGCTAAAAAAACGGTTATCAACAGCGAACGGATTTTTATGCATGATAAGTCCCATCCTCTAGGTCGATGTACATTTTGAGTATTTAACTGTCATTCACCGCCGTGCCGCCATTAAAGTTAATTGTGTTGTTTGAGAGCATGAAGACTTAGTGTGGTTACTTGGTCGTTTCTTCAAAAGATGCATTTAAATGTCAATTGTTGGCTGTGAGCAATAACAAGACATACCGCACACGTTTGTGAAGCCGAAAGTCAACGTAATGAGTGAGAGATTAATACTAATGAGATATACACCGTATCCCATTCAAACCTCCCACATTTTAATTAATCATAACTCTCAAAGTATGCGGAATTATGAAATGAGGTTGGTATTAAAAGAAAGAGAAAGTCAAAGAATCATTGTTTTGATTGTTGCAGTTAATTCATCTGTCGCATGTTGAACAATGACATAAAACAAAATGGCGAATCCTCAACAACGAGCACAAACTGTTTTCTGCTATGCAGAGACGAAGTCAATAATTACGGTGCAAAGAAATTACCGGAGAGAATATGGAGGAAATGCACCTGGTGAGAAGACCATTAAGGCATGGCTTGAGAAGTTACTGGCGACTGGAAGCGTTAAAAAAAATCAGGAGGTGTTCGTACACGTGTTTCAGAAGAAAAGATTGAAGAAATTAGAGCAGGATATAAATTGCTATTTTATTTATTCTACCATTATTTAATTCCAGCTTTCGGGGAATTCAATTTTACCCTATTAACCAAATTATATTCTGTTTTAGTGTGTTTAGTGTGTGGCAATGAAAATTATTTGAGTTTCTATTTGGTTTAATACCAGCCTCAATTCACAATTCCGCAGTTATGATTAATTAAAATGTGGGAGGTTTGAATTGGACACCCTGTATATATATATATCTTCGAGTTTTACAGCTGCTGCCGTCTTCCCATGCCAAACCTCCAAAGCCTACGATATATGTGTGTGTGTGTGTGTGTGTGGTGTGTGTGTGCGTGCGTGCGTGCGTGTGCTTGCGTATGCTTGCGTGTGTACTAGCGGACCCAGCAGACGTCCTGCTCATACATTCAACGCTCGTGATATGTCCGGACGTTAAAGATATAAGTCGCATTTTTGCCATAAAATTAACTGATTAATAAGTTGGCAAGAAAACTCCTCATTGTCATCTGTTGTGGTTCAAGAACGTGCATTTTGACGTCACATTGTTGCCGCGCGGAATATATCGGTAATGCAGAACACTACACATGACATAAAAAATCCTGTAACCCGATCGCAGTGCCACCTACCGGGTCCAAATGTGAATCTAAACCATCCAGACACACACTCATACACACAAAACGTTTTCATCAAAAACGGTCCAGTCATATAGGAATATTTTTAAATTTCGGATTTCAAGTAACCTCCACTTCTAATTATTGGATTTCGCTCTTTTTTTTTTTTTTTGAGAATACCTACTTCGATTTCTTTTAATAGGATATGCTGAGTTTCGTTGTGAAACATCGAAAAATATGACCACTAGAGCGATTTTTAAATTTTCACTTCTGATGAACTCCTACACTTAATGGTTTTAGAGGGTCCAATTGTGAATCTAAAACATTGCGGAACCCAATCAGACACAGACTATAAATTCATAAAATCGGCCCAGTCATTTAGGAGGAGGTCAGTGACACATAGCCTACACGTATTGAAGAATTATATATATATATATATATATATATATATATATATATATATATATTGCCCACCGCTGTGGTCTCAAGTTAGCGTGCTGCCTTGTTACGCAGCGGGCCCGGGTTCGATCCCCGATCGGGGCAGTTTTTCTGGGTGAGGTTTTTATCGAGGGTTTTCCTCACCTGTAAGACAAATGTCAGGAAAACTTTAAGACCCAAACGGTCCCCGAAATCATATGGCCATCATCATCATCATCATCATCATCCTTATCATTATCATCATCATCCTTATCATCATCATCTATCATCATCATCCTTCACCGGTGTGGAAAGCAACGGGAAGCTACCACACCTACAATTCCCTAGTAAAGCTGCAAGCATAGCATGAAAATGCTATGATTGCAGTGAAGACCTACCTTCGGGCAGAATTATTACGGATATATATTTTTTATTTACTTATTTATTTAATTATTTATTTATTTACCAATGTAGGACCTACCCTATAAAAAGTGTCATTGTATTCTGGTTAGCCACTTTGAAATTCAGCAGTTACATTCTGGAGAAATATATGATCTTTTAACCTTACGAAGACATTCATGGAACAAAACTCTTTTAGGTTTATTAACCTATATTAATTGCTGTCAGAAAAGAAGGGTTGGCCATTGGCTCACTGTTAAGTCCATCAAAGGCGGATATATTCACGGATGACTTTGAACTTAAATTCGTAGTGAACTTATACCTGGTTTTATTATCGGTGCGTTGATGACGTGTTTATTTGTTTTGGACAGGTAAATAGGTAGCTTTGTCACAAAGTAAACAATGTTCACCATAAAATTAAATTCAAGTTAGAATTAGAGTCACAAGAATTTCTTAATTATTTTATTTCTTAATTATTTTAATTCAGCGAGTTATCCTTTTTTTTTTTGTCTTTTTTTATAAACCGACACATAGGCCTACAGGTATAGTAATTCCAGCCTCTTCTTGTCACCCAATCCAACATAAATTGGCTGCCTTCCGCAGCTATCATTTCAGACTTATGTCAGTCTCATTGTCAGCAGATCATTTCATAAGAACTTAATATACTTTTAATCAGATCGCAGTTTCAAATGGAATTCGAATTTAGTTAAGATAATTTAATTAAAAATGTACAGACGGATTTGGTTCTTTCTCTACTTTATGGATGTCTCCCAGATCATATTAACAAATTTGTAAGCTATCCTACCTACATGGGATCGATTTAAAAAATAATATTTTTGTTTCTTTCCGAACAGACCAAAATGTTCGCCGTCTTTGTAACGGAAAAGTCGTTCAGAAATTAATAAGAAATCATGTATATAGCCCTATAAGCTGGTTTTTGACGACTTTGCAAAGGGATATACGTAGATCAGTCCGGCCGAAATGTTGTGGTTAGTTATAAAGAACATGTTGCCTCGTAAAGGATCGGTCATTTAGAAAAAAATCTCATTTTGCGAAACTTTTAATTGATTGAGTTTACATTTGCGTGAGAATAAAAATGATAGGCCTAATGTTCTGTATGTATGCGATAAAAGTTTCCGGATATGTGTTTTGGAGCAACTACAAATTCTAAAACATACAAATAACAGATTTGCATTGTTCAATGGCCAAACACACCTGGTTTCATCTCATTTACTGCGAAATTTTGAGGGTAGTTCGTCATTTGTAGGTGGCGTCACATGTGGTGGAATTAGCGGAAGAGCAAATGCTGAAATAGACCAAAAAGCGCACCGCTACTGCACTAGCAGTTAATTATCTTTTCTTGGAATTATTCTAAATTTAAAAGAGTAGCCTCAACTCCTTCAGGCTAGCGGCCACAAACCAACATCCGCTTCGCGGTAGCAGTTGTTCAGTTCATCCTTGGCCGGAGCAGAACCACGTACTTGTTGCTGATACTTGCCACAATTCAAACTAGGCTACTCTAAATTCACTGGGACAAATGAATTTCATGTCTTGAAAACCGAGGTCCACTTTTGGTGAGGCCAAAAGCTACTCACCATTTGCTTACGCTGGTTGCAGAGCAGTTCACCTTTGACTTTGAGTTCGTGCTGCCTCAGTTTGTGTTTCAGCATTCAACAAGATGTTTCACCCTGATGATGATGATCCGTGGAGGGGTGTCTGGTTCGGGTTAGTGACGTATTTTGCTTATTTTTATCTCTCTTACTGCATGTCCATGGGCGGGAAGACGTAGGCCTACAACCTGCATCCGAGATTAATTGATTTTATGGGAATCAACAGTAGATACTACTTTAAGTTTAATTTTAAATGTCAAAACTTCCGCAAAGTCACGCCCGACTCCATTAAGTAATCCAGAATTAGCCAAATCAAGAAATTCGTCAATTTTTAGTTTTTCTTCCTATTGTAAAGAAACAAAATGTCCTGTAATTCCGGGATCCTACGAATAGAATTTTTTAATCAAATGTTTTTAATAATCATTATATTCACATTTTTACAAAACTGCAACACAGTTTCGATCCATTAAAGAAAATACAAATTTCTTGGATTGCAATAAAACATCTATCAAGTTTATAAGTATCAGTAGGCTACGCATATTGTAAAATAAAATTCAAGTTACAAAATTATATGCCCAAAGCTTGTCAAATCTAACCTATATGTTGACATAACCTCCTCATTAAATTGTTTTGTATAATTTGCTTTTTACCGTGGACTGAAATATTAATATTCTTTTTCGAATCTTTGCTTCGGTTTACGTTCTGTTAATTATTCCATCATTGTAGCCACACTTTTCCGAAATTTCCATTTCCAGTTAAAAGTTTCTGCTTCTGCAACGGGACTGCCCGGTAACAAGGCATTACATATATACCTATTAATGTTTTTTATTCATTAAAATAATTATGTTAAACATAGTGTGAAATGAAAATGATCTAGGCCCCTATGTTGCAAAGAATTAAACTATTTTACAAATTCGTTTCTAGATTTTGCCCAAAGTTACGTTATCGGCAATACACAATTCAATGCATCAGTAAAACCTAATTTTCAAATATCACGTAGGCCTACATAACAATTTGCTTTATTAATATATAGGTCTATATGGCTTATATTACCTTCGTAATCCTTTCCCTGGTTACCAGACTAAGCAGTTGATGTGGGTAATATTTTTTTACCGCCATAAAATAGAGTAAGCCTACGTTTACAAGGGTAAAACAGCGTTCATGAATGAAAATACATATATCCCGTGGGAAAAATTGTCATCGAAGTTTACGTGAAGTCTGTGGCTTCGGACTGTAGCACGATGAGTAAGTGAGCTCTCTGATGATCGGGATGTGTCGATGGATTTACTCTGTACATTTATGATGAGTAGATGCATTTACTGCGAGATCTCCTTTCTATAAACCCCAATGGACTGTATGAGAATTGCCTTAGAATTTGGGATTAGTTATCAAACTTTGTGGCACGTGATGAACTTTCTAAATCTTAGCAAAATTACATCAATTTGGGCTCACCATCACCTCACAGATGGAGGCCTACATAAACAGTACAGTAGGCGTATTATGTAGCTAGTGCTTATCTCGACTGATACCATAATGAAAGGAACAGATTTCTGCAGCGAATTGTACATATTGGCAAATCCTGGGCACGGGCATACGAATCCGTCGAACTAAAGCGATAATTAACGAATGAAGCCATTCAGGATTACTGCATCCAAAGAAACTTCCACAAGATCCTAGTAGGGTAAAGTTCATTGTAATAACGCCGTATGATTCTTATCGTACCATAGGCCTAATTTGTTATCTACGTCCCAAGATAGTACTGTCAATGCAGTACTGTAGTTACCTTCAATAACCACTTACGTGTGGATATGCTTTGGAAAACATTCTAATTTCTTACGGGATGATCCACCTTTCATCTTGCATGATAATAATTCACGTAATTCATGTAGTGGAAACAGTGGCTACACTAAAATTCATCGGAGAACATACTGTTTAAACAACTCACCTCATAGGATTCATGCTTCCATGATATCGGGATTTCAAACATAGTCATGTTCATCTTCAGCCGTAACTCCGAGAGTTACGGCTGAAGATGAACATGACTATGTTTGAAATCGCGATATCATGGAAGCATGAATCCTATGAGGTGAGTTGTTTAAACAATATGTTCTCCGATGAATTTTAATGATTATACCTCATAATGTTTACTTCCCATTAATTTAATATAGTGGCTACACTGTTGGGCAGATGGCTTTGGGAAGTCCTGGAACATCCTAACATGAGTTCTAACAACTTTGATTTGTTCCTATAGTTGAAAGCTCTTCTCATGGTATGATATTTCCTGATAGGCCTATTCCAACGGATACTCACCGGTATCAATAGAGACAACTTAGACGACATCATGTGACTGCCTGACATTAGACAGAAAGTCCAAAAATTCGCCGATAATTATACTGAAAAATGTAATGGAATATTGTTTATGGGCTCAGTAAAATC
Source organism: Diploptera punctata (assembly GCA_030220185.1). NCBI lineage: Eukaryota > Metazoa > Arthropoda > Insecta > Blattodea > Blaberidae > Diploptera > Diploptera punctata. The sequence continues at coordinate 622,714 of JASPKZ010000038.1, read as the reverse complement.
TTTGTCATAAGCTTACTTTTGTTGCCACTACTTAATTTATAACTGTCACAATTATGTTAGTGGTGAAATATTAAACTGTAAGAAGGATGTTTAGTTTGTAGTAAATTAATTTAATCGTTAAATGCATATAACAAACAAATAGGACTATGAGAATTGCATGTAAAAAAAGTAAAGTTGATGCCGAGAACTGTGGATTATATGGTTTAAATTTTTAAATATTGAGTGAGTACCGGTATATAGTCTTACATATTTATATTCGAAGGAAAATTTTTACTATTCCCATCTGACTGGGAGGCCAATATTTTTTTTTCAGAAATGTACCAAGAGAACCAGAAATTGCTAATCTTGTTCCAACATAAGCTTAACATATCATTATTTGCTGTCCATTCAAGGCAAGATGCTACTTCTCACATTACCATAACGTACATTTCTCAAACTTTTCACTCGCCTTCCTGTTTCCACCGAGGAACTAGAGATTGCGTTGAGATTTCTCACAATTATCATGAAATCTTTGTTTGTTTTCCTACTTTATACTTTTCCCGGGAGTGAGAGAAAAGATAAACGACATAATTTGGTAATTTCTCAATCACGTGCTGCACTTGACATGCCATAAGTAGGCCTAGAATATTTTCATTATGCTGATTGTAAATGGTTGCTTATCTTCCATGTAGGCTATACAATGAACAATGTAGCCTCATTAAACACTTCATAAGGTGGTCTCCATGCGACTCCTTTCTGATAATTTGGCCGATAACATGTTTTTAAACAAAATGAAGTAAATTCTATTAAATCATTTTCGTTTAATTCATGTTGAAACCCGTTTTTAACTCTATTGTATTATTTTCCTCATTATTATGTTTTCCCTTTTGTTTTTGTATATATTTTCATACATACACACCCAGTCTCAAAGTAGAGATGTAAAATCATATGGTCCGCCGAGAATCGAACCTGGGCTGCCGCAGTGGAGGGTAGGGATTCTACCGACCATGCCACGGCAATGGAAATAGGCCTATTGGGCAAAATTATCAATAAAGACATTTATTATTATTTATTAGGCCTATTATTATTATCATTATTATTATTATTATTATTATTATTATTATTATTATTATTATATAAGATTACTACTGTCTTAAATAGTTATAGGCCTAAGTCTTTGAAAAAAAAGCTGAATCTTAGATAGGCCTACAAATTATTTTGTGTATCATAATGTTGAACAAGATTTATAGTCAAGAGGCATAGACAACATTGTCTATTAGGCCTATAAGAGAAAGCAGAAGGTCCTGTAATATAAGCAAGATTTTCATCTTATGCTTTTTTTTTTCTACAAATAACTTTTTTTTGTCTTATTTATATACGTTTTAACATAAATATCATATCGCATCTTAAAATCTCCACGTATACATTTTATTGTTTTCAATGTGTTTTTTTAACAAAGCGAATATAGTATGGGGAAGTACGATGGTCAGATGGGTATACTATTTTGGTCTTAAAGTTCCTTAACGTTTGTCCTTTGAGTAAGAAGAAAAAAAAAGAACTCAAGGAAAATTGTACCGATCAGAGATTGAACCAATGTCCGCTGGGTCTGAAGCTAGATGTTTTCACTAGACCACAGTGGTGGTCACATTCGATTTTAAAATTAGTTAAATCCGCAATTATCGTTACTCTCTCGTTTTCATACAGTAAAATAACGCTACATCCTCGCCCCTAATTGGGAATTAGGTAAATAGGTAACACCAGATTTTGGGCCTAGGGTATTGCAAAAAGTTACAACACCGTTTTAACTTCCTCAGTGATGATCCGAAGATAAATTAAGGATTGAATTCATGCTGACAGACAAAAGGGAGTAGAGGATTAAAATAATGTTATTAGTCAATAAGCTTGATATAAAAAGTGTGTGTATTTAATGCCACCCATTACACTTTACGTGCCTCGGGTCCAGCGCTGGGCGGATATAGACCACAGTATTAATTTAGTGTGTTTTCAATTTTTGTGCACCACTTTGGCAGACCATTTTACATAGATGCATTATGTACATAGTTGAATGTAGGATGAAATAGGGTTTTACATGACTGTATTCACCGTTCTGTGTTCTCATATTTCTACATCTACAGGGTTTGTGCTGATGCCTTGAAGGCTGATTTTTAGATAACGCCACTGTAACTTGGACTCCGATTTTGAGTAAATAAATATAGCGTAAAAAACAAAATGAAGTAGAAAACCGGAACGTAATTCAATGGAAAAAAGTTACTCATATTCGTACCATACTGAGTTTTCACCCTATATATGTTATATTTAAATTGAATTGTATTGATTTAGAATGCTGCGGTTTTCAATTTTCTTTCATGTGCCCTCGAAGTCCACGGATCAAGCTAGTGTTTGGTTTATATTCAAAGTAAACAGTATTGGATGTTAACTGTTTTCGTATCAGAATACAATGGATATATATAATATTAAGGTGGGCCCTATAGGGCCTATATAGGCCTACTCCTACATAACATAGGCTACCAAGGAAATCTGACAAACTTTAACAAGTAGTTCAGGGATGTGGTCTCCCGTAACTTATTAAGGAGTAACCTAATGTTTGTTGATGTGACATGTAGCATGTTGCCTTCTGAGAAAACTTTTTTTCTCTTCCCTTGTTAAAAGAGGTAGTTTCGATTTCAGTCATCAGGAGAGCATTTTGTGTAAGTCTTGGATGAATGACTTAGGCCTAATACTTTAATTAGTTTTAAATAGCCTTGACTCTTCTTTATTCTTTATGGTTATGAGTTATTCTTCACCTACCATTGAAGGCATGAGCCGTCACTAATATATAGAGCCTATATATATTCATAGGCAAATATAGCCTACATACAAAATATATATATAGGCTATATATATACCTATATATATATATATATATGCCTAGGCGAACTTATAACTAGACCTATACGCAAATAAGGAAATATTCTCTTGGCATCAATAGGCACATTATATATATATATATATATATATATATATATATATATATATATATATATATATAACTTATATAACGTACAGAGTTTAGAGACTCGAGTTCAAATCCCGACTCAAGCATTCATGTTTCTTTTCATATCATATATAGGCTATTATATATATATGGAACTTATATAGCCTAGGCCTACCGGTGTGGAAAGTAACGGGAAGCTACCACACCTATAATTCCCTAGTAAAGCTGCAAAGCATAGCATGAAAATGCTATGATTGCAGTGAAAGACCTGCCCTCGGGCAGAATTATTATGGATGGATATAGGCTATGTACTTATGTGTGGCCATGAATGTGTATATTGATCTAGGCCTATTTATTATTATTAATGTTATTCATCATCATCATCCGGTATCATGGCAGCTGCCGCCGTCTTCCGGAAACCAAACGCCATTCCTCTCTGTCCATCCATTGATCTTCCTCCAATCCTCTGATATTCATAGCTGCTTGTACCCCTTCTATCCAAGTCAACGGCCATACTTTGTTGAAAATCCCATGTGGAGTTGCCAGTCTCCCATCGGGCGCCTCCCCAGGTGGCGGATAGGGGAACGCTCACCAGATATGGCGGGTATGGGGAAATAAAATACCCAGGGCGGACCAAAACTAGCGCTGCTGCCTTGCAGTAAGATACTGGACTATCAAAGGCTAGAGGAAGAAAACCTTGAACAAAAATTACCCGTCCTCCAGGTTGGGAGTTGATGTATCGAGCCTGCTCCTCGTTCATCATAAAAAAAATGTTAAACCAAACATCATGCTTCGGAAAAACACTCTAGGACGATTAAAGCTAAGAAAAAGGACTTTGAAAATTGGCATATGGAATATTCAAGGCTGCAGAAATAAAATGTATGTTATTATTATTATTATTATTATTATTATTATTGTTATTATTATTATTATTATTATTATTATTATTATTATTATTATTATTATTATTATTATTATTATTATTATTAACGTTGGGCTGATGCATTATGAAGTCGGAACGGGCAATTGCCTAATCCCTGGAGTGATGATGATGATGGTTATTATTATTATTATTATTATTATTATTATTATTATTATTTAACCGATGTGTAGTGAGATGGTTTGTAGGCAGAAGCTAACTAATGCAAGAATACTAGAGCTAGCGTAATCTTCATTATAAGAATCTCTCTGCAGAGATTTATAATTCGAGGAAGCGGAATGATGGAGTGGAGGCAACCGCTATCATAACACAGCTCGCTCCATTTGCTAAACCAACTTAACTGCTTTCCTTTTTATTTATACTAGAGCTTGACTACATACTTTGAAGAATATTGAATGAATTCATAATATCCTAAAACCGCTTGATGATTTGAATACCATAATAACAATTGAAATTCAAATGGACTGCCTATGGATAGGGTGGAATTTTTCTCTCTTTTTATAAAATGTTGAAGCAGTAATCGAGCGTTATAAAGCGTCTTTGTTAGAGATCTTCCCAACTTTGGAGATGGAAACAGATCGATGTTACAGATAACGAAAAGGAAAGCTAGGATCGAAATATAAACATCAAGTATGAGTTACAGAAACTTTTCTTCTCGAAACTTGTCTTTATGGAAGAAGGGATTTCAAAACTGAAAGGCTTTATGATAATCGAACAAAATTTAATTCATATTGATTTTGATTCGTGCTTCACGTTTATGTAAAATAAAATATCACTGGTACAACGGCTTCCCAGAGTCAAGAGGACTAACTTGGTATCACAGGTTTGCACACGACAGTAAAGGATTTCAAAATAATGCATTTGTTTAACTTTAGATTCTCTCTGTTTAATCACATATTGCTATACAGGAAGTTAATCAGTTTTCCCCATAAATCTGAGTGTAGGACCTAGTACGGATCCTATAGAACAAATATTCTATGGTATAGAGGTCAACACATACTCTATTGAGTAACACTAAGAAGTTGAAACCAAATATATGTTGCAAGTAAAAATACATTATATAGGTCTAATGGAAATGGACAATTAATGACAAATGAGGGAGATTTTGAAGAAGTGGCTGAATTCAAACACCTAGGAGCAATGATTACAAATAGGAATGAAATGCACAATGAAATTAAACATAAACTCAATTCTGGAAGTGCATGCTATTACGCATTACAGGAGCTCTTGTCGTCCCTACTTCTCTAAAAAGTCGTGAAAATGAAGATATATAAAAGTACTATTCTACTGTTACATGGATGTGAAACATGGACTCTTGCTTTAAAGGAGGGGGAAAAAGTTACGAGTATTTGAGAATAAAGTTCTTAGGAAAATGTTTAGACCAAAGAGATGAACAGACAGGCGAATGGAGAAGGCTACATAATAGTAAGCTACACGATCTTTATAAGAAATGAGATAGCTATGTCTGTAATAAGAACAGTTAAGTTTCATAGACTTCGCTGGGCAGAGCATCCAGTTGGTAGACCTAATAAGAACAGTTAAGTTTCATAGACTTCGCTGGGCAGGACATCCAGTTGGTAGACCAAAAATGAGGTGTGAGAATAGCATTAACCATGATTTGGGGGAAGTAGATTATACAGGCCTTAAAGTTTTCCTGACATTTGTCTTACAGGTGAGGAAAAACCCCGATAAGAACCTCACCCAGAAAAACTGTCCCAACCGGGGATCGAACCCGGGTCCACTGCGTGACAAGGCAGCACGCTACCCCGAGACCACAGCGGTGGACACAGCAGCATGTATGGTCCTAACTAATGTACACATTTCATTTTTTAATGGGAAATATCAGAATTAGCCTGAAAATAAGAATAGGACTTGCGCCTGTTAACGCTTAATAATAATAACGCCTATCAAATTTCACCAACAGTTGATATGTCAGTTTTTTAATGTTTGTTCCTGATAAATTTGAAGCTGGAGTGTTTAAGAACTCCAATTGGCCTTACTTGTTATTGTGTGATAAAAGTATTTTAGTTGAATGCTGGCTTTCAAGGCCGGTAATCATTATGTTGAGTGATTCCGGGTTATGTGGCCGTGGTCCATTACTGGTGTTCCTACCAGACGTTTCTCCCTTAACTGCAGAGGGCATCTTCAGTGGCGAGTACTTCTAGGTGTTGTTTTCCAGGTCGGAGGCTCGACTGTGAATAGTCCGGGTTATGTGGCCGTGGTCCATTACTGGTATTCCTACCAGACGTTTCTCGACAACACCTAGAAGTACTCGCCACTGAAGATGCCCTCCGCAGTTGAGGGAGAAATATCTGGTAGGAACACCAGTAATGGACCACTGCCACAAAACCCGGAATCATTCAACATTAAAAGTATTTTAGATTAAAATTATCAAAAGTGTTGCGGATGACTTGAGACATTTATGCCCTACAGCGAAACACAATTGAGGCAGGATTTCTAAATGAATTCATCTAACTTATCAATACAATATAAGTTTTATAAGTAAAAGCTCCTTATTCAGGGGGATATGTTCCGCAAATATGCCGCGAATACAGAAGCCGCGAATATGGAATGGTAATTTGTATGGGTATATAGGGGATACGTTCCAAGGGTACAGAATAAAATAAAAATGATCAAAATAAAATCAAATAATGAGAGATTTTGAACGATTTCTATTAATTATTACTGTCAGGTTTAGGTAAGGGCTTAAATAACTTAGTAATTTTTTCCTGTTTTGCTGCTTTTAAAAGGTGTTTCAATTAAGATTGTTATTCAGCTGTGAATTTTGCGATAGAATTCCTTATTTTGTCTTCGGATTTCTTGATTCATTGAAACTGCGTGATATAGACGCAAACGACTCGCCAACGCATATAAACGTTCAAAGCATTTTTATTTTTATTTTAAGCTGCAACACTATTTTTTTTCTCGTCCTCATCCAGGGATTAAGCCTGTTGGCTCGTTCCGGTTTCATGAAAGCTAGAATCGTTAAAATTGTTCAGACCATCTTCTGTGTGGGCGTTCAAAATTTCTCCTTCCGTGCGGTGTTTTCGGTACTAATTTTTCTTTCTTTTTACTCAACATTATAAACTGGGAACAAAGCGCAAGAGACACGTTTTATTCAATCAAAATTATTGCAACGAATGACAAGTTGAAACAATAATATACCGAACGTGGCGATGGAGGCATTTATCAAAGTACATATCGGCACATGAAGTACGATAGGCCCTAACAGCTTTTAACAAATAACTTCAGGGTTAATGGCAGTAAGGTTTATTTTGTTTTGATATTTATTTGTCCATTTGGTTTGAATCTAATTATTCTTTATTAGGTGGGTGCGGGCAGTAGCTCAAACAATTTCTTATGAGGTAAGATTAGCATTAATTTTATTATATTATATTTTTTTAGTAGGCAGTTATAATTTAACAATATTTAATGCATTTCACTATTTATAAAAGCCGCCTTGGCATTAGGCCTATACACCTTCGGTAAAAAAATGCTGATGGTTAATAAAGGACACTAATCCTTCTAATAGGCCTATACCGACTGAATCCACGAATAAAGAAACTTTTAGCCGCGAATACAGGAACTATGTCACAATTTTTTAACCCGCGAATAAGGAGCTAATAGGGGCCTATATAAGGTATATACATAAACGAATGTATGTATCTATATAGCCTATGTATGTTTGTCCTTTATGCACTGCCATACCGTTCATCCGATTAAGATGGAGCGTTTTGCAAAATGTTCAGGAGTTTCACATAGGTTGTAAGCTATAAGAGAGTTGTAATACTCAACACCTTCACTCTTAAAAATTACCTTTCTAGTGAAAAACGTGTTTTCGGAACTTTTTGAACACTTAAATGGCTTCGCTGCCTAAACTATAACTTATATACAAATTAATGTACACTGAATTGAATATCTCAAAAAATCTACAAAATGTCCGCGACAGCATAGGCCTACGTTCATCTTTTACGGATAACTCATAATATATATTTTTGTCTTTCAGCTCAACCTATGCCAAGACGATCATGATTACTAGATTCCTGGGCAAGCGTAGCAGCGCATGCCAGATATTCTTTTACGGATAACTCTCAATAACAGTTTTTGTCTTTCAGCTCATTTATGCCAAGAAGAACGGGATAAGTAGATTTCCGGAGAACGCCGGATAGGCTAATCATCACAGGGTATCTAAAATTAATTACGTTATAAATATATAATTATTTTTCTTTTTACTTATTCAACTAAACATAAAAACACATTTATTTATGTAGGCGTAGCAGTGCACGCCGGGCATTAGCTAGTAACTAACTTATGTCTGTATTTCATACAACTCTATTTTGTTCCCATTAACGCAGTTGAAGCTCTCGTCTAGGTAATTTTACGCGCCACATGCCACCCGGGCCTTACAGCCTGTCGGGAGAGGAATTCCAAAACTATGGATCACATGCATACTTATTTGACCTCACAGGACATGAGGAACCTCCCTTAATAAGTGATCAGCTCCATGCCAGAGCCTCCTCGGAGTCAACACAACATTAAAACGAACACACTATTCAAACACATTCACACTAACATGCTGAATATGATAAATTATTATTACAATGGTCAGATGATGTTCGGGTATCGTTTGGGCCTTAATATTTTCTGACATTTGTCTTATGGGTGAGGAAAAATCATGAAAAACCCCTATAACTCAGGAAACTTGTCCCGACCGGGGATCAATCCCAGACCTGCTGCGTACGAGCCAGGGACACGTCCCCGAGACTACACCGGTGGACTCATATTTTATTAAAAATTAAGTTCTCAATTGATTTGGCGTTTACTAGATGAAAATCCATATTCAATTAATTAAATAAAAATTAAACTTAGTTTTATATGATTATCATATTTATTTCAATATAAATTCGTAACAACTGTTTCGGTACTTTGTTACTTTCTTCAGACATGATTACAAACGAATCATGTATAAAGTAGACCTACCGAAACAGCTGTTAGGATTTTTTATTGCAATAAATAGTACGAAAACCATATAAAACTTTAAGTTTATTTTTATTTAATTAAATTTAAAATATTATTTATTTTAAAATTACAGGAATTTAACAACTTGTTATTGAACTCAAATTATTATCTTAATCAATTCTTACTTCCCAGTCTGCTACTCAGAGCTACTCCTTTCTATCTGGTGTTGAATAAGTGCATTCTAATATTGAGGCGGGACATTCACTCAGCCTCCTTCCTAAATGAGCAACAGAATAATTAATAAATCGAGAAATGGGAAATAAATGTATAAACAATTAATTAATTAAGTAATTGAAATAATAATCGGACATACGCCCTATATTCAAACAAACCAGAAAGACACGTAGAATACAATTATATAATGATTAATCATAAATTAGATGATCCCGAGGAATTAATAATATAACATTAGAAACGTTCAATTATGACTAATCTAGGGAAAGGCTGGTGACTGCAAACCTTCTATTGTGCATTGATGGGCTCGAGACATATTTATAATAAGTTAAAGATCTCTAAAATTGTTTTCCTCTCCAGAGGATTAGATGCATTTTATTCAGCCAGTTAGAACTTACAATGCTATAAGCCTTGTACTCTGGACAGTTGAACAAAAAAAAAGGACATATATGCTGGGAATTTTGGAAACTCAGCAAAGAGGTGTTTTTTACAGGGGATGAGGAAAACTTAGAGGCGAAAGAAGACACTTAACATAATCAGAAATTTTCAGAACCTAAGCAAACTAGAAGCCAAGCCAAATGCATGATTATACGGGATTCCCGGGCTAGTTGCATAAACTTATGTCCCAACTGTATCTAATCTCAAAGAAGGAGGGTCCTAAGACCTTGTTGACGTCACTGCCAATAACATGCCCTCAAAGCCCTTCCATCCCAAAATTATAAACAAATGTACAATAATTTGCAATCCTATATTATACGTAAGATAGGCGTTATCAAATACGAGTTACGAATTATGATGAGTGGGAGTAAGATTTAACCTTATGACCAAGATTACAGACTAAAATTAATTCTCGTGGTGCCACTGGGCACGAGTAGTTCACTTACTTGCGGCACTAACATATTTACAGTAACTTGAGTTGATCGTTGCTTAAAGTGCTAATAGGGGCACATATACTCGTTGTCTATCGGCCAGCAGCAGTAATAAAGTACTTATTTAAAATTTGTAGTGGATTCCCTTGTTAATGGACTTAGAAATAAAGCACTACGATTCGCATAAGTGAAATACATAAAGAGGAATTAATAATTATATTATTTTATAAAAGAACGAATAATAATATATGTAACAATATAGGAGCGATGTGATTAAGAATTCAACCGTCATACAAGTGAAACCATAGGCCTATGATAAACGCCGATCACTACGTATTTTGATTAATATTGTGCGTGTTCCATTGTTCAACGTAAAAAAAAAATATTATAAAGTTAAATTAAATCTACATCTCTGTCGTCATTTCTCTACAAGGAAATGTAATCGTGTCCGCACAATCCTTGCGTATCCCGGGACCAAGAGCATCTCATCCTACCGCAACCCACTGAGCTACTCGACTAAAGAGGAATCCTTTCTAAATCCTGGCCCCCACTAAATCCGTTCTTACCATATACCCCATACATATAATCTTCCATTAAGCCCTTTTCTGCTGTTAATGTCTCCCAACAGTGGGGTTTTTAACCTACATTAACCAACCAACAAGACATTCTGCTGCTGTAATATTTATTTAAATTGCTCATTTCGAAGACGATTATTGAACGTAAGGACCCAATCAAAATCTGTGAGAATGATCGGACCCAAATTGTACTAACTTTTGAAATTGATAAATTAATTTTTAAGAACATTTGCTTATCCACCACCGTAAAGAATTAGGGTAGGCCTATTATGATAAATAGTCCCAGGTTGAGAAAACCAGATATAACGACTTGGTGACCCGATATGCTGGCTACACGATATTTATTTACTGATAAAATAATAAATTTCATAAATTAGGAATATGTGGGTGTGAGGCCAACAGCCAGATGCTAAGCCTAACCCTCCTGCCTTTTGTTACAGTTGGGTTTCTCCAATTGGAGCCGCTACTTATCATAGATATCCATATTCCGTAAGACGACGGATGGGTATCGATCCAATACACACGCCAAAATTTCGTGTCCATTATTAAATATCACATTGTAGGCCTAAGTGTAAAAATCCTTCTATCAGCAGTGCTATGAATACAATTCACTAAATGTGTGTATAAAGAAAATGAAAATGTTTTGTCCTTTGACAGATTTTGTTGTAAAAGTGCTGCGTTTAACTGAGTGCGAGTTAATAGAATTAAAAGTTACATTAGTTTAATGTTTTCACAGAGGCCTATATAAAAATATATTTCTCAAGTGCTCCACTATGTAATCCTCTTCCAAAGCTTAGCGCCTAACAGTTATTACTAGAGCTTCATTTTATCGTACTTATAAATTAGGCCTATATTTCATAATATTTATCTTGCTTTTTTTTATGTCTATTAAATCTATATATTTACTAGCTGACCCGACAGACGTTTTCCTGCCCGAACTTTCAATTCTCGAATTCTCGGGTCATGGACAGACGATAAAACTATACTTTTTAACCCTAAAATTCATTAATTAATAAGTTCGCGAGAAAACTCCTCACTGCCATCTATTTTGGCTCAAGAAGTGTACATTATGACGTCACATTGTTGTAGCGCGGAAAATGTTGGTAATGCAGATGACTACACATCTGACATAAAAAATCATACAACCCAATAGCAGGGCCACCTACCGCGTCTAATTGTGAATCTAAACCATTCAGGGACCCACTCAAACATAGACCTACACATCAATATCGGTCCAATCGTTTAGGCAGTTTTTAATTTCGGATTTCAAGTAAACTTCCACTTCTAATTGTCTGATTTCGCTCATTTTTGGATAATACCTACCTCTGTTTATTTCAATAGGATATAGGCTATGCCAACTGAGTTTCGTAGTGAAGCATCGAAAATTGTGACCGCTAGACCGATTTTTAAATTTTCACATCATGTGAACTCCAACACTTCATGGTTTTATAGCGTCCAATTGTGAATGTAAACCATCGAGGGACCCAATCAGACACACACAAAAAAGTCATCATATTATGGGGTCTTCGTATAAATTTGATTCTAATCTAGGCCTATCACTATATTTCAGTCCACAACTTTTAGGCCTGATTAAATTTTGTAGAATCGGTCTACCTTTCGGGTAGGAGCGGATATCTCATCTTATTCTTTAACTGTAGGTTTGAACCCATACGGTGTAATGAGTTAAAAATCTGTTACATATTCATAAAATTACTTACTTACTTACTTATATTTACTTACTTACTTACTTACTTACTTACTTATTTACTTACTTACTTACTTACTTACTTACTTACTTACTTACTTACTTACTTACTTACTTACTCACTTACTTACTCACTGGCACTATCGAACCCGTAGGTTTATGGCCGCGCGGACATAAACTCTCCATACATCCCTATCCTATGCCAATGCTTTCCAATCATTCCCTGTATAATCTACTTCCCTCATATCATACTTAATGTTATTCTCCCACCTCATTCTTGGTCTACCAAATGGGCGTTTTCCTTCTGGCTTTCCCACAAGAAGCTTCCATGCACGTTTTTCATTCACCATACGCGCAACATGTCCTGCCCATCGCAGTCTACGAGACTTAACTGTTCTTATTATATCTGGCTTCCTATAAAGACCATGTAGTTCATTGTTATGTAGTCTTCTCCATTCACCTGTCTGTTCATCTCTCTTTGGTCCAAAAATCCTCCTAAGAACTTTATTCTCAAATAGGCTACTCGTAATCTCCTTTCCTCCCTTAAAGTAAGAGTCCATGTTTCGCACCCATATAGGCCTAATATAACTGGTAGAATAATAGTTTTATATATTTTCAGCTTAACGTTTTTTGAAAGGAGTTGGGATGTCAAGAGTCTCTGTAATGCATAATAGCATGCATTTCCAGAATTGAGCATATGTTTAATTTCTTTGTGCATCTCATTCCTATTTGTGATTATTGTTCCTAGGTATTTGAATTCAGCCACTTCCTCAAAATTTCCCTCATTTGTCATTAGCTGTAAAAAAAACTGCGTAATTGAAGACGCGAACCTGCGATCTTCATTAACAGAACCAGTGACCGCGTGCTTTACCGCTGAGCTATCGGGACAATTATTTACAATATTTTGTATACAATCTAGAACACTTTTATATTGGATTTTTCTATGTTTACAATTTATATAAAGTTGTTTACTATTTAACAAAACACAGGGGACTAAAAAATAGCATACTTTCAATATTGACACAGGCGGCAATTGTGCTATAGCCTATGATACTAACACTTGCCTTTGGCTACTGACTCCCCTCCCAATTCCACAGTTGTTTCTGCCACAGATAATATCTCAGTTTTAATTTACTCGTTAAATTGGCAAAACTGATGTATTTGCAGTAAATGTAACAAAATTGCGATTCTATGATGCAGTGTTGATGTAAATTTAATTATTTTGTTTATACATAATTAAATCGTGAAATAGTGTATACGTTCTGTATGAATTGAGGAAACTAAGTTAAAATCCAAATTTAATTACTGATTTTGTTTACAAATCATTATAAATTGTTGAGTTGAGTTTTAATTGACATGTACAGGAAAATAGAAAATTTCATTCTTAAAATGCAATGAATGCATTCCCTCAAATTTTATAACAATCAGAATGCAAATAGATGCATTTAGGGCAAAATACTAAATACCAATTCATAATTAATACGATACGTTGTAATACGGGTATTTAAGTAATAGGCCCCTACACATGTTCTTACGTGAGTCCATGGTTCTTCAATAGCCTATAATTTCTAGCTGCATATGTTGGAAAAGTATTTGACATTTCAGTAGAAAATTGAACTTAGATAGTTTTCTTAAATTAAAGTAAACCTTCTTCTTCTTCACTTCATGGGCTAGGCAAATTGCCTGTACCGCCTCACAGTTGTTCTGTCAATTTTTTCACTGGCCTTCCTACATTCCTTAACCTCTTGGCTTGTAGTTAAATGCTGCTTATGGTAACCTTCTTACATTCATTCTATCTACATGTCTAAACCATTTATCTCTATATTCTTTGATTTTATTATTCAATGGGTATATATTTAACTCTGTTCTTATATCTTCATTCATTATCCGATCCAATCTTGTGCAGCCTTTTGTTCTTCTAAGGAAGTACATTTCTACGCTTTGTGTTCTATTTTTTATTTTTTAGTCATTACTCAAGTTTCACTCCCATTAAGTAATGCAGGAACTGCTAATGTTTTATAAAACTTCAATCTAGTATCTAGCCTATTCTTGTTTTGTTCTTTAATGTGCTATGTATAGTTCCGCATATTATTTGAAATTTCTACAGTTTCATATTTATGTCTCATTCAGTTTTTGTGTTTATAGTAAAATTACAAACCAAATAATTAAATCAATACTAGTGATACAATATAGGCCTATTAACAAAGTTGAGGACGACGGCACCTGCCAACAGGTACATTTTAATTTTTAACTTTCGTCATACAAATTATTAAAATTTGTTACTTGTCCTAGATGATTGTTTTCTATTATGATTTCTCATCTTATATGTTCATTTCCCTAATGCCACTCGATAAAATAAATAAATAAATTCATAATAAAGTAAATGCTCAATTTTTAAGGTAAACCTAATATGTTTATCAATATGTATGGCGTTTAAGGGTAATTCCGATCATGGAGGTAATTGCGACCACAATTTTATTCAGGTATCGCTATTGGAGCCGCGTTCTGCATATTGTTGGTATCTTCTGCGAAATGTTTCAAGCAGTGTGTATAGGCCTAATATCAATGCTAGTTGAGCAGCACATCTACAGTGTGGTGGGCATTTTGTGTTTCCTATACTTTTCTTGTAAGGAAGTTAAGCTTATTTCTGCCAGATAAGTTAGGTATCCATCAATTAAATGTATTATTTTTTTCAGATTGTGATAACAGAGTGACTATTAAGAAGAAATAATTATTTACAGTTTTAACATATAATTCCAGTACGAAATGGTGTCAAATTATTTCCAACATGGCACATTAGGAATAACTCCGATCGATACTGATTGGAATTATCCATTGTAGTAGAAGTTACTCCTCGTTGTTCGAATATTTTTATGTTTATTATTACCGTTTAAACAATGTAAATAAGCATCTGATGAAAGATACCTGTTGTGATGTAGGCCGGAACAGCAAATTGTGGTACAGGTGCACTTCATGTTCATAAGGTTCATACAGAATGCAGTGGATATTACACAGCATTTTTTGTGTATTTCAGCTCTTTCTTTAGACTTCAATAAGGTGATCGGAATTACCCAAGTGTCCGGAACTCCGATCAAACTCAGGTACTAGAACACTTTTTTTTTACCTAAGTAAGTAATAGAACCGTAAACAATTATCTTTTTTTTAATTCTTTTTACGAAAAAATATTACAGTTATTCGATTAATTGCTAAGTGATCGATATTTCCCCCACTTCACCCCAGATTTATAGATTATTAGTGCTTATTATAATAACGAACATTAAAATAGGCCTATGTTTCGTATTTTGGATCATCTAAACTAAACCTAGTGAATTTAACTTTATTTATCTAACTCCATGGAGCGACAGGGTTAAGAAGGCCCCTTGGCCACATGTATTAATCACAGAGGTAGACGATCATCTAGCCAGTATAGGGATGAGATGTGGTCAGCATCTCGGATCCTCCAGTAGTTATAGCTGAACTTTATTTATACCAGTAAGCATACTAGTTAAAAATGTACTCACAGACTATTGAATAAAGTTAAGGTAAATTTGTTAATATTAAGTTTTATGGCCTAATAATTAAAGGTCTAATTGCCTAACTTCTTTTAAAAATTGGTTTTGGACTGAACCTATAATTTTTTTGTTTAGAAAACAATAGCCTAATTGAAATAACTACTAAATTTATGATCTACATTAATCAAGATCTTTGTATCAATTTTTGCGGAGTTTGAGAATTTATTTCAAATTGAAGGCAATTTGTTAATAAGTTTTAAATTGATTGTTATATAAGTTAGGCCTATATTACAGTAAATACAGAACTTCATCGGATTCTATGGGTTAAGTTAAATTTATTGCCTCTATTCCAAGATCGCTGGTTGTTATATGTAGGCCTAGCCTATACTTTATCCGCTCTTAGAGTTATTCTAACATGAACAAACGCCAATTGTATCCTTCCGCCATTCGCGCCACAATTACTGTCACATTGACAGAGAGCACGTGTGAAGTATATAAGACATGTGATCATTAAATGGGATAGATTAAATGCATTTGTGAAATACATTAAAAATATTTTTTTACCGCTAGTCAAAAGTTTGTATGACTTGTGTTTTAAAACTTTAGATGATGATAAATCAACAGAATACTCGACGCCTTCAGCCATTTTGTTGAAGTATGACTCTAATGCATCATCCATATGTATTATTATTATCGAATCTCCAAATATTTTGAAACCCTATTTCGCCACAAAAATATGTTAGGGTTAATCATCCATATGGAATAAACTATTTTAAGTTGTAATTATTGATTAGCTATATTCTAGAATATTTTTATATGTTTTGGAATATTATTATTTTCTTTCATGGAGAAAACAAGTAGGCCTAATTCGGAGGACATATTTTTAATTTAATGAAGGGAACTACTTTTTCACGTTTATTGCTTCTAGGCCTAAATCGTACGTAGGTGTCCATAACCAATGAAAAGCGAGCAGATCACATGCTTTTGTTTTGACGAGGATCACTTTAAGAGCGGATAGCCTATATTATTGTGAAAACTTAATCTGTTTATATCTTCCATTTTTAGGATAAATTTTAAGTGATCCATGCAATAATATAAATTGTTTAATTCTTGTTCAGAGTAACTTATATGTTTTGAAAATAGGGCTATTTTAATTTGGATCCAAAAGTAATTTTAAAAAACTTCACGACACTTATAGTACGGAAATTAAATATATTATGTTTCCATTAGCCTATTTCTAATCTTACGATTATTTCAAATATAACAGGTAAAACTCTCTTCAGTAACTAGCATTTATTTGCAGCAATAAATCAATTAAATGTTATTATAATATATTGAAGTGTTAAAAAAAATGATCGTCTGATGAAATAGTCTTATGTAGCTATTAAGACAGGGGCACGCCGTAGCGTAGTGGTTAAGGCACTGAGCTACAAGCCGGAGGGTCGAGGGTTCAAGTCCCGTTGGGGTCAGGATTTTTAAACTGACCCAAACCCTCTGGCGGCACTATGGCCCTGGGGTCGACTCAGCCTCTAACGGAAATGAGTACCAGACGCTTGTTCTGGGGTAAAGGCGGCCGTCACGCAGGGCTGACAACCCGGCTGACATAAAAGTGCCGATTGTCTAGAAAAAGTGGGAGCCTTAACCTCCTACTACCCCAAGGGCCTCCGGGTCTGTTGTGGGATCACTTTACTTTACTTTAGGTATTAAGACAAAATAATAGCATTGCAACTACTGTAAGCGAAGAATTACATTATTATTTTTAATTTATTCCTCTTGTGTATGAAGCAGCTTTCCGGCCAAAGATAATTTGGAATTGTAATTTTTACCGATGTCCCATTAGTAGCAGGCATATAATGACGCTTGTTTCTGCTTTGTCGGATGCATGAGAGGGGGTGAGATATGTCGCCATGTTGGCATTCAGAATAACAACGTCGTTTATATTATTTTCTATCTATCCATTCTCCTCCTTGTCTCTGCTCGGAGAGGAATTTCGCGTCGGGCTTGTTACTATATTATCTTTGCTCGGATGGATTCGGTCTCCTAGCAACGAAAATCTCTCCGCCTCTATCTATTTTATTCCAAAGCTTTCCATGGCTTACAAACAGCCAATAGGCCTATCATAATATGGAATATAGAAAAAGAGAATGAGACAGAGGGGTGCAAAAATATAAGTTGCCGTGTATACATTATTTCCTTTGAACAAGATACGATGTATTTCATAGAAAAGTCATTTCAACATCTGCATCATCACTGTCTCAAGTATAACACTGCATCAAGGGCACATAACCCTTAGCTGATTTTAAGATTTATGAAATGTTTGTTACAGTTTTATATTTGTCTAGAATCTAAGTTATAACTCTACAAGAAAATAATTAAAAATAGGTATGTACCGGTACTAAATTCATTTGGTTAGATAAGTTGGTGAAACTTACTATCACTAAGCAGTAGGAATCCTAGAATTTTTCTAAAAAACAATGTAGGCCTATTTCCTATTCCGAAATTTCACGAATTCAATAATTGAATCTAAAGTTTAATCAAATGTAGCCTATATCTGGATGACATTCGATGACAACGAGCAGCGAAGTATTTCATTTGAAACAAACTAAAAATTTGTTTTGATATTAGTGTTACTAAGGTGTCATGTTCAAATCTCAACGCTGGCCAAACTGACTGATATTTAATTCATGTTTTTCCTCACTTGAAAATACTCGGTTGGATTGAATAATTTAACAATTAATTAAACATTTAACTCAGTGAACATATCCCGTGACTAGAAATAATAATAGTCACAATCTACTTATAAAATATATCCATACACTAAAGTATAATGTAGAGATATAATTTGAAACAGGTTCAAGTGTCATAAAGTGAGAATAAATAAAATATTTATGGTTTTATGTCTGTATCATATGAAGGTCAATATTAAAGAAATTACAGTGGTCTCATGAATTTTAAATTCAGTTTATTTATTCTTAACTTATTTACCAATTAATTCTTCTTATTTTTAATACTTTTGCTTGTTATATTATTTTATTATTTATTATTATTATTATTATTATTATTATTATTATTATTATTTATTATTATTATTATTTTAGTAGTAGTAGTAGTATTTAGTGGTAGTAATATTGTCATGGACACAAAGGATAAGAACAAGAGTTATTGGAAGGATGTTAGATGATATGGAATGTATGAATGCAAACGAGCAGAGAAAGAAAAATAAAACTTTAGGCAGAGAAGAATGTGTAAACATTAGGAATCTGTATTTTATTATTAGTCAATTAGCCTATTATCAATTATTAGCATTACTATAAATTGTATTATTATAATTTTTTTATTATTTTTTATATTTTATTATTATTATTATTATTATTATTATTATTATTATTATTATTATTATTATTATTATTATTATTAGGTCTATATTTGTTTTGGTATTATTGTTATTCATACATTTGTTGGTTCATCCTAATGGTAGGTAGAACCAAGACGTAAATTCCGAGTATGGCTCCCTCCTGAATGAATTCAAGTATAGGGTCTGGCAGTAAAGTCTATTATACTTGACACGAAGAGGGTTAAAAGGCCTGAGATTCGTGTCTCATATTTAAGACACGCAAACGAACATGTAGACTTTATAGGCTTATAGGAAACCTTTGAGAAAAAGAAATAGGCTTAGATATTTTTCGTCCAACTACGATCTCAATTCTAATCTAGCAATGAACGTATATCTTATAAATAGTGTCATTAAATATAATATTAATACTTATGGTCTATTGCAATCTTCAACACGTTTCAAAACTCTAACTTTTCTGAGCATACCTACTAGGCTATCATAAAGCTATTTCGTAAAAAAAAAACATATCCTAATCATTTGTGCTGCTTTCATCTTATTCTGTCAATGTCGATGTTTCGGTTCTCATAAGTTGAGATTGGTATACAATTAAATAACTTATTGGCCGTCCAGATATAGGGATGCTCAAGCGCGCGCGTTGCTCTGACTGGGATCCCAGGTTCGAATGCTAGCGGTTCCAAAGGGGTATTGGTGGTGGCCCATAACACGATTTTTCGGTGTCCTCCCATTTCCCGAATTTCATCCCACCAACATTCTCCATTCTCCCTCCCCTCATTCATTCATTTCATATCACCTGTCACCTCATCTCATGTTAGGAAAAACAGTTTGATTAGCAACCACACGTGTTGAAAATACGTGATTGCGAAGATGTAGTGGGGTCCAGGGTGCTGGTTAATGACTTGAAACCTGAGGAATAAATAAAGGCAGAAGAAGACAAGTGAAAGGTACTAGGCTACACCTTCCTTGCGACCATGGGCCCATCCCATAATTGGCGGTACAGGTCATGAGAGAAGAACCTGGTGTGCCGGACCCGAAAGATGGCTTACAGCTCACCGAACACAGTAAAGTATACTTAATTCTATTCATCCATAAATATAGCCTACTGGAATAGCGTAATAGATATTTCAGGGAGAGAACTCAGGGCAGTCTACCCCTTCGCCCAGAGTCCGAATAAAGAACTAAGAAATGTTAAGTATTTACCAGTTACCAATACGAGTAGTCTATCATTATTCAATGAGTTACTATTTATTTTACGCCTTGGTATATTTCAGTAGAGCTCTAGTCTATAATAGGTATATTTGTAACACTTTTACATTAAATCATTTCCATCCCACTCAGCATCTTTACTTCTTTTTATCTCAAGGCGGAAATGTTGGATATTTCTAGACTTACGAGATGCAATATTCACCGCTTTGCGTTTATAACTTGCCTTTCTTTTATTTCATTAACATCACATTGCGGAAGACATAGGAATTCCAGCTATGAAACAGGTTTGGTGTCTTTGTGTGAAATTATATTATTAATAAAACATTTATGTTATTGGCCTAGTTATTAGGCCTACATATTATAACCTATTTAGCCCTATTAGGCTCGAAATAAGCATATAAGCCAATGTAATGTCTATGCCCGCACATACCAACGTCGGGTAAAGATGCTGTATCCATGGAATTACTTAACCAAGCTTATTTCCTTACATATATCAGCGAGTGATAAGTGGTTAGCTCATTGCCTTAGAGAGATAACTTACCTAGTAGATAACTAAGGTATTAATTGGATGAGGAAGGTCGATAATATTTTTGTCAGAGGCCCTAATTTAGGCTTGATTGTTTTATGAGACCGATAATCTTCAAGAATCAGGACTTGTTCCTCGAATTTTTCTAATCTAAAAAATATAGCCTATAGGCCCCTATTGTTCTCTATCTCTATCTGGGTTTGATCCAGCGACCTTGGACCAGAGGCAATAAACTTAACCCATAGAATCCGATTAAGTCCTGTATTTACTGTAATATAGGCTAAACTTATATAACAATAAATTCAAAACGTAATGTTAACAAATTGCTTCAATTTGAAATAAATTCTCAAACTCTGCAAAAAAATTGACACAGTGATGTTGAATAATGCTGTAGTTATTCCAATTATTGTTTTCTAAACAAAAACTTTTATAGGCTCAGTCCTAAAGAAGTTAGGCAATTAGGATAGCCTAGTCTATCATAAGAACTGCAAAAATATGTTCTGGATAGAGAGATATCGAGTAGGAATGAGAAGGCGGCTTATCCAAGGAAATTCTACTATTGCTACTGTTATTACTATTGATATTACTATTGATAAATTATGCAATAAATTCGTTGTTATAAAAAAATGTAATAGACCTATTATTAAAACTCTCATAGGCCTATGTCTAACTAGATTTCCCTTACCAACAGAACAGAAATGGGTCAATTTCTCTATCAAATAGACTGTGCAACGTGTTAATAAATAACTAGGCTAACTTTGTATTGTCCGTTCCAATATTTCGTTTTATTAAAGTGAAAATAGGTTATGTTGCAGTAGTAGTTAACGCTTAAATTGTCAATACAAAATTTTCTCGTGCCAGTTATTCAAATGTTGCGGACCGCAAGGACAATAAATGCATTCATGTAAAACTGTAAGTTGTTATTATTGTACATTATTGCATAATTTGACATAAATTTAAATAATTTTTACTCGTTTGTTTTTTATTGATCTAAAAACAATATTAAATAAATTATATCAATGTAACTTATCCAATAGGATACATTTTTAATTTAATGCTTAATTTGTTCTCCTCTGGTTCCGAGGTTCGTGGTTCTTATCCGATCGTGTTGAAGGATTATTTCAAGACATTAAAATCTTGAGAATATCTTCCTTCGGAAGGATGGCAAATCCGTGTCGTAAAACTTCAAGCCTTAAAAACATACTCTCAGAGCACAGTGCACTCACATAAACATTGCCACACTGACTACAGATAAAAGGATAATTCAAACCTGTTCAGTACTGTGTCTTTCAAAAAGCGTATCCTATAGTAGAAACATGCTATGACGTAAAATGCATTGTACTCCAGTGGTCAAACTTCATGTAGTTTATGTTTGCAACTAAGGGATTAAAACTGAATACAAAGAGGGTCGAACTCATACTGAGTATCCAGATGCCCGGGCCTGCTGAAGAACGAGGCTCTGATAAAAAAATTGGTCGCCCTTTTCACACCTAAATTTGATTCACAATTTTAATCTGAACGGAAAATGCCGTTAAATTTGCACAGAATTAATTTGTTCTCAAGTCTGAGGTTATTGTACGTACCGTCAATATACGATAGGTGACCCATGACTTTACTTCTCTTCCGAAGGAAGCCATGCTCAAGATTTTAATGCCCTTAAAAATCATCGATTAAGCCGTGTTTGAACTCTAAAAGGTCAGAATCCAAGCGAGCAAGCTAACCATAATCCATCAGGATATATCGGACATGATATAAGGTTCAATTCTGATTATGTTTAGGGAATGAAATGGATAAGTTAACTATAGTTAAATAATGATTTGTGAGTAAACAGTTTAATTTTATTCGTTACATAGTCCTAACAAATGCCACTCTTGATTTCCAAATTCTCTAGATAAATTCACTCTCACTTCGTGAGTCGTGAATTTATCGATAATTTGGAAATCACTCGTGGCATTACTTATGATAAATGTAGAAACAGAATTCAAACAATTATTGTCTTGGGATATTGGAAGACTATTGTGTGTGCATTCACTATTAGTGATGTAGGGGCCTACACACATTAGACGTTTATTCAACGTGTAAGTCAATCCGACAACATCCAGGGTATTCCAAATCGCCTAAGCGATACTCTTGGATGTAGGGGATGTTGTGACCTTACTGTACCTATATTGGAATTATATAATGAGTTACATATGAAAAGTTTGTGGCTTTCACGGCCAGTGTCTAGACTCTTAAGTTAGTTTTCCGGGATAATGGCCATGGTCTAGTTTTGTAAAAACTCGACGTTTCGTCTACTATTTCGGTACACATCTTCACAAGATTCTGCATGCTTTCTGTGGACTCCAGTATTTCACAGAGAGGACGCTGAAGATGTCTATCGCAATAGTAGACGAAATGTCGAATTTAAACAAAACTGGACGAGGCCATTGAGCCCGGAAGACCAACCTAACAAGAATCGTATGAAGAATTTGTTGTAATATTAGATAAAAAAAACATCAAAATATAAAATTGCTGGTTATAATTTATGAATAGATTGAGTTGGTAAAATTAGACCATAACTCAGAAAATATTAATTTTAGGACTCTTTTTTATTGGACTTTTTTTTTTACTTACTACCTCCTCTATAGATATTAAAACTTTTAAAGAACACTCTATATAACATTGATCGATTTGAGAGGTCAATAGCACTGCTCAACATGATTTCTGTCTCATGAGTACCAATAGTTGTGCTAGTTTTTTTATCGTGTTTTCAAATAGGCCTATGTATACGGAATTTCTCTATCACCCACAGCTTTTTATTTCAATTTCAATTAATGGATTTAAATAATTATTTTTTAATAGGGCCTAAACGTTTTTTCGTCCATTTGTCCATTGTAAAATAAAACCAAATGAGCTAACTCAAGAGATTTCAGCTATGGAAAATAGATATCAAGGCAAATGGAATCCTAATATGCTGGCCGATTATTGTTGGACCATCAAGAGGGATGCTCCACAGACGAAATATAACAGAAAATCGTAATTTCTTACTTTCTATGTGAGTCCGAATGTTCGAATATTGTGTAGTTAGAAAATATTGAAGTGTTTGATATTACAAATTCCTGTTTCTCGGAAACTTGCGTGATGGAGAAAAACCGATATCATATTTGAATTCAGGAGAAAACATACTATCAGAATCACATTTTTTAGACAAAAAAAATTATTTTTTGTTGCTCAGTGTAATTAGTTTTAATTCATTATTTTATAATTGAATTAATTTAATCAGACTATATTTGCTGCATCTATATGCTAATATATATTTTGTACTATCAATGCGAATAAAACAGATACGTAATAATAATAGTAGTTATTGAATTTGAATCATATTTTCAACACAAATAATGCATTAATTGAAATTTGTATAGCCGATAATTAGCCTACACGCTGTTTAAAATCGTTTGATCAGCCCGTGTTTACTTACCATTTAGTAGGATTATATTTTCCGTTTACATTTTAGACTAAAACAACAAAGGAGTTAAAATGTAACGAATTTAGCTGTCGTAATTGTGGATTAAGTGAAAACTAGATTTGTTAATAAAGCCGTTGTATACGAGTTAATATTATAACCAGTTATTGTTACGTGCAAACAAGACTCTATTAATAGGTTTCTAAAAACCCCATGAGATTTAGTGCGTCTAAATTCATGGAAATGGATCAATTAACATTATGCTGGGGGAATTACTATGACAATGTAATGCTAGGCCAGAGATATGGCATTCGTGTCGCTGTGCAATATTCAACTGTCTTTACGCATCACAGACATGAAACAAGATGTCGCCATGGTAACCACTCATCATCTCTACAGCTCAGTTATTTAGCGATATAATTGACGTTTTCAGCTTACAAAAGATTGCCGCCTATAGCATGGCTTTTCCTATTTCCTACCTACAATATTCATAATGCATTTTATAGTCTACTCCTATGGTATCTCTAATTACATTGCAATTTTTACACCATTATAATAAAGTAAAACTTGTTTAATCCGGAAATCTGTCCAATGTGAACAAATTTATTGGTCCCGGTGAAATAATAGTGATTTTACGTGTAGGCCTATTTATTTTTGCATAAAACGGAATCTGACTAACGCGAAAATGGAAGGATATTTCTACACAATTCATGAAAAAAATATAAAGCCGAAAGACAGAGAGATAAATTAGTTTCCACTTCATTAAACTCCCGTTAGGCCAAGAAAACAATAAGGAATGATTCCTACGGTCGGGTTAAGTAGAAATTCTACCTGTACCTGAAATTTTCTTTCGTCTCACTGCACACCCGTTATGCGACGGATCCTGTCTTACAAATAACCATTACACTGTAATCTTAAATTAGTTTAAGTTCTGAGACCGATCTTTCACAAGTAGCGTAATGAGTTTACGGAATAAAGATGGCTAAAACATATGTACCATTGTCATTAAACGAAAAAATGAAAGTGATTGAAGGAAAATCTACTAATTTTCGGACCGACGCTTCAAAGTCAAGCTCTAGCTGTTGCTAAATCCCTAGGGAATAACGATTCCAAGGCGTTTTCAGGTTGGCTGGACAATTTTAAAAGACGACACATTGTAGTGTGCAATGAAATTTGCGGGGAATCAAATTATGTGGACGAAATTGTAGTTAATGAGCGGAAACCGAAACTGCATGCTTTAATTTCAGGATACGCGCCTAAGAGACATTTTTAACGCTGACGAAACTGGACTTTCTTTCGCGCGTTACCGTCGAAGTCGCTGTTACATACCATATTTCACTTTTCAACGGCAGGGAACTACTATTAATCCAAGGTACGTAAAATGACATGTACGGTACCCTATAATCTAAGGTTATTAATAAATTTTAGTTTTTTATAATGCGGAATTTTGTCTAATGTGGAAAACAAAATTGGTCCCATGGGATTCCGCTTTGAGCAAGTTTTACTGTATAGCATATGATGTTCTAATTGGACGTATTGTTTTTCTAGCTGCTAGGTTTAAGTGATTGCTGAAACACATTTATTGTTGCTAGTATTTATCTATCTCCTCTGCTATTAAATTTTTTACTGGAGCATGTAATCAAATTCTTAAAAGATAAAGAAGGCGTAGGCCTATAATTCAATTGCGTTAATAAACTGTTCATATAAGCAGATTATGTAGTAGGTGTATTGTTAGGCGATAGCGAGGAAAAGCTAAAAGCCAATACATCCATTCTAAACATCACTAAGAAACTGGGTTTCGAAATAAATAGACTATCAATAATTTTAAATAAAATACATTATTATAACGGAAATGGGCTGATAATGACAAATGAGGGAACAATTTGAAGAAGTTGATTAATTCAAATACCTAACTCACTGATGCCATCGAATCCGTAGGTTCATGGCCGCACGGACATAAGCTGTACATACATCCCTATCCTGAGCCAACGTTTCCCTATCTTCCCCTGCATGATTTACCTCCCACAAATCATCGTAATGTTATTCTCCAACCTCATTCATGACCTACCTACTGGGCGCTATCTCTGTGATTTTCCTACAAATAGTTTTCATACCGTACTTTCATTCCCCAGCTGTGTCACATGTCTTGCCCATCACAGTATACGAGACTCAACTAATCTTATTACTTCTGGTTTTCCATAAAGATCATGTAACTCTCGGCTAAGACCGCTGTAGGGTAAGACCACCTATATTGGATCACTGCTTAAATTGATCTGTTAGCACAAATGTAAGCCAACTGTAATTTGCTGCACTCTATTGGTATGAAACCGAACCTTATATTCCCACCATTACGAGGAAGAAGTTTAACAGTGTTATGATAGTGTGACTTGGTTTCACACATGTGTTTAATTTTGGCAGTTACTACATCTAATTTGTTAGATCTACTTCTAGAACAATGAGTGGAAAACTTTCAGTCTGAGATAAGTATCATTATACATTCATAAAGACGGTTTAATAATGATAAAAATAAGGTATTTACATCCGTGTTCGTGTGATTAGTTTGCGAGGTGTTCTTGAAAGAAAGGAAAATGGCGTATTGTTCTATTTTGGACCAGTGGTTTAGACCGATATTGTACCACTTGCTAGTAGTGATCCAATTTAAGAATATTAAATATAAATGAAATGCTCTTCTTTTTTAGGGGAATTAAATTATTCCAATGAATATTTTATTATAATACCAAATTCCATATTTATTACCTCAATTAATTTCTATGTTTCATCTTAGAGGATGTCGAGTAGGGGTAAATATGGTGCCTGGGAGGAAACAATTATGGGCACAACATCCATACAAATTATGTTGATGTCATTATCTTGGCAAGAGAGAAAGGAATAACAATGCTCTCTCTTCCAGTACACACCACATATCGCCTACAGTCCTTTGATATGGTCTCATTTAAGCCTCGTTCTGTGTACTCCAACAGAGCTTATGATACTTTGATGCGTAAACATTCAATGAAGTCTATTATTCAATTTCAAATTAATAATTTGCTAGAAAATTCCTACAGACAAGCTGCAACTCTGGCCAATGCAGTAAATGGTTTGCCAAGAACTCGTATTTGGCCAGTTAACAGAAATATTCTGAAGATAGCGATTTTGCTGTAGCAGATCTGGAGGATGCTAAACAAGACAGCGCTTTTCATGAAAATTGGAGGGCTAAACTCTTCAGCAGCAGCAGCAGCAGTTCTAAATCTCAACTCTTGATCCACCACCAAAAAAATACTTGCGAATGACAGCGCTACTACTTTCAAAGGAGCAGACCTATAGCTTGAATAATCACATACCTACTCATCAGGACAGTACTCCTTATCAAGATAAGAGAATTACACTGCCAAAAAACTATGTTAAAGTGTAAATCATATCACCAATATCTAAAAGAACTGAAAGCAGAAAAAGGAAGACTGCTGATTCAACAGTTTTGACCTCCTAACCCTACAGAAATGATCTAGATAAGGCCACAAAAACAGGTTTGTTAATTCAGGGAATATTAAAGAATTTTGCTATCTATGTGGAATGCATGATATGAGAGACATGATTCAATGTATGAAGTGTAAGGAGTGGGCACACCAAGAATGTGCAAAGGTGTGACCTAACCAAAAGAAGTACAATCGTGATGGCTGCAGTTAATATAGGCTACTATATGTTATATTCTTTTAATATTCAATTACACAGACCAGCCTCATGGGCTAGTGGTCAGCAATTCTGACTACTGTTCATGAAGTCACGGGTTCGATTCCCAGTCAAATTTTTCCTTAAAAGGAATTATTCCTGTGTTTGCCCATGGTCTGGAATTTAGGTTAAGTTTAGGTTAAGAACACTCCTGGCACTTCATTATAATTTATCATCGGAGTAACGTAAGTCCGCATTCTAGGCGTCCCAACTTCAGAAGTGGGTTACGGTTAAGCCAAATGCCAGGAGAGAACACCAGAAATGTCGAAATGGCAACCTGGGGCATTGGAAAAACAAAATCAATTATATTGAAATGATCAAGGAAGTAGAAAATAAAAATTTGATAAAGACGACTGTTTTATAAGGTACAAAAAAATTATAATTGAAATACTATAGGTTATTTGTACTTTCTCCTGTTGTTTCAACCCTGGTCCAATTTAGGAAGCTTATGGTCGAATATAGGAAAGTGTATCCCTAAATTGAACCTATGCAGACCTTTCAGAAAATGTAATGTGTTGTTATTTACAGAATAAGTTAAAAATTATGTGCATGAAACAATAGCTAATGAATGCCCTCTTAAGAAAAACTCGTTATTTAATTTATTTTCTCTCATATTTCGTATCTATGGTGTAATGTTCTTAGGGGGTCCAATATAGGCGGTCTTACCCTACTTCTCTCTTTGGTCCAAACATTTTTCTAAGAACTTTATTCTCATATACTCGTAACCTTTCTCCTCCCTTTAGGTAAGAGACCATCTACATAATGTAACTGGAAGGATTACAGTTTTATATCAATTCTATTTAACGGTTTTTGCGAGAAGTTGGAATAACAAGATTCTCTGTAATGAATAACGGTACGCGTTTCTAGAATTGGACCTAGGCTATGTTAATTGCTGCATCTCATTCTGTTTGTTATTATTGTTCCTAGGTATTCGAATTCAGCCAGTTCTTCAAAATTTCTCTCATTTGTCATTAACTGCCTACTTCCGTCATACAATACATTTCTATGTTTGGCCTTAAATTTACTTTTATTGATGTTTAGTTTCAGCCCCAGTTTCTTAATGTTACCCAATCGAATGTCCGTGTTAGTTCTTACTATCCCCTCTCTATCGCCTAATAATACTACTTCATCGATAGGTTCCAAGAGTTTAATCATACCATTGAGTTGTACGACTTCTTTATTCTCTAAAGATTTCGTGACATGCTGTATTAGTAGGCATAACTGTCGGGAAATGATTTAAACTCAGAATCACACACATACTTTCTTAATCACATAAGGACATGGAGGGCCTCCCCGGATGTAAGATCAGCTCTTTACCGGGGCCACCTCAGAGACAACGTGAAAATATAAGATAAGACACTCCATTTACTAGTAGGCTACATCCACAGGCATAACATATTAAATATGGTGAATATTATATTGATAATTATGCCCAATTATGACCAGATGATGTTCGGGGACTATTTGAGCTTTAAAGTTCCATGCCATGTGTCTTACGAGAGATGAGGAGGAAGACCCCGAAAAAAACCTTATCGAGGGAACTTGCACGAATGGGGAATGAAAGACATGCATGGAAACTTCTTATAGGAAAACCAGAGGGAAAACGCCTAGTTAGTAGACCAAGAATGAGGTGGGAGAATAACATTAACTATGATTTGAGGGAAGTAGATTATACAGGGGATAATTGGAAAACATTGGCTCGGGATAGGGATGTATGTAGAGCTTATGTTCACGTGGCCATGATCCTACGGGTTCGATAGTGCTAGTGAGTTAGTTATCGAGGAAACTTGTACCGACAGGGGATTGAACCTGGCCCGCTGCGTCCGAGGCAATGACGTTACAACTAGACTACAACGATGAACTAGTAGATTAAGTATTGTAGACTATTATTTAAAATACAGCAGGATTGAGATTTTTAAGTAATAAGTTAGGCCTAATATTTTCTGCATTACCTGAGTAGCCTAATTTGTTTAACAAGCTTTATTTTAAATGTATAATTCTTTCTTATTTAAGTTTATTCGGATTCAACACATTTCATGATTAGTTAAGTTATATAAATTCCTGAGGCTGTTAAATATTCGTTCTAAACTAATAAACATGATATGCTTTTTAGTTTGAAAATGTGCTTCGGGCGAGAGCATCACAAATTTTGAACAGTGGATTATGTACACTTAGCCTATTTCAACACACACAT